>OU015748.1:106611480-106649283 GCA_907169655.1 Acomys percivali
CCGTCAGTCAGTCTACTGTAGTCCTGCTCCATCACTTCCCACTAGTCCACTACAACTCCTGGGAGCTTATCTCCCTGATTCCCAAGACCTGAAAGGCCCCGCCCTCACACTGCTGCTTACCTCCCTGGTCAGCCACTGTGGCACCCCTTTTCAGCTTTTCCCATATTCTCAGTTGCTGGTTCACCGGCTTCTGTATCATTTAGGTTTCAGGTAGGTAGACAGCCCCGCCTGAGAGAAGCCTTTTCATCCTTCTGACATAGCCATCCTCCTTTAGTATGGTAGTCTCGGTTCTCCTGTCTCGCTTTCCTTATAGGTTGCTGAGCCCTGAACATAAAGCCCAGTACTGCTTTCAGGTGGCTCTCAGGGAAATGGCTAGAGGGTAAGGGGTCTTGGGTCTGGAGTTCAAAGGGGACACTAGTTTACCCCAGACTGGCCACTGGCCACAAGTCTTAAAGTCTAAGGGGGTAAATACCTGTGTCCTGTCATTTTTCCTTCAGAAGCACGTGGCGGAGGTGCTTCCCCACCTCAGCAGAGGGCTGGCCTGTGCATGGTGCTGATTTGGGGAGCTCCTCAGCCATTGGCTTGTCACCTGAAGTTTGCTGAGCATGTGATCTGTGCCAAGTATTGGGTACAGTGTGCTACCCTACAAAGGTGGGTAGCCTGGCCTGTTATCTGAATAGGGATCTCAAAGATTGCTGCCTAGTGTGTTCGTAGGAAGCAGGTATGTCAGGCGAAACCAACGTACTCTCCCTTGAAGAAACTGGCACACTGGAAAGACTCCACGCCTCGGTGATGTCATGTAAGAATATGGCCCAGATTCAAAGATAGCCGTGCTACCTGCCGCCTGCATGTTTCTCTGACCTTGTTTCCTTTTGAGTACTGGGTCCCCACCCCTGATCTGTTGTTGGGAAAGTAATACCACAGGCCTGGCCTACTGGATTTTGCATATAGCCAGCCAGACTGCACTCCTCTCCGGAAGGCTGACCACCAGCCACAGCCCTTGTTCAGGACCAAAGAGATGGACCAGAGACAACCACTTGCTAATTCATGAGCTCAGATGCCCCTTGTTAAGCAGCACTATCCTTGGAGCCAAACTACAGCCATTTTCACTCCTGGGCTCTTCACTGTTCCCATTTCCGCACAGAGGGCTGGGGAGGGGCCACTGGGCCCTCTCCAGAGCCTTCTCTTTTCTAAGCTAGCCAGATGCAATCTGCTGTCATTGCCATGGCCTCGGGGTCTCCAGAGTGTGTAGGCAGGGAGGATTAGAAGGGACTTTCCATCTGAGGTGATGGAAAAGCCATCATATGTGTTGTGGGTGTGTGTGGGTGCTAATTCCCTGAACTCCCTACCTATGGCTCTATGAGCAGCCTAATAAGCTCAATTTCCAGGGTGGCCTTAGGTAGAATAGAACTTCAGTTTGTCACTGGGAGCTTGTAAGGAGGGGGCTAGACATAGCCTGGTCTCCCCTCAGGGTGAAAATTCTTGCAACATCTCCTAATGGTCAGGTCCTGAAGGGACATCTTAGAATGTGGAGCTACACAGTTATTTGGAGACAGGGCCCTCATTATGTAGCTAAGGCTAGGCTAAAGTAGCCTCCTAAAGGTAGCTTCAACCTCATGGCAATCCTCCTGCCTCACATCCAGTAGTAGTCTCTTTGGGTCTTTTCCCCATCTTTATAGACCAGTGGTGAAAGCCACACATCTCTACTACCCTCCCTCATCCACAGCCTTCCAACTACACAAAGGCAGTGCTCCTGGACTCTGTAAGGCTAATCTCAGGGAGACCAATGGGGAAGCCTGGGGTTGCTTTGTGCCGGGATTCAAGCAACACATCAAGATGGGCAAAGTGGCGCACGCTTTTAATCCCAGCACTCGGGAGGCAGAGGCAGGCGGATCTCTGAGTTGAAGGCCAGCCTGGTCTACAAAGCAAGTCCAGGATAGCCAGGGCTGCTACACAGAGAAACCCTGTCTTGAAAAGCAAAAGCAAATCAAGCAACACATCATAGCAGCAGGCAGAAATAAGTTTATTGCATTAGAAAAAACACCAATGAAAACAGGCAAACACCTCCATGTGAGACATTAGTTTGACTTCAAGGAAGTCATGGAGGAATCTCAAAGGAACACCCTTCAGTCTAGGAGAGGACGATGGCCTGTTGCCTCCACGTCCCCTGTCCCTTGACCAATGGACCTCCACAAGGGTGACATGAACAACACGACTTGGTTCCTTCTTCCCTTTGCTTGTACAAGCCCAGGTGGAGTCATGTGGCCACGAACAGTATACGCCTGAGATACTGGGACAGAGAAATGTGAAGGTTCCTGGCCTGGATTTTTGGTGACAATGGGACTTGCATAGAGTAGGAAGAGCCTGCCTTCCTGCAGAGGTCTGAGAAACTGTCTAGTCCTCCTGTCTCTGCTAGCCACAGCACAGATGGCTGCTGTACGTGACAGGCGGCTTATTCAAGCAATCAAGTGACTCTTTCACTAGATATCTCACAATATCACAGTATCTGAGTCACTGCTATGAGGAGGAAAACCAGAGAAAGGTCATGTGAGAGAATTGGCTGAGCATCCTCAGGACAGAGGTTAGGGATCTAGGTAGATGCTAACAGCTGGGCCAGGCAACTCTACCTTCCCAGAAGCCAAGCTCTGAACACTCATCCTCTGGACCCCATCTGCCAAGAGACGGATGCTAACCAGTCCCTGTTGGTTCCTAGTTTGTCACTACCACGCACACTTGCAAACCGTGGGTTCTTGAGACCCATTTGACTCCAACTTTCATGTCCTAAACCGTCACTTGACATCCCAGCTGGACTTGACAGTGGTCAGGTAACTGGTTAACACTAAGGTCAATGATGCTTCCTGCTATGGCTATAAGACTGCAGGACATGGGCCAGCGGGAGCTTTGCAGGGAGGAAAGGCCTGTCCCAGAAGGAGCAATTGGGCTCAAGTTTCAGAAGTGGCAGGAAGCCATCGCAGGGGCTCCCACAGATGTGGAGCTGAGCCTCAGGTGCTTGCTCTGAGTCCCCTTCTCCATATCTAGTCCCCCAAATTAGCTAGTAGGAGGCTGACCCCATGAAAGGGAACCTTAAGTCTCCCTCTAGTGTCTAGAGTCTAGGTCAATGACATCTGGGTTGCCTGCCTATGAAATCCTAGCAGCACATTAGGAAAATGCCCGCTCACAGCCCAACCACATGGCTAAGGTTAGAATGACAATGGAGAGAGAGTGTGTTCAGGACACACTGAGGATAATGTGAGAGTCCCTAGTGGATACCACTCTAAATTTTTTTGCCACCATTAATCTGGATTATTTTGGTATTCTTTCTACATCAGAGACATGAACAACCGTGTCCCCTCAGTACCGAGCTGACAAATTCATACTGGTTTGGGTGGCTGGCTAAATAACTGATGTCATTATTCATAAATAGAAGGCCTGGGTCCCGGCCACTACAGCCTAGACCTTCATTAAAGGTGACAGGCCAAGCTCTGCTGAGAAAGCAGCTCAGGGAGAGGCAGAGGGCTGGCCCTCAGTCTAGGAGGAGGAATGGCTTTATCCTGTTTTCTCTGATCCCCACTGCCACCATCCTGAGGTTCTGGCTAATCCAGCTGTGACCTGTGCCCTTGTTTGGGGAGGAGGGGGGCAACTTGTGGGTAAAGAGTTCACTGAGGTTGACTCAGGCAGCCTGCAGCTGGCCCCCTGCACACCAAGTCCTTTGGTTCACTGACTGGCAGAGGGTGACTGCTCCAGGGTAACGGACAGTATAAAACTCAGCTGGGCCCCCAGGTGTGGCCACAGGGTGGGATGTGGGTACTGTCTGGGAAGAAGGTCTGGCATGGGACTCTCTTAGATTGTGACTCTTGCTTTCTGTTGAAAGAAGCGCCCTCTTTCTCCAGGGTAGAGGACGCTTAGGCAACAGCGTCAAAAGTGAACTCACAGACAAGACAGCCTTAATAAATTAGTATAATACTATTAGAAGGGACGGCATTGTTCTGTTTCTCAGGAGCATGGTCCTACGTGCAGCCTGATGAGCTCCTTCCCTGGGAAATGTAAAAGCCGTCCCCATTTAGCTCTGATGTAAAATTATAAAATAGAAATCTGGTAGGGTTTGTTTTGTTTAAAAAGGAAAAGCCCTGGAGAGGCGGGCGGTCCCGTGCAGTCCTGTTAGCTTTGGCCATTGGGTCTGCCCACAGAGTTCCCTCCTGGAGGCTGGATCTGGATGGAGTCCAGGAAGGGCCGAAGTGCTTGTCCAAAGGGCCTGTGGAGAAACAGACATGAGCTGGGAGGGTTGTGAAGTGAAGCCTGCCCACAGGTAGAGTGGGAGGCATGGATGGTGGTCATGGCACTACCACCTGTACTGGCTTGCTTTCCTTTCTTTTCTTCTGAGTCTAGCCTTCACTGTCCTAGAACTCACTATGTAGACCAGGCTGGCCTTGAACTCACAGAGATATGCCTGTTTTTGCCTTCCAAGTGCTGGAATTAAGGGCATGTACCAGCACCCCAGCTATGTATGTATGTGTGTGTATATATCTATACACACATCTATATATAATAGTTCTTTCAGTATTTCATACAATATGTTTGATGCTATTAACCATCTCTCCCAAACTCTTCTTAGATCCACCCCACCTTCCTACCCATCCTCCTTTGCACCTGCCCTGTCCTCTTATCGTGGCCATTCTGAACTGCCCAAATATTCTTGGATGTGTGGCTCTCCACTGGTGCATGGCAGACATGTTAGGTGTTACACTCCTGGAGAAAACTGAGCCAGCCTCTCCCAGCAGCCACCAGTGTCTTGGGTAGGGCAGGTCTCACCACCAACTCCCCTCGCCCTGCTGTGCTTTGCTCTGCTTGGGCTTGCACACGTCTCGTTCACGCTGTCACACCTGCTGTTAAGTTCCTATGGTCAGTTGCTTTGCTGTATCCAGAAGACATTGCTTCCTCATAAGCCGCCTCTGCCTCTTCAAACTCTGTCCCCTTTTCTGAGATGGCTCCTGAGCCTTGGGAGGAGCGGTGTGGTTATATGTTCCACTTAGGGCTGAGGAGTCTCCATCTCTTACTGGGCTCACTGTGGGTCTCTTGCCCATCAACATCTACTAGCACAGCCCGGATGGCTTCTGTAAGAGGGCTATGGTTGGCAAGATTTCCCCAAGGTTCTCAGCCTGTGAAGCCTTTGAGAGGTGAGGCCTACGGGGAGGTCTTCTGGTCACGGGGGACATGCCCTGAAGGAGACAGTGGGACCTTAGTGGCTTCTACTCCTCTTTGCTTCCTGGACACCACAAGTAAGCAGCTCTGTCTACTGTGTGCTCCCACCACGATGAGCTGCTTTAGCACAACCAACAGCACCGGTGCCAGACGACCATGATGAGAGCCTCTGGCAGTGTGCCAACACAAGTCCTCCTCCTTATAAATGGAGTAGCTCAGCTTTCTGCTCCAGGGGCGGAAAGCCGACTAACAATCTTCCAGAGAGCCTGCTTTACGGATTCACTCCTGGGCCCACTTCTCTGTGGCACTATCATCTCTACTGAACGGCCTGCTGAGCTGTGGTTGACCAGGCTGGCCTCCCGCAGGCAGCTGGAGCTTTCTGCACTTGCACTCTTTGTTGAAGGGTAGGCTTAGGACACGCTCACACAGCCTGGGCTGGCCTGCCACTCCTGATCCTTCTGCCCCTACCTCCCAAGTGCTGGGATTACAGTTGTGCACCAGAACACCCCGCTTACTTGTATCTTCCATTCTTTCTTAGAAGATAAAGCTGAAGCTGAGGAAAAAGGAGGAAGCTGAAGCCAAAGCAAAAGAAGTCAGGACGATGAGGTTGGGAGTGAGGAGGTTCCAAAATTAGGACTCTTCCAGAAGAAGAACGGTTCCAAGTGAGGGAATATTCTGGATAAGGTTGCCAGGCGTTGGTGTCATTTTCTAAGGAGCACCTAGTGTGTCCTTGTCATAACTTAGCTGGAGAATCATTGTGAAAATGGACTCTGGAGACTTTTTAAGGTTACTGTACCCTTAAATGAAGTGTCTCATGTCGGGCATGGTGGTGACAGTCTTTAACCCCAGTATGCAGGAAGAAGGGGCCGGTATAGTCTATGTACTGAGTTAGAACCTAGTTGGGCTACATAGTGAGACCCCGTCTCAGAAACAAGTAAGTGCCCTCAAGCTTGTCTCACATTCACTGTGATCCTCCTGCCTCAGCCTCTTGAGTGCTAGGATTCTTATGTGTGCCACTGTGCTTATCGGGTCTGCCGTATTTGAAAGTCGTTTTTAAGATGAAGAGAATAAGGTACTCTGAAGTGTTACAATGAACCCTGATTCAGAGGGTGCCAGCCCCGCCCACCAATCAGTAAGAGCAGCAGCATCTGGCTGCTCAAGGTGCTCAGGGGCTCATGACCTAGCAGGGCACATGTATCCGGAGGGCAGTCCCAGGCCTAGGAGACTGAGCTCCTCAGCAACCTTGTTTTCTATGAAGTATTTTGTTTGTTTGTTCTAAACTGATGATCTGCCAGGATCCCTGTTGGTTAGCACTCCTCCTAATTCAGGAGAAACTGAGTCAGAGGTAATGAATAGCTTAGAGTGTGCAGAGGCAGCTTTTTTGTTTGTCTGTTTTTCTTTTTTTTGGTTTTTGGAGACGGGGTTTCTCTGTGTAGCCTTGGCTGTCCTGGACTCACTCTGTAGACCAGGCTGGCCTTGAACTCACAGCGATCTGCCTGCCTCTGTCGCCTGGCTGTTTGTCTGTTTTTCAAGACATGGTTTTTCTGTATAGACCTGGCTGTGCTGGAACTCACATGGTCTGCCTGCCTCCTGAGTGTGGGGATTAAAGGCATGCACCACCATGCCCAGCCAGAGGCAGCTTGATACAATCAGAAACAGAGCGAGTGTGGTGAGTATGTGCCCTGTTTGGAGATAACATCTGGGTGATGGCCCACAGGCCCTTCCCAAGGTTGGACTCCATCAGGGGCAGAGGAAACCTCTGCTGAGGGCTGCCCATGCACTGTAAGTTCAAGGACAAGCAGAACTGGGTCTTTTGAGGGCATCAAACAGGTCAGGGTGTGGCCGACAAAGACAAGGCACAGTTGAGAACTGGGCTGTCCTGTTACTCCAGATTCCGGCATCCACTGACGCCTCAATTCTAGATAAGCACTGCTGGGAAATGGCTTTGTGTGTTAGATACCAGCTTTTATGTAAACACTGAAGGGTCAAGTGGCTTTCTCAATTCTGTGGTGCACTTAACCCTAGCTCCACGGAGGCTGGAGGTCACACGGTGGACTCTGCTGCCACAGGGAAGGGCATTAAGTACCAGGGGCTCACACTGCCCAGGCTCATCTCAGGAAGCCCACCACTGGGCTGAGGCAGCACTGACCCTGACTGCCTCAGGTGGGGGTTTTCAAAGTTGGCAGGGGCGGAAGCAGAACAGTCACACTTACGTGGAGAGAACTTCAGAGGGCAGGTCGGTGATGTAGGATGGGATCTTCCGCCCAGTCAGGAACTGTGCCACTTCATTGCTAAAGGTGTTACAGTTGTGCTCAAAGAGGTTGTAGGCTTCTCCTCTGTACACGGAAGAAAGGTTTGGAGAGCTGATGAGAAAGCCAGCAGCGTCTACATGAAGGGACTGTCACTGTGTTGTGGGAAGGTGGGCAGAGCCTTATGTGAGGACTAGGACCAGTCCTGCAAACTGTCTGTAGACCTGGACCTCTGGGAAGTGGTTTACAAGGAAAAGATGAACCACAAACGCGTGACTCCAGAATCTTCACATTCACAACAGAACTAGGAGCAGAGGTGAACCCTTAATGAAATTAACTAAAATTAAAAAAGCTTTACTTGGCCGGGCGTGGTGGTGCATGCCTTTAATCCCAGCACTCAGGGAGGCAGAGGCAGGTGTATCGCTGTGAGTTCGAGGCCAGCCTGGTCTACAAAGTGAGTCCAGGACAGTGGAGGCTACACAGAGAAACCTTGTCTTGAAACAACAATAACAACAAAAAAACCAAAAAAGCTTTTCTTATTTTATATATGAGTGTTTCCATGAATGTAGGTGCACCATGTGTGTGCCTACTGCCCGTGAAGGCAGAAGAGGGGTGAGACCCCCTGTTCCTGGCTGTCCTGTGGTCCTGGGAACTGACCCCAGGCTTTAACCTCTAGGACACATTCCACAAATGTTCTCATTCTCTAAGGCAAAGCTGAGTTACTCCTCAACTTTTCTTTTCACACTTATTTTGTGTCTCTGTGTGAACATGGATAAAGTTAGAGGACAGTGTATGAGAGCAGACGCTCTCCTTCCACAGTGTGGACTTCAGTGACCACCACACTCAGGCAGTCTGGCGGCTTTGGCTCAGGTTTTTTTTTTTTTTTTTTTCTTTTAAGACAGTCTCTAGCTCAGGCTCACCTTTCACTCCAAATGTAGCCATGGTTGACTTCAAACTTCTGATGTTCCTGCCTCTACTTCCTGAGTACAGGGTTTAAAAGCATACTATACCTACAAACCAATTTGGGTTTCTGCAGTGTGGGGGGATTAAACCCAAGGCTTTGTGCATGATGGGAAAAGCACTCTACCAACTGAGCTGCATTTTCAATCTGACTCGAGCTTTCCCAAGATAAGTTAATTCAAGCTGGTATTTCGTCCCACGCCTACCACAAACCCTGTTTTCCATGTTTAGGAAGAAACACTTGGCCAGAGGGTGTGGAGAACAGCATTCCCAAATCAGAGGGAATGAGGAACCACTCCTGGGCTACAGCAGAAAGCATGCTGGGATGCACTGCTGGCTGCTGCAGAGCCCCGGGGCTCTCTCTATAGCAGTCACTGCTTTCTCTTCAGAATGACAGTAAAGACCAATCAGGCTGGAGCTGAGGGTCAGAGATGGTCAGCCTGGCCCTCCCTGCCTTCTGGGGCCTGACTGGCTAGTCATGGGGCACACAAGCAACCGCCACCCTGTCCTTACTCACCGGAACAGAGACTCCCCCAGGGAGGAAAGATATTCCAGAAAGATCTCTTCTGTGACTTCTGTGCTCCCCACATCAACCACAGTGTCTGGGGGTCCAAGCAATGTCCCTCCCTGAAAGAGTCAACCCAAAGTCACCATCTCTATTGTTAGCTGTTCTGGGGATCAACCCAGGGTCTTGTGCGCTCCAGGCAAGTGCTCTATTGCTAAGACCCCCAGAATCCTGTTAACATTTTACTTTTTGGGGAAGGAATTTTGTGAACTTCAGGCTATGTTCCCCATCTGTTTGTTTGTTTTTTGGTTTTTTGAGACAGGGTCTCTCTGTGTAGCCTTTGTAGACCAGGCTGGCCTCGAACTCACAGCGATCCACCAGCCTCTGCCTCCCAAGTGCTGGGATTAAAGGTGTGCGACACCACGCCTGGCTGTTCCCCATCTGTTAAATTATTATTTTTAGACAGAGTCTTACTATATAACCCTAGCTGGCCTTGAACTCAGAGATCCACCTGCCTCTGCATCCCAAGTGCTGGGATTAAAGGTCTGTACTACTAGGCCAGCCTGGTCTGCAAAGTGAGTTACAGGACAGCCAGGGATATACAGAAAAACCCTGTCTCAAAAAACAAAACAAAACAAAAAAAGGTGTTTACTCCTCTACCAGGCTTGAAAATTTTTCTTTTAAATTGTGACTTCCACACAAAACTACAAAAACACTGTTCTATCAGCTTCGTTTTTAACTGCTGGAACACTCTTGTCACAGGAAGAGGGCCATTTCCTGCTCCTGTCAGGGTTATGGAGTTTAGAATTGGGCGTCTGGTGCTTGTGAGGCCTGGAAGTGGATTCCTGTACAGGTCTCTTCCCTGTCCATTCATTCTCTTGTTAATAAGACAGAAACCTAGCTGTGTGGTGACGCACGCCTTCAATCTCAGCACTCAGGAGACAGAGGCAGGCAGATCTCTGTGAGTACGAGGCCAGCCTGGTATACACTGTGAGCTCCAGGACAGCCAAGGCTACACAGAGAAACCCTGTCTCAAAAAATACAAACAAAAAGACCGAAGACTGGAACCTTTGGCCTCCTTCTGTTCCCACTAGATGCCCACAAGGACAGAACTTGACAGCTGGGTTGCCACAGGAGTCTAAAGGAGTGGAACCGTAGCCAAAGGGCAAACAACCAGACACCAAGGATGGTAGACCTGGGAAAGTGGAACACTCCAGAACAGAGCTTGCCTGTATAAGTCACTGACTGACAGCCATGAGTACTTCCCTGGCACTGGGGAAGGGATGGAGAGCAGTACTTACGGCAGCCAGAGGGAAATTACCTAACGTTCCAGCACTGGGAGTACAATGTGTACAAAACACGACATTTCTGTCCTCATGAAACTTAGTTTACTAGGGAAGGTAGGTAAAAAATTCTATATGCCGGTGGATCCTAACAAGCTGAATTGGGGCCGTGCTGGGAAAATGCGTTGTTGGTTCCTGTGGCAGGGGAGGGCCAGGCTGAGATTGGCCTGAGGAAACTGACACCGACTCAGACCTGAAGGACAGAGAGGCACATCCAGGTGAAGGATGAGGGAGCTATCCTGAGGTTGGAGTATAGGTTTAAATGCCCAAGCAGGAAGAGGGCAGAGGTGCGGAAGACACATTTGCAGAGAGTTTGGCTAGAGAAGGGTCCAGAGACAAGACCAGAGGGATCATGGGAGACCTTCTGAGCCCTCTGCTAAGCAGGAGAATACTTTGAAAAGTGAAATCCTATAAAAACAAAACAATAAAAACCCCCAGGATTTCAAAAACTCATCAGGAGGCAGAGGCAGGTGGATCTTTTTGAGTTTGAGGCCATCCTGGTCTACATAGTTTGAGGATAGCCAGGGCTACATAGTCCCAGCACTAAGGTGACGAAGAGGGGAGGACCAGAAGCTCACAGTCACCCGTGGTTATGTGGTGAGCCTGATGTGTGCTGGGGAAAACAAACAAACAAAACCAAACTGTCTACTACATGGAGGACAGAGGGGGCTCAGGCCAGCTTCATAGGTCCAGCCCAGGCAGAAGTGCTCAGGACTGCAGGGAATGCTCTGGAGGAATGGGAAGAGACACACTGACTAGGTAGAACTGACCAGGCTTTTTAGGGAGATAAGGACAACCAGCATCAGGCGGCTCCAGGCTCTCTCCAGCTGCACAGCAGTCTTGAGGCCAGCCTCAGCATGAGAGACCTTTTAATCTCAAAAAGAAGTGACCAGGCTTAACGAAAGACGTGTAGGGTGGACACTGAAAAATCAAGAATAAATTTCTACTTATGACACCAAAATGAAAGGCTGGGTCTTTGCTTGAGTACATCCTATGGAAATCCTGAGATGGCCCTAAGAGAGTCAGAGTCACCCACAGGAGCAGGCTGGCTGGAGGAGAGCGACTGACAGGTTAACGGATCTGTCTCTCTCTCCCAACCCTCAGTGCTGAGGAGGAAATACGGGGCTTTCATTCTAGGCAAGTGTCCACCAACACATCTCCGACTACTGAACAAACTTTAAGGCTTTTTTCTTTCTTCAGCCTAACTTTTTTTTTTTTATCATCCCTCTCCTCTCGGCCTCCTACGGTATTTTTTGGACTACCTGACCATAAGATGCACTCAGTTTTTAGAGCAGTAAAACAAGAAAAATAGCAAAAACAGTAATCGGATCATACGGCACACCCTAATCCCCCCCAACTTTGGGGGAGAAAACTGTCTTATGGTCCAAAAAATATGGAATTTGTGGGTATGTATGCACACATTCAAAGTGGTCAGAGAACAGCTTGGAGGAATCTCTATGTGGGCTGCAGAGATCAAATTCAGGTCCTCAGACTTGGTGGGTAGTAACTTTCACCTGCTGAACCATGTCATCTCACCAGCTCTGGCTTTTGTTTGTTTTGCTTTCTGAGACAGGGTTTCTCTGGGTAGCCCTGGCTGTCCTGGAACTCACTCTGTAGACCAGGCTGGCCTTGAACTCATGGAGATCTGCCTGCCTCTGCCTCTGTGGGATTAAAGTGCTGGGATTAAAAGTGTGTGCCACCACCACCACCTGGCTGTCTGTATTTTTAGTTTAAATTGATCATGTGCATGGTGTTTTGCTTGCATGCATGTCTTTGCACTACCTGCATGCAGTGCTCCAGGAGGGCACTGGATCCCTTGGAACTAGAGTTGCATACGGTTATGAGCTGCCATGTGGGTGCTATGAATCAAACCTAGGTCCTCTGGCAGAGCAGCCAGGGTTCTTGACTGCTGAACAATCTCTCCCCCAAAACCCTGTTTTTAGGTTTCATTACATTATGTACTCTGAACAGGCGTGAGCTGCGCTCAGGAGAGGTAGGGGATGGAGGGGGACGGTTCTCTACTTCTACTGTGCATGCTCTAGAGCTCGAACTCAGTGGTCAGGCCTGCTGTAAGCTCCCTGACCTGCCCAGCTATCTCTGAGCCACTGCCCTAGTTCCCCCGCCGCCCCCCCCCCACCCCCTGCCTTTTTTTGAGACAGGGTTTCCTCTGTGTAGCCCTGGCTGTCCTGGACTCACTTTGTAGACCAGGCTGATCTGGAGCTCACAGTGATCCAAAGGGGATTAAAGGTGTGCACCAGCACGTCTCGCTTTGTGCTAGTTTTTTTTTTTTTTTTAGATTTTGTTTATTGATTGTATATGAGTACTCTATTTGCTTATACACCTATATGCCAGAAGAGGGCATTATATCACATTATAGATGGTTGTGAGCCACCATGTGGTTGCTGGGAATTGAACTCAGGACCTCTGGAAGAGCAGCCGGTGCTCTTAACCTCTGAGCCATCTCTCCAGCCCACTTTGTGCTAGTTTTTAAGAGTGCTTATTTGAAGTCACCTTTAATCCCAGCACTCGGGATGCAGAGGCAGGTGGATCTCTCTGAGTTCCAGGCCAGCCTGGTCTACAAAGTGAGTCCATGGCAGCCAAGACAACACAGAGAAATCCTACAGGTGTGTGTGTGTGTGTGTGTGTGTGTCGTAACTCAGGCTAGCCTTCAACTCAATAGGTAGCCAAAAAAGATGCACTCCCAATCCTCCTGCCTCCACTCACAGCACTGGGATTATAAAACTGCGTAGTTTAAGTTTTTTTTCTTTTCTTTCTTTCTTTCTTTTTTTTGAGAACGTGTCTCCCACTATGTACCCCTGGCTATTCTGGAACATTCTGTGTAGACCAGGCTGCCATGAACTCAGAGATTCAACTGCTTCTGCTTTCCACATGCTGGGATTAAAGGCGTGGGCAGCGCACCATCACGCCCGGCTCAGGTGCTGTGTGAGGAGCTTCCATGGTAGAAGCCACACTTCTCAGGCCCCCAGAAGTGCAGGTGTGGGGAAGACACTCACCGGGGGACAGCTGGAGATACCACCGCTGCCGAAGAAGAACTCATCCTTGTGTACAACTATGGAGGTGTGCCTGCCGCAGAGAGGGATAGTGAGCCAACTTCTCCAAGAAAAAGCAAGTACCATCCTTCAGTGAGAACAATTCCTGCCCCAAGATGTCACCATGCTATCCAATTTTATTTCATTAGCCAGACATGTTCAGGGTCCCTCTGAATCTGGGGTAACTGATCTGGGACTGTTCCCACCCTCATACCCAAAGTCACAGACGCACAAGTCCCTTGTCTAAAGTGGACTAGGCCACACTCAGAACTTACTCTGAGTCATTTAAAGCTGATATACAATATTTAACATGATGTAACACCATTAAGTCAGTATGCTGTACTGTCTGGGGAAAAATGATGACTCTGTATGCTTAGGACAAGCACGTTTGCTTTTCAGAACATTTTCCTTTTCTTTCTTTCCAGATAGAGCCCGCACTATGTAGCCTTGGCGGGCCTGGAGCTCCCTGTGTAGACAGGACTGGCCTCTATCTCAGGACCCTGCTGGCCTCTGCCTCCTAGGATTAAAGGTGTGCGTTGCCACTGCCAGCTAACATTCAAGATTTGACACTGTTGATAGGAGCTGACATATACGGAGAATGCACAGCATGGTACAGAGAGGGCAGACAGCAGCACAGGTCAAGTGTCCTCTGCTGGACATTGGGTGGCTACTGTGGGAAGCATCAGTGGAAGCTCATTACCCAGTAGGTGACAATAGCCTCCTCTAGTTGTGACAAAAAGTCTTGTGAGGTGGAGGGACAAAATCAGATACACAGAAACTGGTGTTTTAGGATAGAGGAAACTGGGGGCTGGAGAGACGGATCAGTAGTCAGTTAAGGGTACTGCCTGCTCTTCCAGAGGACCTGGATTCAATTCCCAGCACCGCCCTCTTCTGGCTTCCTGGGCACTAAGTACACACACAGTACACAGAAATATACACACCCATCTACAAAAAATAGAAATTAGGTAGTAGTGGCACACGCCTAAGGCAGAGGGAGGCAGATCTCTGTGAATTCGAGGCCAGCCTGGTCTGCAGAGGGAGTTCCAGGTCTTTAAAAAAAAAAAAAAAAAAGATATGGGAAATTAATTACAAAGGCAGGCTTTGAGCTGGGAGCCGCAGAGACAGTCAGCTGCTGTGGCTCACAGAGCAGTCAATACAAGGAGGCCCACTTACCAGATGCCTTCCAGTTGTTTCCCTGTGGAGAAAAGGAGAGATTTAGTCATTTGGGACAAGACTGCATGTGCCCTGCTCAGCCTGAGTAAATTTAGAACTCACTCAAACCGGTAGAAGCCTTTAGGAACCTCCCGGGAGGACTTTCCAGAAACCCAGCTCTCCTCTATGGCAGTCCTCTGGCAGTGATGAGGATGCACTGTGTTCAGTGAGTTCAGAAGCCATTTCAGAAAGCTACATACAGCTGGGCGTGGTGGCGCATGCCTTGAATCCCAGCACTCAGGAGGCAGAGGCAGGCAGATCTCTGTGAGTTCAAGGCCAGCCTGGTCTACAAAGTGAGTATAGGACAGTCAGGGCTACACAAAGAAACCCTGTCTCTAAAAACAAAAACAAAAACGAAAACAAAAAACAAAAAAAACAAAGGAAAAGAAAGAAAAAGAAAGCAACATACAAACCCTGGCATAAACACAACTGTTCTTATATCCCACCTGGGGTTAGATCAACTATCTTTTTAACTTTTCCGTGTCATCTGCAGCAAACCCACAGTAAAACAATGAAGCTGTTACCCACTTCTCCATGAAGGTCAAGTCTTCAGAAAACAGTGGAGCCAAATTAAGTGCTGTGTGTTTTAAAAGGCAATGCACAGGTACTCAGTGCTGGGGACTGAGTGAATCCAGGCATATGAGCATTGCCAAGCACCTGCTTGCTCTTCCACCGACCAACACGCAGGGCCTGTTCTTTTATTCCTCTACCTACCAGCAAACAGAGGCTAGCCTACCTTTAGAAGCTCAAAGTCAAGTGGAAAGAGACACACACACAAATAATTAACTAAAACACAGCGCTGATAAGCACAGACAGAGGGGTAAAAGCAAGATGCTGTGTTAATAAAGACCAGCTGGGCATGGTGGTGCATGCCTTTAATCCCAGCACTTGGGAGGCAGAGACAGGCGAATTGCTGTGAGTTGAAGGCCAGCTTGGTCTACAAAGTGAGTCTAGGACGGCCAGGGCTACACAGAGAAACCCTGTTTCAAAAAACCAGGGGAAAAAAAAGATAAAGAACTACCTTCACGAGCTTGCATTCAACCACTGAGGAGCGAGCAGGGGCCTGGGAGGACAGGCTGAGGGCAGGAGTGGTGACGGTATCAGGAGGCAGCAGGCCTGCGCCAAGGCAGGGTGGCCGGGACTGGGTAGGGGAGTACTCTGACCAGACCCACTTTTAAAAAACAATTTTACACGTGTTGATTTAGAGAGTGTGTGTGTGAGCCACGGTGTACATATGGAGGTCAGAGGACAGTTTAAACTGCAGGAGTCCAGCCTCCGCTCCCACCACACAGGCTCTGGCCACCAAACTCAGGTTACCAAGCGTGCCACCAGGCATCTTTACCCACTGAGCTATCTTTTGACCCAAATATATGCCTAGCATTCTTTGTAGACCAGGCTGGCCTCTGAACTCACAGCAATCTGCCTGTCTCTACCTCCTAAGTGCTGGGATTAAAACCATGTGCTACCATGCCTGGCTCAGTGTTTACATTTAAAGAGTTTTATTTGTACTGGGGAATGAACACAGAATCTTGTACGTGCTAACCTTGAATTCTGACCCACTTGCCTCCTACCTCCACCTGCGGGGACTGAAGCCGCCTCTTATCCTGCTTGGTCTATGTGGTGCAAGGGATCAAGTGCAGGTTCCTGTGCATGCTAGACAAGCTCTCTGCCTAGGGAGCCACATCCTCCTGTATCTGAAATGTCACTTTAAAAAGATGACTAAAGCTCGTGTTTGTCTAGTATAAAAAGGCAAGGCGAGATGTGAAAATGCGTATTGTGGAGATGCCCAGGTAGAAAGGGGAGGCTTGTTGTGTTGGGAAGAAAAGGAGAACTGTGGCCTCGGCAAGAGGATGGGCATGGGAGAGCAGGCTGAGTTGAATCTTCAAGTTGTGGGCAAGATTCGGGTGGGCGGTGAGGTGGGCAGTATGAGCTATGAAAGTAGGGCACGAAACCCTCTAGGGACATGAATTAGACTCGGTGGGGATTAGCACAGCACAGAGCGGATTATTTACCACTAGGATTTCCTCAGCAAGCTGGAGAGTGATGGTCACATGGCTGCTTGCCTCTAAGCCTACTGACACATCCAATGCACTCATTCTCAGGCCTATGGAGCATGGATACAGAAAACAATGGAAAGCGTGGGCGTTAGCTCCACTGTGGATGCCAGGAGGGGTAGGGCAAGATGTGCTATTGTCAGCCTTCACTGCAGAGCACCAAGGTACATACTCCACCTGCTCCTTATCCACAGAGCTACATCAGGCCCAGTATACTGCTGCTGCTATGCAAACGCCTATTAAGAATTAAGTGGGCTGGGTGTGGTGGCGCACGCCTATAATCCCAGCACTCAGAAGGCAGAGGCAGGCGGATTGTTGTGAGTTCGAGGCCAGCCTGGTCTGCAAATTGAGTCCAGGTCAGCCAAGGTTACACAGAGAAACCCTGCCTCAAGAAACAAAACAAAAAACAATTAAGTGTATGACAGGGATGGGACTCCAGAGACACAAGTCTCTTTGCAGATGGAATTTTGTCTCAGTTTGGCAGGGAAAGGAAGCATACTGGCTCTTTGGTATAGACCAGTGCAGCCCTGGTTCACTCCATATAGCCCCACCCTAGCAACAAAGTATTCTAACTGGCACTTCAGCAGCAGTAGGAGAGGCTTGAGAGTTACCTGGAGAAACGTTTCTTCTCCAGGGAAAAGCAAAAGGAGCATCTGCACAATGTAAGTAGCCCTCTGCAGTCACTCCCCTAAGCCGCCTGTGGGCAGAAGGCTTACCTTTCCTGTCTGTGGGGGAGAAGGGGTGGCAGGGGATCACCATGAAAAGAGCTGGGGTGCTCGGTGGTGGAGCATTTGCCTTACACCACGCACAAGGAACTGAGTTCTAACCTGAGCACCACAAATATATAACTTTTTTAAAGGTAGGCTTAAAAATATCTAACCATGTAATATAGACTTTTTAAAAAAAAGATTTATTATTTACTATTTATATAGTATCCTGCCTGCCTGTGTACCTGCAGGCCAGAAGAGGGCACAAGATCTCATTCTAGATGGTTGTGAGCCACCATGTGGTTGCTGGGAATTGAACTCTGGACCTTTGGAAGAACAGACAGTGTGCTTAACCTCTGAGCCATCTCTCCAGCTGGTAGTATAAATTCTTTAGAGTTAGCACAGGACTTTTTTTTTTTTTTCCTAGTGTAAAGATAACTATAGTCAATCCAGGCTGATGGTGCATACCTTTAATCCCAGCACTCTGGAGGCGGAGGCAGATGCAGGCAGATCATTGAGTTCAAGGCCAGCATGGTCTACAGCGGGAGTCCAGGACAACCAGGGCTAACACAGAAAAACCCTGTCTCAAAATACAAAAACAAAAAAAGGTAAGTAAAATCAGTTGTGGTAATATCTGTAATCTAGCCCTTGGAAGGCTGAGGCAGGAGAATTGCTGTGGACCAGCCTTAGGTACAGAGTGAGACTTTTTATTGGGTAGGTGGAGGGGCACGAACAACAATACAGGACGACGGCACATGCCTAGAACCCCAGCACTGAGGGGTGAGGCTGAAAGACAGGAGCTGAAAGCCAGCCCAAGCCCACGAAACTCTGCCTCAAACACCAACAACAGCACCACCACCACCACCTTAAGAGCACCGGAGTTCTGTTCCCAGCACCCACAGGGTAGCTCACAACCTCCTGTAATTTCAGTCCTGGAGGATCAAATGCCTTTGTCTATACTCTGCAGCATGTGCAAAATATCCTATGGACACACACACACACAAAAAAATTAAACCAAAAAACCTTAGAGCTCTTTTCCTCAGTGGAGTTAATGACTGCCCATGTCTATTAGCTGGGCTTCTAGCAATGCCTGGGGCAAGTGCCATGTCCCACCGTTTACCTGGTTAGTGGTCACTAAATACAAGACTATGTCAGAGTCTAGGGCCACAGCAGAGTTCTTGCCTCAGAGAATTTCCAGTGCGGCCAGGGGTGCACAGGGCTTTGTGGATACAGATGGAAACAATGTGCAGTCATAAGCAGGGTGATAAATACTTCCAGAGCACATAGGATGGCAGCAGGACCTACGAGGGATGTGTGAGCAAGAGCTGGAGGGTGGGGCTTAGGAAAAGGGTTGTGGGAGGAGACATCAGAACTGAGATGTCAAGGATGGACAGAAGTTAGGCAGCCCACGAGCTGGAGAGAGAAGGCTCCTCTGTGTGGTGGTGGGCCAGAGTCTGTGGAGAGAGGCCTGAAAGCACTCTGTCACTGGAGTACCAGGCAGCCTTTCCCCTCTGAGGCTCTACAAGAGGAAAGCCCTAATGCGCTGGCTAGTTTTATGTCAAATTGACACATGCTAGAGTCATTGGAGAGAGGGGAGCCTCAACTGGAAAAAAAAAAAAAACCTCCATAAGACCCAGTTGTAGACAAGCCTGTAAGGCATTTTTTTTTCTTTCTCTTAAAAAAAAAAAAAAAAAGATTAATTTATTACATATACAGTGTTCTGCCTGCATGTACATCTGCACACCAGAAGAGGGAACCAGGTCTCATTATAGATGGTTGTGAGCCACCACGTGACTGCTGGGAATTAAACTCAGGACCTCTGGAAGAGCAGACAGTGAGTGAGTGATCTTAACTGCTGAGCCATCTCTCCAGCCTATAAGGCATTTTCTTATCTAGTGATTGACTGGGGGAGGGCACAGGCCATTGTGGGTGGAGCCATCTGGGGTCAGAGGTCCTGGGTACCATAAGAAAGTAGGCTGAGCAATCCCTGTGGGCTGAGCTCTGCGTCAGCTCTGGCCTCCCTGTTCATGCCTGGCCTGAGTTCCTACCTTGCATTCCTCAGTGGACTGTGATTCAGGCTATGTCAGCCAGATAAATAACGTTCTCCCCAGGTTGCTTCAGTCAGGGTGTTTCATCACAGCAATAGTAACCCTAACTAGAACATGGCTTTAAACAACAACAACAACAACAACAACAACAACAACAACACTATATTTTGTTGTAGAATCTAAGGTAGGAGGCTGGTGTCAAGTGTTTTGTGAGGCGACAGACATTAAATGGGTGTTAGAGGAGCCCTGGAGGGCGCACTGCATTCTGCACGATTGCTGTTTCCTCATCCCGCCAGTGGACATCAAACAGCGGCACACAATGGACAATAAAAACGAAGACAAAGCACAATAGGCTGCATTAAAACATAAAGAAAAAACCCTCTCAGATTTGAATAAATTCTATTTAATCTCCAAGTCTGAGTCATTTCTCTACAATCCTGGGAAGGAGGGAATAGTTCTGTGAGGCTCGGCACCAAGCACGTGGCTGCTCGCACCCCTTAAGGGTCACCCGCTCGAGGCAGCCCTGGGGGAGTCTCTGAGGAATGAGGTTCTCTGCCTCCAGGAGCTCCAGGCTTCCACTGGAGACTCAAGAAGCTGATGCACTTAACTCGGCATGCAACTGTCATCTTTTTATATGGTCATCTAATTTATACACATATGCACATCACTTTTCAAGAAATTAACACCCAGAGTATAGAGGCCGTAGTGCAGCTGGGCATGCTGGCACACACCTGCGATGCCAGCACTTGGGGAGGCTGTGGCAGGCGGATCTGAGTTTGAGGCCAGCTTGGTCTACACTCCAAGTCCAGGTCAGCTAAGGCAACACACAGAAACCTGTTTTAAAAAACCAAAATACAAAAGCCCAAAAAGAAAAAAAGAAAAAAAAAGTTCTATTGCTATTGTTCTAGGAACTAAGTATAAAGACTTAAATACTCACTACACTGCATTCTGTCAAGATGTACAGATTTGTGACTTTTCCCCCTCTCAAACCCAGGGCCTCATGAATGTTAGGCAAGCGTTCTATTATACAAGTTCCCGAAACTTTAACCTGAGAGCTGATGAGCTTCTAAGGAAAAAGAACTGCTAGGCATGCATATAAAACTTCATGTCAGAAAAGAAACACAAAACACTTGTTAGCCTAGTGAGAAAACAAATTCCAGGGCTGGGGAGATGGCTCAGTGGGTAATGTGCTTGCCATGCAAGTCTGAGGACGGGGCTGCAGGACTGGAGTTAGAGCCACAGGGGCTGCATACTGAGCCCCTAGCCCATCCCTCACTCCTCCAAAGCTCCGTATTTTTCTCCACATGCCTTCTCACAAAAAGAGGTCAGTAGCTAAAATTATTAAGAGGAAGAGCTGAGGACAATTTTAATAGCTAATTATATTAGCCAAATAGTGATGTGGGGAAAAGGTGCAATTAAGCTGTCCACTCAAATAGACTGCTAAGCATATAGTGGCAACTGAGGTGCTGTAGAACACCAGCACTTTCACGAGAGGCACATGTCCTCAAAATAGGATGGGCAAGGCCAGTGGGTTGGCCCAAGTCTGGTTCCCAGGCCCCATGTCCAGTGGTTAACAACTGCCTGTAACTCTAGTTTCTGGGAGTCAACCCTCTTCCGGCCTCTCCCAGCACCAGCACACGTGTGCACTCAGACTCACGTTCTCAGGCTTGTATAACTAGAAATGTGTTGGTTTTTTTGTTCTTTTTTTCCTGAGACAGGGTTTCTCTGTGTAGCCTTGGCTGTTCTGGACTCACTTTGTAGACCTGGCTGGCCTCGAACTCACTTTGATCTGCCTGCTTCTGCCTGCCAAATGCTGGGATTACAGGCGTGTGCCACCCAGCTTGTGTTGGTTATTTTTTTAATTTTACTTATTGCTATAGTATACTCTCACATGTGGCACACAGGCACACACATATAAAACTAAATATAGTAATAAAGAAAACTACGACAGGGTAATTGGGTGAGGTCTAAGTGTATTATCTATATTTAAGCCAATTGTGAACTGTAACAGAATTGGATAAGGCCTTTAAGTTGTTATTTTAAAACAAACTTTACTACAATTTACTGATGTGTACAAGTGTGCACTTGTGGAGGTCAGAGGAGTGTCACATCCCCTGGAGCGGGAGTGATAGGCAGTTGTGAGTTTGCTGATGTGGGTGTTGAGAACATGTCTTCGGCAAGAACAGTATGTGCTCTTAACCACTGGGCCATCTTGGCCCTATGGGTAAGGTCTTTTTTTGTTTGTTTGTTTGTTTTGTTTTTTGAGAAAGGGTCTCTCTGTGTAGCCTTGGCTGTCCTGGACTCACTTTGTAGACCAGGCTGTCCTAGAACTCAGTGATCCACCTGCTGGGATTAAAGGAGTGTACCACCACACCCAGCCTGGAAATGTGTGTTTTCAATGAGTTTGTTGGATCATCCTTTATGTAGCCAGCACATTCCAATATTGGAGAGAAGTTTACTAAGTCATGGGTTGCTGGCAGGGCAGGTAATGATGATGATTTTTCTATAACTCTTCATTTCTTTTGCAAAGGGAATAAAAACAACACAGGAAAAGGGAGAATTAAATTTGTAGGGGAGCTGGGTGTGGTGGTGCACTTCTTTAATCCCAGCACTTGGGAGGAAGAGGCAGGTGGATCACTGAGTTTCAGGCCAGCTCAGTCTACAAAAAAATGAGTTGAGGACAGCCAAGGCTACAGAGAAATAACCTGTCTCATAAGACCAAAAAAAAAAAAAAAAAAAAAAAATGTAGGCAAGACCTCTGACAAGCCACCATCTGATGTGCCAAACCAGTGAAGTTTCATGTTTGGCTGATGCTTCCAAGAGCATCATAGCTAATTAAAAGAACAGACGTGCTAAGGAAATAGCTCAGAGGGGGGACCTTGCCTAGTATACTTGAAGTGCTTGGATTCAAGCCCCAGAGGCTAGGGTGGTGAGTCTAACACTTTACCTGCCTTTTTTTTTTTTTTAAATTTATCATTTATACAGTATTTTGACTGCATGTTAGCCGGCAGGCCAGAAGAGGGCACCAGATCTCATTATAGATAGTTGTGGTTGCTTGGAATCGAACTCAGGACCTTTAAAAGAACAGGCAATGCTCTTAACTGTTGAGCCATCTCTCCAGTGCGTCTCCCCCTTATTCTTAAAAATTAATTTATTATTTTATGTGCACTGGTGTTTTGCCTGCATGTATGTCTGTGTGAGGGTGTCAGATCTTGGAGCTACAGACAGTTGTGAGCGGCCATGTGGATGCTGGGATTTGAACCTGGGTCCACTGAGCCATCTCTCCAGCCACTCTAACTCCCCCACTGCCTTCCATGGATAGTTGCTGCTTCTTTATCCTGTATTTCCAGCTTAAAAGTCACAGCTTCTGAAGCCCCTCCCCCCACATTCTCTCATATTATTTTCTACCTTGGCATCCAGGCAGATTTCTGTATGTATACGCACAGATAAACATGCATATAAACATATCTATGCATACGTGTTTCCTACACTAGCCAGCTCCAGGACTGAAACAAATCTGTTCTACCCAGATTCAACATCAGCACATGCTAAGCACTCAAATATTTGTTTAAGGAACGAAACAACAATATCTGTATCTAGTGTCCCTGTCAGCTAAGAACAATAATTATTAGGTAGTATTAGGACAAAAACATAATCAGGTTGGGGGGAGGGGCTTTATGGGTAAAGGAAACAAACCTTCCTGTGATAAATCTCAACAAATGGCTGCCTTCCAAGGAAGGCAGCTAGAGCCTGACTGATATAATCTACTAATGGCTCAAAGGCCTCCCAAGCAAACAGTGCAAATACTTGGAAGTTTTGCTTTCAGATTTGCCTTACTTTCTTACTAGGTGCGCTGGAGACTGGACTTGGGCTTTGTGCATGTTGCGTAAGGCCTCTCTCTACCACTGAGTCATGACTGGATCCTAAGCCCTGCCAGCAACCCATGATGACTTAGGTCTAAACTTCTGTCTAATAATGGAATGTGCTGGCTACATAAAGAATGATCCAACAAACTCATTGAAAACATACATTTCTAGGCTGGGCGTGGCATCCCACCTTGTAATCCCAACACTCGGGAGGCAGAGACAGGTGGATTGCTATAAGTTGGAGGCCAACCTGGTGTACAAAGTGGGTCTAGGACAGCCACAACTACATTGAGAAACCCTGTGTCAAAAAGCCAAAAAACCAAAACCAAACCAAACCCCCAAGCCGGACACCATTTCCAAAGTGTGAGGCACAGCTCTACGACTCACACGTTTAAAACTTACAAATGTGTACATGTCTAAATAGTAAGAAAAAGTTTGGGGCCGGGCGTGTTGGCGCACGCCTTTAATCCCAGCACTCGGGAGGCAGAGGCAGCGGATCGCTGTGAGTTCGAGGCCAGCCTGGTCTACAAAGCGAGTCCAGAACAGCCAAGGCTACACAGAGAAACCCTGTCTCAAAAGACCAAAAAAAAAAAAAAAAGAAAAAGTTTGGGGCAAAGTTTCCTTTCATGCCATGTCTGCTTCTATTAGCTCCTGGCTACCATATTCTTTCGTAAAGAAATTGTTTTAACTTGATCTCTCTCTCCCTTCATTTTTTTAAAACACAGAGCGTACTATATAGTCTAGGTTTGGTCTTGACCCCACAGCCCCTTGGCCTTAGCCTCCTTATACTAGGATAACAGGTGTGTGGCACCACAGTAGGCTCTGATATAATCCCCCCAACTAATTTCAGTTAACAATGTATGCTGCAACTGAAGGCATTTGTTTCTGTTTCCGTGTTGATTGAAGCATGCCAAGCAGCAACTCTCCAGGTGAGTGAGCCACCACCCGTAGTCAGGCACTTGTGTTTTTAACGAACATTCTAGATGATTCTGATGTGAAGCCAAATTTAGAAACCACTGTCCCAGGGTGGAAGGGTTAGTGGGTTCAGCTCAGTGACATGTCACAAATTGGATGCCCTCAAAAATTACCTGGCTTCCTTGATCCCAACCCCTTGTGTTCCCTGAGAGCTCAGCTTTTTTCCTACCGTCTCCAGGAAACACTAGCTATTTACTGAACGAAGTAAAACTATGCCATTTTCAGTCCCTGAAATCCCTTCCTGCCCGTCATCACCTGAAATGACAGACCTGACAAATCCTAGGTCATACAGACATTTTGGTATCTCACTTAAGTTGGACCTACACTGGAGGAGGCTGCTTTTCTCTCTCAGCACACTTCTCTTTACTAACAATCCTCAAGGTTACAACAGCATTCCGTCCTAACCCAGAATTGGTTTCTTACCATCTGGTCAAAAGCAATTAACTGCTGAGCGAAGACTGCATTGTCGGACAGAATGTGGTTAGTTCCAAGTTCTGGGTCAGGGTGACCTGACTTGACCTAACCGGGTGCAGGGCGAGGACTCAGGCCCTCGGCAGCCGCTCTAGCGCTGCCTTCCCAACCACTCCAAGGACTGCAGAGGGAGTTTCCTCTTTTGGCGCGGAGGGCAGTCACTCCGAGAGCCACCAGAGACTCTGCAGTGTCGCTTCCACTACAGGGACACGCGCTGGAGACGTTCTCACTTTCTCCACTTTGAGCCAAAGAAGGCGTGTAGAGAGTTCCCCAAGAAGCCAGGGGACCCGCCAAGATCAGTCGCTAACCCCAGCCCCTAACTTGCTCTCAGCCGGAGCCCTGCAAGGCTTCTTACATCACGAAGCTGGAAAAGGAGTTCAGGGAACTCCATCCCACTCTCTTCTCTGCCCTAATATTAGGGTCTTTTCTCCCACCCGTGGGTCCCTCTTCCCCCCTCGGCAGCGATCTGCCGGCGGCCACCTGCCTTTACCCCACTGACCCCGGTCCCCTCACCCAGCATGATGGGGCTGAGCCGCCGGGCCAGGCCTTTGGACAAGTCGTACACGTAGAGCTTCACCGGATAGAGATTCGGCGGCTCCATCAGGACCCGTGGCGGCGGCCACGACGGCCCGCGGGCGCCCGGGAGCGGCTTGGACCTTCCGGTACCCGACCGAGGTGGGGAGAGGAGGGAGCGGAGGGCCCGACCCCGGGCCCGGCCTGAGGGCGGGGGAGAGGCGGCCCTGCGCTGCTCGCGCCCCACACCCGCGACGGGCAACGACTTCTGTGAGGTGACAGAGATCCCGGAGTCTGCACGGAACGGGGGCAGGGGCCGGGACGCCCTCTCACGCATGTGCGTTCGGTGCTGACGGGCCTCTGGGGGCGGGGCTTCAGGCGGGGGGCGGGGCTTTCTATGGCCACGTGCGATCTAGGTTCGGGAACCTGGGTGGGGAGCTCGGGATGGGAGGTGGGCGTGTCCGCTTGGAGGGTAGAAGGGCGTTTGTGCGTGATGACGTAAGCGTCGTTGATTGGGAGAGAGCTGGAGCCCGCGTGGACGTGGTGCCCGCCTTCTTCTGTCCCAGTGGCTTGCTCACCTGCTGCAAAGGTAGGTAGTAGGTGGGCTTCGCTGTACGTGTTGGGTGCGGTCTACCGTGGTGGCCTTGCGTGCACGCCCAGTGTCGCGCGGTCCTTTGCCTCGCGACCGAGCAGCGTCGATCGGAAAAGACTGATACACTGGGTCCTGCTCCTTTCTCCCCAGGAAGCAGCATAGGACTGGTAGTTGAGACTTACACTGAGAGTCTCTGGCTGAAGGTTGGGGGAGACGTGGGGAGAGAAATGAAGACTAATGTTTCAGCCATAGCACCGAATATCCTCCCAGTCCGAATGGCGCTGGAGATGGGACCTTCAGGGCTGAGCTTCTCCATCGTAACCCGCCCCCTCCCCCACCCTCCCTTCAGCCATTTTGGTACTGCAGCATCCTTACGGGTTAGGTTACTGCTAATCTCGTGCAGGGATCCTCATGCCAATTACTCTGCCCCTTGGACGACCCAAGAGTTCTCGAAGTAGCAGTAGCCACGATTCACATTCATTAGTGACCCGAGCATTTAGAGCACAACTAAAAAGAACCTAGAAGTCTTTTTTTTATTTCCTTCCTTTTTTTCTTTTTTACCTGGCACATGGTAGGCAAGCGCTTTACCGCAGAGCTACCTTCCTCAGCATGTTTGTTTGTTTGTTTGTTGAAATTTGTTTGTTGTTCATAACTTCTCTCACCTAGTGAGCAAGTCAACATGTCAGGGTGGGAATCCTACTACAAAACTGAGGGTGAGGAAGACGAAGAAGAAGAGCCGGGCCCTGACACAGGTGGTAAGTGGCCTTATGTGTGGTCTTTGTGGAATAAAGATTTTCGCTGTGTGCTTTTTTATGTATTTATTTTTATTTTTTGCTGGGAGTAGTTTGCTGTCTGATAGCATTTCCTTTTCTCCCCAGATAGCTATTTTTCTCCCATTGACTTTTGCAGAGCTATTATTCAGGTCTTATTCCAGTCTATGAACATTCCTAACCCCAATTTTTTTACTAATATTCAATAAATGACCTTGACCATGGTAATTTTTGTCACTTTATTTTTACATGTTTTTGGTTGTTTTAGAAATATTTATTTCTGGCCCGTAGCGCTGCCAGCTCTTCCAAACATCCTAAGTTCAATTCCCAGCAACCACATGGTGGCTCATAACCATCTATAATGAGGTCTGGTGCTCTCTTCTGGCCTGCAGGCAGAACATTGTATACATAATAACTATTTTTAAAAATACTTAATTTTATTTTATGTATGTGTGTGCGCTTTGGGAATGTCTGGTACGAAAGGAAGGCAGAAGAGGACGTTGATGATCTTCTAGAACTGAAGTTATAGGTGGTTGTGAGCCTCCATGTGGGTGCTGTGGAGTAAACCTGGGTCATCTGCAAGAGAGCATCAAGTATTCTTTGTTTGTTTGTTTTGTTTTTTTGAGACAGGGTTTCTCTATGTAGCCCTGGTTGTCCTGGACTCACTTTGTAGACCAGGCTGGCCTTGAACTTGCAGAGATCTGCCTGCTTCTGCCTTACAACTACAGGGATTAAAGACAGGCGCCACCTTGCCCACCCAGCAAATGTTTTTTGTTTTTGTTTGTTTGTTTTTCTTTCTAGACAGGGTTTCTCTGTGTTCACCTGGCTGTCTTGGACTGGCTTTGTAGACCAGGCTGGCCTCCAACTCACTCTGAGATCCGCCTGCCTCTGCTTCTGCCTCCTGAGTGCTGGGATTAAAGGCATGCACCACCATGCTCAGCCTGCAAGTGTTCTTTTTTTTGTTTTTAAGATGTTTATATATTTTATGTATGAATGCTCTATATGCATTGTACGCCTGCATGTCAGAAGAGGGCATCGGATCCCAGTGTAGATGGTTGTGAGCCACCATGTGGTTGCTGGGAATTGAACTCAGGACCTCTGAAAGAGTTGGCAGTGCTGAGCCATCTCTCCAGCCCCTCCCCCACCTCACCCCTACCCCCCAAAGTGTTCTTAACCACAGAGCTACTTCCCCAGCTCCTGTTTGTTTATTTTTGAGGATTGCAAGCTCATTCTGGAACTGATGACTCCTGGGAAGTGAGTTTACACAAGAATGAGTGTTGGAAGCTGCATGTGGTGTTCTCCACTTTGCCTCCTGCCACTTGCCTGGAATCAGAGCCCAGTTTCAGGCTTGTACTTCAAAACCTCCCTCATCCTCAGAATAAGAGACTCCCAGGGGCTGGAGAGATGGTTCAGTGGTTAATAGCACTGGCTTCTCTTTCATCCATAACTCCATTTCCAGGGGAACCTAATGGCCTCTTCTGAGAGGACCAAGCACACATATAGTTTACATACATATATGTAAGCAAAACTTTAACACACAAAATAAAATGACTACATTTATTTATTTATTTATTTATTTATTTTTTCTGGACAGGGTCTCTTTTTTCTAGACGAGGCTGGCCTTGAACTCAGAGATTTACCTGCCTCTAGGTGCTAGGATCAAAGGTTTGCACCACCACACCCAGCTAAATATTTTTTTAAAGAAAATAAAAATAAGTCAAAACTAATGATTTGAGATATATACTTAGGTGAATTTTATATATGTAGTAAATGTTGGTGTTTGGACCCAGGCTCTCACATAAGGGAATGCTGGGTCGTTGGAGGCACACACCTTTAATCCCAGTGTTCATCCTATAATAATCTGTCAGGTTGTGCTTTTGTTCTATGGGCTTCTTCTCTGTTTTGTGTGAATGGTAAACATTGTAAACATGCAAACATATAATGCAAAAGGCAAAAGTTGTCTTCACTTATTTCTCCATAGGGGAGTATAAATATTCCGGAAGGGACAGTTTGATTTTTTTGGTTGATGGCTCCAAGGCTATGTTTGAATCTCAGGGTCAGGATGAAGTCACACCTTTTGATATGAGCATTCAGGTAAGACTACCTTGTTATTGAACTCACAAAATTAAGTGGGCGTGTGGCGCACGCCTTTAATCCCAGCACTTGGGAGACAGAGGCAGGTGGATCTCTGTGAGTTCGAGGCCAGCCTGGTCTACAGATCCAGATCGAGTTCCAGGATAGCCAGAGCTGTTACACAGAGAAACCCTGTCTTGGGGACAGACACACACAAACACACACACACACACACAGACAAAATAGGAATCAGCCTATGGAGCTGAATATGGGTGGGCTAAGGTGCTGTGTGGGAATCAGGTCAGAACCACAGGAAGAGCCTCTGTCCCCTGACTGGCTTAGCAGTACCCACACAGTCCAGGGCTGTCAGACCTTTTCTCATCTCCAGGCCTCAGGTGGAGTCCAGAGTCTCCTTTTTAGTGAGAATCACACTTAATTTGTAGTTGTCCCTCCCCTTGTAAAGAAGGTGGGAATGATGGCATATGCCTGTAACCTGTGCCTTGGAGGCTCAAGTAGGAACAGTGTGACTTCAGAGGTAGCTGCGACTCCATAGTGAGGTTGTGACAAAAAGGAAATTTAAGGTGCCCCTTTAAATTGTTTTGTTTTTTGGACACAGGGTCTATCTGGAACTCACTCTTTAGACCAGGCTGGCCTCAAACTCAGATCTGCCTGCCTCTGCCTATTAAAGTGCTGAGGTTAAAGGCGTGCACCACATTGCCTGGCTATATTTAAATTTTAGTGTGTGTGTGTGTGTGTGTGTGTGTGTGTGTGTGTGTGTGTGTGTTGGAGGTTAAAGGGGTATTAGATCATCTGGAACTGAAGTTATAAGGAGTTGTGAGCTGCCTAATGTGGATACTGGGAATTGGAAATATATTTAAAACTTTATTTTTAAACTTATTTTGTGTATATGGGTGTCCTGTGTGCAGGCGTGTCTGTGTGCCACCGTATGCTTGATACCAGAGGCTGACGAGAGTGTCAGATACCCAGACCTGCAGTTATATGTACTTGTGAGGCTCCATCTGGGTGGGACTCGAACCTGAGTTCTCTGGAAGAGTAGCCAGTGCTCTTAACTGACAAGCCGGTTCTCCAGCCCTCACAGCTGGCTCTTTAGAAAGCTTCTATGTTGATGGTGGTTCCCGCCCCCAGATGGTTACTTATACTTGCATCTGAAAAGAGTTGCTGTGTAGGAAGGCAGCCTCCATCTCTTTCTGGGAACTCTGAATACATTGCTCCCACCATCTGGGTTAGCCTTGGCGAGGAGTGGGTTCTCCTCAGGGTTGGGTTATAAAGTCAAGTACTGTCATTCTAGTGTTTCCGAGACAGGGTTTCTCTGTGAAACTGCCCTGGCTGACCAGAGCTCACTTTGTAGATCTTTGAACTCACAGAGATCTGCCTGCTTCTGCCTCCCGAGTGCTGGGATTAAAGGTGTGGCACTATGCCTGGCTTGAATATTACTTGTAATAAACAATCACAACAGTGTTTTAAAATGGGTACAAGAGGGAAGGTTGGAGAGATGGCTCAGCAGTTAAGAGCACTGGCTGCTCTTTCAGAGGTCCTGAGTTCAATTCCCAGCAACCACATGGTGGCTCATAACCACCTATATAAGATCTGGTGCCCTTTTCTGGTGTGCAGGGGTTCATGCAGGCAGAACACTATTTGTAATAAATAAATAAATCTTTAAAAAATAAATAAAATAAAATGGGCAAGAGAGGACTAAGGCTATAGATCAGTTGGTGAGTGCTTGCCTAAGATGTGGAAAACCCTGGGTTGGTAATATTGTATACCAGCGTTTCCAGCACTGGGAGGGGGTCATCCTTGGTTACATATTCAAGATTTTGGTCAGGCTAGACTTATGAAACCCTGTCTCAAAAAGGGGGTGGGGGACAAAGATGTTTGAGTAGACATTTAACAAACAAGCTGCTGTTAAGAATGTCGAAAGAGGCAGTGGTGGCGCTTGCCTTTAATATTAGCACTCAGGAGGCAGAGGCAGGTGGACCTCTCTGAATTCAAGGCCAGCCTGGTCTGCAAAGCAGGTTCCAGGACAGCCAGGACTATGTAGAGAAACCCTGTCTCAAAAACAAAACAAAACAAAACCCCAATGAAATCTTAAAAAACACAGCTGGTGTAGCAAGTGACTTAGGAATTCTTCAATGATAATAACCTTAGAATTGCTGTGTGGCCCAGTAATTCTACTTTTAATGTGTATGACATGTAGGATGGAAAACAGATAGGCAGGCTTAGGAATGTAACTCAGTTGGTAGAGTCCATGTGTACCATGTATGAAGTCATGAGTTCAATCCCCGGCACTGCATGAACCCACCATGATGGCGCACATTCTGGCCTCCTGCCTCCACCTTCCAAGTGCTGGGGTTATGAGCATTTCCCCTCATGCTAGACTTTTATAGAAGCTTCGTGTTACATAAATAGTCACAGAATATTTGTTTTTCAGTGTATCCAGAGCGTGTACACCAGTAAGATCATAAGCAGCGATCGAGATCTCGTGGCAGTGGTGTTCTATGGTACTGAGAAAGACAAAAATTCAGTGAATTTCAAAAATATTTACGTCTTACAAGATTTGGATAACCCAGGTCAGTAATATTCAAAGAACATGGCTTCCTTTATATGAGAACATCACTACGCTGAACAAAAGAGGGCTCTGGGGGGGAGGAGGCAGCTTTGGTCTTGGCTGGGGGACTTGCTTTCCTGCTCTCAGGGTCAGTGCTGTGGATCTCCATTCTAGGAGGGCCCAGCCTCTATCAGCCTGGGGACAAGGCGATGCTGACGTACGTGTCTCTGCCTCTCATCAGGTGCTAAACGAGTGCTAGAGCTGGACCGGTTTAAGGGACCACAGGGAAAAAACCATTTCCAAGACACCATCGGCCATGGAGCTGATTACTCTTTGAGTGAAGTGCTCTGGGTCTGCGCCAACCTCTTCAGCGATGTCCAGTTCAAGATGAGTCATAAGAGGATCATGCTGTTCACCAATGAAGATGACCCCCATGCCAACGACAGTGCCAAAGCCAGCCGGGCCAGGACCAAAGCCAATGATCTCCATGACACTGGTGGGCATTTTCCTTAGTCTTTTGTTTTTTTATTATTACTTTAAAAATATTTTTTTATATGTATGTATGTATGTGCCTATCTGTCTTTTTGTGCACCATGTGTGTGCATCCAAGAGCCCGTGGAGGTCAGAAGAGGCATCACATGCCCTAAGGCTGACGCCATGGATGGTTGTGAGCCCCATGAGCTTGCCGGGAATTGAACTCAGGACCTCTGAAGGAACAGTCAGTGCCCTTAACCTCTGAGCCATCTCTTCAGCTCCCCCCCCCACGCTTTTTATTCTTTTAAGTGTCTCCTACCCTATTTTCTTTATAACTGAGGTCAAGTGTTTACTTTTGCCATCAAGAGAGTAAAGTGAAACTAAGGGGTGACACTAGTGTGGCCGGATGACCTTGCCAATTGCCTAACGGTCTCTACCAGAGCTTGCTTGTCTTGGCCTCAATGAGGCAATGAATGGTGGTTATTGGAATGTTGTTTCAAGTAGTTGTAACAGCTAGTTGGCATAGCAGCTCTCTCTAGGTCCTGAAATTGTTAATAGTCTGTCTACATTTTGTGGGTGACTTTGTTTGTTTTGGGCCTTTTTTGTTGTTGTTGTTGTTATTGTTGTTGTTTTTTATTTTTTCGAGACAGGGTTTCTCTTTGTAGCCTTGGCTGTCCTGGATTCGCTTTGTAGACCAGGTTAGCCTTGAACTCACAGTGATCCTCCTGCCTCTGCCTCCCGAATGCTGGGATTAAAGCGTGCACCACCATGCCCGGCTATTTTGGGTCTTTTTGTTTGTTTGCTTTTTGAGATGGTTTTGCTATATAAGTCACGTTGGTCTGGAATTTGCTGTGTAGCCAGGCTGACCTCAAGTAGGCAGTCCTTTGGCCTTAGCCTCCCAAGTAGTAGGATTAGTGGTGTGCACTGTCATGCCTAGCCTAGGGAGACATTTCAAGGGGATCCAGCTCCCTCTTCTGGCCTCTGTGGGCACTGCATTCATGAAGTACTAAGACATACATTCAGATGAAACACTGGTAACATGTCAGTAGGTCTTTTTTTAAAAAAAGCCAAAGCAAAAGATGTGTGGCTGCACCTGGTGATGCATGCTCCAAATCCCAGTGCTTTGAAGACTGAGGCATGAGGAGTGTGGGCCTAGCTGGGCTATGGAGTGAGGCCCTATCTCAAAACAACAAACCAGCAAAGAGACCCATTGAATATAACTGAAAAGCAGATGCTTGTGTTGGGCACAGTGTCATGTCCTGCAGCTTCAAATAAATGGGAGACTGAGGCAGGAGGATTCCTTGATCTGGGCGTTTCAGACCAGGTTGCATAGCAAGATGCTGAGCACTGCCCGTTCCCGTGATCGAATCATATTCCTTTGTCACCCAGGCTGCTCTAATCCCGGCCTACCTCCCGAGCACTGACATTACAGGCGAGCTCCACCACCCCACTTGGGTGCTTTTCTCTATTTTTAAAAATATAAATAAATAAATAAATAGGCTATGCTATAACTCATGATGGCCCAAAACTCAATGTGTTGCCCAATGTAGCCTCAAACTCAAAGCAGTCCGCCTGCCTCAGCCTCCCAAGTGCTGGGATTATTCTCATGTTTGGTATAGACATGATCTTTTGAATCTTCCCTTTCTAGAAATAAGGTCTCGCCATGTTTCCCTGGCTTGTCCAGAGCTTGCCGTGCAGACCTGTTGACCTCTAACTTGCTACATTATTCCTGCTTCTGCCTTCCAAAAATTAGGATTATCAATATACATCACCACACCAGCCTGAACCATCTCTATTTAAACAAAAATTTACCCATATTTTTTTGACCATAAGACATACCTGACCATCAGATGCACCCAGTTTCTGGAGCAGTGAAACAAAAAAATATTCTGAAGATTTCATTAAATGGCCTCTTTGTTGATTTCTGATGGTCAGCAATTGGACCCTAAGGCGCACCCTAATTTTCCCCCACTTTTTTGGGGGGAGTGCATCTTATAGTCAAAAAATAGGGTAAGTCTCCCCCTCAATAAAAATAAACAAACATAGCTGGCTGTGGTGGCACCAGGCCTTTGATCGCAGCATTGGGGAGACAGAGGCAGATGGATCCCTGTGGGTTCCAGGCCAGCCAGGGCTACAGAATGAGATCTGTTTTGAAACAAAACAATAATTCTCATTTGCTGCACTTGTTCCCCGTGTTTGGTCTTTCCTTATGTCAGGGATCTTCATTGACTTGATGCACCTGAAGAAGCAAGGGGGCTTTGACATCTCCTTGTTCTACAGAGACATCATCAGCGTCGCTGAGGACGAGGACCTTGGGGTTCACTTTGAGGAGTCAAGCAAGCTGGAAGATCTGCTAAGGAAGGTTCGAGCCAAGGAAACCAAGAAGCGGGTGCTGCACAGGTGGGCACCCAGCCTGTGCTAGCTGCCTGTCCTCCCTGAGAAATGAGAAGTGATGCGTAGATTAGACTTCGCATCCGTGCTCCCGCTGCACCGTTCCGCCCCTGGCTCCCTCAGGATAGCATGAGCTGTCACTTCTGCTCCATGGCAGGAGTTGGTATGGTCTGTCTCCTTAGTACCACAGCAGCCTTCGTTTCTAAGTCCCCTTCTGCGTTCCTTAGTCCTTTGTCTGCCTTCCAAACGGCAGATGGCAGTAGCATCTGCCTCATTAGGTTACTTACTGTAAGGAGTGAACAAAAGCATCAAAAACACAGAGAAGCTTAACAGATGTTCTGTATGTGCGTATTTATTGATTTACTGGTTTCTCCAGGCAGGATTTCTCTGTGTATCCCTGGGCCAGGCTGGCCTCAAACTCACAGATCTGCCTGCTTCTGCCTCCCCGAGTGCTAGGATTTAGGTGTGTACCACCACTGCCCAGTCTATTTATTTGTTTTTGAGTTACATGATTGTCTGTGTGCCATGTAGGGGGAAGAGGCATTGGATCTCTTGGAGCTGGGGTTATGGGTGGTTGTGAGCCACCTGATATGGATGCAACAACTGCTCTTAACCATGGAGCGAGCGCTCCAGCCTTCAGGTATTAGATATTGTCATTGGTTACATTGGTACTAAGCCAGTGAGCTAGCTCACCAGGTAAAGGTGCGTGCTGCCAAGCCTGATGGCCTGAGTCCTTTCCCTGGGGATCTCCGTAGTGGAAGAAAGGGACTAACTTTCACACTTTGTCTTCTGACCGCCACAACCATGCTGTGGCACATGCACCTTCCCCTGTTGGCTTTGGAGACAGAGTTTCTCTGTGTAGCCCAGACTGTCCTATAACTTGCTCTGTAGACCAGGCTGGCCTCAAACTCAGAGATCCACTTGCCTCTGCTTCCCAGGTGCTAGGATTAAAGGGGTGTGCCACCGTGCATGGCTTAATTTTGATTTCTTACACCGTGAAGTCAGTAGTAACCAGATTGTTAGTTTATCTTTTGCTATTGTTGTTGTCGGTGGTGGTTTTGTTTTTTAAGACAGGGTTTCTTTGTGTAGCCTTGACTTTGTAGACCAGGCTGGCCTCGCACTCACAGAGATCCACCTGCCTCTGCCTCCCCGAGTGCTGGAATTAAAGATGTGCACCACCACGCCAGTTTTGTTTTGTTTTGTTCTTGTTTTTAAAAGACAGGTCTTGCTGTGTATCCTGAGCTGGACTTGCTGCTGTGCTTGGCTGTATCCTACCTTTCCTCCACCTCTCCATTTGTTTGTTTGCATCATTGTTTTGGACAGTCTTGTGTGTAGCCCTGCCTACCCTAGTACTCGGTATGCTCCCCTTGCTCGCTCTGGGGTCCCGCAATCCTGTCTTACTTAGTTCCTCACCTGCTGGGATTGGATGTGTAGCGCCACAGCCAGTATTCTACTTACAGTTCACACGCTATTTGTGTTCTAAGACATTATTGGAAAGAGTAAGACAAATTGAAGCTGGGTGCAGTGAAAACATTTTATAGCCAGGCGTGGTGGCGCACGTCTTTAATCCCAGCACTCCGGAGGCAGAGGCAGGTGGATCGCTGTGAGTTGGAGACCAGCCTGGTCTACAAAGGGAGTCCAGGACAGCCAAGACTACACAGAGAGACCCTGTTCCAAAAAAAAATCCAAACAAACAAAAAACAAAACAACAACAAAAAATCCACAAAAAAACAAAAAAAGAAAGAAAGAAAGAAAGAAAGAAAGAAATCATTTTACATGGGAAGGTACAACTTTCCTGTCCATACTTGTTTTTTTTCTCCTTTTTTCCCTCCTCCCTCAGGTTGAAGTTTAAGCTCGGCAAGGACGTGACGCTCATGGTGGGCGTTTATAACTTGGTCCAGAAAGCGAACAAGCCTTTTCCAGTGAGGCTCTATCGGGAAACAAATGAACCGGTGAAGACCAAGACAAGGACTTTTAATGTCAACACAGGCAGTCTGCTCCTGCCTAGTGATACCAAGCGGTCTCTGGTAGGTGGCAACCTTTCTTACCGAGTCTTCTGTTCAAGAATTGACTGGTCGGGGCTGTAGGGGTGGCTCAGCAGTTAACAGAATACTTGCTGTTCTTGTGGAGTCCCCAGGTTCTGTTCCCAGCATCCACATGGTGGCTTACAGCCATCCAAAAATTCGTTCTATGATAATAGGCCCCTTCTTCTGACCTCTGCGTGCTTGTGGTGCACTGCATACATGCAGGTAAATTATTATTATTGTTTTTTCCGAGACAGGGTTTCTCTATGTAGTCTTCAGTTTATTTTCAGCTTCAATTTGTCTTACTCTTTCCAATAATGTCTTAGAACACAAATAGCGTGTGAACTGTAAGTAGAATACTGGCTGTGGCGCTACACATCCAATCCCAGCAGGTGAGGAACTAAATAAGACAGGATTGCGGGACCCCAGAGCTAGCAAGGGGAGCATACCGAGCACTAGGCTAGGCAGGGCTACACACAAGACTGTCCAAAACAATGATGCAAACAAACAAATGGAGAGGTGGAGGAAAGGTAGGATACAGCCAAGCACAGCAGCAAGTCCAGCTCAGGATACAGAGGCTGTACTGGACTCACTCTGTAGACCAGGCTGGCCTCGAACTCACAGCGATCCGCCTGCCTCTGCCTCCTGACTGCTGGGATTAAAAGCCACCACCACCCGGCGGTATATAATTCTTAAAAAAAAAAAACAAAAAACCTGGGTTTGGTGGCACACAACTTTTAATCCCAGCAGTCAGGAGGCAGAAGCAGATGGATCTCTGTGGGCAGCCTGGTCTACAGAGTGAGTTACAGGACAGACAGGACTATGTAGAAACCCTAAAAAAACAAAAACAACAATAACAAAAAACCAGGAAGTGGGCACGTTGAGCAGCCTAGCCAGCTAAGTCCCTGTTCAGCTGCATCTGACGTAGATAAGCTATTGAGACAGGAAGCTGCTGGCCCTGCAGCCGTGGCTCATGCATCAGTGAGAGGCAGAAAGCCGAACACACTTGGTGCTGGTGGAAACTTTGTTTAAGCACACTGCTCCCCCAGGTGGTTAGGGTTTACACATCCGGTGGACTGTTTGTGAGATTTTTTTTTTTTCTCTTTGATTTGAGCACATGCCTTTCTGAGCATCAAAGACCAAGTAGAGCACATCCCCTCTTTTGCTCCGTTCTCTGCTGTATATCTTCCTAAGGCTGTAGTATTGGAAAGTAGGAATATCTTTGTTATTTTGAGGCAGGATCTCTGTCTCAAAACCAAGGCTGGTCTTGAACTTGGAGATCTACTTGCCTCTACCTCCCTACTGGTGCGATTAAAGGCATGTACCACCATGGCTGGCTGTGTATATCCTTTTTGGTATGTAAAATGTGGGAGAGGATCAGAGTTTTTCACAAGTTTAGGACTTAACTGTGACTAAAATTAAATATTTTTATTCAGGCCATGGGTTTTTTGTTTGTTTCTTTGTGTGTAAATTTCACACCAGAGATTATGTCCCTTCTGTTTGAAGGATAAAAGGTATGAGATATTCTCTTTGATTTGTAAGTAACTAGACTATCGTGCTGGCTTATTGGGTAGCACCTCTCTGTTCACCGAGTTCCTTTATTGGGCCAGTTGCCTGAATAAATCTGAAGGGCCCTTTTTTTGTTATGAACCCAAATTTGACTCTGCCACCAAGTTCTGATATTAACCATATCAGGATCAAGGTTGAAACTCAGAAGTAACATTTAGGTGTGTTTCTTGCTGCCTTCCTCTGAGACCGCAA
>OU015748.1:106649293-106688721 GCA_907169655.1 Acomys percivali
AGACTCCCTGTTCGTGTGCCCGGAGGAGTCCCTGGTGAACGGTGAGTATGTAGGCTCCCTGTTCGTGTGCCTGGAGGAGTCCCTGGTAAATGTGTAGACACCTTCTTTTTATACCTGAGGAGTCCCTGGTAAGTGGTAAGTACACAGACCAAGGGAGAACCAAGACTGTCACTGGGTTTATATTGGGCCATGTTTCCTAAAATGGATGTTGTTCAGACACCATAAAAGAGATGCAAATGGGGTATTTTAATGTTAGCTGGGAGGTGGTGGCACACACCTTTAATCCCAGCACTTGGGAGGCAGAGGCAGGTGGCTCACTGTGGATTTGAGGCTAGCCTGGTCTACAGAGTGAGTCCAGGACAGTCAGGGTACACAGAGAAACCCTGTCTCAAAAAACAAAAAAAAAAGGCTTGATTGTGTTGGGGGATGAGGGGAGGAAGAAGGAGATGTAGGCCTCTGTGACGTTTGTTTTCTAGGGAGCTCAACCTTGTTCAGCGCTCTACTTACCAAGTGTGTGGAGAAGGAAGTCATAGCGCTGTGTAGATACACAGCCCGAAAGAACGGCCCTCCTTATTTTGTGGCTCTGGTGCCACAGGAAGAGGAGCTAGACGATCAGAATGTTCAGGTGACTCCAGCAGGTGTGTGGCGGAGACCCAGGCTCGGGAGCTGAGCGTGTGCTTTGGGATCCCTTAGCACCGAGTCTCCCAGCATCAGGCCTGGGAGACATGTGTTGAAGGTTTTGTAGTTGCATGTACCGCCCAGCTGGCCAGGGCCGCCACAGATGGTTGTGTGGCACATAGCGTGCAGTCACACGGGGAGACATTGTGGTCAGGCTTCAGAGCTGTGTCCTTCGGGACTGTTCGCACATTCCTAGGTCAAGTTCCATGCCTTCTCTGCTGGTGCTTTCCTTACTGAGAGGTCCTGCCACCCTTATTACTCCGTTTATGTCCTGCAGTTGCCAAGGCTGTGTGGTGTGCAAACAACATGGATATTTGAAGTCAGACTCGCTCTTGTCTCTTTAGCTCCTCCATACAAGGTCTACTATGCAGCCAGGCTGGCCTAGGGCTTGTGTTCCTCCTGTCCCCGCCTCCTGAGTGCTGTGGTTACAGGTGTGCACGGCACACCCAGCTGTGACTTTGTCTCAGGCTGTGTGTCTGAGAACTCACTTCCCTTTGTTTCGGACCCATCTCTGCTGGTTGTTGACTAGCCAACTTCGGCACAGACTTTCAACTTCCTATTCCCACGTGAAATTTGTTTTATATTTGAGATAATTAAATGTGCTTATGCCTAGCACAGGATGTCACTGATGGTAGTCTTCTAGTGATGCTAATAAGAACAAATGCCATCGTTTATTTGGGAGCTGTCATATGCTCGGTTGTTAAGCACTTAACCTCTAGCTGCGCTCCCCCCTTTAATGCTGTGTGCTGCCTGTGCTGCCTGGCCAAACCCAGCAAGCAGCCCAAGTCCTTGTCAGTAGCAGACAGCAGCGGGAGGCTAGAGAGCTGAGGAGAGAGACTGGCCCGCTCCCTCTTGTTTGCCTAACACCTTCACACTGTCATCAAGGGCCCCCACCTGGCAGCAGCATTGCTTACAGTGGCTGGATTTCTCCTTCTAGAACCGTCAAGGAACTGTCCCAGGATCCACGTAACTTCTACCTCTTAAATGCATGCTGGAAGCTAGAATAAAATGGGAAAAGGCAGCAGCTTAGGAGAGCCCCGTGAAGCTGGGACTCAGCCCCTCAGGGATGACACTGTCTAATAAAGCTAAATGCTGGGCCTCCTGCTGTTGGCCTGCTTGCTGCTTCTTGTTGACGCACCCTCCTCTGTCAGGGTTCCCACGTACCCCTTGAGAGCCTGTCCCCTGATAAAAGAGAAATTGGATTTGTGTTTTTGTTTTTGTTTTTCGAGACAGGGTTTCTCTGTGTAGCCTTGACTGTCCTGGACTCACTTTGTAGTCCAGGCTGGCCTCGAACTCACAGCGATCCTCCTGCCTCTGAGAAATTGGATTTGTAACCCCCAGTCCCAACATGACAGGACACAGAGGTGACAAACAGCTGTGTCACTAAGTCTCAGAAGACCTGTCTCCTCCTTCAGGCTTCCAGCTTGTCTTCCTCCCCTATGCTGACGACAAGCGGAAGGTGCCCTTTACTGAGAAGGTGATGGCCAACCCCCAGCAGATAGACAAGATGAAGGCCATTGTTCATAAGCTCCGCTTCACGTACAGGTGAGTGCCCGTCCTCCTCCGGCTGTCCTCTGGGGCTGCCCCCACAGCTGAGCCCTGTCAGATTGGACACAGACTGAGAGGCTTGGTTCTCTTCAGTTAGCCACAACCAAGAACTTAAAAAGTACATACAGAATGGGAGCTCGGCTTATCTTGAGGAGTCTCAGAGTATGCTGGGAGACCTGAAAAGTCAGACTAGAAGCCACACGTGACAGCGTATACCTGTAACCCTAGCACACGTGACGGCGTATACCTGTAACCCTAGCACACGTGACGGCTTATACCTATAAGCCATGGATATGGTACACACATACACAAAATAAAAATAAATAAATCTTAAAGGCAGGGGGCATGGTGACACAAACCTGTAATCCTAGCATCTAGAACACTGAGGAGCACTTTGGAGCTGAGACTGGAAGACTGCACATGTAAGGCTAGCCTGGACTACATAAGTGAGACTCTCTCTCAGAAAAGAAAGGTTAGTTGTTTAACACGTTCAAAAAGAGTGGTAAATGCTTATTCAGTTTCTTGTTCGTCTGTAACTCAGGCTGGCCTAGAACTCACTTTGTAGCCCAGGCTAGCCTCAAATTTGCAATACTCCTTCTGCCTCAGTGTTCTAGATGCTAGGATTACAGGTTTGTGTCACCATGCCCCCTGCCTTTAAGATTTATGTATTTTTATTTTGTGTGTGTGTGTACCATATCCATGGCTAATGCTCTAGGAGGTCAGAAGCGGGAGTTGCATCCTCTAGGCCTGGAGTTAAAACTGCTTTGACCCACCATGTAGGTGCTGGGAACTGAACCCAGGTCCTCTACAAGACAGTCTCTAGAGCCCTCAAGTCCCTTTCCCCCCACTTTTGGTTTCTCCGTGTTGCCCTGCCTGTCCTGGGACTCAAGTTCTTCCTGCTTCTGTCTCCTAAAGGCTGGGATTACAGGCATGTGTCACTGCACCTGCTCTCAAGTCACCTTGTGAAGTTCTGGGGATTGAACACAAGTCCTCAGGTTTTGTGACAAGCACCTTTGTCGCTGAGTTATCTTACCAGTTCCCTATTTTAAATATTTTATGTTTTTTTGTTGTTGCTTTTTGTTTTTTTGTTTTTCAAGGCAGGGTTTCTCTGTCCTGGACAAACTGTAGTCAAACTCACAGCGATCTGCCTGCCTCTGCCTCCCAAGTGCTGGGAGTAAAGGCGTGCGCCACCATGCCCAGCCTTTAAATATTTTATAATTTTATGTATTATTTGTATATGTGTGTAAGTAGTGTGTATATAGTTTTTGGCAGTTGGTTATCCTCCACCATGGCTTCTGAGATTAAACTTAGGTTGTCAGCCTGTGCAGCAAACTGTGCAAGCAAGTGCCATCTCACTGGCTTTCCAGCTTTAATTATTAGGGAATCTCCTTACAGTGTCCCATAGTTCCTGCCCGTTTTGCATTTTCACCAAGTGTTCCACTTTCTGCCCCATCCTGGCCACGCTTCTTGTCTCGTTTTTGTATTTTATTTCTCACTGTGGTGCATGCCTGTAGTTCCCAGCACTCTGAAGGTGGAGGCAGGGGCATTAGGTGTTTGAGGTTATCCTTGATTCTATAGTGAGTTCTGGGCTTAGTTTGGGATGCACGAGATCTTTTCCAGGTGGGAGGACGGAGGGATTGAGGGAGGAAGGACACTGACTCAGCATGTACCCTGGCTTGTCCTCATGCTGTGGCTTCCTGATTGTCTCCTGAACCCGGGCCTGGAATCTGCTGTCCAGCCTAGGATGAACCTGAACTTCTAATCCTGCCTTCACGTGTCCAGTGCTGGGATTACAAGCAAGTGCCGCCATGCCTGGTTTATCTGGTATTGGGAATTGAACCCAGGGCTTCGTGGTTGCCTGTCAAACTCAGCTGAGCCACATCCTTAGCTGCTGTCTTTTAATTTTTGAGAGATGTGGGGTGATATCTCATGGTTTCACTTATATTTCCCTAATGGTAATTACAGGTGAACATCTCTGTATGTACTTGGTCATCTGTTTATCTTCTCAGGACACATGCTTATCAAGATCCTGGCTTTTTGGTTTTTCTTTTGTTAAGTTTTTGTTTTGTTTTTTTCAAGACAGAGTTTCTCTGTAACAGCTCTGGCTGTCCTGGAACTTACTCTGCAGACCAGGCTGGCCTTGAACTCACAGAGATCCGCCTGCCTCTGCTTCCCAAGTGCTGGGATCAAAGGCGTGCACCACTACTGCCCGGCCTGGTTTTTGTTTTGTTCAATTTTTTAGACATTGTCTTGCTATTTAGCCAAGATTGGCCTAGGTGCTGGACTTAGGGGTATGCGTCACCATACTTGGCCTATAGTCTATTTTAAAGTCAGTTTATAAATAATGTCAGTTTAAGGTATTTTTCTCATCGAATTAGAGTTTTTCCTATTGTATCTTTTACTTTACTTCTGGGCCAGTGATAAATTTCAGTGGGTGTATGGTACACACCTGGAATCCCAGCACTTGGGGAGGTGGAGGCAGGAGTATCAGAATTCTAGGTCATCCATGGCTACATAGTAAGTTTGAGGCCAGGTTAGAATATATGAAACCTGTCTCAAAAAAAACTCAAAAAGGTACCTACTTCCTTCAGCTCTGAGTTCCTGCTATAGTCTTCTTGAAAATATGAGCCCTGAGAGGCTGCTGTGTAGGGCTGGGAGGCACTTTGCTGGCCTGTACAAGGCTCTGGGTTTGATCTTAGGTGCCTGTGTCACATACAAAAACACACACCAACAACAAAACAGCCCATATGTTAGACACTGTTCTCTATGCAATGCCAGCATTCTGTCAGCTGTTTTTGTTAATGTTTGGTGCGGGATTGAACCTGGGGTCCCCTGCACTTTAGCCCTACCCTGTCCTTTATTCTTCATAAGAACCCCGAAAGAGGACTAAAGACGGCTCAGTAGTTAGGAGCATCTACTGCTCTCTTTTTGTTCTTGTTTTTTGTTTTTTCAAGACAGGGTTCCTCTGTGTAGCCTTGGCTGTCCTAGACTCACTTTGTAGACCAGGCTGGCCTCAAACTCACAGAGATCCACCTGCCTCTGCCTCCCGAGTGCTGGGATTACAGGCGTGTGCCACCACGCCCGGCTGCATTTACTGCTCTTGCAGAGGATCAACATTTGATTCCTAGCACCTTTGTCAGGGCACACCTTGACCTCTGCAGGCACCTGCAATCACATGCACACAGACACACACTTACACACTTGGGAAAAAAAAAATCTGGAAGAGCCCTGAGAGGTGGTTGGTGTTGTGACCATTTTCAGATGAAACAGGGTTTGAGGCCACAAGGCTCCCTTTTTAATCTCATCCCGAGTGCTCGGATTAAAGGCGTGTGCCACCACACATGGCAGAGAGAGAAAGAGAAGTTGATTTCTGAGGTCTCCACTTTCACTTGGGGTCTTTTTCTCTACTGCCTTTCAACCTACACTAGCTCGGCTGGACGTTTCGTTTTCTGGCTGGAAGCCGTTCTTACGCTTGGCTGTGTCTTAACAGGAGTGACAGTTTTGAGAACCCTGTGCTACAGCAGCACTTCCGGAACCTAGAGGCCCTAGCTCTGGATATGATGGAGTCCGAGCAAGTGGTAGATCTGACAAGTAAGAAACGTGGCCTGAGCTGAGGAGTCCTTTTGTTGTTTGTCGGTGATGGGGATTGAACCCATGGCCTTACACGTTGGGGAGTGTGGGGGTGGTGGGGCACTCTTCCACTTTGCTGAGCTACAGCCTGGGCCTGTCTCAGCTCCAGGTGGTGCTGGTGTGTATGTGCTGGGGGAACGCAGTGGAAGATAGCTTTTGCTTTGCTGACCCTCTGACTAGTGATAGCTGTTTTTCTAGCTGACTCCAAACCTCCATGTCAGACTGTCTCTGCCTGACAGGTTTTCTAGGTCACCTCAGACTGCCTGGAACAGATTAGAGGAGGAAAGAGTGCCAAGCCCCTGAGACCCGATCTGAACCAACTAGGCCACCCCAAGTCTACATGTCGGTGAAGGTTAACATTGATAACAGTTACTGAGGCCTGCAGAGGCAGGCACTGCTGTCCTGCTGACTCAGCTAATACTCATAACTGGGAAGCCGGCCACCCACTGTCCTTACTTTACAGGGAAGGGAATGACTATCCCAGTTACAGGTGCCGAGCACTCGGTAGTGGGTACAGGAGAAAACCCCGAGTGCTGCCCTTGTCCCGACCCACTGTGCTTGCTGCTTTCCTGTCAGGCTGGGCTTCTCTGGCCTTGCTACCCGACCCCTTCTTAATGGTGGTGTCCTTGCACATTTCTGAGGCCACGGCCTGTGACATGGAAGTGAATAGTCACTGGCAGCAGACTGGACTTAATGAAGGCCCTTGTGACAGTTAAAGGACCGGAACAGTTAGTTTGGCCTGCTTGGCTTTCTAGTTATCCACGTCTCTTAACACCAGATAAATAGCTGTTGTTACAAGCAGGCATCATTGTGAGGACTATCTAGGCCAGTCTAGCAGGAGAGACCCCTTAGGCTCAGCAGCCTATGAGGAAGAAGCACCTCCGTGTCCTGGCTTCACCTGAAGCATGTGAGAGGGCGTGTAGGACATAGGCAGGCACTATACCACTTAAATAGGCAATGACACGTGCCAGGATTTGGGAATCTCAGGGCCCCCGCCCCGCACGATGCTGAGGACACTGCATGAAAGATGCCAGAGGCCGGGCGTGGTGGTGCACACCTATAATCCCAGCACTCGGGAGGCAGGGGCAGGTGGATCGCTGTGAGTTCGAGGCCAGCCTGGTCTACAAAGCGGGTCCAGGACAGCCAAGGCTACACAGAGAAACCCTGTCTCGAAAAACCAAAAAAAAAAAAAAAAAAGAAAGATGCCAGGATTTTGTTGCATGTGTTCATGTCAGCTGCCTTGCATCCAGTCCTTCCCCCAGCCTGACTGAGTGCTCGCTCATGGTTTCCACAGAACTGCAACTGGACAGGTTACTAGGATACACATGACTCGCCTGACACTGTTGTTTTGATTTTCTAGTGCCCAAGGTTGAAGCCATAAAGAAAAGACTGGGCTCCCTGGCAGATGAGTTTAAAGAGCTTGTCTACCCGCCGGGTTATAATCCTGAGGGAACAGTTACCAAGAGAAAACAAGGTGAGGGGCTGTGCAGGCGCACAGCACACATTCCTTTAAAAAGCTGCTCTCACGGTCTTTATGGTCTTGCCGCAGAGCTAATTAATTTCCTTTCTTCTTTTCCTTTTTTTTTTCTTGGGGATGGGTGGGTGGGATGGGTCTCACACATGCCTGTGTTACTGAGCTGCTTTCCAGCCTTCCAGAAGCTTGTATGCATGGGGTACTGTGGCTAAGTCTTTTTTTTTTTTTTTCCCCCGAGACAAGTTCTCTTTGTATTAGCCTTGGCTGTCCTGGACTCCCTTCGTAGACCAAGCTGGCCTTGAACTCACAGCAATCTGCCTGTGTGTGCCACTACACCCAGTGGTGTTAAAAGTCTTGCCTAGAAATTTCTATACAGATGTGTATATTGTTTCCTTGTGTGGGGAGACAGGAGGGAGATGGGCACATGTCTGCCATGGCACATGTGTGGAGCTCAACTTTGTGGAGTCAGTTCTCTTCTTCCACATATGTGGGTTCCAGGGATCACTCGAGTTCACGTGGCAAATACTTGGATCTGATGAGCCATTCACCAGCCCTATATCTTATTAATATTTTTTAGATTTATCTGATAACTTTGTGTCTTCTACCTTATTAATTTTTTAGGTTTGTCTTACTACCTCCTGAGTGCCTTGCTCTCATGTATGTATTGCACCATCTGCATGTCTGGTGCCTGCTGAGGTCAGAAGTGGGAGTTGGATCTCTGGGAACTGGAGTTAGAGGTGGTCACACGCCACCAGGTAGCTCTGGGAACCAAGCCCTCGTCCCTTGCAGAAGTGTGGAGTGCTGTAACCCTCAGCCATCTCCAGCCCTCTGGCTCATTTTAAAGACTAGGCTGGTGTGATACCTCAGTGGGTAAAGGCCCTGTCCAAGTCTAGTAACCTGAGCTCCCTGCCTAGAGCCCAAGGAAAGGTGGAGAACTGATGTTTTTAAAGCTGGGCCTTGTGCTGCACGCCTTTAATCCCAGTGCTCAGGGGAAGCAGGGGCAGGCAGATCTCTCTGAGTTTGAGGCCAGCCTGGTGTACAGAGTGGTTCCAGGACAGCCAAGGCTACACAGAGAAACCCTGTCTTGAAAAACAAAACAAAAACAACAAAAAAAGTGTTTTTAAAAAGTTAGGCTATAGCAGCTGGGCGTAGTGACGCACACCTTTAATCCCAGCACTCAGGAGGATCGCTGTGAGTTCGAGGCCAACCTGGTCTACAAAGCGAGTCTAGGACAGCCAGGGCTACACAGAGAAACCCTGTCTCAAAAAAAAAAAAAAAAAAAAGTTAGGCTATAGCCTCCTTAGAGTAGTTCAGTGTTCAGTGGCTGGGTGTCCTTGCTTAATTATTTAATGAGGCCTCTTATTAGGGGATATTCTACAGTCAACATAAATAACCCTGTGTATTTGAGCAGGTCAGTAGGGCAATTCTTAGCAGAGTTGTGGGTCAAGAGATAGATATTAAAAATCTGCAGGGTTTGGGGCAATAGCTTAGTGGGTCACAGTGGTGGCTCAGCAAGTATAAGGACCCGAGTTCAGATTCCCAGTCTCCATGTGAAATCCAAGTATGGCCAGATTAGTGTATAATTCCAGTAGCTGAGTGTACTGGCATGCACACTCGCACACAGACACATGCACCCCTGCATCAAAAGTTAGGTATAGTAGCATAGGTCCAGTCCCAGCACTCAGAAATCTGACAGGATCTGGGACATATAGCCTCAAAAAAAAAGCAACATTTATACCCTGTCCACTAAGAAATGAGTATGTTTTTGTATGCTCTTTTGTTTTGCTTTGAGACAGGCTCTTATTTTGTAGTCCAGGTTGCCTGCCTTATCCTCCTGGTGCCAAGATTATAAGCGAGGACTACTACACTGGTTTCTATGCTTGTGGCAATCTTGTACTTTACATCCATTATCCATATATTTTTTTTCCCCGAGACAAGGTTTCTCTGTGTGGCCTTGGCTTTTCTGGACTTTGTAGACCAGGCTGTCCTCAGAGATCTGCCTGTCTCTGCCTCCCAAGTGCTGGGATTAAAGGTGTGCGCCACCATGCATGGCTGATTATCTAAATTTTTAAAGATGTATGGATCTGGGTGTTTTGTCTGCACATGTATACACACACCAGAAGAGAGCATCAGGTCCCATGGGACTGAAGTTGTGAGCTGTCGTGGTTGCTGGGAATTGAACGCGGGTCCTCTGGAAGAATCGCCAGTGCTCTTAACTGAACCACTCTCCAGCCCCTAGTTATCTAAATTTCTAGAGAAAACGGCAGAGGGAGTCTTATCTCCTGCTCTGATGTGTACGTAGGAGCGGTGTATTGTCATTGGGCCTTCCCCTCTGCTATCCGCCCCTGACACTGTCTTTCTCACAGGACAGCCCTCCTGTAGGCTGTGTAGCCTCCTGTGAGGCTCACATTTGTAGAGAGGTGCCAGGCACATGACCACCATTTGGGGATGGTTTTGGTTTAGGTTTTAATCCTTTTGGCTGACTTTGGCTAAGTAAAGACTTGTTGTCTAGTAGACCTGTGAGGTCAGGAATGGCGAGAGGTCAGACTGGGAGCCATCCTGCTTGCTCCATTCTGCATCAGAAGTGACTGCCTTGTCCTGGAGGTTGCTGTTGGACATAGTGGCTTACCAACGCATTTGTCACTTGCCCTGCCCATCTTTATTGCACAATTCTTTTCTCTTAACCTTGGATTTGCTGGCATCCATCACTGTGCTGTATTTCTGGCCTCGGTAAATTTTTTTCAGGAAAAAAATGGTATGCTCACCCAGCTGAGCAGCTGTTTTAGGTATGCAGATGGTAAACGGTCACCTGCAGCCCACATCATAGGGCCCTGTGTCATGTAGCTGGGATGCCTCTGGAAGCAATTCTAGGTCATTCCTTCCTGTCCCCTTTCTCTAGATGATGAAGGTTCTATAAGTAAGAAGCCCAAGGTGGAGTTATCAGAAGAGGAGCTGAAGGCCCACTTTGTCAAGGGCACACTGGGCAAGCTCACTGTGTCTACGTTGAAGGAGGTCTGCAAGGCCTATGGGCTTAAGAGTGGACCGAAGAAGCAGGAACTGCTGGATGCTCTCATCAGACACTTTGAGAAGAACTGACTACCACAACAGCCACTCTCCACACCACAGCCAGCCCACCTGCTTGGGTTCTCGTCAAGTTAGCAGGTGCTTCTTAGCCACAAAGAGCTGCCAGACAGAAAAGCAACAACTGCACTGTGGAGATTGCATCCCTCCCACCTCACTGTGCCTTATTCTACCATGAATAAAGAGGTCTATCTATATACTGTGCACCTTTCTGTATGATGGATAAGTAGCGGCCTCAAATCTAGAGGTTACTGGTTATTGGCTCTTGGGTTAATTTCCTCCCTCGTGGAAGTATGTACCATCACAGTGGAAACAAAGCATCTTAGTGGGGTGGGAGCATGACATGCGTGGACAAGTGGACAGACAGGCACTCCTGGAGTGACAAGCCTTAGCAAGACTATTTCCATTACGTCCTCCCAGCTATTTTCTCTAAATGGGTGACACTGGGGCTAGAGAGATGGTTCGGCAGTTAAGAGCACTTGCTGCTCTTAGAGGACCCAGATTCATTTCCCAGCACCCACATGATGGGTCACAATTATCTTGTCACTCCACTTCTTGGAGACCCAGTGCCGTGGGATCTCTGTGGGCATTGAGCATGCTCAAGGTAAACATGCATATCTATGCAACTAAAACACAAAATTAAGCCATCCAATTTCTTATGGATTCTGATTAACCAAAGAACTTACAGAGACAGAACTACCTGAAACTCCACCATCCACAAGTATTCAACTTGGTATGATGACACCATTGGTGAGTAAGGAGGTGGGTAAGTGTGCTCCCTGCTGGAGTAGGAATATTGGCCCAACCAGACCAAGAGAAAAATGAACATAATTTGACACTATGGTACAGTTATTTGTACACTGGGAGATTTCTCTGTGTGACAGAGGCATAAAGCACAGCAGCAGGAGGTGGGAGTGGCTTCCAGCTATACCTGAATCAGCTAGTGTGGCATCACCTCTGGTTGGGAGTGGAGGTGGGATGTTGCTGCCATCTAGTGTGTAGAGGCCAGTGAGGCCACCAAGTATGCACTAACATAGGGTGATCCCTGCAAACTAACCAGTTGCATTAGGAAATCCTAGAGAGCTGCCACTGAGTGACTTGAGTCTGTACAAAAGAATCTACCAGGCCACTTATCTGCTAGGTGACAGCTTTACAAAGCCTCTTAGTGAAGAGCTCAGTGGTGTGTGTCCTGAGCTTGACCCCAACACCAATACACATCAAAATACAATAAAGCACAGTAGTGCAAACCTGGAGTAACATCCTGGGAGGCAGGCAGGGGTTCTTGAGAGTTGAGGTCAGACTGGCCCACATAGCCAGACGTGTCTCAGTGTTCACCTGCCCCCGTGTTACCCCTGCCCTAGAAATGCTAAGCATTGCATTTAAAATATTAGCTGATAAAATTGACAATCAGGCACTGCTGCCACATCTCATTAAAATGAACTATGAACATTTATTAGGATGCTCAAGAATGAACATCATCACTCTGAGAATACATTTGACCCGTCTTGTGGGAGGAAAAGGACAAGGGCTCCACAAGAAATCCCCATTCACCAAGGAGGATGTTTCCTGACAGTACTGTCTCTAGGTAAGTTCTAGCCAAACGGCCCAAAAATACTTTACTGCAGCACAAATTGACTATTCCGTCCTTGCTACTCTTCAAGAACTCACCCAGGCTGCTCTGGAGTTTGCAGAATATCCCTTTGAATTGTTACTGCCTTGATACCCTCAGGAGCAGCTGGTAGTGGGGTGAGAATATAAGGCTGCACACGGAACATTAATGGCACATGGACATAGGCCCGACATTACTAAACTTCCTCTTCCGATGAGGAGGGGTGGGAGGGACTGCTACCCAAAGTAAGCTCCTTAGTCATGGTAACATGTATAGAGACCTATATGCAAAGGGATGAGGGACCAGTGCTACTGTCATCTTACCCTGCACAGTGGAAGAAATTCGATCAAAGTATACACTGTCCCTGGCTTAGGTTTTTCCTGGCTCTTCCTAGTAAATGGCTATATTCTGCCTCTCACCTTATATGTCATCTCATTATTTTAAAGGAAGGAAGATTAAAAATGTTATAAGAGAGGGACAAAATTCTGTAAGAAAAAAAAAAAATCCAAAAACCAGATGTAGTACAATATTTATAATAGAAACTGGCTGAAAACACTACATGCTAACAGACAATATGATACACAAATAGGGTGGGAGCAGACAGGAAAGGGCAGAGGCCACAGGCCTACACCAAGAGCCTTTCAATAGACTGCTGAATGGACTGGATCTGCTGCTTTAGCTGAGAGCCTTCTTTGATGGTAACAGAACAGGCGATGACAGGCCTAGAGACCCCACAGGCCCGTCCTAAAGCCTGCTTGGAGCGCACAAATACATAGGGGACATTCTTGTCTTCACACAGCAGTGGGAGGTGCAGGATGATCTCCAAGGGCTCGGCGTCTGCTGCCATCACAATGAACTCAGAGATGCCTCTGTTGAGTGTTTTGGTGGCTGTGGAGACAGGACAGGAAGCCAACCAATGACATGGGGCTTTGGCAAAGCAGCAAAAACAAAGCAATGAAAAAGTAACAGGTGCACAGAAACAGGCAAAATGCTCAGGAACAAGCCCAGGCAAAGTGGGCCTCGTCTTTAATCCTTTAGGTGGGAGGCCAAGCTGTGAATGAGGCCAGTATGGTCTACATAGTGAGTTTCAGGACAGCCAAAGCTACATAGTGAGACCCTGTCTCAAAAAGAAAAACAAAACTAAACAGAAGTTCTTAAAAACAGCAATTTTCTGCCTGGAGCTGCTCTGGTATGTAACCCAAACACTAACTGATTACTCTAACCTTATACCCCCAATCCAGTCACTTCTTCTCAATTACCACCACCCCTCAGCCACGAGCTGTAACAGCTTCTCCATAAGGATCTCCAGCATGAAGTAACACCTCTGCAGTTTTTGTTGTATTTTTTTTCCCCCGAGATACAGTTTCTGTGTAGCCTTGGCTGTCCTAGACTCACTTTGTAGACCAGGCTGGCCTCGAACTCAGTGGTCTGACACCCTCTGCCTCCCAAGTGCTGGGATTAAAGGTGTGCACCACCACGCCTGGCTATTTCTGCAGTTTTATTTAATTTAACTATTAGGTATACAATGTTCTGTCTACATGTACACCTGCAAGCCAGAAGAGAGCACCAGATCACAACATAGATGATTACCAGTCACCATGTGGTTGCTGGGATTGAATTCAGGCAGTGCTCTTAACCATGGAGCCATCTCTCTGGCCCCATACTCTTGCAGTTCTAAACTGACACCAAGGCTTCAGCTCTGCTCAAAAGTCACTTCCTCAGAAGACTCTATCTAAAAGATCTCCAAACCCCCACAGCCTACTCTGCTTTACAGTACATTTAACTACAGACATAATGTACACCTTCCTTCACTGTACTGTTATCTCCAAGAGCAGAAGACACAACAAAAGGGCACTACAAGGCTGGGCGGTGGTGGCGCACGCCTTTAATCCCAGCACTCGGGAGGCAGAGGCAGGCGGATCGCTGTGAGTTCGAGGCCAGCCTGGTCCACAAAGCGAGCCCAGAACAGAAAAAAAAAAAAAAAAAAACCATATAAAAAAAAAAAAAAAAAAAAAAAAAAAAAAAAAAAAAGGGCACTACAAATGGTCTGCTTTGCCTACTGTCAACAACACAGGTAAAACTCTCCCTTTTCACTGTTCCTCTAAAATTCAAACATGATAAACATGCTATTTTAATTAGTATCTTTAAAAATAAAACATCTTGGGTTGGAGAGATAGCTCAGTGGTTAAAAGCACTGGCTGCTCTTCCAGAGGTCCTAAGCTCAATTGCCAGCAACCACATGGTGGCTCACAACCATCTATTCTGGGATCTGATACCCTCTTCTGGCCTGCAGGAGTACATGCAGTAGAGCATTCATGTACATAAAAAAATCTTTAAAAGGAAACAAAACAAAAAAACAGCTCTACTAGAGAAAAATATTTGGTTTTATTTTCTCTGGGCAGAAATAGCATGGCACACATAATTCACTGAAAAGTTGTTCAACTACAGCCAGGCATGGTACTATGCAGCTGTAACCCCAGCACTTGAGAGGTGGGGACAGCAGGGTCAGCTCAACGTTAGCTACATAGTACATGTTTGAGGCCAGGTTGAGTTCACAAGGCTCTCCCAAACATACCAACCAACTAAGCAATTCCTTGGCCTCAGTCTGCCTGTTATCTTGCAATTCACCCTCTCTCCCCACACACAAAGGAAATGTATCTGAGAAGCACTAAAATTCATGAATCCCACTAAAACAGAGACTGTTTTGTTTTGTTTTTGTTTGAGACAGAGTTTCTCTGTGTAGCCCCGGCTGTCCTGCACTCACTTTGTAGGCCAGGTGGCCTCTAAATCTCGGAGATCCGCCTGCCTCTGCCTCCCTGAGTACTTACTGCAGGCATGTGCCGCTGTGCTCAGCTAATACAGTTTTAACAACTGTATTTAACTGTATTTAACAACTGCCCTTTAAATGGCTCTACAAAAATAAATAAAATACATTTACACATTTAAAGAAAAAAGGCAAATACAACAAAATATTAACCATGGATGAGTCCACATCCCAACCGCACGAACCTTTAGCATCTAATGCCAAATGCATCTTTCATTGGTCTGTACAGAACTTCTAGGGCACACTGGTACCTAACTATTTAGGAGGTTGAGGTTTGAGGACTGCTTGGGTGGGGAGTTTGAGGCCACTCAAGAAGAAAGGGTGGGGGTGTTGGCGCATGCCTTTAATTCCTGCACTAAGGAGGCAGAGAAAGGCAGGCGGATCTCTGAGTTTGAGGCCAGAGAAACCCTATCTTGAAAAACCAAAAAAGTGAAGGAGGGTGAGAAAAAATACAAATAAAATCTTAAAATCCAGCCCCCTTCCAAACTAGGAATCCAGGAGGCTTCCGCTGAAAACGTTCCGTGCCCCAGCATCACCCCGAGGTTAACTGACCTTCATTGGCTCCTTTCCGAAGCTGCTTGTAGTTGCATGACTGCTGGACAAGGTCCAGCAGCTTCTTGGTGAGGTGGGCATCTGCCAGGGGATAGGCCTTCGGGTTCACATCGGCCTCCGTCTACAGGGGAACACAAGTGTCAACTTGACCTCAGGATGTTTCAAAATAAATCACAAACATTTATTACTGAGACAATGACCAGCTTGGTCATTCGCACAAGAGCACGCGCACACATCTACTTTAGTTTAGTCAGGGATAGATGAGACCATAACCAGGTGGTGGTGTCAGCTCACACCTTTAAACCCAGCATAAGCAGATGGATCTCTATGAGTTTGAGTCTGGTCTATGGAGCAAGTCCAGGATAGACAAAACCACACAGAGAAACCTTGTCTCAAAAAACAAAACAAGGCCGGGCGGTGGTGGCGCACATCTTTAATCCCAGCACTTAGGAGGCAGAGGGAGGTGGATCGCTGTGAGTTCAAGGCCAGCCTGGTCTACAAAGCAAATCCAGGACAGCCAAGGCTACACAGAGAAACCCTGTCTTGAAAAACCAACAAAAACCAATAATCCCCCCCCCCAAACATTCCAACAAAGAAACCAATACAGACGAAACACAGGCCTGACCACTCTCCAATGTCCTCTTCTGGACTCCATGGGCAAGAGCAACCATACACTTGCACTTACCATCTAGTTCCATCTACCAACTATCTACAATGAGATCTGCTGCCCTCTTCTGGAGGTCAGGTGTACATGCAGACAGACCACTGTATACATAATCAACCAATCAATAAATCTTTGGGTTGGAGAGATGGCTCAGAGTTTAAGAACACTGCCTGTTCTTCCAAAGGTCCTGAGTTCAACTGCCAGCAACGGCATGGTGGCAAAACGCTATATACTTAATAAATAAATAAATAAATTCTTAAACAAACAAAAAACATAGGCAGGGTTTCTCTCTGTAGCCTTGACTGTCCTAGACTTGCTTTGTAGACCAGGCTGGCCTTGGAACTCAGAGATCCACCTGCCTCTGCCTCCCACATGCTGGGATTAAAGGCGTGCACAACCATGCCCGGCACATCTAGTTTTATTTTAGCAAACTGATAACCAACAATCTCATGGAGACAACCAGGTCTATCACCAAACTTACCAGGTTAAGATTTCCTACCAAAACTTTTTTTTTTTTAATCATACTCAAAAGTTATTCAATTTCATCTTGATGAATTAATATATACAATTGTTTATAATGATTATTAAAAATATCCTTTAAACTTATTTTCCAAGCCAGGTGTGGTGGCACACGCCTTTAATCCCAGCACTCCAGAGGCAAAGGCTGGTGGTTCAATGTGAGTTCAAGGCCAGCCTGGTCTACAAAGTGAGTCCAGGACAGCCAAGGCAACACAGAGAGACACCTGTCTCAAAAAACCAAAAAAAAATTTTTTTAAAATTTATTTTCCAAATATACATATATATAAAACACATGACCCAGCCCGGTGGTGGTGGTACACGCCTTTAATTTAAGCACCCGGGGGAGGCAGAGGCAGGAGGATTTCTGAGTTCTAAGCCAGCCACGGCTACATAGAGAACTCCTGTCTCAAAACAAAATCCAGACTAGAGAGATGGCTCAGAGGTTAAGAGCACTGGCTGTTATTCCAGAGGACTAGGGTTCAATTCCCAGCACCCACATGTCAGCTCACAACTGTCTGTAACTCCAGCTAAAATAAAAATAAAATTGGGAGGAAAAAAAAGGAAAAAAGAAAAAGCTCTTGAGTTTTAAAACAAAAATCAAAATCTTGCTAGGCATGGTGGTTTACATCTTTGATCCCGTCTAGAGAGCTAGCCAGAGCTATACAGTGAGACCCTGTCTCAAAACAAAAAAACACCAAACAAAACCCTAAAACTAAATTGACATAGGTCTTACCCTTCAACAAAACCCACTCAGGGTCAGTGAGATAGTGCTTGCCTTCAAGCCTCAGAATTTGATCCTCAGAACCCACATGGTGGAAGAGTACTGACTTCTCCAAGTTGTCTTCTGATCTCCACATACACACTCACACCAATGAGCAAATGCAATAAAAAACGGGGCTGGAGAGATGGCTCAGAGGTTAAGAGCACTGGCTGCTCTTCCAAAGGTCCTGAGTTCAATTCCCAGCGACCACATGGTGGCTCACAACCATCTACAATGAGATCTGGTGTCCTCTTCTGGCTTCAGGCACACATGCAGGCAGAACATTATACAAATTATAAATAAATAAATCTTTTTAAAAATGCAATAAAAAACAAACAGAACACATTGGGTGGGGGCTGGAGAGATGGCTCAGAGGTTATGAGCACTGTTTGTTCTTCCAGAGGTCCTGAGTTCAATTCCCAGCAAACACATGGTGGCTCACAACCTTCTATACTGGCATCTGAAGCCCTCTTCTGGCCTGCAGGTGTACATGCTGATAGAGCACTGTATACATAATAAATCTTTAAAAGAAAAAACAGCTAGGTGTGTGGCAAACTCCTTTAATCCCAGCGCTTTAACCTCAGAGGCAGGGGATCACTGTGAGTTCGAGGCCAGCCAAGGTTACACAGAGGAACCCTGTCTCGAAAAAAACCAAACCAAACCAAACCAAACCAAACCAAACCAAAAGCAAACAAAAATCCCGCCACACACTGGGTGTGTCGGCAGAATACACCTTTATAGATCTTGGCTTGGTTGTGTAGGGTGGCCCTGAAGTCCTGCGCTCAACCCAGTGACACTCTCAAGTAATCAGAACTGCAGTGCATGCCTCGCTTTACCTCTAAGTTCTCAAGTGCTAGCACACAACTCAAAAGTTAGACTACTTTAATTCTGTAAAGTCCTTCCTGATGTCAGAAACTGAATTCAAAAGCTGGGTGTGGTGGCGCACACCTTTAATCCCAGCACTGGGGAGGCATAGGCAGGTGGATCAATGTGAGTTCCAGGCCAGCCTGGTCTACAAAGTGAGTCCAGGACAGCCAGAGCTGTTACACAGAGAAACTCTGTCTTGAAAAAACAAAAGAAAACCAAGTAAACAAATAAAAAAAGAAATTGAATTCAAGGCCTTCAGCATGCTAGCCAACCACTGACCTGTATGTTCAGCCCACACCTTTTGAAGGCAAGGTTTGCAATGCAGACCAGGCTAGCCAACTTAAGTCCCTAGCTTGATCAATCTGGTCTCTGTGTATACCTGACAGTGAAACACACAAGATTTTGATTTGACAAAAACAGCAACACATAACCTAAGAAGGCCTTTGTCAACAGGAGCCTGCTTACACAAAATTCCAACAGCTGAAAATGGCCAGTTCTAGGGGGGGAAAAGTGTGTAAACTCATCAACTGTGCTAGTTGTAACCAGTGGTACATGAACTTACTGGACATTTTAATGTAATGTACACTACGCACAGTACATTCAATGTTGCTACTTAATGACATTACTGCTGCATGTTATTTATCACGCTACACTTTTTAATTTTGTGTATTATAAAATGTTTATTGTAAACCGGATATGGGAGCCGGGCGTGGTGGCGCACGCCTATAATCCCAGCACTCGGGAGGCAGAGGCAGGTGGATCGCTGTGAGTTGGAGGCCAGCCTGGTCTACAAAGCGGGTCCAGGACAGCCAAGGCTACACAGAGAGACCCTGTCCCAAAAAACCAAAAAAAAAAAAAAAAGTGGTAAACTGGATATGGTGGTACACACCTTTAATCCCAGCACTCAGGGAGGCAGAGGCCTCCTGGTCTACAAAGGGAGTCCAGGGCAGCCAAGGCTACACAGAGAAACCCTGTCTTGGGGGAAAAAAGTTTACTGTAGACAATATACTTGTTATGACAGCAGCATTCTGGTTTAATCAAGAGTCCACAAGAATGACTGACCAGCCTTGGTGTAGTAGGAAAGAAATCTATAATCCCAGAACTATGGAGGCTGAGGCAGGAGGATGGCGTCCATAGCCAGAACGCAGCCGTCCTTATAAGGGATGCATGCCCGTACACCAAGTATTAGAGGCAACTCGTCCCCACGTCACAACAGACACAAACTTTAGCAAAATTCACCGAACTGCAAAGCTCACTGACATCACCAAAGTCCCGGGCTAAATCTCGCTGGCGTGAAAGGACCCCGCCAAACTCCTTACCAAGCTCCAACCCGAACTAGCAGCAACAGCAGCCAGCACGACCTGGAACCAACCCTCTCTTACAAGCGGAGACGCTCAAGCGTTCGCGTCACACGTGGTGCTGCCAGGACCTCCGATTTCCGAGGGAATGGTGCAAGTCCTTAATGCCAGCACTGGGACAGCAGAGACAAACGCATCTCTGAGAGTTCGAGGCCAGCCTGATCTACAGGGAGCTCCAGGCCAGCCAGGGCTACATAATGAGCCCCTTAAAAAAAAAAAAAAAAAACCTCCCCAAGCGCCCCTGAATTCCCTTAAGCCACGCTAGCTCCCGATAGCCACTAGACGTGGATGGAGAGACCGTCCTCAACCCCAGGAGTGGGAACGGGAACCCCGTGACTTCACGTCATCTTCTAGATACTGTTGGGGGAAAAAAAAGTAGAAGGAACGGAGAAGAGCTTTTAACACACTTCTACCATCCCACGTGGGGCGGTCATTTTCCCACGCTGCGCCATGCCTCTCCGCTCGCCCCGGCCTCTGGCCACGCCCACCGCCGCAAAGCCCACCGGGCCACAGCGATCCGGGCCCTCCGGCCGCCGGAGTTTGTCCCCGGGACGAGCCCGCGGCCGCTCGAGTTCGAACCCTGGGCCCGGAGGGCGGCCATCGCGGGACGGACGAGATGGCGCGCAAGCTACGCCTCCCACGGGACCGAGCGAGGAGAAGGCCGCCTCTCCCGCTCCCCGCGCCTGCGGCCCCACGCGCTCACTCACTCACCATGGCTGCGCTGCGCCGGCCTCGCCGCGACCCCGAGCACAGTCCACTTCGGACAGACTGAAACGCCGCGCAGAAAAAGGAGCGGAAATCACTTCATGCGCGGGAGGAAGCGGAAGTGATGTCACTTGGAGCGCGCAGTGACGTCGCCCTGGCCGCCTTCCCAGAGGGCGCAAGCGCTGAAGTTGTCTTTGGGTCCGGGAACTTGTTTTACTGGTTTTATTAGCGTCCTAGTATAAATGATTGGCCAAAACTGTGAATTAAACATTTGGGAAGTGGCACACCATAAAATGGGTTTCAAGGGTCGCCATTTCATTGCTGAGTTGTCTTTTCTTTTATTTTTAGCACATGGTATACCCTTTCAAAATCATCTTCTCAGGCCTGAAGTTGTGGTCATCCCAGCACTTGGAAAATGAAGGCTGGAGAGTCAATTCATTGCCAGCTTTGGGTTACATGAGACTTGTTTTCTGCCTCAAAAAAACAAAATAAAAACTCGCCTGTCTAACCCTTCAGTGGTAAGACAAATTGCAAGTAAATATTTTCTTCGTCTTGAATGTAGCCCTCATTAATGTCTCAGGTGTGCGTGGAGTTAAAATTCACGTCGGGGAATCCTACAGTGTGGGGGGGGGGGGGCGGTGAAGCAGAACAGTGGTTCTCAATCTGTGGGTCGCGACCCTTTCCCAGGCATCAACTAAGGCCATTGGAAACCACTGACATTACAATTCATAATAGTAGCAAGACTACAGTTTATGAAGTAGCAATGAAAATAATATTCTATGCGGCTGGAGAGATGGCTCAGTGGTTAAGAGCACTGCCTGCTCTTCTAGAGGACTTGGGTTCAATTCCCAGTAACCACATGGCAGCTCACAACTGTGTAACTCCAGTTCCAGAGGATCTGACACCCTCACACGGACATCCATGCAGGCAAAACACCAATGCACATAACGTAAAAATAAATAAATTATTTTTAAAAATAATGTTATGGTTAATCACCACAGCATGAGGAACCATATTAAAGGGTCTCAGCATTGGGGAGATTGAGAACCACTGGCCGAGGGGGCGGGGTAGCTAGTGAATAACAAGGGAGGTTGTGTTTGGGGTAATTATATACCATGCCTGCTTGCTTCTGCTCAATGCCTTGCCCCTTCCTTAATGATGCACTAAACCTTCGTTATTAAAGGATAAAATTATGGGGAGCTGGAGAGATGGCTCAGAGGTTAAGAGCACTGACTGCTCTTCCAAAGGTCAGGAGTTCAATTCCCAGCAACCACATATTGGCTCACAACCATCTATAACGAAATCTATATACATAACAAATAAATAAATCTTAAAAAAAAAAGAAAATTATTTAATAAAAAAAAAAAAAAGGATAAACTTTACGACTGGCACTCCCTCCCACGAGGGCTTCTGTGGTCCTCATGCCTTCTCGTTTTTTGTTTTTTTTTTTTTCCCCAAGGCCGCACACATCTTGGAGCCATGTAGATCGAGTCCAGACCACACCATCTGGAGCCCATCCCAGCTCATTGCTTCAGAAGTGTCGAAGTTGAGAGCTGGATGGACCGTAAGAACCATCTAAAATGGTTCCTCCTTGTCACAGATAGAGGAGGGAGGAAGCCTGCTCACCATCAAGAGTGAAACAGCGGCAAAGCTAGAACCGGACCTTGAGATTTCTAGCTATCGACCTTTCTAGCTGTCGCCAGATGTGGCTACTTAAGCAGTGTTTTGGGGGGGTGGGTGGGGGGAGTCAGGCAACTGGAAGGACTCAAACTGTCAATAGGAGGGAACATTTATAGAGGCTGGGGAGATGGCTCCTTGGGTCAGTGCACTGGCTGCTCTTCTGTGGAACATAGGTTCAGTTCCCAGCACCTACATGGTGACTAACAACTGCTGGTAATGCCGGCTCCAGAGGGACCCAGCTTCATCTTTTAGCCTCCATGGGCACTGTGACGCACAGACTTGCATGCAGGCAAACACTGGTACACAAAAATTAATTTTTTAAAAGAGTGACTATTAAGTCAAGGAAGTGAGTGGTGGCGGCGGCGGTGAACGCCTTTAATTCCAACACTTGGGAGGCAGAAGCAGGTGGATCTTAGTGAGTTCGAGGCCAGCCTGATCTACCGAGTGAATTCCAGCCAGAGCTACACAGAGAAACCCTGTTTTTTAAAGGTGTGTGTGTGTGTGTGTACATCATAAATTCCCCAAAGAAAGTGAAGGTGTCCACTTCAAAAGGGAGTGAGTGGGATAAAAAACTTTCTGGGGACTGGAGAGATGGCTCAGCATTTAAGAGTACTTGATGTTCTTTTGTTTTGTTTTGTTTTTCGAGACAGGGTTTCTCTGTGTAGCCTTAGCTGCCCTGGACTCACTTTGTAGACCAGGCTGGCCTCGAATTCACAGCGATCCGCCTGCCTCTGCCTCCCAAGTGCTGGGATTAAAGGTGTGCACCACCACACCTGGATTTTTTTTTTTTCTTGAGACAGGTTTTCTCTGTGTAGCCTTGGCTGTCCTGGACTCGCTTTGTAGACCAGGCTGGCCTCGAACTCACAGTGATCCCAAGTGCTGGGAGTAAAGGCATGTGCCACCATGCCCGGCTAGTACTTGCTGCTCTTGAAGAGGACCTGGGTTCAGTTCCCAGCACCACATACCATTACAAACTTTTAACTCTAGAAATGGAATTTTATTTTATTTATTAAAGGCCTGGTGGCTTGTGCCTGTAATCCAGCACTTAGAAAGCCAAGACAGAAACCCTGGGCAGTGGTGTGCACACCTTAGTCTCAGCACTTGGGAGGTGGGGGCAGGCAGATCTCCGTGAGTTTGAAGTCACCCTAGTGTACAGAGTGATTCCAGGGCATCCAGGGTTACACAGAGAAACCCTGTCTTAAAAAAATATAAGCAAACGGGGCTGGAGAGATGGCTCAGCGGTTAAGAGCACTGTCTGTCCATCCAGAGGTCCTGAGTTCAATTCCCAGCACCCACATGGTGGCTCATAACCATCTATAATGTGATCTGGTGCCCTCTTCTAGTGTGCAGGTGTACATGCAGGCAGAACACTGTGTATGTTATATATATATATATATATATATATATATATAATAAACACAGTTTGTTTGTTTAATCAGCTATGTGGTAGGGAACACTTGTCATCCCAGCACTCAGGCTGAGGCAGGAGGATCCATGTGAATTTGAGGAGAGCCTGGGCTATACTGAAAGGTCCTGTCTCAAAACCAGGAAACAGAAGCAAAAGAAAAATTCAATAGGTTTTTGCCAATCATAGTTGTCCTGCCATGGTGTAGAACACTGGAAGCTTCTCCTTCTGCCCACATGTACCTAACAACCCATCAATAAGGTAAGCTTTTCTTTTTTTTAAAGATTTATTTATTTTGTATACAGCGTTCTGCCTCCACACCAGAAGGGACCAGATCTCATTATACATGACTGTGATGGTTGCTAGGAATTGAACTCAGGACCTTTGGAAGAGCAGACAGTGCTCTTAACCTCTGAATCATCTCTCCAGCCCCAGGTAAGCTTTTCGTATCGCCACTGAGTTCCTTTAAGCTCAAAGTCCTATCTATCTGTTCTTCGTTTTCTTGAGGGGCCAAGAGATCACGCTAACTTATTTATAAGTCACTACTTGAGCACAGATTTATAGCCCGAAGTCATGAATGAGACTTCCTTCACTGCTGTAGGTGAAGGCTCTGAGATGAAAGGAGTAGGCGTGGCCAGGGCAAGCTGAGCAACTCTGAGTTGTACCCAACCTGCTATCTAGCCATTTGGCCACAAGGAGGCGTAGCACACCAGTTTGGAGCTGCTGTCTGAGCCTAGCCTGGTCTGGCCAGGAAAGGTTTTCTCAACCAAGGGCCTGCTAGCCAAAACTATTAGCTAGAGCTGAAAGTGCAGCACCCAGGCAGGCTCCTTTGTGAGGTGGCCTTAGCGACAGAGGTATTATGAAATAAGGAGTACCCCACCCCAAACTGACTGAGCCAACTACACCAACCAGTTGTCCTCCCCACTCCCCAAAACATCATCACCTAACCTAAGCTTTTCCATGTTGCTGCCACTTCTGGGAGCCTGTGCCGTGGTGGGTCCATTCCAGGGCCCCGAGTGGGAGCCAGTAAGGGGCCTATTGCCTCGGGATCGAAGCTGCAGGGACCCCCGGTGCTGTGGCAATCTGCTTGTCTTCTGCCTCTTTCTGATCTGGCAGATCCAACAGTATCGGTATCATGTATCCAGGACGGGCAGAAGGAGGAATGTCACCAAGGTAAAGAGGCTGCTTCCTCAGGACATCACGGTTGCTAGTCACGTGCTGCATGGACCCTGTTCTGTGTCCTGTGTATCAGAGGTGAACTAAGGCGCTTAGGCTGGTCTGTATGAGCGCTGTCTAGGCCTTAAATGGAGGTGTCACTCTAGACTCCTGTCTTTTCATCACTCCACACACTCAAACCACTTAGGAGCCCTGATAACTTCTCGAAACCTCGCTGCAGCCCTGGGCAGAGCCACCATCACGTAGCTCTGGACAGCAGTAACAGCTGTCTGCTTTTGCCTGGTGTAACCTTTCTTTTTGCCTTTAAAAAAAAGTATAAGATGCACACACAGATTACAAGTGGGCAAATCCGTGAACTTTTACAAGCCAAATACACCAATGTGTAGCACCAGGCTATCAAGATGGCTGATTACTGCCCAGCTTGATGATGTGACTTCAAGCCACAGAACCCACATGGTGGAAGGAGAAAAACAATTCCCACAAATTGTCCTCTGACCTCCACACCCATGCTATAGCATGTACACACACACACACACACACACACACACACACACACACACGAAACACAGTGCTGGTACAAACCTGTAATCCCAGCATTCAGGAAGCATCAGAGGCTGGGACATTGTCTTATACTTAAAGACATCCTGGCCAACTTATCTAGTTCCTAGCCAGCCGGGGCTAGTTAACTCTGTTTCAAAAGATAGAAAAGGAAAGTTAAGAGGCAGGGCATGGTGGTGCATGTCTTTAACTCCAGCACTTGGGAGGCAGAGGCAGGTGGATCTCTGTGAATTTGAGGCCAGCCTGGTTTACAAAGACAGTTCCAGGACAGCCAGGGCTACACAGAGAGAAAGGAGAAACCCTGTCTCGAAAAATAAAAACGAAAAAAGGAAAGGAAAGTAGGTCATCAACTGAGGAGTGTTGCTTAATAGAATGTCTAGCATGCAGACGGCCTTGGTTTCAAATACTAGCTATGAAAACTGGGCATGAGGCTGGGTGTGGAGTGCACCCCTTTAATCCCAGCACTTGGGGAGGCAGAGACAGATGAATCTCTGTGAGTTCGAGGCCAGCCTGGTCTACAAAATGAGTCCAGGACAGCCAAGGCTACACAGAGAAACCTGTCTCAAAAAACAAAAAATAACAACAAAATCCTTAAGAAAACTGGGTATGGAGCGTATGCCTGTAGTCCCAGAACATTGGGCTCAGAGCACTGATCGGGAGGACCACTGGAAGGAGACTGTCTCAATCCTTGCCCTACAACTCCTCACCAACCACCAACCAACCAAACAAAATCCCAGACAAAAACCCAAGTACTAGAAGATCCTGGGTTCAAATTCCAGCAGTGGCCGGGCGTGCCACACACCTGTAATCCCAGCACTCGGGGAGGCAGAGGCAGGCAGATCTCTGTGAGTTCAAGGTCAGCCTGGTCTATAAAGTGAGTCCAGTATAGCCAAGGCTACACAGAGAAACCCTGTCTCAAAAACAAAACAAACAAATTCCAGCAGTGGAAAAAACAAAACAAAACAAAACCAAGCCCAAAGCCACAAACTGTGCACTCCTGGCTGCTGATTGTCGATAATGTAGACCCATATGAGGTCATCTGGCAAGTATTCTACACTGAGCTTAAGTCCAACGCTATGCTTGTGTTGGAGACAGGCCGACTTTAAAAACATTTAACGCCATGTGGTAGCTTCTGTGAACCCATTGAATCCATTCTCTACCAAGCTCAGAACAAAACCACAACCCCTGCCTCAGCCCCGGGGCCTGATAGGCTCTAGCCTGTATCTGTCTGACCTGAGCTCCGGGGTTCTCTTGGTTGTTCTCTCCATTCTGGCTACATATGGACACTCTTCTCTCTCTTTCTCCTTTTCCCTCTCCTGTCTTCCCGCTTCGCCTCTTCTTCCCTGTTTCTGTTTTTGTTTTTTGAATGCTAGGGGTAGAACCCAGGCTTGACAAGCTAGACACCAAGCTATGCCACTGAATACCCGGGCTTCTTTGCTGGTCTTTTGGACATAATGTGATTCGGTTCTTTTGTTTGTTTTGGTTTTGGTTTTTCTGAGACAGAGTCTCTCTGTGTAGCCTTGGCTGTCCTGGACTCACTTTGTAGACCAGGCTGGCCTCGAACTCACAGCAATCCTCCTGCCTCTACCTCCCGAGTGCTGGGATTAAAGGCGTGCACCACCACACTGGGCGGTGGTTCTGTTCTTAGGGCCTCTATGCTTAATGACTCCTCTGCCTGTAATACTAAAGTGTCACTTGACTTGCCCCCTCATCACATCATTCAGTTTTCCAGCTAATTATCACCTCCTCTGAGAGGCTTTCCTTGACGCCTCTGTCTAGTAGAGTTAACCCTGGCCCTTCATTTGTGTTTATTTCTATTCAAACCCTTTTTTGGGAAGTCAGGCATGGAGGCAGAGGCAGGCAGATTGCTGTGAGTTCGAGGCCAGCCTGGTCTACAAAGTGAGTCCAGGACAGCCAGGGCTCCACAGAGAACCTCTGTCTCGAAAAAACAAGCAAGCAAACAAAAAAATCCTTTTTTTGGGTACTAACATGGATTTTGTTTTGTTTAAGATAGGGTCTCATATAGCTCAGGCCCCTCTAACTTGCCTGTAGCCAAGTTGATGTAGCCAAGGGTGACCTTGAACAACTTCTTCTTTTTCTTGTTCTTCTCTTGTTCTTTTCTCCTCCTCCTCCTCCTCCTCCTCCTCCTCCTCCTCCTCCTCTTCTTCTTCTATTTCCCTTCATTTTTTGAAAGAGGGTTTCTCTGTATAGCCTTGGCTGTCTTGGACTCGCTTTGTAGACCAGGCTGGCCTCGAACTCAGATCTTGAACTTCTAATCTTCCTTTGTCCATTTTCTGAGTGCAGAAATTATTGGAGTGGGTTGGTTCCAGGATAAGCAAACACTACACATGGAGCTATATCCTTAGGCCAATTATTATGTATTTGGTTACTGTCTTCTCTGTCTCCAATACAGGAACTGCCTGGTTACATTGGTACCCAGCACACAGAACAGTGCCTGGCTGAGAGCACTCCCTCAGGATTTCTAGAGGGAATGAATGCTGTTTGCTTTAGGGGGTGAGGGATACCTTCACCTGCATAGTGGGACATTTAGTCATACTTATATGTTGGAGATAATTTATGTGCCAGAACCTTGCCTCTCAGTTCTCATTTTACAGGTGCCACCACAGAGAGGGGTAGTGTCATCCACCACACTTAGAACTTTCTTTGAGACGATTCCCAAATTCCGTACTCATGAAAAAATCAGGGGCCTGGATGTTCACATCCATCGGTGGACACAGAAGCAGAGGAGGGGAAACCACCAGAAGAATGACAGACGACAGTGGGCCACTGAATACCTGCTGTCTCCACAGAACCCATGTCCAGACCTGTCCTGGGTTGTCCACAGCTCTTCCGAGCCCATTTTTGGTACCTCTTCCTTTTCCAGCACTTGTCTTCTCCCTCAGAACGATTCTTGGGAAGCATGGCAAGTGCCCTGGTATCTCAGGGACAGCCAGGCCCACCCTTCTCTGGACATGTGCCAAAGAATAGAGCAGCTGCTGGCTCCCTCCCAGGAGGAGCTGCTGCCAGCAGACCCTGTTCGCCAGAGGTACAGCTCCACCTCTCTTCCAAACTTCCCTTCAGCTCAGAGGCCAAGGGTCTGCCTCAGAAAGTTTCTGCCTGATTCCCTTAAATTACAATGGGAAATGACTTTGGATAGCCCACAAGGTCCCTTAGTACCATGGGGTAAAACCCAGACAGTCGACAGAGAAGCTACACTGCACCACACAAACGAGAGAGAAAACAGAAGGGAGCGTGCGTGGGAAACCCGAGCATCTGGAGCAGGCCTTCCGGTAGTCTCTGGAGTGGAGGAGGATGCAGAGGCTGAGGCCCTGGGGTTCGGGAGCCAGGGACAAGTACGAAGGGAAACTGAAGGAGAGATCCCAGGGCGGAAGAAGCAGGACCCGCTGGGAACCACAGGGAGAGAGCAAACTGAGAAGCCGCGGAAGAAGAGCCAGAGGGAGCCTGGCGACAGGAGACCATCTCGGGAACAGATGACAGAGAGCCAAGAACAGTTCAGATGTAAAACTGACACAGCAACTCAGACCCTAGAGTGGGGGAGCCAGGAGGATGCTGTGGAAGCTCCAGCCCTGGGAAGGAGGAACGAGGGAGAAGCCAGAGGGAAGGGCGAGGCAGAGGTCCAGCACCAGGCACGGGAAACACTGGGCTGGACTGGAATTAACAACAGTGGGAATTCCCAAATGCTCAAACAGAGGGCACAAGACCGGATTGGAGGCGATCCTGGTACAGTAGCTGAGGCAGAGGAAGGAAGACACGGGGGCCAGACAGGAAGTGAGGGTGGTGCGAAAACCCAGTCATCTTACGGGGAGAACCTGAGAGAAGCCGAACAACAGGACAGCGGAGAGACCCAGGCCCTGGAGTGGGAGAAACAGGCATGCCTTAGAACTGGGAGTAAGGGCCAGGCTCCAGCGGGGGAGGGGCAAAGACAGAGCGGAAGTGCCGACTGGAAGACCCAAGCAACTAACGGAGGGAATCAGGATCTGTCAAGACATGAAGTTCGAGTGGGAGTGAAGAAGCTCAGGGAAGTGAGAGAAGAGGACTGGGTGATGATCCAGGCGCCGTGGTGGGGCAACCAGAGACTGCTGCTCATCGCAGTCGACAGTAGACTCGAGAGACCACGTTGGGGAAGTCAGAATCAGGTGAGAGGGGAACACACTGCGGAGATCCGGTCCCTGGAGAGTGGCCGAAGAAAAGGTGGAGAGGAAGATGGCGCGAATAACCTGACGCCTGAGGCCGGGGATCAGGGTAAAATTGATTTGGAGACTTACCCAGTAAGGGGCAGGAACGAGGAAAAAATTGAAAAGGAAAATGGACCGGATAATTTGACCACAGGGAAGAGAAACCCGTGGCGGGTTACGGGGTACAAGGAAGCAGCGAAGGCTGCGGCTGAGGATGGTGCAGACGTTCTAACAACTCAAGGGATCAGAACCCGGAGAGGAGCCGGAGGAGGAGAAGGCGCAGAGATCAAGGCAGCCATGGAAGAAAGCCAGAGCTGGTTAGGAGACACGGGTCCAAACCCTGGCTCATCAGCGTTAAAGAACCAGAGGCCGGTGGAGACTGAGGTTGGAACAGAAGTTCAGGTCCCAGAGAAGAGAAAGCAGAGAGAATCTGGAGAGGACGCTGCAGAGATCCAGAGACCCGAGAGCAAGAGCCAGGGACCCGAGAGCAAGAGCCAGGGACCCGAAAGCAAGAACCAGGGACAACGGACGGAAGCTGGAGAGAGCCGTTCTGCCAGGTGGAGGAGCTGGGGACGGGCTAAAGGAGAGAACGTTTCAGGAAACGGGGTGCTGGGGAAGAAAAACTGGAGAGAAGCTGGAAGAGCAGACGGTGGAAAGATGCAGAGACCCAGGAGAAAGACTCAGAGACTGCTACGTAAAATGGATGGAAAGACCTACTTGCGAGAGTGGAAGAACCAGCAACGTTCTGGAGTTGGAAATGAGGCAGAAATCCAAAATCAAGGGAAGAGAAACCTGAGAAGTTGCACAGGCGATGCTGGTTCAGAGACCCAAGCCTCTGCAGGAGAGGACCAGAGGCAGTCGGTGTGTGAAACTGATGGAAAAATTCAAACACAGGGCCAAAGAATCGAGAGCAAGGGTAGAGTTGCTGCTACAGAAACCCAGGATGTAGGAGTCCAGAGAAAGCACAGAGCTGAGGACGCTAAACTGTCTCATACATCGAGGAGAGGGGACAAGGGCCAGGTCAGAAGGAAGGATGCTGTCAGGCTCAGTCTCCAAGGTGACTCTTCTGGGGGAGTGGGGCCCACAGGGCGGAAGTGTAGCTTGCCTCAGCCTGCTTCTCTCGCTCCTGCATATGGAACCCCTGGACACAAGCAACCACTAGCTGGAACTGGTGGGGCCTCTGCTCCCTGTCCTGAAGAACATCTTAGTAGGCGGGGCGGCGCAGCCGCTGCCCGGAAGCGCAGGGGCGGAGTCAGCGAAAGCTCCCAGAGTGCCCAACCTGGATCTCAAAGCAGACAAGAAAGGGACAATGGGGTGGGTCCAGGAAAGTCTTCGGGCCTGACATGCCAGCACCCTTACCCTCAGTCTCAGGCATCCTCTGTCTTCCCCTCTCTACTTTGTCCCCAGGTCTCTCAAGCTGCCCCAGCTCTAGCCAGTGCACCGGCTGCCCTCACCACCCTGCACAAATGGCCAACCCTCAAGAAGAGCAAACATCTGCTCCTGGAGTCTCTCATGAAGAGGAGGATTGCACACCTGACGTGGGGCCTCCCTCGACGAATTCTGGAGTCTTACTTGCTTTTCCACTTCTTAGAATCTTGCTCATTGCCCAGGGCCGGAGTCAGGCTGCCTGGAATACGCACGGACCAGGAACACCAAACGCAGCAGAGACGGTCTTGTGAGTCCTTAGGCCCTGAGTCTCCAGGCAGGCTTCAAAGCCGTCCAGTTCTTGAAAGAAAAAACTTAAAACCTTCTACCCAAGTCCAGGCCCTGGAGAAATGTAGACCACCCAAAGCCGAGTCAACGGGCAGCTCCGGTCCGCCTAAGAAACCCAGGAGAATCCGACCACTAGAGGGAGCAAGAGACCCGCAGATCCAGGAGGAGGCCCCGAGGACGCAGAGCCCTGCTTCTAGGAATCCCAGCCCAGCCGCAGAATCTAGGAGCTGGTGTGGCCCAGAACCAGCCCAAGAGCTTTCCATTGAGAACAACAGGGACAGAAAAATGGTCAGGCCTGGAGTATCCCATGTGGAAGAGAGAGCTTCCAGCAGAGTACGGGCCTCATCCTGCCCAGAGGGCGACAACCACCGGGAAAAGGAATGCGTACCAATGGTAGCCTCCACGATCCCTAGAGTCAGATGTCAACAGTCCATATACCGAAGAAGTGAAAGCGTGGGATCCGCAGAGCACAGAGGGGCCTGGCAGCCTCCTGCCCCCTGTTCTGCACGTACTTCCAGCATCCAAGGGGGTATCCACTCTACTGCAGCCAGGGTGAGCATGACCATCTTGAACAAGATGCCATGGTTGCAACAGCTGGTTAAGCTCCAGCATTCAGGCCCCGTTCTTACCCTGAGGAATCCTACCCCATTTTCCAAAATGGGTGTGCCATATACAAGGAGGGATGGCACCAGAGCCCCCACTGCTTTGAAGAGGGACCTTGAGCCACCAGGACATTGCGATACAGGGCTAACTGTTCCTGAGGCAGAGAGCTGCTGGGAAAGCGAGACACCTGGGAAGCCAACTGGGGCACCACGAAAGCCAGCAGTCTCACAGAAGTTTGGTTTTATGAGGCCCTTGAGATACTTCCTCAGACAGTATGGCCTTAAAAAGTAGGCCACAGGCCCAAAGTCCTTAGGACGAGTCAGAGAAGGCGTTCCAGTGACCTTGGTACCAGAGCCTCTAATAAAATTAGTTAATTTGGATCTTGCAGGGTCCTTTGGTAGGTCGTCTGACTGTTCTCTTTTGGGATTTGGGCCCTTTGGGGATAGCATGGAAACCACTTAACTAGTTTTGAAGAGTATAGGTTGATCCAGTGTCATCTGCTACCAAGCCTTACCTTCTTAGCCCCCTTCCCTCAGGCTCTCAGTTCCTGAGGGTGGAACGCACCCAGGGTTTTATCTTGCCCACTCTCAGACTAATCCTGGTGGAAGCAGGGTACCCAGGCTCAGTTGCTTGGAGGGGGCTAGTGCTCGGCACGAGACACTATAATTCAGGCCTGTCATTACAAAGAAGGGGGGCTTGCAAGGCTGAGGAACTACCCAGGAAGAGGAGACAGAAAGATCGTAAGAGCACGCACGATTGAGGAGCAGTGGAGACACCGTCTCCTGGGCCTGACAAGACCGCCGACACTCAGCAAGTGCCAGCAGCTGTGCTTGCCTGTACACAACCCGTACAGCATCAAGGTAGTCAACCTTCTAGCCCAGAGTGGGAAGGGACTTGTAAACCTCTCCACTCCCCATGATCTGTGGCCACTTGGTGGCTCCCGTGGGAGGGAGGAGCCAGTTTTCTTTAAGGTATAGGTCAACCTTATTCTAGTGGATGGCCCCATGCCAGGAGTATGTGGGCAGTATAATCTGGAGTCAAGGAGTAACTTCAAAACAAAAACACAGAGCCAGGGGGTGGTATGTACTTCTTTAATCTCAGCCCTGGGGATGCAGAGGCAAGCAGATGTCTGTGAGTTCGAGGCCAGCTTGATCTACATCAGGCTGTCAGTAACTCTAGTTCTTAGGTACTCAGTGCCTCTTTGGACCTCTGTGGACTCCTGCACGCGCATGGTACTGGAGTAAAACGAGGAAGGAAAGACCAGTCACTAGATAGTGACCTGTTGATTTATCTAGTGGTTTATTTAGAGCAGCGTTTGTACTGCCTGTTTGCCAACCATGACTTCACTTGCTTTCTAGACCAGAATGACCTGAAGGAATAGCTGAGGCAACGGACAAGGGGTCCAATGGACGGTGGTTCTTTTTTTTTTTTTTTTTTTTTTTTTTTTTGGTTTTTCGAGACAGGGTTTCTCTGTGTAGCCTTGACTGTCCTGGACTCACTTTGTAGATCAAGCTGGCCTCAAACTCACAGCGATCCGCCTGTCTCTGCCTCCCGAGTGCTGGGATTAAAGGCGTGCACCACCACGCCCGGCGGACGGTGGTTCTTAACAACCCATTGACCTGTCATGTACGCTTCTGTAAAATCTTGCTTGCTTGTTGCCCCTCCTTGTGGTTTTAGAGTATAAAACAAGAATGCAAACTGCACCCAGCACCACAGCCTTTCAGAAGCTGCCCTGCCTTTGGTCCACTGGTGGCATCTCTCTTCCACTGTCGTTGGTGTCGGACTGCTAGTTCCAGAATAAGTCCCACAGCAGTTCTTCTCACATATACAGTCAGGCACACACAGATAGACATCCAATATTTTAAAAATTAACTATGAATTCTGTAAGAAGCTAATTAATAAAGCAACAGTCTCCTTTAACCCTGCTGGCTTCCAAAATAATCGACACAGAGAGACTATGATTTATTATACAAGCTTAAAGCACTGGAGCTGAGCTATCTCTCAGCCACACAGCCCAAGTCACTTGCCAGTGAGTTCTCCTTTCTGGGCTGGATCTGCTCCATCAGGCGACGTCCCCTTCCTCCATCTTCTGCCGCTTCTCTCCTCCTGTTTGCCTCATGGTGGCCTTCTGACCCCCAAGCCTGGGAATGTAAACTCGGCCATGTCACAGACTGGGAATTGAACTCAGGACCTCTGGAAGAGCAGACAGTGTTCTTAACCACTGAGCCATCTCTCCAGCCCTGCTTCCTCTCTCTTTTCCTTGTCCTTTTCTGACCCCAACCTCCACCTACTTCTCCTCTGCCCAGTTACAGGCTTCAGCAATTTTATTAACCAACTAACTTTAAATTGGGGAGCAAGCTTTGCACAACATCACTTGGTGTGTGTGAGAATGTGCTCATCTGGGCAGCAATCAGATCTTGGGGGCCAGTACTTAGCATTAGAGTACATAGCAGCAGACCAACCCCCAACATTGTACCATTGAGCTATCTTTAGCCTCTATCCACTTAATTCATTACCAAAGCCATATATGTTCATTAAAGAGCACTTAGGAAATGTAATTTCAGCATTTGAAAGGTGGGAGCATTTTGAGTATCATGAATTCAAGGTCATTTTCAAGTACATGGAGTTCTCTACCTGCTTATGTCATAAAAACAAACAAATAGGGGCTGGAGAGATGGCTCAGTGGTTAAGAGCGCTGTCTGCTCTTCCAGAGGTCCTGAGTTCAATTCCCAGCACCCACATGGTAGCTCACAACCATCTATGATGTGATCTGGTGTCCTCTTCTGGTGTGCAGGTGTACATGCAGGCAGAGTACTGTATACATAATACATCTTTAAAAAAATTCTAACAAAAACTCTCCCATAATCCTGTCACCCAGCTAAGTTTGAACATATGTTCTGTTTTGTCCACCACTGCCTGCAGGATGTTCCCTGTAGCAATTTGTCTCCACTTCCTCCATAGCACTCACACTGTGGTGAGCCTGTAAAACAGCTTCCGGTGATCTCTACCTTATGGTGTTTGTGCCGTGTGTAATCTCTTCTCCTTGAGTGTGACTGGCACTACCAACTGGCAACAATTGGGGTATCACAGGGATGAAGGAACAGTCCTCCCGTCTCAGTCTCGGGAGAATCGGGCACTTGGTTATTCTCAGCTGTACATCACGTTTGAGCCAGCCTGAGCTACATGAGAACCTAACTGGAGAGATGGCTCAGTTGGTAAGAGAACTGTTCTTGCAGAAGACCCGGTTTTGGTTCCCGGCATTCAAATGGTGGCTCTTACGCCTCAGTAACTCCATCTCTAGAGGGATCTGACGTCCTCTTCTGACTTCTGCAGACACCAGGCACTCACGAAGTGCACATACATACATGCAGGCTGTTAGAATTCTGCTTTAATCTACCTGTGATGTCAGGGCCTACCTGCCATGGGGGCGTGACCCAGCCCAGGGCCATATAAAAGGACAGACCCTCCACGTGGTCTGTCTCTCTCCACTCTTTATCAGTATTTCTCTCTCTCTCTCTCTCTCTCTCTCTCTCTCTCTCTCTCTCCTCTCTACTTTCCCTCTCCCTCTATCCCCCCTCCCTCTTCCTCTGTCTCTGGGGTACCCCTTCCCCCCTTTTCCTTCTCCCCCCCATGCTCATTTATTTTTATTTTTATTTATTTATTTTTGGTTTATTCGAGGCAGGGTTTCTCTGTGTAGTCTTGGCTGACCTGGACTCACTTTGTAGACCAGGCTGGCCTTGAACTCAGAGATCTGCCTGCCTCTGCCTCCGAGTGCTCGGATTAAAGGTTTGCCCCACCACCGACCGGCTCCCCCATGCTCACTTAATAAACTCCTCTACAACATAATATTTGAGCTTTGTTTTCTATCATTATCTTAATTATTAAATATAAAAGAGGCAAACATACATAAACAATAAATGATCTAAAACCAAAACAACCCAAACTGATTCTCTCTCCTTCTATCAAGTCTGACAGCTACTTTCAACTTTCGACATAGTGAGCACCAGTTCCTGACGAGGTCTACGCACGCACAGTCCTTTTGGGTTTAGTTGCACCCAATCCACAGTCCTTGCCTCCGAAACCGGCCCTTGCAGTCACTGCTCGCCCGCGCTGGCTGCAGCTTCGGGCCACAGGAGACGCGCGCGCCCTACCAAGTGCGCTTGCGCAAAAGCTGCGCGGGAAAACTTGCGCTTCACAGCCGGAGCGAGGAGATGGCTGTGTGGCAGATGACGGCTGCTGACCATGCCGTGTTTGGGAGAGATGAAGAATCGGTGCTGCTCCTGGAGAGGACCCATCACCGGCATGATCCGCGCTGGCTGTTGCCCGTGTCCCCTCACGTCTGCTTGGTCTGCGCATTGGAGCTGCTGCCGGAGCCCGGCGCGTCGGTGCGACCTAACCCCCTCCCGCCCCTCCCTCAACCCCCAGCCCCACCCCGGACCTGGCGCGGCCATTTCCCTCACCACCCAACCAGGCACACGTTCCCTGAAGCAAGCGAAACCCAAGCCCGACCCGCTTCCCCGAGCCTCGCCCCTCCCCTCTCTGGGCGGCGGCGGCCATTGCTGCCTCCACCCTCAGTCTCGCCTCCATCCCCTCCGCCCAGGTCGACCTTCCCTCAGCCGGTCTTGCCTGCCGCCTGCTGTGCCTGCTGTGTCTCTAGTGAGCCTATGCCTGGGTGCACTGAGTCTAGACCCGTCCCCCCTCCCCCATATCTCGGGGTTGCACACCCCCGCCTGTTCCCTGCTCCCCACCTGCCCCTCTGTCCGCCTCCCTTCTCCATGGCTGGGAATTCAGCCCCAGCTCAGCAACACCACCCTCTCTTTTAGCCCTGGTGAAAAAAACAGGGGAGAGGCTGTTTTTTGATCTTTGTGTTGTCAGGAATGGCAGGCAGAGGTTCCTGGCAGGCAGAAGTGGGTGCACCGGAAGTAGTTTTTGCTAGGCAGACAGTGTCTCACTAAATATCCCAGGGGTGCTTTGACCTCACAGAGATCGTCCTGCCTCTGCCCCCTAAATGCTAGGATGAAAGCCTCGCATTACCATGTGTTCGTTCCCCTTTTTGACCTGACCGTTGTATTGGGCATCTTGCAGGAAGTACAGGAAGCCGACCAGGGTGAGGGTTTATGCTTACAGTGAATGGAAGCATGTGTTTTCTCTGCCTACTGCGGAGGCTCATGCAGGGCTCCGGTGTCATTTCCTCGGATGGCTGACGAGGAAACAGCACTGACCTTACTTACCCAATGCCTGATTAGAGAGATTGGATTTGAGTCTTTGGGGAAAGTCTCTGAGCCTCTGTTTTTCTCATCCACAAGATGGGGGTGATATCTGTTTTTGCTTGCTTTACCAGCTTAACAGGCTGAAATGTGTTGGTGGCACACACTTGGGAGATAGAGGCAGGATAATTAATTCAAAGCCAGCCTCAGCTAAGTAGTGAGTTTGAGGCCAGCCTGGGCTATATGAGACAAATGTATTGGCGGAAGAGAGTGACTTGTCAGTAAAGTGCTATTCAAATGGAAGGCAGAAACCTCAGTTACTAATGTATAAACGCGTGGATTTCCTAGTGTAAGCCATGCACTTTGTCCATCCTCTCCCTATAGGGAGGAGTATGGCTTCTCCACAGTGGCTGCTGTAGTGCCCTCTTGTGGTTACATTTGGGAATTACAGTTGTTTGGAGTCAGAATGACCCTGCCTTGCTTGCTATTGAACACTACTACTCTTGATTCACTCAAAAGTTGGTGCGCAAGAAGCACGTGTTGTCCTGCTTCCAAGATGCCCTCGTGAGGCACACCTCCTTGGTCACACAGCTGGTAGCCCAGGACCAGAGAGTCTGCATCCATTTTGTACGCGTGCTTTTTGGTGAGATTCTGAGGGGGAAACTGGGGTGAATTTTGTTTGTTTTAACCTGGGGGTGGGTGGGAGGGGGTGTGAGGGGGCGGGCGACTCACAAAGATGGCTTAGGCGTCTTGTATTATCGTGGCAGTTTACCAGCGAGTTCTTTTCTTGTAATCATAGCGATACGGCCCCCCTGTCTAAGCTACAGGAATCGTTTTATGGTAACTGCCCTTCTTAGATCTCAGAGGCTAGTGAAAGTGGAAAGGTAACTATGGGAGGTGGGCGATTCCTCTTATACGGTTGAGATTCGGCTCAGGGTCAGAGGCCTGGGATGGAGTGGGCTGACCTTGCTTGTAGCACTGAGCAAGTTGCTTCCTTCTCCTTCACCTCAGCTACTTCCCATATGAGGTGGGGGTGGTCCCTTCGTTTGATTACACAGTCCAGTGGAACATGTCCTTGGAGGGAGGCTGGGTGAGGCGCACTGAGCACCTCCCTGTGTGTGTCGCTGCTTTCCAGGTTATCACTGCTAACTCAGACTAGGGGGAGACGGGATGGCCTCGGGAGAGAACAGAGACAGCCAAAATGTATCTTTTTACCCTCTGACGTGTCACCATCCAGAGCACAAGGTCTGTCCGCTGTGGATGCGGACCATCACCTTTTCCAAGTTAGCCTGGACATTGAGAAGTCTAGGCCTGGCCGAGGGCAGAATTTAGCAAGGGCGTTGCTGAAAGCTGTTAAGCTTTGGAATGGCGCTCGACTCTGTCAAAGCAGGCCCCGTCAATCACCCTTTCCTTGGCCTCTCTCTGCCCCAAGGACTGTTAAGCCACGTGGAAGATGGGAGTGCAGCTGACCTCTGTATTGAAGGTAAGCTGTTCCTACCGAAGCTGTGTGTACCTACCATTCAAACCGGGGACCAGCAGCCTGAGTGGCCGGCGCCGCCCTGGTTACTGAGGCTTTAGTGAAACTGGAGCACAGGAGGAAGCTCGGTTAGTTCATATCTAACTCTGCGTTTCTCCTTTGGGCATCACCTCTTTGCCAAGGACTGCGTAAGCCTTAGAGGTATGGAGATGGCTAATGCGCAGCCCACGCCGTCTGCAGAAGTGATTGCCTGGTAAATAAATGGGGCTGCTGAGTGCTGCTACAGAGGCGTGGATGATGTGCCGGCACAGTGATGCGTGTCATTAGTCCCAGCATTCTGGTAGCAGAGACAGGAAGATGTCTGGGTTTTTGAGGCCAGGCTGGTCTGCATATTGAATTCCAAGATAGCCAGGGCTACATAGAGAGACCCTGTCTCAAAAGAAAGGAAAAAAGAAAGAGAGACAGGGGGAGGGTGATGGGGAGGGGGAAGGCATGGTCAAATGTGTGGTGGCTCATGCCTGTAATGGCAGCACTTGGGAGATAGAGGCAGAAGTCTCGGGAATTCAAGGCCATCCTTGGCCACATGGCAAGTTTGAAGCCATCCTGGACTATGTAAGAACCTGGCTCAAACAACATTAATAACAATAAACATGTGCAGGCATGCACATGTATACCATGGCATGTGTGTGGAGGTCAGAGGACAACTTGTGGGAGTCTCTTTCTTTCTTTCTTTTTTTTAAATGCTTATTTTATTTTATTTTATGTGCATTGGTATTTTGTCTGCATGTATGTCTGTGTGAGAGTGTTGGATCCTCTGGAACTGGATAGAGTTATAGACAGTTGTGAGCTGCCATGTAGGTGCTGGGAATTGAACCCGGGTCCTCTGGAAGGGCAGACAGCGCTCTTAACCACTGAACCATCTCTCCAGCCCCTCCTTCTCTTTCTTTGCCGTGTGAAACCAGAGGCTTTCCCTCTGACTGTCAGGTTTGGGGCAGGTGCTTTACCTGCTGAGCCTTCACATTTACCCTCATATAGATTTTTCTTTCTTTCTTTCTTTCTTTCTTTCTTTCTTTCTTTCTCTTTCTTTCTTTCTTTCTTTCTTTCTTTCTTTCTTTCTTTCTTTCTTTCTTTCTTTCTTTCTTTC
>OU015748.1:106700441-106745552 GCA_907169655.1 Acomys percivali
GCAGCAGCAGCAGCAGCAGCAGCAGCAGCAGCAGCAGCAGCAGCAGCAGCTTTGTCAGTTATCTTTGATAACTCACGCTAGAAGGAGAGACCAAGTGTATGTAAAGTAGGCTTGCTAACATCTAATAGACTTGAGCAGTTTGCTACTGACATTTGCCATTACCTTGACCTTCAGGGAGTGTCAGAAAGACCTGAGACAGGAAAGGCCGCCATTTGTCCAGCAGCTTGTGGAGCCCTGGGAAATAAGCCTTGCGATTATTGCAGATGTCACACACTGCGGCACCCATCTTGTTATTTTAATTTTTGTGGGTCAGGGTTTGAGACCCAGAGCCTTGCACATGCCAAGGAGGCTGGCACTCTGTCACCAAGCGGAGTCGCCAGCCTGTCGTTATTTTATAGTTAGGAAACTGATTATTCCTAGAAAAGAAAACACATTTATGTGCATGGAGACAATTACATGGTAGCCACCAGACCAGTGTGGAAACACCCACCCTTTCGAGGAGGTGGGCGAGTGTGGGATGTACACAGTTTGGAGGGTTGTAAATGATTATTGAGGGGAATTAAGGCGCAGAGAAGGGAAATGATGTTCTAAAACAACAAGGCTAGTCAATCCGCAGAGAGGCGATGTGTGTCGGGGAAAACGGATTCTCAGAGCTTTTTACTTCTGAATTATCTGGCATCTGTCTGTCTGTCTGTCTGTCTGTCTGTCTGTCTGTCTGTCGAGTTTGAAAACCCAAAGTTTCAGTCTCTGCAAAGTAGAAATGGCCTTCACTGTTACTTCTGGTCCTTGATTTCCCCATCTGTTTAAAAAAACAAAACAAGGCCGGGTGTGGTAGCACACGCCTTTAATCCCAGCACTTGGGATGCAGAGGCAGGTGGATTGCTGTTAGTTCGAGGGCAGCCTGGTCTACAAAGTGAGTCTAGGACAGCCAAAGCTACACAGAGAAACCCTGTCTCAAAGAACCAAAACCAACCAAACAAAACAAAACTCCTTCATGGCCCCCAAGGACACCTTGAAGGTTTATCTGTGAATTGTCAGTTTCTGATAGGGAAGGGTGTGTGGACAGACAGAAGGAAAAAGAAGCGATAGAGTTCCCAGCCCTCGTGTCAGCTTCAGGACCGTGATCTCCAGCTGCCGCTAACCTTTTCTCCTCTGCCCGGCCAGAGTTCCTCTTTGAGCATCTTTCATCTTCCTGCGAAATGCTTGTGTGGTCCTGCTACAACTGCCTGATACTCCTGGCAGAAGAGCCACTCTTTTTCTCCAAGTGTCACACCGTGTACGGTTGGTAACGTGGGCCTGTGCTGACTCGTGTTCACTGGCAGCAGTTTAAGGTTGGGTAGCAGCCGCAGAGGTGGTGGAGGGGCTGGCATCCATGTCAGGGGGTGTAAACGGTGAGGCGTAGGCGGTTCTGTTGAGACTCCTTATCAAGGGAGACGCATTCTCATTAGCCACTACGTGAATTTCAGCTTTACCTTAAGCGATGTCAAAGAGTTAGACTCAGCCGTGGAGTCAGTCAGTCCTTTGTAAGCCCCGACATCTGTCCATCCAGTTAGTCTCAAGATTTTCTAGTTTATCTGCAGTGTCTTGAAACTGTTCTTTGCCCTTCCCTACTAATGATCTTTGGTTGGGAGTCACAAAACCATATCCAGGATTTTAGACCGGGAATAGTCAACGCCTGCCTCTGCCTCCCAAGTGCTGGGATTAAAGGTGTGCGCCACCCCTGCCCGGCTATTTTTGTTTTTTGAGACAGGTATCTCCTGGCTGTAACCCTGGCTATCCTGGACTCACTTTGTAGCCCAGGCTGGCCTCAAACATAGAGATCCACCTGCCTCAGCTGGGATTAAAGGTGTGTGCCAGCACTCGGGAGGCAGAGGCAGGTGGATCTCTGTGAGTTCGAGGACAGCCTGGTCTACAAAGCGGGTCCAGGACAGCCAAGGCTACAATGAGAAACCCTGTCTCGAAAAACCAAAAAAAAAAAAAAAGGTGTGTGCCACCATCGCCCATCTAAATTTTGCATTCTGTTTCTTGTCTATGTTAGGTACCAGACTGGGGCCAGGAAGTTTAGAAATATATATAACATGGTCTCTGTTCCCAAGAAAGGGAAGAGAGAGTCGGGCGGTGGTGGCACACGCCTGTAATCCCAGTGCTCGGGGAGGCAGAGGCCAGTGGATCTCTGTGGGTTCGAGGCCAGCCTGGTCTACAAAGTGAGTCCAGGACAGCCAAGGCTACACAGAGAAACCCTGTCTTGAAAACAAAACAAAACAAAACACAAAAAACAAGAGAGAGAAAAAAAAGAAAGAAAGAAAGAAAGGGAGGGAGAGAGATGTGAACAGGCAATTTTAATACAAGTTCATTCAAGATCTCCTAAACAGAAACAAAAGGAGCCAGGGGAGGGTCACACAGCTCTTCCGGGATGGAGCGGGAGGGCTTTCTGTGGTAGCAGAGGCTGGACCTAATTCTTCAAGGAGGAAGGGAATGTGCTAAGTGGGGAGGATGTGCCTTACTCAGTAAGTAGTCACTAAATCTTGAGTCTGTGCTGGATGCAGGGGAAACAGAAAGAAAGAGATGAGCACCTGACCTTGAAAATCTCACAGCTGGGTCCCGCCCGCTTCTGCTGCCGGTGGTTGAACCCAGGGCAAGCACGCTGTCGCTGAGCGATAATAGTTCAACCTTGCCAGAGTCATTTCACAAGGGCCCTGTAGCTATAGGTCCTATAGGAGCTGTTTAGAGTGTGTCGCCTCTCCTGGGTGGTTAATGGAAGAAGCCCGGAGCACTGAGCCCTGGTCTGTGCTGTGTTACCCTGACGTAGGGATCGAGGCAGTGGTCAGGAGCCTACAGGGAAGCATGCAGATGACCAACACTGAACTGCACAAGCAGGGCCTGCTGCTCTTCGCTGAAATTCTGACTCGGTGAGCAAAGAAGTGAGGTGGGACCTGTCAAGGGGAGCTGAGCATTTATTCCTGGAGGGGCCGGAGAATGAGCCAATCACTCATTTCTCGTCTACCGTTTTATAGGCAGCCAGAAGAGATCAGGCTGTTCGCAAGCTCAGCCATGTGCAGAGATGCCAGCCGCACCCTCCAGAAGGCGGTGAGCAGTCCTGTGTTAGATGTGGCCGCCGAAGCACTGAGAGCCATTTCAGCTTTTCTGAGGTGAGAGGAAGCTGCGGGCTAACCTGAATGTACCTGCGGGTCTGTGGATCCCTGGGAGTCCCCAGGGTTGCTCTCTTGTGTCATTGTCATCATCACTGTCTTTATCATTGTTGAGACCTGGTCTCATAGTTTAGCCCAGGCCAGCATAGGACTTACTGTGTAGCCCAGGTTGGCCTCAAGCAATGATTTTCCTGTCTCTGCTTTCTAAGAGGTATTAGGCACTTTTATTTCCTTCCTTTTTTTTTGGACAGGTTTGTTTGTTTGTTTGTTTGTTTGTTTGTTTGTTTAAATATAGCCCTGCCTATTTTGGAACTCACAATGTAGACCAGGCTGGCTTTGAACTCACAGAGATCCTCTTGCCTCTGCCTTCTGAGTGGTAGGATTAAATTGCTGGGATTAATGTCTGGCTTCTGTTTGTTTCCTTTTTTTTTCTTTTCTTTTCTTTCTTTTTTTTTTTTTTTTTTTTTTTTTTTTTTTTTTTTTTTTTTTTTTTTCTTTTTTTTTTTTTTTTTTTTTTTTTTTTTTTTTTTTTTTTTTTTTTTTGCGACAGGGTTTCTCTGTGTAGCCTTGCCTGTCCTGGACTCTCTTTGTAAACCAGGCTGGCCTCAAACTCACAGTGATCTGTCTGCTTCTGCCTCCCGAGTGCAGGGATTAAAGGCGTGCGCCACCATGCCCGGCCTGTTTGTTTCTTTTTGAGGCAAGGTCTGGTGTAGTCCAGGCTGGCCTCAAAGTTTGCTGTATAGAAGATGATGACCTTGAATTCCTTAGCATCCTGCCTCAGCCTTCTGACTTACACAAGCCTGTGCCACCTCGCTCAGCTAATTTTGGTTTTTGAATCGATATTTCTTGATTCTCATCCTTTCAGCAGTCCCCATGTTCCCCTTCAAGTCCTGTCTTCTACTTTTCAAGGTCAGTTGGGCCGGAGCTTCATTTCTACATTGTGAAGGTTGTTAACATTTATAGTTTCTCCCTGCCTTATGTTTTAAGTCTTTGTGATTTGCCTCCAGGGTGGTTCTAAAAATTGAAACAGAAAAGAAAAAAAAAATAACATTTACATTACAATAACTTGGGTCTATCTCTCTTTCCTTTTGTGGCTCCTGGATTTGAATCTCTAAATCTGGAGCCATGAATCCCAGGGTGGGTGGGATGAGCAAGCGAGCCCCTCATGGTGCCAGAGGCATAAGTAGAGTGAAAGTGAGGCAGGAGGGCTCCCCTGCTAAGGCAGAGGATCTCGCACAGGCGGTCTGTGCTGAGAGAGGCCGCAGGAAGCAGCCTTCAAGCAGGTAGTGGCGTTGGAGCTGTGCCAAGAGGGACTAGGGAAGGCAAGTTGTGGGAAGACGGGGAAGTGTAGGCGGGAAAGCATGGGGCTCCCAAGGGTGCAGCAGCAGGTTCAGTTAGCAGGTTACAGCAAGGGGCAGCACTGTAGAGAGGAAGGTTAGAGGTCCAAGATGGACAGGGTGGTGAACCCTGTAATCCCAGCCACTTGGGAGACTGAGGCAGGCCGGTTGCTTGAGGTCAGCGAAAACCCAAAAGCACGGGCTGTCAGGATGGCTCAGTGGGTGAGAACACTCGCTGCATTAGCCGATAGCCTGAGCCCCCAGTCCCCAGAAACCCCTGTCGGAAGGAGAGGCTCCCCCCAAAAGCTGTCCTCTGACCCCACACATGCACGCTGATATACTCATGCATAAATTACACGCAATAATCAATAATTTTTAAAGAAACTGTCTGCGCAACATACCCTGTGTCAAAAAACCAAGCAAAGAAGAAAGGTTTCCAGAAATAAAGGACAGCCGGGCGTGGTGGCGCACGCCTATAATCCCAGCACTTGGGAGGCAGAGGCAGGTGGATCGCTGTGAGTTCGAGACCAGCCTGGTCTACAAAGCGGGTCCAGGACAGCCAAGGCTACACAGAGAAACTTTGTCTCTGAAAAAAGAAAAAAAAACAGAAATAAAAGACAGGAAAAGCTGAGCCTAAACTATGTGCATTGACTGAGAACTTTCTAGAAGGCCAGATAGACCCTTCAGTGTCCAAAAAGGGCCCAGGAATGAGACGCAATGCATTGTTCCCTGGTTACTGTACTGAGTTTAATAGAATCCTCCCGATGTTCATGTCTGCATGCAACCTGTGAGCATGTTTTAGGACATAGAGCTTTTGTGGACATCTCCAAGTCATATAGCAGGGGCGGCAAACTCAATGACTTCAGTCTACATTATGGGCCGGAATGGCAGCACTTACCTGTAATCCTAGCACTCGGGCATTGGAGACAGAAGCATCAGGAGTTCAAGACCATCTTCAGCCATATAGGGAGGGTTTGAGATCATCCCTGGCTGCTTGAGACGCTGTTTCAAAACAAAGCAAGCAAACATAAACCATCCAGATAGGATGGTGCAATGCCTGTAGTCTCAACACTTGGGAGATGGAGACAAGAGACTTTCTGAGAGGTTTGAGCTAGCCTGGGCTACATAGTGAGTTCTAAGTCAGGCCAAACTACGGAGTGAGACTCTGTTTCAAAAAGGTTGGGGTGGAGGACAGGGGTGGTGGTGGTGGTAGGAGGCTGGAAAGATGGCTCAGGGGTTAAGAGCATTGGCTGCTCTTCTAGAGGACCCAGGTTCAGTTCCCAGTGCTCACGTGGCAGCTCGCAACTGTCTGTAACTGCATTTCCTGGGGATCTGATGTCTTCTTCTGGCCCCTGAGGTTACCAGGTACCACATGTGCACACATATGCACGCAACCAAAACAAATGTATGTATAAAAATAAATAAAACTTTAAAAAGGGGGGGTGGCAATTTGGTCATGTAATGGCTCAGATGGAAGAAGGAGGGAAAAGGTGCCACTGTAAAGATGAGCAGAAATTTGAGCAATGCCAAGGAATGCCAAAAATTGTTGGCACCCACCAATAAGCTAAGACAAGGAAGGGTTCTTCCAAAAATGCTTTAGAACTGCAGGTAAATCCAGCCTTTTATTTTTATTTTATTTTATTTATTTTTAAGTCCAGCCTTTTAACATTGTGACAAGACATTGCTATCTACAAAGCTCCACCTCGAGAACGTCACAATTGAATTTTTAAAAATCCTATAATATTTTAAGCATTATGGTTGGTTTAATGTCAGCGTGTCGGAAATTAGAATCTCCTGAATAGGAGGCCTCCGATGAAGGACCGTTCTGACCTGCCCTGATCATGGGTGCCACCTTCTGTGAACAGCTTGGCTAACTAGGAGTGTGTCAGGAGGGAAGCCTTTCCCCTTTATCCGCCTGGCCTTCCCCCTTGCCTGATGCGATCCCCAGAATCCCTCTGCGATATTCTCTGCTATTCAGCTTCCTTCTGCAGACGACTGGTGAGAACAGGGGGTGAGCATGCGCAGAAGGCTGTGCATCCTCCTGGGGCCTGCTTACCTCTCTGAGCTGCTGCTTGTCTCTGTGGGTGCAGGAAGGACCATCAGAGCTCTCTGCCTGTGCAATACGGGGCGCTGCGGGCCTTGCTTGAAGCCATGCTGGATCGGTGTATGGAGTTTTCCCAGACCCCTCTGAACAGGAGGTCCCTGGTCAGTGACTTGCTGCTTCTGGAGCCCCTGCTCTAATGTCTGTCTGTCTGTCTTTTTCTCTCTGTCCTAGGATTGTAAGCATGTATCACCATGTCTATCTTAATTTATTAGTTTGGTTCCCCCCTCCTTTTTTTTTTTCAAGACAGGCTTTCTCTGTAGCCTTGGCTGTCCTGGACTCACTTTGTAGACCAGGCTGGCCTTGAGCTCACAGAGATCCTCCTGCCTCTGCCTCCTGAGTGCTGGGATTAAAGGTGTGCGCCACTACCGCCCAGCTATTTGTTTGTTTGTTTATTTTCTTTTTTTGTTTTTTGTTTTGTTTTTTTGAGACTGGGTTTCTTTGTGTCGCCTTGGCCATCTTGGACTTACTTCATAGACCAGGCTGGCCTTGAACTCACAGTGGTCCACCTGCTTCTGCCTCCTGAGTGCTGGGATTAAAAGCGTGCACTACCACGCCCGGCTGGTTGTTTATTTTCTAGTACTGGGGACTGAACCTAGGACCTTGTATACATTAGTCAAGCACTTTACCACTGGGCTGTATCTCCAGCTCTCCAGTTTGTTCTTAGAAGAGCAATTTGTACGTCACCTTATCTTCCGTGCCAATTTATAGGCTTCAGAGGAACTATCTCCATTTTGGTGGATGAAGAAACTGAAGCCACAGGGGTTAAACGATTTTCTCTAAAGACCAAATTTTCCAAGGACCTTAGTCAGCAAGGTTTAGACCCACAATCCCTTGTAGTCAGGAGGCTGAGGTAGGAGGATTGAAGGGTTTGAAGCCGACCTTGGCTGCATAACACGTCTCAAAATAACTAGTGTGGCTAGTTACATTTTTCTTCTGTTTTTGTTTCTTTGCTTTTGTGCTGCTGGGAATCAAACCCAGGGCTTCATGGGTAAAAGGCAAGTGTTCCCACTAAGCCACATGGCCAGCCTCACGTTGCAGGTGTGGTAAACATTCTCACAACATTGATATTGATGACTGGATGCCTTAGGGTCTTATAAAGAATCTGACTGATGTGCACTGTGTTATAACTATTGGCTTTTAATGGCTTATAGACGTAAGATATCAGGAAAGGCACTCTCGGGGTGAGTGCTGTTTTTTTCAGGGTATGTTTCTCATACTCGCTGGGGGTGAAGATTGCCTTGTGCTATGGAGCAGCAACATGCACATCACAGCTACTTAGGCTGTCATTCTCCAGCCTGTGACAGCTTTCTGTACGTAATGGACCAAGAGCCACTGTTGAGGTCCTTAGGGGCATGGGCTAAAGTTATCCCCTCTGCTATGTTTTAAATAAGCTACTCAGATTTGTGGAGATATGCCCACGGTCCCTTGGAAAGTTAGGTGTATTCGAATAGCAGACTGCAGTGAGGGTGGAAGAGGTGTGTGGCATCCAGGCCGAGGCTGGCACGTGGAGTGGGCGTGCGGCTGACTCATGAGCTCTCTTTTCCTCCTCACCCCAGGGCCACGCTTGCAGCAGAAATTCAGAGAAGGCCACTCTTCGAAAGGGGAAATTCCTCCTGAGCACTCTGGAGGGGTTTAGAAACGCCTGCAGGTAAGGGGCCCTCTGCAGCCTGAGGCCAGAGCAGGGCCTGGTGGGGCTGAGGCGAACGGCAAAGCCGCACTTGGCTTCTGTTGCTCTCCAGAACTGTGAAGGGACTTTGTCTGGGGTTGGGGTATGTGGAGGAAGTTTGAGGATGCATAGCTAGGGGTAGGACAATTCTAGATTCCCACAAAACATCCTGGTGATGGCGTTTGCCACTGTACCATGAGGTTAAAACATCTTTTAACATCTGTTTATTTTTATTTTACGTGTGTGCTTGTTTTTCTTGAATGTTTGTGCACGCATTGACCATGGAAGCTAAGAGATGTATCAGTTTCTCTGGAGCTGTAGTTATAGAAGGTTGATAGTGACCGTGTGGGTGCTGGGAATTGAACCTGGGTCCTCTTGAAGAGCAGCCAGTGTTCTTAACCACTGAGCCACTTCTTCAGCCTCCACGAAGTTATGTTTTATTCATTTCTGTTCCTTCCCAAGACTAGCCTAATGTCACTCTTCTCTGAACACGTTCATGTAAACAGATGTGGGTTTTTGTTGTTGTTTATTTTTGTTTGTTGGTTTTGAGACATGGATTCTCTGTGTAGCCTTGACTGTCCTGGACTTGCTTTGTAGACCAAGCTGGCCTCAAACTCACAGAGATCCGCCTGCCTCTGCCTTCCTGAGTGCTGGGATTACAGGCTTGTGCCTCCTTGCTCGGCACGTAAACAGAAGTTTGTCATATCTGCTGTGTGACAGACCTGCCCATAAGGGGCTGACAGTCCCTGAGGGAAGGGACACTCGTGAATTCTTTAAGTTATGTTAAGTTAAGTTAAGTTAAGTTAAGTTAAGGAAGGTGTTACAGGCAGAGAGAGCAGCATTGGGAAAGACAAAAAGATGTGCAGTAGCAGATAGCAATAGATGCTGGAGGGGGGGAGATACACATGGGGTGCAGAAGAGTTATGTGTGATGGGGCAGCAGAGACTTTGAGGGCTGTGTAGCCCTGGCTGTCCTGGAACTCGCTCTGTGGACCAGGCTGGCCTTGAACTCTGAGATCCACCTGCCTTGGCCTTCCTGCTGGGATTACAGGCGTGCGCCACCACCGCGTAGCTCATTGAGGACTCTAACAACTGCCCCCATCGGAGGGCACCCCACCTGAGGGTGGAAATCCTTTCCTGAATTGGGAGCTCAGCCTTCAGGCTCATCCTTTCTTATGGTGCATTTGGCTTATGGCAGAAAGCACACACACTGTCTTCTCAGGTTGGCTGTGGAGTTCCAAGGTGAACCTTCTGCCCAGGAGAATCCCTTCACAGCACCCAGCGCAGAGAAGGAAGACACCTTGGAAGCCTTCTCAGAATTTCTTCTCTGTGCCTGTGACTCCCAGTGTATCCCTATGATGATGGTAGGTCCCCCTCCCCAGGCAGCACGAACCTTACGGACTCCTCAGCTGCCCTTAGGGCCTTAGTAATACTATTCTTGCAGACTCCTTTACTCTGGTTATAAAAATAAAGTGTGTTTCATTATAAAGCTAATAGACTCATCTGAAGAAAAAAGTTGAAACCAGTAATAACCAACTAATATGCAGGTTATGCATATTTGTAATGTGGTCACTATGTAATTTGATCCTCCCTATGGCCCTGGGAGATGGGTACAGGAGTGTCCCCTACTATCTCCCCTGTGCCCCAGACTTTACACATGTTAAGCAAGACTCTGTTATTAAACTATACTCCTTAATTAAAAAAAAAAGATTTATTTATTATGCATACAGTATTCTGCCTACAAGCCAGAAGAGAGCACCAGATCTCATTATAGGTGGTTGTGAGCCACCATGTGGTTGCTGGGAATTGAACCCAGGACCTCTGGAAGAGCAGTTGGTGCTCTTAACCTCTGAGCCATCTCTCCAGCCCTATACTTCTTAATTTTTAAATGTCTTTTTCCTACTGTTAGAAAGCAAAAAACCAAAACAAAACAAAAAACTCAAAGACAACAAAAAACAAAAAGAAAAAGAAAGAAGGAAAGAACATCACAGGCGGTGGTGGCACACGCCTTTAATCTCCACACTCGGGAGGCAGAGGCAGGCGGATCGCTGTGAGTTCGAGGCCAGCCTGGTCTACAAAGTGAGTCCAGGACAGCCAATGCTGCACAAAGAAACCTTGTCTTGAAAAACTAAAAAAAAAAAAAAAAAAAAAAAAAAGAAAGAAAGAAAAGAAAGAAAGAAAGAAAGAAAAGAAAAGAAAGAAAGAAAAAGTAAACTAAGGGACTGGCATGGCCAAGGCCTCCAAGGTCCCAGCTGTTCACACATAGGAACTAAGCCTCAGAGCAAGGAGAAGGTGGCGTCTAAAGGCATGCAGAGTTAGCCAGATGCTGAGCACAAGCTAGATACAACACAGACTCCTTTAGCCTTAATCCTGAGGTGCTAGGTCACTGTATCCCATGTGTCTCAGGATCACATGAATTAAAAAGTGGGTCTCTCTAGACCCACACTTGGTAGAGTTGAGGGCCTCTTTTCAAGATGCCCTTTGCTTCTTTGGAGACTCGGTCCTTCATATTCTTGCTTCTGGTACTTTCAGAGGTACTCAGAGGAAGCCATGCACCCAAACCTGATGGAAGTTTTCCTCTCGATTCTGCACAGCCTCTTTGTCATTGTGCCCCACATGAAGGTGAAGTTCTCCAAGAAGCTTGGTAGGTGGCGGGTCATTGTGGGTGTCTGTCAGGAGGTGAGCAACTGCTAAAGGAAAATGTCTGTTAGACTGTCTGTCCTGTTCTCTGCCCACTGTTGAGTAGCAGGAAAATCAGGGGCAATCCAAGCAGCTAAAGTCAGTTTTCTAACCTATTGATACTTTCAAGTGTTGTCTAGAAGTCCAGGAGACTCCAGTTAAGTGCTTGCAGCACAATTTCTTTCCCCGTTCATTTCTTTTTTCTATCTTTTTTCGAGACAGGTTTTCACTATGTAGCCCTGGCTGTCCTGGAACTCCCTCATATAGACCAGGCTAACCTTGAACTCACAGAGATCTACCTGCCTCTGCCTCCCAAGTGCTGGGCTTACATTTTTTTTTTTTTGGTTTTTTGAGGCAAGGTTTCTCTGTGTAGCCTTGGCTGTCCTGGACTTGCTTTGTAGACCAGGCTGGCCTCGAACTCATAGTGATCTGCCTGCCTCTGCCTCCCGAGTGTTGGCATGCGCCACCACGCCCAGCTACCGGGATTAAATTTGTGTGCCACTCTACATCTGACCCCCCCCTCCATTCCTTTCATATACCATATCCCTGAGACTGCAAATGATATTTAGGGTCTCTGTTTTTGTTTTGTCAAGATTTGAGTTGCATGTAATACAAATTATTAAAATATTTAAAAGATCATAAAAAAGTAAACCTCACAGATGTGTGTGGATGTGGGTATGTGGGGTTATGGGAGTGTAAGTGCAGGTGCTTGTAGAGGCCAGAGGAAGGAGTCAGATCCCTGGCGCTGGAATTAGGAGCAGTTATGTGTCACCTGACATGGGTGTTGGGAACTGAACTTGAGTTTTGTTACTTTAAACAAAATCTCAATCGTTCGATTTTTACCAATGAAGATTTGGGAGCCAGATGCTGGGGGGGAAAGTCTGTTAGCTCAGAGAGGCAGAGCAAGCAGCCAGCTGACCTTCCTCCTCAGCTGACATCCCAAAAGGAAAAGGAAACCTTCCCTAAGCCATCTCAAAAAAAAAAAAAAAAACCAACTCAAACTCAGTGTTCCTCCCTTCTACTTCCTGCGCCCTTCTCTATCTGTCCTTCTGACTTCCTCTTACTCTCTCTGGTTTTTTTTTCCCCCCCTATGTTCACTCCTTGTCAACTAGTTGCTTCTTCCGCCTCTTGACCTACAGCTGATTTTATTTAACTCAAGGAGAAATCTCTGGGATTAAAGGTGTGTGCTAGGTCTGAGCCACACCACAACTAGAAACAGGTTTTTCCAGGAAACCACACAATCTTGGGGTTCACGGTGTGATCGCATATCCTACGACAGCGTCTCTGCAAGAACAGTGTATGCTCTTAGCTGCTGAATCATCTCTCCAGCCCTCGGATTTCTGACTTCTGAGCACCCAGTGCCAGGGTATTAGTCCTTGTGAAAACGGAAGAAAACTTAGCACTCTTCCAAGCGCCTTCTAAGGGAGCAGACATACTGTGTGAAGCTACTGTTCAGTGGTCCCCCGAGGTCCCTTCCTATTTGTTTGTTTGTTTATTTATTTAGGGACTATGTGTGTATGTGTATGAGTCACAGGACAACTTACATAAATCGTCTCTGCTTTTACTGTGTGGGTCCTGAGGGCGGACAGGTGGTCAGGCTCGGAACAAGTGCCTTTTACTCTCTGAGCCATGACGCAGGCCATCTAGCTTCTGATTATTTTTTGACAGAGTTTCTCTGTGTGAGACACTGTGATATGCTTTGCATATATTGATTTCTTGATGACTTATAGGAATTACTTATAACTCTCACTAGAGCAATATATAAACTGAATGTCAGAGAGGTGACACAGCTTGCCCCAAGGCTGCACTATAAGTGGAATGCTCTATATATATGGTAAATATATATTAGAGCTTTCTTTCTTTTTTAAAAGATTTATTGCCGGGTATGGTGGTGCACGCTTGTAATCTCCAATTCTGAGGAGGCAGAGGCAGGTGGATCTTTGTGAGTTTGAGGCCAGCCTGGTCTACAGAATGAGTCCCAGGACAGCCAAGGCCACACAGAGAAACCCTGTCTCGAAAAAATGTTTTTAAAAAGAGGAAAGATATTTTTATTTTTGAAGTAGGTGTGTGTGTGTGTGTATGTAGAATGTACCAGGCGATAATAGAATGTAATTGAAAGGGGAAGGAGATAATTGACCATCCACCCCCCCCACCCCCGGTGGCAAGCATTTGTTAGATGTATTTATTCCCAGTGTGTGAAGTACAGATAATCAGAGTCTCCCAGACACTAGTGACCCAGGTTCCATGAATGTGAAACCAGCTGATACCAGCACCTGGAAGTTTCTATGGCAAGTCTGGTCTAAGTGGCTCTGCTTTCTTCCCACTTTTAGCTGACTCATCATTCATACAACTGACCCTGGAGCTGAAGGCCAGGTTCTGCAGTGGCCAGAGGTATGTGTGGTCCCTGGCAGAACTGAACAGCAAGGGGCCAGGGACAGTTTTGACGTGACAAGCTGGAGTGTCTGGTTGGTGTTTTAGTCATGGGGCCCTGGTATGTTGGAAACTGTCAGCATGGTCTAGCACTTGACACGAGAGCTTGGGGAGCTCCTGTGAGTTCAGTTTCACCTGCCATGGGAAGGCCATGTGTAAACGGGCAGCAGTCACCTCAAAGCTGGGAGTGCCTTGGCCTAGTTTCTGTGGCTGTGGCACAGGGCTGTGGCCCTGACAAAAACAATTTCGGGGAGAAAAGGGCTTGTTTCAGGTTACAATAGGGAAGTTAAGGCAGGGCCTTCAAACGGCTAGTCACATGGAACCCACTGCCAAGAGGAGAGAAAACCGAATGCGTGTGTGCTTACTTTTTTGGGTGTTTTTTTTTTCTCCTTTTCTATTCTTTTTTGAGTCAGGGTTTCTCTGTGTAGCCCTAGCTGTCCTGGACTAGCTTTGTAAACCAGGCTGTCCTCAAATTCACAAAGATCTGCCTGCCTCCACCTCCCCGAAAGCTGGGATTACAGGTGTGTACCACCATCACCCAGTTTCCTTCTCTTTCTTTCTTTCTTTCTTTCTTTCTTTCTTTCTTTCTTTCTTTCTTTCTTTCTTTCTTTCTTTCTTTTCCAGACAGGGTTTCTCTGTGTAACAACCCATGCTGTCCATGACTCGCTTTGTAGACCAGGTTGGCCTCAAACTCACAGTGATCCACTTGCCTCTGCCTCCCAAGTGCTGGGATTATAGGCGTGTGCCACCACGCCCAGCTCCAGATTCACTTTTATATGCTTTAAAATTTTTATCTTGCCAGACAGTGGTGGTACATACATTTAATCCCAACACTCGAGAGGCAGAGGCAGGTGGATAGCTGTGAGTTTGAGGCCAGCCTGGTCTACAACGCGAGTCCAGGACAGCCAAGGCTACACAGAGAAACCCTGTCTCGAAAAACCAAAAAAAATTTTTAAATCTTTTTTTAATGTATCCATGTGTGCCTATTTGCCTGTATGTGTCCACTGCCCAGAGAGGCCAGAAGAGGGTGTTGGAACTGTAGTTACAGGTGGCTATGTGCTGTCCATCACGGGAACCAAACCTGGGTCCTCTGCACAATCAGCAAATGACCTTACCCACTGAGCCATCTCTCCACTTCCCCTCCCCCACTGTTTACTGTCATACCCACCTTAGGGTCTCCTCTCCTGCAGCCACAATTAGACGGTCACTGGGCTCTGGTACAAGGCTGCGGGAGCCAAAGTAGTAACGCTGTCCCTTTTGTTCTCCCTCCTCCCTTTAAGTCACTCATCCCTAAATCAGGTGTGTTCCAGTTTCCTCTACAACCTGTGCCTCAATCTCCTCATGGCTCTGGAGAACACAGACCCACCCTCCCAAGAAGGTAGGATGAAGTGACCTGGCCACTCCCGAGTCCTAGGACAGTTTCAGTCAGGATGCCTTGCCGGTTGGCAGTGGTACGAGCCAAAGCGATAAGACCTCCGCTTGAGCTGCACTGGAGGGTTCTAGAATGTTTCTTTGGGAGATGGGATGATAGTATAGAAAGAGATGGAGCCAAGGCTCCGGGGATGTTAGACTCTTGGCATCCTTGGGCAGGACCCTGGAGCTTAGCAGGCCTAAAACCTCTCCCTGGTTGTCTCCTCCGCACCACCACACACTAACGCTTTGCTGGTCTATATTTAGCCCAGAACACACAATCTCTCAAATAGTCTGTTCCATTTCTTTGTCCTCCATTCTTGAAATAGTTTTCGTACATCCACTGTATGCCGGGCTGTATTCCAGGTGTTGGTGAAAGAACTGGCGAGACCAAGGCCCTTTCTCCTCCAGCGAGTAAGGTGGGCACTGTACAGTAGGTACCGTGCCTGGGGTGGGTAGGACTATGAGGAAAATAGGAGTAGGCAGAGGCATAGAGGAAGACAGAAGAGAGGAGGCTGTGCTAGGTAGGGGACCAAAGGAGAGCCAGGCAGGACCCGGGCAGGAAGCGCAATGGGTTCAGGCCTTGTGCTAAAAGTCTTCTCTTCCGTAGAGTGCTCACTGGGTTTCCCCTACGCCCGGGAGGCACAGGTAGATGAAGCAATGGTTACCGTGCTATTTCCTGTGAAATGCCTTTATTCTAGACTTCACAGTTGGCGTATATAAGGCAGGCAATGTTCAGTGTACTCACTCAAATGTTATTCTGTCCTAGCGGGTTAGTCTTGGTATCAACTACGTTTCTTCTTTTACCGCGATGAAGAGTCTGTGTCACCCCCTATTCCCCTGTCTCATCCACCCTCTTTCTCAGATACCATGTTGAGACAGACAGGAGTCCAGGCAAGCATTTCAGTCACTCCCATCATGACTTGGCTCCTGGGTCTTTTGTTACACTAGCCGCTTTAGCCGAGTGTTTCTCAGCAGTCTGCCCGTCAGCTAAAACTTGCAGAGAGAAGACCACAGAGCCTGTGCTATGGTGGCCTGAGACTGTAGGCAGCCTCATCACCTTCCCCAGGTCTCAAAGTGCCGGGAAGGCTCCATTCTCGCAGCCTAATTTTCTATTCCTGAGTGCATCATGGGGGAGGCGTGTGTGATGCTCGGGGTCCTCATCTCTTTGTCCTATTCATTAGGGAGCATGGACTTGAATTGGAGTTAGGATTTCTGATTGGGCTCTGCTGCCATGCTGTTTCGGGGATTCCCTCTACGCCTTTAAGACTCGGCCTTAGCGGGACGGATCTTTCCGCTGCACCTGCTTCCCGTCTCTCATCCTCCTACTGTCTCTGCTCACTGCTGAGGCATCCATCTGGGGACTTTTAGCATCTTAGTTCCTCTGGTCTTCAGCTGTGGTCCTCTCACGTCAGTCTGGGTAGCAGCGGTCTTTGGTGAAATGTGGAAAATAAGGGTAACTGTGGTAAATTTTCCGAAAAGGTTGAAAGGCTCTTACGGCTCTTTCCTTGTCTGTTCCTCTGCTATCCTTCCTTGTAAAACAGGTTCCATGAGAAACCCAGGATCTCTGATCCCAGGAGAGGACACGAGTGGTTTTTGTTGTTTTCTTTGATCTCACTGTGTAGCCCAGGCTGTCCCTGAGCTGTCTACCCTTCTACTTCAGCCTCCTCAACACCATCCGGCTATGTTGCCAGGGTGCGGCAGGAAGTGCAGGCGCCATCACCCCCTGCTGAAGTACCTATTTGTCAGGGTTCAAGTTCTTCAAGCAGCACTGAGTGTCTCTTGCAGTCAGGCTGTGAATTATCTGCACAGCCTTATGGTTCCCAATGCCCCACATCTGTTCATACTGATGGCTACCATAGCTGGCCGGAGTCTCTCTCTCCACACTGGAACGCGGCAGTGACCGTTTGTCCTGCGATGGCCTGTCTTATCTGTCTCTTCCTTCAGGGCCTCTGGTAGGCTTCACAGTCTGATCTAGAGTAGTCACTCAGTGAACAGACACCAGAGGAGTGAGTGAATGAGTGAGTGAGTGAATGAATGAATGAATAAATTAATGAATGAATACATGCTTGAATGAATAAATGAATGAATGAATGAATTCATTAATAGATGCTGTCTGTGTCCTTCCACATGTTAAGTTCACTTTTTAAAAAAATTATTTATTTATTTATTATGTATACAGTGCACATTATATCACATTATAGATGGTTGTGAGCCACCATGTGGTTGCTGGGAATTGAACTCAGGACCTCTGAAAGAGCAGTCAGTGTTCTTAACCACTGAGCCATCTCTCCAGCCCAAGTTTACTCTCTTCTGATAGGCTGGAAGCTCTTTAGGGAAGAGGACGCTCCAGTTCCCTCTGTGCTACCCGTGGTTGCCCTGTGTAGCGTCTGTGTGCAACGGTTCTCAGTGTCCTTACCTGCTCTCCTGTGCCTGTGTTCTCTTTGTGGCCTTCCCCTACCTGCTCCCTCCCAGAGCTGTCTGCAGTGTCTGAGTTCCTACAGCACGGGCTGCCCCAGATAAGCAGCAGGACCCCAGAAAGCCTTGCCCTCCTGTCAGACCGCCAGTACGTGGAGGCAGCTGCACGCCAGAGGCAGTTCTGCATTCTGCTCCTCTTCTACCTGGCTCACACCCATGACGACAGGTCAGTCCTCAGGGCTGGAGGCTGGTGGCGAGCCCTGGGGCTTGTGTAATGGAGATTTGTCTGTGCGCATGCATCCATGTGCATCTCCGAGTGTGCGCTTGAGTGCGTTTGTAGTGCACGTGCGTGACAATGCTTTGAGAGTCTGTATAGCACACCGTTTGTGCGTGGTGTTCTCGGGCTGTGGGCACACTGAGGAAGGGACGCTGAGTTGAGGGAGGACGGGGCCGGGCAGGGTAGGAGGCTCCATGGGCTCGGTAGCTCTGCCTTTCTCACTCAGGCTCTCCTTGGTCAACAGGTTTGTCCCCGAGGCAGAGTTGTTTGTGGCTGTGCAGAGCTTCCTTTTGTCTCTGCAGGACCAGGGTGAGTGCCCGCCACCAGTGGTCTGCAGAGCCGCCATCTATCTGCTGGCAGTGTGCCAGGACAAGGACAGCGTCCTGGGTGAGGTATAAACCCGAGCGCCCTGGGCCTTCCTCCTGCGCCTCTTGACACTAGCTAGCGTTCCTTGGGAGACCTGATGGTACATGAGCAGACAGGGGTGACAGAGAGGCTAAGCTGAAGTGTTATGAGGGGAGGAAAGAGGCGGGCATGCTGGCGTATGGTGGGCCTAGAAATGCGCTAATTCTGTCAGCCGCTGGTGGAGGGCGTTCTTTCCATGTTAGAGGTGAGAAAAGGAGACGGGCGGGAAAGTGGCTAAGGCTGGCAGGGCCGCACTCTCGGTGCTAGTCAGGTGGAGACAGCTGAGGCCAGCCTGGGCTAAAGGTCACAGGCCTCAAGCAAGCACCGCCTCCCCACACAAAAGTGAAATAACTTTCTCCAGGGTGCACAGGGTCTGTCCTTGTGCCACAGGCCAGAAGAGGATGTACAATTCTCTGCGCCTGGAGAAGTTGTCAGCCGTCTGACATGGGTATAAGGGACAGAACTCGGGTCCTCTGGGAGAACAGGAAGTGCTCTTAACTGCTGAGCTGGCGCTCCAGCCCCACTTCCATTTCTTTCACGTGTTACTTAAGAGTATTTTAAGCCGGGCGTGGTGGCGCACGCCTTTAATCCCAGCACTCAGGAGGCAGAGGCGGGCGGATCGCTGTGAGTTCGAGGCCAACCTGGTCTACAGAGTGAGTCCAGGACAGCCAGGGCTACACAGAGAGACCCTGTCTCAGAAAAAAAAAAAGAGTATTTTAATTGCTCTATTTACTTGTTTGTTGTTGTTGTTTCTGGTGCTGGGGATTGATTGAACCCAGTATGCTGAATATGCTAGGAAAGTCTACAGTAACAATTACTTTTTTTTTTTTTTTTTTTTTTTGCTTTTTTGAGACAGGATTTCTCTGTGTAGCTTTGGCTGTTCTAGACTTACTTTGTAGACCAGGCTGGCCTTAAACTCAGAGCAATCCACCTGCCTCTGCCTCCCAAGTGCTGGGATTAAAGGCGTGTGCTTTTTTCTTTTAAGATTTATTTATTATTTATACAGTTTCTGCCTGCATGTACACCTACACACCAGAAGAGGGCACCAGATCTCATTATAGATGGTTGTGAGCCACCATGTGGTTGCTGGGAATTGAACTCAGGCCTTTTGGAAGAGTAGACAGTGCTCTTAGCCTCTGAGCCCTCTCTCCAGCCCTCCCAGACAATTTTTTATATTCTCTCTTTTACTTAAATATTTCATTATATACTCCCCCCCCAAAAAAAATAGCAGTCTTCTAGTTGGGTATGGTGGCTTATGCCTGTAGTCACACTATTTGAGAATCTAGGACTGTAAGATTTGGGCCAATCTGGAAGAGGCGCTGTCTCTAACAAACAAAATCTGGTGGGATCACCAGTCCTTAAATCAGCGATCTCATTTCCCTTTTTTTTTTTTTGAGTGTGGGGGATCAAACCTGCTGCTTTTAACATGCTACACAATCCATCTACCACTGAGTCACAGTCTTTGCCACCAGATTTTCTACTCAAACAACTACTTACAGCTATTTTTCCCAGTCTCAGATTTAGTACAGAACTACCAATCTCTCCCTACGCCCTCCCTCCCTCCCTTCCTCCCTCGCTCCCTCCCTCCCTCCTTCTCTCTCTCTTCCTCCTCCTCCTCTTCCTCCTCCTCTTCCTTCTTCTTTCTCCCTCCCCCCCTCTCCTTTTCCCCCCTAAAACAAATGAACACCTGGTGAATGATCTTGGCTCTTTTTTTTTTGAGGCAGCAGCTCATGTGTTGGCTTTAATTCCTTACCTAGCTACTTAATGACCTTGTGCTTGTGACCCTCCTGGCTCTACCTAAGCAAGCATTCTACCACATGAGTTCTGTCCCCCCCACACACTGCTTTTTAAAGATTTAGTTTTTATGCCTTTGGAGCCCAGAGAGAGGTGTCAGATTCCCTGTGACGAGAGTTACAGGGGGCTGTGAGCTGCCTGACTAGGTTCTAGGACTGAACTCAGGTCTTCTGCAAAACTGGTAAGTGCTAATTTATTTTTTTCCCAGACAGGGTTTCTCTGTGTAACCTTGGCTATCCTGGACTCACTTTGTAGACCAGGCTGGCCTCGAACTCACAGCGATCCGCCTGCCTCTGCCTCCTGTAGTAAGTGTTCTTGACCGTGTAGGCATCTGTAGTACCCGCCCTTCTTTTTAAAACAAGCTGTTGCCCTAGCTCAGCAACAAATCTCCCTCCCTTTCTCCCCAGCCCCCCACCCCCCACTTCTTGGTTTCTCGAGACAGGGTTTCTCTGTGTAACCTTGGCTATCCTGGACTCGCTTTGTAGACCAGGCTGGCCTCCAATTCACAGAGATCTACTTGCCTCTGCAAGTGCTGGGATTACAGGTACGGCCTGCTGTGTCTTTTCTCTTTCTTGTGACAGGGTCTCTCAGTGTAGCCCTGGCTATCCTGGGGCTCACTATGTAGACCTGGCTGGCCTTGAACTCAGAGATCTGCCTGCCTCTGCTGGGATTAGAAACATGCGCCATTACACCCAGCTAAGCCACCAGTTTCTAATGAGTTTTTTCTTTCCCCTCTTTATTCAGTCTAGGCCCCCACCCTATGGGATGGTGACACACTCAGGACAGGTCTTCCTCCACTTAACCACCTAAGTAGTGTCTCTGGAAATGCCCTCACAGACACACTGGGGGATGCCTTGCAAGTCTGGGCATTTCCCAAGCAACCCAATCCTTTTGTTAATCTTTATTGTAAGATTAACTAAGGAGTCTGAACGTTGGTCAGTTTTCTATGGGAAAGGAGTAGGTTTTCGGGATTTAGTAAATGATTCAACACACAGCTGCTTCCTCCCTTCTGAGCTAGACCCTCCGCTGGTGCACCTGCCCCCACACAGTCCAGGGCAAGAGACACACATATTAGTCATTAGTTGTCATAGTAGGGCTGGGTTCCTCAGCCTCAGCACTACTTTTATCTGCCCCACCCCACGTGGGGGGGGTGTCTTTGCTGTGCCTTGTAGGGTCTTTAGCAGCACCCCTGTGGTCGCCATCGCAGAAGCCAGTAGCACTTCCCCAGTCGTGGTAATCAGGAATGCCTCCAGACTTTACCAAACATCAGACAGGGAGCAAAGTCACTCCTGGTTCAGAACTGCTATTACAAAGTAAATACTAAGACAGGCGTGGTGGCGCAAACCTTTAATCCCAGCACCCGGGAGGCAGAGGCAGGCGGATCGCTGTGAGTTCAAGGCCAGCCTGGTCTACAGAGTGAGTCCAGGACAGCCAGGGCTACACAGAGAGACCCTGTTTCAGAAAACAAACAAACAAAAACAACAAAAAGTTAAGTGGTGTGGGGTTTTCTCACCAGGAGCTCTGGGGCGAGCAGTGAGATGTCCTAAGATGCTGCGGTGCCAGTACATTTCCTTCAGTCATTAGTTATGTTCTTGGGGTCTCAGGTCCTCTGCAAGGTATATTTAGTTCTTTTCTTTTCCCTCTAGTCGGTGGTCAGCGCAATCAGGAAATTCCTAGAGGGCATCTCAGACCTGCACCTGGTCTACACGCACCACCCGCTCCTGCTCAGGCTCTTCCTGGTGTATCCAGGATTGATGAATAGGTTTGGGTACCGGGTCTTGGAACTTTGGTTCTCTTGGGAAGAGAGCAGCTATGAGGACCTAGGTGACGACAACGCATCTCCAGGGCGTACCATCTTCCCTGCCAACTTAACAGCCCTGTTCCAGATGCTCAGAAGCACACCCAGCATCCTACTCATTTTACTGGTAGGTGCACTCACTCATTTCAGCCGTCACAGATGGCAGGCCTAGGGAGATGTAAACGCGATTGGTGGAGCGTTTGCGTAGCGTGCAGGAAGCCGGCAGCTTCACCGCAGTGTGCATAGACTGGACATGGTGATGCAGTCCAGCATCCCAGCTGGAAGTTCCGGGTCACCCTCAACTGTATAGTGAGTTTAAGGACAGCCCGGGTTTTAAAAGAAGGCGGGAGAGATTGTTGTTTTGTTCTGTTTTTGTGAGTGTAAGCCCTGTTAACTGTTCTCAAGTGGCTCTTTAGGTCTTCTGTCGTTACCTATGGGTTCATGATCCCTGCTGCCTGCTCTTTATATTTTAATTTCCTTTCTTTGCACAGCCCGACTCTTAGAAGTAATTGTCTGCTTCAAACTTTTCACCTCTGTCTCATTGGTTTATCTACCCCTGGGTTTCAGGTCCTGATGTTCCTTAAAACTGCATTCCGACCTGATGCTCCTTAAAACTGCATCCCCATGATCGCAAGGCGGTCTCTGGGCCCGGGTACCCCCATGGGGACTCATGCGTCCTCCTCTCAAGTGCCCTGTTGATGTCAATGGCTTCCACTTTCCTTTTAGTGACACGCCCTTGGCTTAAAGTGTGCCATCTCTTGATTTTGATCCTTTTCCTGATGTTCCTCCTCAGACTCTCACAGAGTTCCCTGTCCCTGTGCCAGGCCTTGAAGGGCCAGCTTTGATGGCCTTCTACCTGTATGCTGATGACCCACTAACTGCACTTCATGTCTGACCACTCTAAGCTCAGTCTTAATCTTTTAAAATATTTATTTATTTATTATTATGTATACAGTGCTCTGCCTGCATGTACACCCACGGGCCAGAAGAGGGCACCAAGTCACATTACAGATGGTTGTGAGCCACCACATGGTTCCTGGGACTTGAACTCAGGACCTCTAGAAGAGCAGTCAGTGCTTTTAACCTCTGAGCCATCTCTCCAGCCCCTAAGCTCAGCCCTATAATGCCAACCATGTACTTAGCATGTAGGAGCTTCTTGGAATGGAGGCGTGCCTCAGTGGTAGAGTGCGTGTTTGGAAGGCATGAGGTACTGAGTTCATAAATAAGCATCTAGAGCTATAATCTCGAAAAGGTGCAGCCTGTTATCTCTTCCTTCGGTTCCTCTCACAGTTTAGGCCTTGCTAGGATAGGGACTGCCACCTAACTTTCCACCAGAGCAGGCGGAAACCTCCCTGGACCACTGGTGTCCAGGGAAACAACTACTTAGAAGAAGCAGGCCAAAGAGAAAGTGAATCTCAGAAGACCACATCCTTAGATCCCGTGTTCTCAGGAAGTGATGAGGTGCCCCGTTGTACCCCACTAGCTAGGCCTGGCTGCCCCAGGTACCCTTCTTGGAGGTGGTTGCATCAGGGCACAGGAGTCTTTTACTTTCCTTTGCCAACCTTAAGGGCTGGATGCTGCTTACAGATGGGCCCTGGAGGCTTTTCTGTGGTCCAGGTAAAACAGAGAGCCGGTGGCTGGGAGGTGCTGTGCAGGGATATTAAATGCGTGCTATATTTAGGTGATGTGTTCTCATCACTGGCTGAGTCTGAGCTAGGTAGTGTTCACATCTGAGATGCTCATGACTTGCCCCAGGTACTAAGGATCGCAGCCCAGACTGGAGACCACAGCTATGGAGAAACAGCAGCGCTGAAAAGAGCAGCCACAACAGCTTTGTCTTCTGCTCACACAAATGCTTCCCACCATTTCTTCCCAGCTTTCAGCCACAGGAGGGATAAGGGTCTAAAAATATGTGCTGGGGACCGATTTCTGGCTCTGATGTGGTAATTAACAGCTGAAAACAAAGCTGCTAATTGCCACGCTTATCAATGAGTGGTCTTTCACGGATGCTCTTTAGCTGTGGAAAACAAGGATGTCACAGATGGTGTGTTCTGAGTCTGGACAGCTTCGGGCAGTTGGAAATGCAGTGGGCCGAGGGTCCGCCCAACTCCTTCTCACTAACCCCAGTGATGAGGTACAGACCAGCGTGCAGGATTTACTGTGGTCAGCAAGGACCCTATAGCCCCTTTCCTCTTAGATCACAAGGCAATAGTGTTAACAGGCAAAATCCACGTAACCCCTTTTCCTTTTGTACCTTTAAAATTCACAGGTTTCTGAGGGAACAGTTTGGGGGCAGTGGGGAAGAGATGAGCTGGCGAAAGACAAGAGCAATTGGCTTGACCTTTGACCCTGAGTAAATCATTCCTACTTCAGATTTCAGCCTCACACTCTTTAAAGTAGAGGGGTTGGATACAATTATACACACACACACACACACACACACACACACACACACACACACATAGCATGTATGTTAGTTATATCTTATTATTGTTGCTATTGGAGATAGGGATCCAATATTGAGCCTGAGCTGGCCTGGAGCAGAGCTCAGTATGTAGCCCAGGCTGCCCTTAACCGTTAGACCCACCTATCTCAGTCTTCTGAGTTCTAGAATTGTAGTTCGTGCTGTGACATCTATCTTTGACATTGTCTAGGTTTCCTAGATTATCGAGGTGTCATTAGCCCTCCACTTTGTGACTCTGTCTGCCCAGAGATGTGTTTTTTGAGTCTCTGTGAGGTGGCAGAGGTAAAGCTGCCCCTCTCCTTCCCTGTATTATTAGCACACACTATTGTAGAATTTACAACTACTATTAGTCTCTTTGAGGCACTGTCTTATTCTGTAGCCTGGGCTAACCTGGAAATTAATCCGTAGCTCAGGCCAGCCTCACACATATGGAAGTCCTCATCCCGAGTTATAGGTGTAAGCTACCACGTCTGGCTCGCTACTCCTCTCTTAACAGACCCAACCAATCGGCCTTAAATCCCCCCATTGACACCTCCTATTAGGAAGATATGAAAATGTATAGACACGTACAGCTATGCTATAAAACCACGGCACTGACGGTCCTGGGCTCCAATTGAGCAGCTACTACAGATATCGTCACTGATTCTCCAAAGCCCAAGCCTAAGCTCTCATTCCCTCATCCTGCCCGCCCAGTGCTCAGCACACCAGGATCCATTTAGCTCAAGTGCCCTGCAGTCACGTCTCTCTGCATTATCGGGAGCTGTTCCCTCTCTAGAGACAGCTTTGTTTGACCTTGGCTTCATAGCACCCTATCCTAACTGGCCGGACACATTGGCTTGTCCGAAGGTATCGGTTTAGTCCAGCTGGTAGGCGCCACGAGCTATCAGCGACAGCTAATGGTGCCCTTCCTGCCTGTTTTGCCTTCAACATATGCTCGTTAAAATAACTCAGAAAGCAAAACAAAATAAAATGTTCTTTTCCATCTCCTGAACCCAAGACCTTCACAGCTTGGGGCAGGGACGGCGCAGTTGCCATGGTGGAGAAGGGGCCTGACCTGGTTCTTACTTCTCGTCCCAAGGCCTGAATCCATCACAGCCAATTCTTTCCCTGACCTCTGACATCCTGTCCTCTGTGTTCTCTCCTGGTTCTCAGGTTCCTGGTCCTAAGACAAGAGAACAACTTCTTCTTGACCCTAATATTTTAGGTTACAAGAGAGAGAGGCATCCTGAGTCCAGAGACCTGCGTTCACATCCTTGGTGGCATTCACTGGCTTTACGTGACCTCAGGCAAATCCTATGATGCCCCTGAGCCTCTCTTTGCATCTTGGTGAAATGGGGTGGGACTCTTTTCCAGGACATGTAAGGTGTCCGCGCATCTGCCGGAACCTTTGGTACAAAGTAAGGTGCCAAGGTAGGACGCACTCAGCGTTCGTGAACCAGGCTTCGTCCACGTTTTAACCCCCGTCCCTCTTTTCCTGCACTGTCTATCTGTCCCCAGCTGTGTGCTCTCAGAGCTCTGGCTTTCTTCTTCTCTCAGGACCTCGTTTATTCCAGTGCCATGGGCATAGCGCGCAAGGTACTCATTGTCCTGAGGACCTTCCTGCGGGAGAATGAAGACGTTGAAGTGGGCGGTCTCATTCGAGGCCACTTCCTGCTCATCCTGCAGCGCGTGCTGGTGGAGTATGGAGCTCCCATGTCAGGAGGTCAGTTCCCCTTGGACATGATTTGGCATGCAGAGGAGACCATTCTATTTTGGTGAAAGCGTGCTCTAAGAAAGGGAATCAGGTTTTGCAACCGAAGAGAAACCAGGCCAGTCCTACCCTGGCACAGCGTGTGCTCAGAGCTGTTTTTCAAAAAATGGCAGCTCCCAAAGGGAAAAAGAAAGTAGAAATCTGGGGGAGGCTGGCAAACCAGCAGGGCTGTGGGAGTAGGGTGGGTCTGTGATGTGTTGACTCCCCAGTGAGATCTGCTAGCAGCCCCAGAAGCTGGCTTTTCAGTATGAAGAAACTCAAATTTTCGGTTGATTTCACTTTAGAAAAAAAAAAAATTTTTTTTAAACTGGACTTATTTTTTCTTTGAAAATCTGATATTGTTTTTTAAGAGATGATCTCGTTTAGCCCAGGTTGGCCAAAACTTCATAGAGATCCACCTGCCTCTGCCTCCCAAGTGTTAGGATCAAAGGTATGTGCCACCACCAATCCTGGCTCTGACCTAGCTAGCCTTGAACTCACAGAGACCCACTGTCTTTGCTTTCTGAGTGCTAGGATTAAGGCTATCGCTACCACACCTGGCCCAAGAATCTGATTTTTACTCCCAACCCCCCACCCCAGACAGGGTTTCTCTATGTAGCCCTGGCTGTTCTGGAACTTGCTCTGTAGACCAAGCTGGCCTTAAACCAACAGAGATCCTCCTGCTTCTGCCTCCTGAGTGCTGGGACTAAAGGCACCACCTGGCGATCTTTATTTTCTTTCTTTTAAAATAGTTTTTATTTTAAGTGCATTGGTGTGAAGGTGTCAGATCACCTGGAACTAGAGTTGCAGACAGTTGTGTGCTGCCATCTGGGTGCTGGGAACTGAACCTGGGTCCTTTGGAAGAGCAGGCAGTGCTCTTAATCTCTGAGCTATCTCTCCAGTCCCCTAAATAATTTCTATTTAGTTTCATTTTATGTGCATTGGTATGTAGATGTCAGATGCCTTGGAACTGGAATTACAGACAGTTGTGAGCTGCCATGTGGGTGCTGGGAATTGAAGCCAGGTCCTTTGAAAGAGCAGCAGCCAGTGCTCTTAACCACTGAGCTATCTCTCCAGCCCCCAGAGCTTTATTTTATTAATTGCAAAATAGGAATAAAAGTCCCTACTTCCCATGTTTTTTTAATGGATTTTAGTGAAGTCATAGATTCCCAATAGCTACCCAGAGTTGGCATCCATGAGAAGGAGTCGGGGAACAGGAGTGAATCCCAGCAAGATACCAGATTAGATTTCCCTTGAGAGCAGAGAGCCAGGCCCCTTCACTTAGGGCTGTTTGTGGTGGGGGAGGTATCTGACCTCTGGGTGGGTTGCCCTTGGCCCTCTGAGCAGGCCGTTCCTGTTCCTCACAGCCTCCGGGAACCTGCCTCTGCTGCTGAACCTCCTGTCCTTGGTGCAGCTGAGGAATGAGTCGGAGCGAGACCTGGACAGCATGGCCATGAAACTGCTTCATCAAGGTGCCTTGGCTGCTGCAGACGGTGCCCACGGGCCGGGGGCTGAGTGTGCGGGGGAGTGGGGGCACTCATCAGTGACAGTGTCCCATGCCTTCCAGTGTTCCAGCCTGTTCCCGGGGATGGCTTTCAGCCTCTTCTACTCATTGTAAAGTAATACTTGAGAGGTCCCTCCCCCTAAACAAACAAACAAACAAACAAACAAACAAACAGAACCCCCAAACAACAAACCGTGTAATTGCTCCACCTGAATCTTTGGCTCTATAAATATCGGTAATGCTGCATTCCTCTTCCTGGGGGAATGTAAGAAAATGTCTAAATTCCACTCAGCTAGGGCACCAATAGACGACAGAAAGGATTCCATCCCAGATCATTTAGTGAACTTGCTGGAATAAAGGACAAGGGTGACTCAAAGGTGGCAGCATCATTGAACACCCTAACTAGGTGTGGTGGCGCACGCTTTCAATCTCAGCATTTAGGAGGCAGAGTCAGGAGGATCTCTGTGAGTTCCAGCCTAGGCTATGTTGTGAGTTCCAGGACAGCCACAGCTATGTAGAGAGACCCTGTCTTAGAAGGAGGAGGAAGAGGAAGGGAGAAAGGAGGAAGAGGAGAAAGAAGAGGAGGAGGAGGAGGAGGAGGAGGAGGAGGAGTCCTACCCTAGCATATGCAGCTCATGAAAGGCTACAACACTAGAGTCTCGCTCTGAATTCTGGTGGCTGGATAGGAGTCAAGTCAGTCAGAAACCAGTGATGTAAGAATAGAGAACGCAACATGCTGGGCATGGTGGCGCACGCCTTTAATCCCCACACTCGGGAGGCAGAGACTGGTGGGTCGTTGTGAGATTGAGGCCAGCCTGGTCTACAAAGCAAGTCCAGGACAGCCAAGGCTACACTGAGAAACCCTGTCTCTGGAAAAAAAAATAGAGAACACCCCAGATATTATGGTGACTGCCTGTAACCATGGAAATATAGAGGTGAGGTACAGAGACTGTAAAGTCAAGGTCAAACAAGGATTATACAGCAAGGCTTTCTTTAAAAAGAAAAAAAAACTGGGCTGGAGAGATGGCTCAGCGGTTAAGAGCACCATCGGCTCCTGTGGAGGTCCTGAGTTCAATCCCTAGCAACCACAGGGTGGCTCACAACCATCTATAATAAGATCTGGTGCCCTCTTCTGGCCTGCAGACATACATGCAGGCAGGACACTGTGTATGTAATAAACAAATAAATCTTAAAAAAAGAGAAAGAAAGATGAGCTGGGCATGGTGGCGCACGCCTTTAATCCCAGCACTCGGGAGGCAGAGGCAAGTGGATCGCTGTGAGTTCGAGGCTAGCCTGGTCTACAAAGTGAGTCTAGGTCAGCTGAGACTACACAGAGAAACCCTGTCTCGGAAAAAACAAAACAAAACAAAACAAAACAAAAACAAAAAAAGAAGAAAGAAAGAAAGAAAGAAACCTTGAGACCTTGTCTTTAAAATGGGGGTGGGGGGAGAAGGCATGGAGGAGGGAGGATAGCAAGGACATAGAAATGTCCATCCAGCATCACAGAACCTCCTTGGAAATGCAGCAGGCGCTTGCTCGCTGATAGTTAAGAGGCTGCAAGTTCTTAGGGCACGAGGGTCACTGCTAAGATGGCAGGTTGACCTCTGCACAGTGAGGGTCCCCGTAACAAGGGAACTCATACCATCCAGACTGCCATTTGGTTGCGGCTTGCTTATGTGGCTTGTCCAGAGGGAAGGTGTGAACAAATATGCCTCCAGGTTTGTCACTGCCTTTCTCCCCCATCGGCTTGAAGGATGATTTCGGATTGGCATCTGAATCAGTGGGCTGTGGGCCAGCATCGGTGTGAAGTGTAAGAAGGGCGCTTAAACCGTGGAGTGCCAATGCCGTGCCGTGGGCTCCCTGCGGACTCTGGTTTCTTGCAGTGAGCAGGCTGTGTGGGAGGTGCAGCCCCGCAGATGCGGACATCCTGCAGCCTTCCTTCACCTTCTTCTACTGGAGTCTTCATCGGACCACACCCTGTAGCCAGAAAAGAGGTAAAGGGGCCCAGGCAGTGTCTCCCAAGAGGCCAGTGTCAGGGCTTCTTGGTGCCCTTGGGTTTTTCTTCTTCAAGAAGTATCTAGGGGTTTGTGTGTGGCTGACAATGATAGAGACTCCCTGATTCTGGTTTTTTTGTTTTTTGTTTTTGTTTGTTTGTTGTTTTTTGGGGGGGTGTTTTTGTTTGTTTGGTTTTGTTTTGTTTTAGACAGAGTCTCTCTGTTTGTAGCCTTGGCTGTCCTGGACTCGCTTTGTAGACCAGGCTGGCCTCGAACTCACAACGATCCACCTGCCTCTGCCTCCCGAGTGCTGGGATTAAAGGCGTGCGCCACCACTCCTGGTGACTCCCCGATTCTGATAGTCTGTCATTCAAGGCTCCTTAGGTTGCCTCAATGGTTCATTTGTTTGGTTTTATGAGCTCGGAGCCCTACTGGGTACTCAGGTGCTAAGCTGGATGGGTGCCCTCCCCTCTCCTGCCTCAGCTGCTGCTGTACTGCTGAGCAGCACAGCCTTGATAGAACTTCTGGAGAAGATGCTGGCCCTCACCTGGACAGAAACAGGCTCTCCCAGGACTTCACTGCTCTGCTCTGCCTGGCTGCTTACAGCCTCCTTCTCTGCGCAGCAGCACGATGGCAATTTGCAGGTTTGTATCCAGTGCCGTGTCTTTGGGACATGAGACCCCACTGGAAGAAGTGGCAGAACTCCTGAGCTCTGTCTCCAGTCCTGTGGCACACTAGATGTGTGACCTGGGCAAAACACCTAACCGTTCTGGGTTTCTTACCTACAAAGTGGGAAGCGAGGGAGGCAAGGTTGTTGACAGCTTGGTTTAAATTACTCTTTTAAAACACAGAATGGAGCTGAGTGTGGTGGCGCACACCTTTAATCCCAGCACTTGGGAGGCAGAGGCAGGAGGATCTCTGTGAGTTTGAGAACAGCCTAGTCTACAGAGTGAGTCCAGGACAGCCAAGGCTACACAGAGAAACCCTGTCTTGAAAAACTAAAAACAAAACGAAACAAAACAAAAAAGCACAGAATGTCCGGGTGTGGTGGCACACCTCTTTAATCCTAGCACTCAGAAGCAGAGGCAGGTGAATCACTGTGAGTTCGAGGCCAACGTGGTCTACAAAGTGAGTCTAGGACAGCCAAGGCTACACAGAGAGACTGTTCTCAAAAAAAAAAAAAAAAAAACCAAAAAACAAAAACCACAGAATGGATCACCTCTATGTCGGGCTGTATTCTTGGCACAGAAAAATAAAAAAAAAATAAGCCGGGTGTGGTGGCGCATGCCTTTAATCCCAGCACTCGGGAGGCAGAGGCAGGCGTATCGCTGTGAGTTCGAGGCCAGCCTGGACTACAAAGTGAGTCCAGGACAGTCAAGGCTACACAGAGAAACCCTGTCTCCAAAAGCTAAAAAAAAAGAAAAGAAAAATAAAAAAATGACTATACGATTTGCTTAACCCTTAGGGAAGGTGCATGCTAAGTAAAGCCTTGAATTAAGACTGTATGTCACAAAGGCAGTGGGGAAAGGTGCTCTAGGCAGAAAGTACAATATGAGCAAGGGCATAACAATGCACAATTTTAGGACTTGGGACATGTATTTCAGGGATAAGCTGGCTAGAATGAGAGAGCGAGCAAATAGATTGGTTTAGACAAGAAGGCAGGAGCCAGCTGTGACCTTGGAGTGCCCAGTGGCAAGATGCAAAGTGCCACATGTAGTTAGCTGTCATTGTCACTGTTGGAGGTGGGTGTAGGGAATATGACAGCAATGAACATACACACAGAAAAACCTCATTTTCTTCTGAAAGACCTTGTCATCCCAGCGCCCTGTGTGAACCCCACTCTTGGCTATTTCATATTCGAGTGTCTTTTGCCCCCCAAGACTAGCTGTTGCGCATGGATGGAAACTATCCCTAAACTTCCATGGTGTTCATACAGCGTGGTGGCGCTCCCAACCTTGTGATGGCCACACAGGCCATTTGTTAGTAGGGAAATCTGTTTTTTTTGGCTGTTAACTGTGGTGAAAAGCCATAGCAGTTATGTGCTGTGGCAGACCCTGCAGGGTGATGCCTGGGGTTGTTTTTTGTTTATCATTTGTTGAGACAGGATTCCAATGTGTAGCCCTGGAACTTGCCGTTGCAGATTGGATTGGTCTCCACCTCAGAGACCTGCCTGCCTCTGCCCCTGGAATGGTGGTGGGATTAACCACCGACGTGTATAACCATGCCTGTCTGTTATGTATTTCTATTGTTTCATTGAGACAGCGTGTCATGTGGCCCAGGCTGGCTTCAGATTGGCTCTGTAGCTGATTCTGGCCTTTAAGTCCTTATCCTCCTGCCTCTACCTCCCAAATGTGATTTTATAGACTAGGGTGACTGTCCCACCCTTGATTCAGAACAGAAACCTTCCCTATCTTTCTCTGTGAGGAGCTTGGGCCACTCACACTTCTGTGGTGATGAGCCTGGTGGAGCCCGCCTCTCCTTTCTGACTGTGCCTGGCCATCAGCTGACGATCAGCTCTGCCCCAGCTCCACTGCCCTAATCCAGTGTAGGATGTTTAAGGAATTTCTTTGTGCTGGACTATGAGCCAAGTGGAGTAGTGGCTCCCGCCTCTGACAGCTCAGCTCATGGTGGTGGTGGTGAGTGGAACAGGCCAGCTTTGAATCTAGCTCCTTGTTTGGACACGGGGCTTGTGTTAACTTATCCTGTTCCTGAGCCAGTCACCAGACTAAGTCAGGAGGGAGGGAAAGCGGGAAGTGCTGGTTTTGTTTCAGAGATGAAGGAAGTGATTTACCCAAGGCCAGACAGCTGGCCTTTTTTTTCCCCCCAAGATAGGGTTTCTCTGTGTAGCCTTGGCTGTCCTGGACTAACTTTATAGACCAGGCTGGCCTCGAACTCACAATGATCCACCTGCCTCTGCCTCCCGAGTGCTGGGATTAAAGGCGTGCGCCACCATGCCCGGCCAACTGGCCTTTCTTTATATTTGTATAGCAATTCATTATGTAGTGCAGACTGGCCTCAGACCCACAATCCTCCTCTCTCAGGGGGTGATGGGCATGAGCCGCCACACTTGGCTGGAGCCTTGGTTTTGATTTGGTCTGTGGGCCTCTAGGTCTTCTGAGTTAGGTGGCTGGAGCCGGACTGGGCCGCAGGTGGGGCCGAGGAAGGCTTCCTGGAGGCTGTTGATGCTGGGGTGACTTCAGAAAGGAGTTAGTTCTCTAGGTGCAGGCTTGGTGGGCCTCCTCACACTTCTGACATCAGGACCGGGTCAGTGAGGCTCCAGGGCTCTGTGTCACCTCCCGGTCTGTCTCCACGTAACAAGATGCAACTGGAGGTGGAGCAGGACCTTTTCTGCTCATGTTTCCAGAACACTGATTGGGCTTAGACCACCCTTCCCCCTCCCCTTCTCTGCCAGGTCCATCAGACGCTATCTGTGGAACTGAACCAAGTGCTGAAGGCTCTCAGTTTTCCAAAGAAAAAGTCTGCGTTGCTGTCAGGTACTGTAGGGACTTCCCAGTACGAGGGGGGAAAATCCTTTCCCCTAGATTCTGAGATAGGACCACCCGCCTAGGTGGTAATTGCTTATCAGCATTGCTCCCCCACCTGGGGGGGGGGGGAGGAAGATGAGGAAGGGGAGGAACTAGGTGTCAGGAATCTCCTGTTTCCAGCTGCCATCCTGCGATTCCTGCGGACAGCCCTGCAGCAAAGCTTTTCCTCTGCCTTGGTGGCCTTGGTACCTTCAGGGGGTCAACCACTGTGTACTCCAGAGGACGCTGTCCTAGCTCCACTGGGCACATCACAAGTGCTGTCCCTGCTCGTCGGGCTCCAGAACCTCCTGGTGCAGGTAAAGCTCTTGCTGGATGGGGCCCTGTTCTCAGGACAACAGGAAAAGATGGCAGAACAGCCATTGTGTCACATACCCAAAACCCTGGCATTTAGGAGGTGGATGCAGGAGGGTTAGGAGTTCACGATCATTGGGTTGGAGATCTCTAAAGGAGCAGAGCGGACAGAAAGGAGTGTCATAGACTGGCACGCACACTACAGTTCTAGTTCTGGCTGTGGCTGTCTCCATACTGGAGAGGCGGAGAAGCTCCAGGGGCCTAGTGCACAGGCTGGATACCTCAGTGGGCCCATTTTGGTGCTGAAGGCTTAAAGCAGTGGTTCTCAACCTGTGGGTCGAGATCCTTTAGGGGGTCACACATCAGGTATTCACATTACAATTCATAACAGTAGCAAAATTAGAGTTATGAAGTAGCAATGAAATAACCTTATGGGGGCTGGAGAGATGGCTCAGAGGTTATGAGCACTGCCTGCTCTTCCGGAAGTCCTGAGTACAGTTCCCAGCAACCACATGATGGCTCACAACCATCTATAATGAGATCTGGTGCCCTCTTCTGGTGTATAGGTATACATACAAGCAGAACACTGTATACATAATAATAAATAAATAAATCTTAAAAAAAAAAAAAGAGTTGGTCGGTGGTGGCGCATGCCTTTAATCCTAGCCTACATAGTGAGTTCCAGGACAACAGGGCTACATACTCAAAACCAACAAAGAAATTTTAAAAAAGCAGGCACCAGACTAGACTAAAGCATCAGATTTCATTTTCTCTCTGTGTATGTATGAGCATGAGTGTGTGGTGTGTGAAGGCCAGAGGACAACCCTACCCTTCACTCCTTAGGTGCTATATATTCCCAGGTTTTATTGTTGTTAGTTTTGTTTGTGAGACAGGGTTTCTCTGTGTAGCCCTGGCTGTCCTGGAACTCACTCTGGGGACCAGGCTGGCCTCAAATCCACAGATCTGCCTGCCTGCCTGTTTCCCAAGTACTGGGATTAAAGATGTGCACCACCATACCTGGCTATTCCACTTCGTTTTGGGGGCAGAGTCTCTCACTGGCCTGGGACTCACTGACTGGGCTAGACTGGCCAGCCAGTGAGCCCTGAGGAGCTGCCTGTCTCCAACCTCTTCGTCGTTGAGACTGCACGAGCACATTACCATAGCCAGCTGGCTTGTGTAGATTCTGTCAACTGAACTCAGGTCCTCCTGCTCAACACAGCATGTTAACAAGTGAGCCATCTCTTGGGTCCCAGGTAGCAGCTTTGCTGCTGTTGAACGCCCTGGCACAATATAGCTGGGATCTAGGGTGATAATGAGCTTACTCCTTGATCCTGAAGTTCGGCAAGGAGCACAGATGAAGAAGACCCTTTTAAAAGCTTCAGAAGGCGCTCGAGAGATGGCTTAGCACAACAGTTCTCAACTTCCCTAATACTGCAACCCCTTAATACAGTTCCTCACATTGCGGCAACAAACCCCAGCTATAAAGTTGTTTTCAATGCTACTTCATAGCTGTAATTTTGTTACTGTTAAGAATCCTAATGCAAATATCTGATATACAGCCAGGCATGGTGCACGCACGCCTTTGATCCCAGCACTCGGGAGGGGGAGGCAGGCGGATCTCTGTGAGTTCGAGGCCAGCCTGGTCTACAGAGAAACCCTATCCTGAAAAACAAAACAAAGCAAAACAAAATGCGGGCCAGCTAGGTGACTCACAAGATAGGGGTTCTTGCTACCCAGTCTGATAACCTAAGTTCCTGACGCCAGCAAGCTGTACTCTAACCTTCACATGTACTTTGCAAATACATGTGTCTTTCCCCCAAGTAAAGAAAAGTAAATTGTTTTTTGTTTGTTTTTAAATAAGCCTTATCTGGGAAATGGTATAGTCAGAATATATGTATAAAGCCATAAACCAGGTGTGGTAGCACACCTGTAATCCCTGGGGCAAGAGGCAGGGGATTCAGAAGTTCAAGGGCATGCTTAGCCACTTAGTAACTACCAGGCCAACTTTTTCTTTGTTAAAACTAGATATGATGATGATGATGATGATGATGATGATGATAATGATCTTAAGAGTTTGAGGCCAACCTGGACTACATGAGATCCTGACTCACAAAAGCAAACAAAATCCTGACCCTACTTTTATTTTTGCTTTTAATGTTGTTTCTTTTCTTGTAGAAAGACCCTCTCTTATCTCAAGCCTGTATAGGCTGTCTGGAAGCCTTGCTCATCTACCTGCATGCCAGGAGCCCAGACGTTGGTACACACCGTCTCTATGCTCTCATTTTCCCATGCTCAAGATTGAAGGGAATCAGCCATTGCTATATTACTGCCCCAGGGGTTTGACAACACAGATGTCGGCACCGAGGACCAGAGTGTTTGCTTGAGCTACCTAACCATGGTCACAGAGCTGCATATATGCCTACAGGCCAGAAGAGGGCACCAGGTCTCATTATAGATGGTCATGAGCCACCATGTGGTTGAACTCAGGACCTTTGGAAGAACAGGCAGTGCTCTTAATCTCATCTCTCCAGCCCCGTCACAGAGCTCTTAAGTAGCAGTTGCCTACCTCTTGTAGTCATGGGAGAGACTTTCACTGAGAGTCCATATGGGCGGGTACAAGTCCAAGCAAGAGACCTCATAAACTCAGCCTGTCTGACTTCCTGCCTGCAGCTGAGAAGCCTCCCACCCTCACTGTCTTTTTTTTTTTTTTTAAGGGTTGGTTATTTATTATGTATACAATGTTTTGCCTTCATGTGAGCCAACAGGTCAGAAGAGGGCACCAGAACTCATTACAGATGGCGGTGAGCCACCATGTGGTTGCTGGGAATTGAACTCAGAACCTTTGGTCAAACAGCCCGTGCTCTTAACCTCTGAGCCATCTCTCCAGTCCCACCGCCCCCTTTTTTAAGCCAATAGGAGAAGCTCCTCTTGGGCATGCTCCTGGGTCTCTGGAAGAACAGCATTAACACCAGAGTGCCAATGTTTCTTGCAGCACTCCATGTGGCTTCCCAGCCCTGGAATCGGTTCTTGCTGTTCACCCTCTTGGATGCTGGAGAGAACGTCTTCCTCAGACCCGAGATTCTGAGACTTATGACTGTGGTAAGTGCAGAAAGGATAGTTCTATGGTTGGAAGACATCAGCTGGGTGTTGCTAAAGAGGTCCAAAACGTGATGGTATTTTAGGTGACCCTAATTTTCAAAGAGCAGAGGGGGTGAGTGGCCTTCACCCTACAAGAGAGCTCCCCAGGGCTTTCCTGTAAACAGCTACACCTATTGGTAGGACATGTTTACTCTTATTTCTTTCATGAATCAGTGGCCAGGGCCTGTTGCCATAGGGGAGGTCTAGGTTCTGAGGCTGTTCATGAGCCACATGCTCTGCTTCCAAAGGTCCCTCATTGTAGAAAAGGAGAAAAGCAAGGAAACGAATGACAGAGTGCTTGGTACACAATAATTGTTATTGAATAAACAACAAAAGAGCAAGCTCACGGATAACATTGAAGCTCACTCGCATCAGAGGTTGGTGTGAAAAAACAGAAGGCGGGGTGTGGTGTTACACTCCTTTAAGCCCAGCACTCGGGAGGCAGAGGCAGGTGGATCTTTGTGAGCTCCAAGGCCAGCTTGGTCTACAGAGTAAGTCCAGGATAGCCAGGGCTATGCAGAGAAACCCTGCCTCAGAAAAAACCCAAAAACCAAAACCAAAAACAAAAAAACAAACCAAACTAAAAAAAAAATCTCCAACCACCCCCCCCAAAAAAAAAACCAGCCGGGTGGTGGTGGTGCACACCTTTAATCCTAGCACTCGGGAGGCAGAGGCAGGTGGATCGCTGTGAGTTCGAGGCCAGCCTGGTCTACAAAGTGAGTCCAGGACAGCCAAGGCTACACAGAGAAACCCTGTCTCGAAAAACCACCACCACAACAACAAAAAAAAACCAGAAGAAAGTAACTGCTTTTGTTACATGTAGGTACTGTTTAAGCCCAGGCTTGAAGGGTTAAAAGACAGGCAGAGACATGTTGACGTGTTGTAGGGAATGAAGTAAGAGTAGCAGGGTCAAGAGCACACAGGGAGGTTCCAGAACATACACAGTTCGTCCTGACCATGAGTTTGCTGTGTAAGGCTTGGGGAGGAGGGAGCCTGGTGACGTCACTGCGGCCAGCTCTCTCAGGATCTCCGGCTGCCTCATTTGCCCTTTCCCTCTGGCAAGACAAGCCCATCCACTCTCACCAACACAGAGCTTCATAGCAGGATCCTGGCCCTTAGAGTGACGTTCTCAGCTCAGCGCTGGGTACAACAGTCCACAGAAAATGGCACCTCCTCTAATAATAGGCTCTTATTCCTGGGCTAGTTTGTGCAGTACCGGAGCAGCAGTGTCCTCTCTCGTGAAGAGGTGGGTCTTATTTTGCAAAGTGCAGCTTTGGCTGACCTGTCAACTCTCTCCATTGACACGCTGCGGGCTCTCCATGGCTTCCTCCTGCAGGTGAGTGGAAAGGGGATTCTATGCAGCTGTGAGGCCAGACCCTAAAGGCCATCTGTGGAGAGTGGAAACTGTCCACCGAAGCCATTGGGAAGCCAAGAGTATGGGAGGTGGGGACAGTTGAAGAAGGCCTGACAGCCAGGTGTGGTGGTGGTGGTGCACACTTTTAATCCCAGCACTCGGGAGGCAGAGGCAGGCAGATCACTGTGAATTCAAGGCCAGCCTGGTCTGCAAAGCGAGTCCAGGACAGCCAAGGCTACACAGAGAAACCCTATCTCAAACAACAACAACAAAAGGCCTGACTTTCCCTTCTACAGGTCCAGAGCACGGGCCTCCTGACTGACCACAGTACAGTCCAGACCTTGCAGGCCTCCTTGGCAGGCCTTTGCTCCGGCACCTTTCCAGCCCAGCCACCCCTTCAAGACATGCTGTATCCTTTCTTGCGTCTGGGACCTTTAGCCTGGGCAATATCACCAAGACCACAAAGGCTGTAGCATCATTCCCAGTCCAAGTAGGGAGGGATGGTGATTGGTAAATCCCTGAGAAAGCCGGGGTTCCTTAGCAGTCATGAGAGCACACAGCATGGTAGCAGCACCCAGAAAGCTGAGAATAAAGCCCGGGTTGTCCTGGTGGCCAGGACAGGAAACAGCCTGTTTCCTGGGTTGTGCTGAGGATATTATAGTGTCCGTGTGTGGAGGAGGAATGGTCCTCATCCCTCATGACCGCTTCCCTGGCTGCCCCTTCTCCTTTTATGAAATAGTTCCCAGTTGTATAGCAACTACTTGGTCCCAATTTTGGAATCCCCGAAACCTATTATAGAAGCATCCATGTTTGCTGGGCATGGTGGTGCATGCCTTTAATCCCAGCCCTCGGGAAGTAGAGGCAGGAGGATTACTGTGAGTTCGAGGCCAGCCTGGTCTACAAAGCGAGTGTAGGACAGCCCAGGCTACACAGAGAGACCCTGTCTCAAAAAACCAAAAAAAAAAAAAAAGAGAGGGGGGGGGAAGAAGAGGCATCCATGCTATTATCTTGTCCTTGGGGGTTCTGGAAGTGTGATATTCCCAAAAGCACCACAAGGGTACTTTGGCTCCATTTCTCTCCTATTCTCCTCTCATGTTTCACACCAGCTGCCTTGGAGGTGTGTCTGTTTCCCTGTCCCACATCAGAGACTGAGCCTTAGGACATAAAGGCCCAGAACCAGAAACAACTGAGACCTGTAGACTTAATTCAGGACATAATTGTTGAGGGGAAAATGACAATCTCAGTCCTTCGTCTGGAGCCACTTTACTCCACGGTGGAAATGGAATCCGGAAATAAAGCGATGCGTTTACATCACCGTGTGGGCTTTCACTCTGAACTCGTCTTTCTGCACCTTGTCCGTCAGCTAGTCAGTTGGACGCTGGCTTATTTCAGCAAACGACGGAGGGAGGCAGAGTGGAGCTTGACATCGTTTAAGGAGCAAGTGCAGAGTGCCTCACAGTAATTGTAACATAGGGAACACACGGAGGCCCCGAGCTGGGAGGGCAGAGATAGGCCTTGTGGTTGGAACTTTGAGAGGCACTTCACCTCAGGTGGACATGGGGAGAGCTATAAACCTCAGGCAGAGAAAAATCAAACCCTCAGTCGGCCTCACTGAGCAAACCTGCCTCAGCTCCCCTCGCTCAAGCCAGCTCTCTCAAAGCCCTTTTCTATACCCACATGGGCAATGGTCAACCTCTACCGTCGCTGGCTGCTGGCAGACACCTCTGCCCACATCTGTTTGTTTATCAGCCCAGCGTGGACCTCTGCGCTCTAACTGGCCCATCCACCTGTCTCCCCCGATATAGCTGTCCTGACAACCCCAACCCCTGACAACCCCCCAACCCCCACGCCCGAGCAAGACTGAAGACATAAGAACAAACGAGAACTCTAGTTAAGAAATTAGTTGCCGGGAGGGAAAAGTAAAGTTATGCTAGGTTCCTTAAAAAGTTCTTCGGATCTTGCGAACTGCGGTTTAAAATGGACTCATGATGAGACGTCAGGCACCACGCTTAAAGCGCCAGGGCAGCCAGGGTTTCGGGCCGGGGTTTGCTGACGCGCTTTAAGCAGGGAAAAGTCCTCGCGGGCAGCTTAACTTCCTCCAACTGGACGAAAGCGAAATCGCCGCGTCCCTAGACCCACCATGCGGGAGCTGACAGCTGCAGCTACTAGCGCCCGAGCCCAGGAGGGGCGGGACCGGAAGTGAAGTCAGCGGAGCGCGGCCGGTCGCGGCCCTTTCTCATTGGTCGAGAGCAGCGCGGTGGGCGGGACGGTAGCTCGTGGGTCGCCTAGCGCGGCGGGCCAGGTTGCTCTAGAGTTCGGCCCCCTGCCGGAGTTGGTGCTTCCGGGAGCTGAGCTGCAAGCCCAGCGGTTGCTCCTACTTCCTTGCACCGCCGGCCCGGGTAGGTGGTGGCGGGGGTGCCGGGCTGTAGTGTAGGTTTCTTGAGAGGGGAGTACGGAGTCCCTCTCACTACGTGCGGGTTTCAGGACTCGGACACCTCCCTGAAGGGCTCGGAAGCCTCAAGGCGACCCTTAAGACGCTCCGGAGGGAGGCGAGATTTAGAAGCCGAAAAGTAAAGTTACGGTAAAGAAAACCAGACCTGTCCACACGATCCGCTTCTTTCCTTCCTCACGTTTGCCCTGCTAGAGTTTATCTTTGGTTGTCTGGTAAATTTTTTTCTCCCTAAGTTTTGCTGTGGTCTGGTTCAGGTTACCTTGGGTTCTGGAACGTGAGGCGGAAGGTGGAGGGTCCTAGGTGATCTTGGAGCCCTTCTCTAGGCTTTGGCTGTGCCATCTAAGAGGGGCAGAGCTTCTCTTTTTTTTTTTTTTTTTTTTTTTTTAGACAGGGTCTCCCTATGTAGCCCTAGCTGTCCTGGACTCGCTTTGTAGACCAGGCTGGCCTCGAACACACAGCGATCCGCCTGCCTCTGCCTCCTGAGTGCTGGGATTAAAGGCGTGCGCCACCACGCCCGGCCTGGCAGAGCTTCTCTTAACGGTCTCTCCCAGGCCATCTCACTCTGGGGTGAGGTGTGGCCAGCTTTGATATGAGGAGCTCTGTGCTATTTAGAGACTATATTAGAGACTGCACTGAACTGAGATTCAGACTTATGGCTCAGTCTAGGAACAGCTGTGAGACTCTTGAGCAGTCACTTTTTTTTTTTTTTTTTTTTTTTGGTCCCTCAATTTCCACTCAAGCATGTGCTGTACCCAGCTTGTACATAGATGCAGGCTTCCGACTTTACCAACTGAATCTACCCAGCCCTGCCTTACCCTTTTATACTTGTACATTTGGGGTTTTTTGTTTGTTTCTGTTTTTTGAGACAGGGTCTCTGTTAGCCTTGGCTGTCCTGGCTCGCTTTGTAGACCAGGCTGGCCTCGAACTCAGAATGATCCGCCTGTCTCTGCCTCTCAAGTGCTGGGATTAAAGGTGTGCACCACCATGCCTGGCTTTTTACTTGTACATTTGCTGATTGTCTTTTACCTATGCAAGGGATGAAGGACAAGTTTAGGGAGTCTAGCTTGCCATACTTACTGGATGTGTGCCCCCGGCTCTAGAACTGCCTGGAACAGTACTTAATCAGTTCCTGTAGGCGGTCAGTGGGACAGGAACAGGTGTTGCATGTGGCTCCTGTGGTTCCCAAGTGAATGGGTGCTGATCTCCGAGACTGCCCTGCCTTCCTTCCCGCCCTGTGTCCCTTTTCTGATGTCAGAAGTTGGAGAGGAAAGGGAAGCCACACTTGTCTTTCTTACTGCCCGAAAATCCTTGGCTGATACCCTCCTAGGAGGCTAGAACAGGGATGTCAGAGGAATCCTACTGACCAGCCCCTTACATCATCTGTATCTGCGTCTCTGCGTCAGGAAAGGGCTCTCCTACACCCTGTTTTACAGATAGGGACGCTGTGGTTTAGGGAGCTGGCCCACTTTCCCAAATAGCGAAGGCAGATGTGGTCAAGACTCCCACCTAGAGCTCTCACCTTCCTCTACAGTGCTGTGAGCATTGCTGAAGTCTCTCCCTTTTCTTTCTCCTGCAGTCCTATAAGCCCGTGTGGTGTGCCTGCCAGTCACCAGCCCTGGCCAGATCTTCAGGGCTCCCCAAAGCTGGACTCTTGGTATTTGGAGGCTGGGCCATGTCTGCAGAGGTTGCTTTTTAACTGAATTCGCCTTCTTTGGGTTATGCCTCTAGCTCCGGAGTGTCGAGACATGGACCTTCTTCAGTTCCTGGCAGCCTTCTTGGTCCTACTGTTGTCTGGCATGGAAGTCACAGGTACCCTAAAGACCACTGTGGACCCAGGCCTCAAGATCTGTATCTCTTTGGGGCGTGAGTTGGATGAATGAACTGTCTTTGAAGAGCTGGTAAATGAGATCTCTATGTGCCCATAAGTCCTTGGGGGAATTCCAGGGACAAGCAGAGTTGATAAGAATACGAGGAAGAGGAAACGCACTCTGTTCAGACTGTGAGCGAGTCATTTTTCCCCTGAGCCTGTTCCCCTAGATGTTCACTGAAGTTTAGGCCTATCTCTCAAATCTGCAAAGGCTTAGGACTGTAGGTGTGTAGCACCTGCCTGGCAAGACCCCCAGGCAGGACCTCCAGAACTTTGGTCTACTAGCTCATGTTGACCCTGGTCCTCTGAACCATGCCCTGCCAAAACAAAGGTGAGACCAGAGCATCCCTGTTTTGATGCATTCATACAGCCAGAAGGAGAAAGTATGTGTATCTGTTGCTTCCAACAGAAACTATGGCCAAGGCCCTTTATAAAAGAAAGCCCTTGATTTCGGGCTGGCTTACAGTTTCAGAGGGTTAGTCCTCCATCGTCATGGTGGGAAACATGGCAGCGGACAGCCAGACCTTGGGAGAAACAGTGTACTACCTACCCAGGAGAATGGTTGGGGCCCGTCAGGCCGAGATTACCATGTAAGCAGGTTGCTGGAGGTTCTGGAGCCATGGGCGATTGTGAGAGATGACAGGAAGACACAGGATGGGAGGGCAGGTGCCAGGGCTTGGAGTGCTGGGCTTGGGCTCTTCTGTGTGTGGAGCTTCTGAGAGCTGGAGACATGCTTCACACTGTACGGGTGTTTTACCTGTAAGCTTCGTAGGCAGTCCATCCCTTCCCAAGGACGTCCCAGCCGCTGCCATCCAAGGCTTGTTGGTGGCCCAGGCTAAGGGAATGGGTCCCTTGTACTGTCCGGGCGGGGTATTTGTGCTAGTCCCTTAACTTAGCGTTGCTCAGACAAGAAGATGTTTGAGGTGAAGCGGCGAGAGCAGTTGTTGGCGCTGAAGAACCTGGCGCAGCTGGACGACATCCACCAGCAGTACAAGATCCTTGACATCATGCTCAAGGGACTCTTTAAGGTTCGTCAGGGAGCACGGCCGCTCACAGCAAGACAGGGCTTTGAGCATGGATGGATGAGTGGGAGTTTTCCAAGGGCATGGTGTCCAGTGAGGACTGAACTGTGTTGGTAGAAGACGTGGAGGGGCATTCAGGTAAACGGGGCTACAGAGCCATAGCTGAGAAGGCGCTCCTGCAGGTGCTGGAGGACTCCCGGACAGTGCTCATTGCTGCTGAGGTGCTCCCAGACGGGCCCTTCCCCCAGGATGAGAAGCTGAAGGATGGTATGGTCGCCTCCCTGCCACCCCGGGGCGGGTCATTCTCTGTCCCCTTGGGATATCCTTGTTGTGATCTCTGACTAGTTGGCCTGCGGTGGATAAAGGCCTAGCCTGTGCTTCCCTATAAGCATTTCTGGGGTTCAGAACCAGTTTCTCTGTCCTTAGCACGTATTCCTTCATGTTGTTGTGTGTGCTTAGGACAGGGGACCTAGAGAAGAGTCTCTGCCTGCCACCACTCCAAGGGACGGGGACAGAGACTGTCAGTCACTGTGGGGGAAGGCAAATGGGGGTTGCTCCCATTGGAAGGAGAAATGACCGAAGCCTGTCAAATGGCTGAGCCCAAGGGAGATTGCCAGCACGCTTTGCTGCTATAGTAAAGGCCCCGAACTCCTTACATCTCCTTTCAGACAAGGCGAGAAAAACAAGTAAGACGGAGGGATGTCTCATGTCCCTCTGTCCCCTCTTGCAAGAACTCCTCTCCAGTGGGAGTCCCCCCTCATGCCACTAACATCACATATTTGTTTTTCTCACCGTGTAACCCAGAACTTGCTATGTAGACCAGGCTGGCCTCAAATGCATTGAGATCTGCCTCCCAGAGTGCTGGGAATACGATTATAGGCCTGGTCTAACCAGTCACAGATTAGCAGTGACAGTTCTTTTTTTTTTTTTTTAAGATTTATTTATTTGTTATTATGTATACAGTGCTCTACCTGCATATATACCTGTGGGCCAAAAGAGCATCAGATCACATTATAGATGGTTGTGAGCCACCATATGGTTTCTGGGAATTGAACTCAGGACCTCTGGAAGAACAATCAGTGCTCTTAACCTCTGAGCCATCTCTCCAGCCCCCAGTGGCAGTTCTTTTTTTGTGGTTTTTTTTTTTTTGGTTTTTCGAGACAGGGTTTCTCTATGTAGCCTTGGCTGTCCTGGACTCACTTTGTAGACCAGGCTGGCCTCGAACTCACAGTGATCCGCCTGCCTCTGCCTCCCGAGTGCTGGGATTAAAGGCGTGCGCCACCACGCCCGGCTCCCAGTGACAGTTCTTAAGAGTTGCCGAGAAGAGGGACAACTCATGTGGATGAATAATGACGTTTTAGAAGTGTCACCCTTTGTGTCTGTTGAAGGAGAACATGGCATTTGCCTTGACTCTTCTCTGAACCAAACGGACTCTTTTAAGTTTTCTGAGTGTCAAGGTTATTCTGAAGTCCATGGCCCACATGCCGGCCTGGCAGATCTGCCTCCTTGTGATGCCCAGCCAGTGCTGCGCAGGGCTGTCTAGGATTGAAGACACCAGCCTAGGGGGCTGGTCACTGGAGTGAACACACTAGCCCAGTGTGACCTGTTGACCTCATTAGAGGAAGGACCTCAGTGGGAAAACTGACACAGTTCAAATGCCAAATAGCTGTATGTAAGCTAATGTATTGCCATGAATTTCCTGGTTTAGGTATAGTGACGTGAGAGTATAGCATTAGAAGGACCAGCATGCAAGAGTTTTGTGCTATAGTAAATAAGTCTAGATGATTTCAAAATAAGCCAGGAGTGGTGGCACACCCCTGTAATTCTAGCTTTTAGAGAAAAAAAAAAATCATGCATTCAGGCCTAACCTGAGCTACATAGAGTTTTAAGTTAGCCATTGGTCATAAAATGACACTATAAAAAGAGAGTAAGCACTTTATAGAAAATTAAAGTTAATTACAGCAGCACACACCTGTAATTCCAACACTTGGGAGGTAGAGGCAAGATTAGGAGTTCAAAGTTATCCTTGGTTACATAATAAGAACCAGTCCCACTTGGACAATCTGAGACTCTCTGTAAAGCAAAAAGAAACAAAACTAAATGAAAAGAATACATACATACATACATACATACATACATACATACATACATACACACACAACTGCCCTTGAACTCAGGTCACCTGCCTCTGCCTCCCAAGTCCTGGGATTAAAGGTGTGTGCCACCACTGCCCAACTGGAAAGAATATTTTAAACACAAACACTACAAGTCTGACCTTTTTGCTG
>OU015748.1:106745562-106765591 GCA_907169655.1 Acomys percivali
GGACACTGGGCTCCATGTCTAGGAAGTTGGCCTCAGCAAAAACAGTGCCCACCTCTGATCCTCAAAGTAAATGAATCTTTTCAAAGCAAAGGAATACCGAGGGTTTTATGTAGCCCAGGCTGTCCCCATGAACTCCTAAACCTTGGCTTTGTACTACCCAATGCACTACTGTGCCTGACTTTCACAAATGAGTCTTCTAAGCCATAGGTTGTGAGTTTGAGCACGCACCCCAGGCTTGCAGGCTGGGTTTGACACTCAGTAGCTCCCGAGCCTCAGTTTCCTAGCTTTGTCCAGGTTTGCTTCCTGTTCCTGTGATTAAACATCTTATACAAAAGCAAAAGGAAAGGGATTATGAGGATTATAATACATAGGGTTTAGGGATTACAGCCCATCACTGAGGGAAGCCAAGGTAGGAACTGACAGAGACCATGGGGGAGTGCTGCTTACTGTCTTGGTCCACATGATTTGCTCAGCCTGCTTTCTCATATAAGCTCAGGGCAGCCCATTCCACATGAGCTGGGTCCTCCCACATTAATCATCTATAAGAAAATGCCCCATGGATATAGCCACAGAGCGGTCTGATGGAAACACTTCCTTGATTGAGGATCCCTCTTTCCAGATGACTCTAGCTTATGTCAAGTTTAAAATAACCCAATAGCAAACAAAACAAAACCCCCTAACCAACACAATCTGTAGAACAGGAGCTTGAGATAAGACGTAGTGCGCAGTGCACATGCGCTGAGCAGCCTCTGAGCCATGGCTGCTGTTCCCTTCTCTGGTGGTTTTAGTAGATGCCTCCATTCCTGGAGGGGTCTGCTGCCGGCCAGGTGGACAAGAGGAAAAGAGCAGCTACCCTGATGACTCACTAAGACCCTCTTGTCAGCTTTCTCCCACGTGGTGGAGAACACGGCCTTCTTTGGTGATGTGGTGCTGCGCTTTCCAAAGATTGTACACCACTACTTCGACCATAATTCCAACTGGAACCTCCTCATCCGCTGGGGCATCAGCTTCTGCAATCAGACAGGTGTCTTTGACCAGGGACCCCACTCACCCATCCTCAACTTGGTAAGGACTGGTAAGAGGGCTGGGAGCCCTGTCAGGTGCTGGCCTGGGAGCCTCATCTCTCTCTGCCATTGGCCCTGTCCCTTATCCACAGCTATGTTTTCTGTGAGTGTCAGGGCACTTTGGGTCATGGAGGCCTAATTTCAAGGGGTTATTTTCTGGCTTGGAGGGTCCCTAGGGATTGTCTCTGGGCCACATCTGCCCAGGCTCTGAGGTGGTGGGAATGGCTCTCTGGTAGTCAGGGGGCAGAAGAGGATGACTACCTTTTTCATCCACAGATGGCTCAGGAGCTGGGTATCAGTGAGAAAGACTCTGACTTCCAGAACCCATTTAAAATAGACCGGATGGAGGTGAGCTGCTGGGGGCCTGGGGGGCTGGGTCTGCGGGGGCTAGGACCTGGGGTCTGCAGTGAGAGCTTTAGACTCAGAACCATGTACCCTCTGATTCAGCTGAAGGTTTTGGCAGGTCACTGTTCCCTGAATGTGCAGCACAGTGGGGAGTCAGGTAGAGGTTGGGGGGGATTCCTGAGGCTAAGAACATCTTCATCTCATTGCACAATAGTACCCCAAGTTGTGAGTGTCGGTGATCAGGCGAGGCTCGATCACGTTCTTCCTGCTTGAAGCCTCTGACACGGGTATGCTGGGGCTTCTATTCTCACTCCCACACACGCCCTCAATGTAGAGTTCTAAAATTGGCTTTGGGGGCTAACAGCTGCACTTGGAGGAGACAGATGGTGACACATACAGGGAGGAAGGGATCAGAGGGAGCAGGGTGGGGCCAAGGAGGACAGGAGGGTAAGGCCCTCCTCTCACTGGGAAAGTAGGACTCTTCAGATCACAGCTGACGCCTGTGTAGAGGGGTGTTGCGTCTGTGACAGGGCTAAGGTTGTACCTGCTTGCAGGCTGACAAAGCATCCGCTACTGTGTAGATGCCAGCAGGCCGTGCACGGTCTGAGTGCAGCTGAAGGAGCAGCTAGACTGGCGGGCCAGCCGTCTCCGACCCCCTTGTTCTTCCGGGTCCTTCCAGGGAAGGGCAGGCAGGTGCTGTGCGTGCCGTGCCTTTGCATTACACTGCACACCACTGTGCTTGGGAGGTTCGCCATCTTTCTTCATAGTGAATTAAACAGATGTGTGCTTTGTCCTGGGTAAAGGATTGCCAGAGGGGAGGTGTGGTGGTGCCTACCTGTAACTCCGGCACTCGGGAGGCTGCAGCAAGAGGCCACTCTGGGTGTGGAGGGAATCTGAGGCTACCCTGGACTAAAACTGCCTTAAGACAAAACAAAAATAAGACCAACCAATCAAGAGGATGTACCAAATTTTGCATTGTTAGTGTACTCAGCGAGAACAGAGGAGGGTGTCCAGCACCATCACAAGTTGCTTGCTCCGTAGCCTCTGCCTGACTGAGCTGACCAGGCAATGACCAAATCCATTCACTTCGTTTTGTGTCATTTTTTGAGCTACCGTCATATGTATTGTTTTTTTTGGTTATTGGCGTGAGTTTTGAGACCATCTTACTCTGTAACCCAGGTCAACCTTAATCCCTCCTTAGCCGTCTGTGTGCTTGGATCTCAGGCACGAGCCACCATCCCCGGCTCTTCTGAGTCTAGGATGAGGTCAGCCTGCAGAACTGACTGCAGCTTTCATGTTCTTGGGGTCCCTGGCTCAACCACACAGGGCTTAAGTCTTAGGGGACACGTAGAGAGATGCTTAATTTCTGCAAGTAGGCTCTTCTCACCCTGCATATATATATTTCTGTCATGCAGGAGGGCGGGGCAGAAGTGTAACGTTACCATATTATGCTCTTAGATGTGACCATCAGAGCAATATAATTTCCTTTTGTTGCCTGGGGATGGCCCTGATAGTTTCCCACTCCCCCCAGCCTGCCCACTACTTTAGGTTCAGCATGGACCTCCACCTCCAGCAGCCTCAGTAAGAAGTCTCTTCTTTAAGAGCTAAGAATGGTAGTTATCTGGGAGGTGATGGGATGCCTGGGTGGATTTGTCCTAGTTTGTTAGGCATTCCACTTTGTGACCTGAACAGGCCATCTATGGAAGTCTTGGGACTTCCTCCTATTTTTTCAGAAGCATGGACTACTTACGTGGCAAGTAGGACATGCCACAAGGTGGCACTCTTAGCTTGTTTTTAACTCCTACCACAATCACATAGTAGTCAGTTTTGTTCTAAGAATATATAAAGGGACATATTTCACAACCTGACTTCTGAATACTTTGTGCTTCATATTCTATGAGCTCATTTATCCATTTTGTCAAAAATGTACACGAGTGCTGTTGAGAAGCATGAGGGCCCTATGCTTGGGACATTTGGGACATGTGGAGCACAACCCCGGGTGCCAACATTCCATCTTCATGAACCACGCTGTCATAGGTGACAGGCACAAAGTAGGTGGCCTCAAAGGAGAAGCACAAGAATAAATTGGTACAAAACTGAAAAGAGGATGTCAGTGAAGAGGCAGCCATAGAAGAGGTCCCCAGGGCAGTGGCAGCAGAGATGGAGCAAATGACACACGGCAGAGAGATTCTGAGAGCATTCTGGGCCTGGGCCACAGCATGTGCAAAGGCCTGCAAGAGTGTAGCCATGGGAACCGCTGCAAACAGACACCAAGATGCAAGTTTGGTAGTTAATTGACTGCAGAGTCCAACAGAAGCTGTGCGTTAGGTGAGACTGCGGGGAGAGGATAGAGGGAGAAGAGTGGGGACCCAGGATTGAAGTTACCCCAGTTCCTTGTCAGCTGCCCATCTCTGCTTGCCGGTGTCCCCATCTCTCACTTCTTGCTCATGCTTGTCACTCTGCTCCTGTTTGCTCCCTCTCCTGGTGGTCACTGCTCCTTGCTCATTAGTGGCAGCATCTGCTGTCTAGGATACCTTGTGTCCTTCCTGAAGGGTGTGTCAGGCAGGTGTTCCAAGAACCACACAGTTCCCTCTTCCTGGAAGAGAGTATTTGTTTTCCGGTTCACACCTTGGCTGGCACCTGTCCACATGCCTGGAATCTCCATCTTCCCTGATTGCTTATCAAGCTCCTGAATATTCATGACGCAGTCAGCGGGTTTCCTGAGCCCTTTCATCTGGTTCCTCGCCTGGGGTTCCCCAAGGCAAGGCCTTCCATAGGAACTTTGCCACCCTGAACTAAATTCAATTACTCTGCTCATCCCAGTTCATTCCTAGCACTGACCCTTTCCAGAAGGCTTTGAGAGAAGAAGAAAAACGCCGGAAGAAGGAGGAGAAGCGGAAAGAGATCCGAAAAGGCCCAAGAATCTCAAGATCAAAGTCTGAATTGTAGCCCTGGAGCAGTGTGGGGCCTAAGAGGTCAGCGAGAGGCCAGTCAGAAGAGGCAGCAACCTTGCAGCTGTGGTATTGCACCATCAAGCGCCATGGTGAGCACAGGCCACTTCTAGATGGGGACCCTACGTTTGCTAGGTCCTCAGAAGCCGGGTCTGAGACCTGGCCAAAAAGACTGAGCTTCTGGGATCTTAGGGCACACCAAGGGGTCCTTGAGAGGACACTGTTCTGCAGACAGGACCCTGCAGGGAGGCTGCTTAGGGAGGATGGCTAAAGGAACTCCTGGCCTGGATCCTCTTGGTGAGGGCTGCAGGCCAGCTGCTGCCCTTCACGAGGAAGCACCAGAACCAGGCTCTGGGTTACAGGTGAAGGTGCCATGCTTATAGCCTACCTCACTGTTCCTGGGCTGCCTGTCACCACCCACCTCTCTGCAGAGTAACACTAAAGTCAGCAAAGGATGGTGCAGAGGCTGTAAAGGCAGCAGGAGTTTCTGGAGATGTCAGGACTATCATGGAGTGTGTTTGTTTCTGTCTCATCAGGAGGAGCCCCTGGCCTCTGCACTGCAGAGAAGCAAGAGCTAGGTTAGGCCTCTCACTCACTCAATCACTCACTGCTGCCCTAATAAGGGACCAGTTTGGAGAGGGAGCCAAAAGTGTCCTGAGAGGGTGTTTATTTCACGGAGACCTTAAAAGAACATGATCTCTATTCTCAGATAACTGGGGACAGTCATTGAGCTGGGTCAGGAGACAACCAACTGGTTCTCTTTGCTGCTAAAAGATACTACCTGTGTGTGGGACAGGTTGCAGGAGGCTGTGTTCTGTAATGGGGCTACTACAGCAGGATTGACCAGACAGTGGGCTTCCCAGTTCAGGGCTCAAGCAGAGTCCTGTGGCCACAGGAGAGTTAAGCCCTCAGAGGGCAGCCTGGTTTCTCTGAGTCCCAAGGCAGGTGGCTGCCCTGGCTCTATTGAGATTACAGTGTCACCTCTTTGATCTTGCCAAGCCAAAACATACCGCCAATGGTGTGGAGATGCCCATCACACCCAGCCATACCCCTGCCTTCAAGTAAGCTTGTTGCTGACAGTGCTCAGGTGAGACCTGAGTCTTAGCCTGACTGACCTGGCTGTTCTCCACCTTCCCTATCCTGTGCCTTCATTGGTGAAATAAATGTGATGATGTCTGAGTCCCATGTCAAGCTCTAAACTTCTTCTTTGGCTTTTCCTCTGGCCAGGTTAGCAAAAGGAAGCCAGGTGTGGGAGACTTCAAGGAAGATCCTAGCAAAGCCTGCCTCCCAACAGTCATCCAGGAAAAGTATGGGGATCAGAAGGAGTTGGGAGGAGGGCTGGAGATGCTGTCTCTCCTGATGGGCAGAAGAGCTACCCAGCTGGCCTAAGAGACCTGGGCTGTAGTCCCAGCCCTGTCCATGACCCAGCTGATCCCTGAGAGGCTGATAGGAGATGACAACACTTGAGTTTGTGGCCATGGGCCTAAGAAAACCCCATCTATTGAACCTGTCTTAGTGCTTGTGGGACCGGGGACCAGAGCCAGCCCCCAGGCCTCTCCGTCTCCTTCATTGAGAAAGTTTGTAATTGTTGGCCTTGCAAGAAACGTCTTCTTGAAGGAAGTTTCTAGAGACATTCTTTAGAGGCCAACTTGGCTGTGGATCTGACTTTTTTTGTTACCCTCGAGACAGAGTTTCACTGTGTAGTCCTGGCTGTCCAGGAACTCACCCTATAGACCAGGCTGGCCTCAACCTCAGATCTGCCTGCCTCTGCCTCCCTCCCAAGAGCTGGGATTAAAGGCGTGTGCTCACTGTACCGTAGAGGATATGAGGAGGCTAAAGGTTGCATCAAGCAGTGCCGCTGCAGCTCTGGCCTGGACTATGGAGTGGCTTCTGTGTGCTGTCATCAGCAGGATGTTGTCTGCCTCCATTTCCTGAGATAGCACCATATCTGCCCATCAACAGGAATCTTGATGTTTTGATTGTGAGCCTAACCTTTAACAACTGAGGCCAGGAGTTTTCTAATTTGAGGCAGAGCCAGAGAACTGTAAAAGTGATATGTGAGAGGATGGGGAGGAGGCTCAGTATTTAAGAGCACTTGTTCTTGCAGAAGACCTGGGTTCTGTTCTGTTTCCAGCATCCAAATGGTAGCTTACAACCCCCCGCGAACTCCAGTTCCAGGGGATCTGATGCCCTTTTCTGACCTTGGGCACAAGGCACGGGTATGGTACACGTACATATATTCAGGCAAAACATTCTTACATAGAATGATATTTTGGTTGTATGCCTAGCCTTTAACAGCTGAGCTATCCACAGCCCGTGTGTGTGTTTGTGTATGTGTGTGTGTGTGTGTGTGTGTGTGTTTTAAAAAGTGTTAAGGGAAGCAGCTCCATGTAATGGGAAGGCCTAGGCTATGCCTCTCCAACTAATGTCATCAGGATCATGCCTTCTTGAGTTCTCCATCCCAGAATGCTCATGTGTCTGAGAGAAAAAGGCCCTGTCGGCAGAGGGTGTCTAGGATCTAGCTGGTTTGGTGGCAGTTTTAGCCTTCTCAGATGTCACCTATTTGCTGTGTGCCCACTGTGTTCAGGGCCTAATAGAAGGGCCCAGGCCTCTGTTTCTGTTTACTCCATCCGAGACCTTTTTCTTGGGTTTTCCCCTCTGTGCTCTCAGCGCCCATCTTGGTAGACTCCATTCTCTCTTCCTTGAAAGAGCCCCGGGGTTTCCATCTGCAACCTTCCGAGAAATAAGCAGCCGTCTCACAGGCTCCTCTCTGCTGCTGTTGCTGCAGTGTTGATCGCTGTGGTCACTCCTCTGGGAACCCCACCTTTGAGCCTTATGCAGGCACAGAACAGCCCGGCACTCAGGAGGCAGGCCCATCTCCAGGAGTTTGAAGCCTGGTCTACACAGCAAGCTCCAGGCCAGTCAAGGCTACACAGGAAGACATTGTCTCAACAAAGGTGGTGAGCGGGTGGGTGGCTTTAGAAGACAAAAACAAAACACCTGAGGGGAGGTACTCGCTCCTCCAGCGTACCCAGCAGCCGGGTTCTATTATGTGACTATAGCTTTACCCATTGTGTGTTTAGGTAGTGGCTGTGCCCTAGCTAACAGAGTGTGTTTGCTTCCTAGTGGCCTGGGGGTGGCACAGTGGTTATACCGTGGTTACAGTGATAGTGTGGTCTTCTAAGCTTCCACGTTCAGTCTGTGACCCTCAAGAATCTGGGAGCCCCTTAGTTACCCTTCAGGCAGGGGCACCTCAACAGTGGCACTGCTGACAGTTTGGAGTACTTAGCCATGTGAGAAGGCCTATCCTGAGTGCTGTAGGTTATTTAGCATGTCCCTGGTCCCTACCTACTAGATGCCAGTAGCAGTCCCCCAGTTAGGACAACAAAAAATGTCTCCAGCGTGTCTTTGGGTTGACATGCTTCTCCTTCCTCCCTCAGTCCGCCATTTTCCTCTGCCTTCCCAGTCATTGTCCAGAGAGATGTTGAGGGCTTTGGGATGATTCTTTTGGGTTATTCCTGTTCTGAGTTCTGTCCCTCTCTCCTAGTCTTTTTTTTTTTTTTTTTTTTTGAGACAGAGTTTCTTTGTGTGTAGCCTGGCTGTCGTGGACTCACTTTGTAGACCAGGCTGGCCTCGAACTCACAGAAATCTGCCTGCCAAGTGCTGAGATTACAGGCGTGCACCACCATGCCCAGCCCTTGCCTACTCTTTAAATGAATAGGCATTCTGGCCTAGCTTCCCTTCTCTGCTATTTTCTTTTTGGACAATCAAACCCTCTAGACTTAAGAGTTGGTGGCATCTGCTCTGCTACCACCTTGTCGGGTCCCAGCCCACGGGAAAAATCGAATCAGGGTTCACCTGAAAGAGGGAGTGGGGATTGAAAGTAGGATACAGAGACTCGAGAAATAACGAATCAAGTCAGGACATTTCTGATCAAGATTCACTTTAATGCCGACTAGCAGGAACATATATAGGGCAAGGTCAATAGGATCTATGCTTATCTCACTCACCCTAGCCCCCGGGCAAGAATGCAATAGCCTAAGCTCCCTGTAGAACTTCCTAGTTCTCTGAGTAGTTCCTTGTAAGAACTTCCTAGATCCTCTGGGTGGTTCCAAGTTGAGACTTCTCTACTTCTATCAAAGGTAAATAGTCCAAGGATGGCCTAGAACACAAGACCTCGTGGTGAGGTAAAGGTCAGCAACTCGAAGGTCATAGCATGCAGCCTAAGCACAGGATTTCTGACATGGCAGAATTTGGCACGGGTCCCCACACCGCCTGACAACTATCGCTGTACTCCAGTCAGAGCACTTCCTAGGGGAGGAAGGCTGAAAGCAGAGCTCTTGGAGGAAATGTATGGGAAATGTTTCTACGATGTATGGCAACTCCCCAACCAGCACTAGATACCTAGGTGCAACTGCCAATTAGTCCAGTCTCTTCAAATAAGGTCCTGAGGAGTACCTTGTGCAGTGTGATGGCCTGAACCCATCCCCCCCCCCAGATGGGTGGGAGCCAGCTGGCAGCTGAAGAGACAAGGCTGGAAGGAGATGTGTTTTGCTGAGGTGTGAGCCGGTACACTGGCCATCTTGTTACATTTCTACTTCATTTGCGCTTTTTCAGGACAGTTGGTAAGCACGCATGTGAAGGTCAGAGAACTTAAGAGAATTGGTTGACTCTACTCTGAGTCCCAGGCATTGCACTCAGGTCATCAGGCTAGGCGGCAGCATCGCTATCCACTGAACCATCTTGATGGCCCCTTGACGTCCCTTCACGGAGTCTTAACATGAGGCCTCTTGTTAGTTTCATCACACCTTTTACTTTTCCTTGGTTACTTGTACTATTGCCTGTTATTTTTACGTTCAGTGATTTTGTTCTGTTTCCTTTTTCTTTTTTTGGTTTTTTGAGACAGGGTTTCTCTGTGTAGCCTTGACTATCCTGGACTCACTTTGTAGTCCAGGCTGGCCTCGAACTCACAGCGATTCTGTTTCCTTTTTCAAGACAGGGTTTCTCTGTGTAGCCCTGGCTGTCCTATAACTCATTCTGTAGACCAAGTTGTCCTTGAACTTAACAGAGATCTGCCTGCCTCTGCCTTGTGAGTGCTGAGTGTTGGATTAAAGGTGTGGGCTACCACCAACTAGACAACGTTCAGTGTTTTTGTTGTTACACTAGGAAGTACCTAGTGTAAGCCCCTGGAGGTGCATGAGTGGCCAGGCCCTGCCCCCAAGACTATTCTATTTGCTTTTTCCAGCCAAGCTCTGCCCAACAGGGGAGGAAAAAAAAGCCCAAGGTCAGGGTACAGAATCCCACCAATCCCAGGCCACCCTGGAAAGCTCCCCTGCCTGACCAAGAAACCCTATATAAAGCCTATCTCCTGCTCAGTTTTTTGTTGCTTCTTGTCCTGAGCGGAAGTAGCTGCTTTCTCGTGCCTATCCTAATAAATCTGTCTGATGCTTGTGGTGCTGTGTGACTTCGGTGTTCCTGAGCTCCTGACGGCCAGGACACCTTTCCCTTCAGAGCTGCAGCACTTGTATTGGGGAAACTTTTCCCTCAGAGTAGTTGAGCTGTTTGCTTGCTACGGAAATCCAATAAATGTGAAAATTAACAACTGTGGCCCTGTGCTGTCTTGAAGATGACAAAACAGGCTTAACAACAGTTGCCTAACCAGTCTATAAACACAAAGTGGATTATTAGATCCACAAGTTTCTCCATACAGCCTGTATGTTCTTCATGTCAGACTCTATACCAGCTGCCTCAGACTCACTGGAAGCTCCTACATGTCATGAAAACCTTTTTCCTGTTAATACACACTTACGCCCTTTTTCTAATGTCCATTCTGTAATTTTTTAAAATGATGCCATAACATACCACAGTGTGGAGGTAGTTTATGTATCTGGTGCCTTACTGTGCAGCTCGCTTTCCGGTTAGAACGTTGTGGTGAATGCCTTCGAATGTATGTGTTTGCACAGCATTTCTTTCAACACTAATCTTTGCTCCCTCAGATAAATTCTTGGGAGTTTGCACCTTTGTGTGCTGTGTGGCCACTTGTAAGATGAGGCAGTGAGGTGACCGCTGGCGTGGGATGATGCCAAATCCTGAGGCCCTACTTCCAGGGGCCATTGGTGGGCTTGGACAAATGACCTTGTCTAAAGGCCTGGAATGCTCATGATGTTCCGAAAGACTGAAGGCCAGCTGTAAGATGTGGACAGCACTAAGGCGATTCAAGGCCCTGTCAAGTCTCGGATGGGACTAGTGTGACTCACAGGGTCTGGGCGAGATCTATCCCCCAATTGTCGGGGTACTAGGATTCTACCCAGGGTTAGGGTGAGAGAAGAGGCAATAGGGGAGATGACGTAATGTGCTCACAGCGTAAAGGGGGCGGTGGTAGGAGGTAGCGCCGGACGATAGTACGTTAACCCTTCTATTTCCGGACTCTTGACGAAATTGCTCCTGGAGCTGATCCAACGGGAAAGTAGCGGCTCCTTTAAACCAGAGGAAGGCTAAGACGAGGACCAGACGGCTGCTCTCCGCTGGCTCTTGAAGGCCGAGAGGGGCGGGGTCAGCTATGCAAATCTGAGCTGCTGATCGATGACGCACCATCACCCCATGAGCCGCTTCTCGCGCCGATTGGCTAATGCAAGCCTGGTCCCATTGACAACAAACATAGGGGCTGCGGAGGCCGGGGGCGGGGCTGCGGTGGGCGCGGCCCTGGGCGGGGGAATCCTGCCCCGCCCCTTCCGTGGAGTCCGGGCGCAGCTCAAACATGGCGGCGGTTGGCACGGGCCGGTGAGGCGGTACCAGGTGGGGGCTGTCGGGTGTCATGGGCGGTGGCGGCGGCACCGCCTCCGCATCTCCCTGAGCCGGACCTCACGGGGGACTCTGCGCCACGCTGGGCGATGGACGAGAGCGGCGAGCTGGGCGGTCTGGAGACCATGGAGACCCTCACGGAGCTGGGCGACGAGCTGACTCTGGGGGACATCGACGGTGAGCGGCGGCTGTGTGGGAGTGCGGGGGGCGCGCGGGGAGGAAGGGGTTACGGCGGCGCTCGCGGGTGCGCGTGCGCCCACCCCGCGATCGCCCTGGCGTGCGCGGGAAGGAACCCGTGGACCGGGCTGCCCTGGCGGTTCCCAATTCTTCTTGCTTCAGAATCTGATCCCGGGCCACGGTGCAGGGCTCCCGGAGGCTGAGGAGTCCTGGGCGCCGCGGAGCCTGAAGCGGGGCTGGGGGCGTTGCGAGTGCTGCCGGCGGAGGAAGCGTGGCGGCTGCCTCCGTAGCGCGCCCACACACGCTCTGGGTCGTCCCGTCTTCGCCCGCGTCCCGCGTCGCACCTGTCACTCCCAGCCTGGCCCCTGGAGCGGCCTCGGGATTTCCCAGTCTGGGCTCCTGGGCTCTGCTCCCCACGCCCCTGCCCTTTTCGGGATTGACTGACTGCCGGGTCTCCGGGCGCTCTGGAAAACTTTGGGCAACAGCTGTAAAAGCAAGTTACTGATGGAGCGGGCGGAGTGCGGCGGCCTCGGATGGAGCCCCGGGCGCTCCTGCTGTCGCACTGCAAAGGGAGTTGAGCAGCAAGAATTTTGAATTGTGCCCCCCCCCCCCGCCCTGTACAGACTAGGGAGCGGGTGGCCTTTGTTTCAGCGGCCTGTACAGCGAAGTGGAAGAGCTGGTAGGAGCCCAGGCATCATCTCTTGTAATTTTCTCACTTTTCAGCCACGGGAAGGAAGGTTTGGAGAGGGTTGCCCTCGGTCTTCATGCTGGTTAACAAAGCCCGGTTCTTTCTGTTTCTGAGTCATTCGTTTCTTTCCACTCCACCTTTGAGGATTTGAAGTTTAATGAATAGGCTAGTAATTCACAGTAGTGGGATGCTTCTGAGATCCTCAGTCCCAAATGCTTTGTGATTTTTCTTTTATTCCTCGCACAATCCTGTGAACTAGGTATCACTCCCTTTTTTTTTTTTTTTTTTTTTTTGCAGAAGGTAATTGTCTAAAGTCACGTACTTTAGAGAGTCCAGAACTCCTAAGCAGTGACTCAGTTTATAGAGGGTTGTTACGTCTAGAATCTACAACCTTGCAGGCAAATAACGATGGCTACATCCTCATTTGGCAGATGAAGAAACAGTAGGAAGAAGTGACAGCAGTTGTTTGAAAAAGGTGTTTGCCAGGTTCCTGTTTTGCTTTTATAGCATCCACCCCCACCCCTGCTTTGTCCTTACTTTTCCTTTTGGTCATCCAGGCAGTGTGACAAGACCCTGTAATCAAATTCCACTTTTAACCACAGAGTCTTCCACTAAGTATTGCTAAACACAAAGATGGTTAACAAATGGGAGGAGTTATTTCTTGGAACACAGAGTAGTTAATGTGTTTTGAACCCTCAGGTGCAAGACACAGTGTTAAGCATTTGCACACACTCTTGATCCTTCTAACAGCCCTATCAGATAAAGATGACTGTTACACTAGTCCTGTCCCCCCATGGTGCTGAGACAGAAGCCCACCCAGGACTGTTTATTAGCTTACCCAGGGCTCCACAGTCAGCAAGTAGTGCATCTAAAACTGCCTATTAGCTGGGACACAAGAAGAACTTCATGTGGTTTTTTGTATGTACATTTTATACTGACCTTTATTTGTATTAATTTTCAGTATATTAAATTACCTAGTGGTTAATACTAACTTTGTCTTCATAGATTATTAACTTTATGTATAAATAAAATGTACACTCTAGAGTCTACAGCAGTGAGTCAGTAGTTTCATAGGCCTCTATGCCAAGCTTGGGAAGTGTTTCCTTGCTCCAGGAGCTGGCTTTGGTGTCTCTGTTGTGAGGTGCCATGGAAGATAAGGATGGTATTTTATGGTCACATGGGATTGAGGTGAGTGTGGTAGTGCTAGGTAGAGATAGCTTGTATGTGCATAGGGAAGTAAGTGAAAGTCAGAGGTGTGGAAGCTTCCTGGAGGCTCTTTACCAGAAAGATCACCCCAGGGAGATAGCCCATGACCCTTAAAGACAAGAAGAACCAGTTGGGCCGAGTGAAGGCCAGCGGTCTAGACACAGAAGTGTCCCTTGAAACCCTCCGTTCTCCTGAGCTTGTTTCTGCTATGAGGGAAAGGGCCTTTCCTTTCTTCCCACAGTTCTTTGCACCTAGAATAGCAGTTGGGACAGTGAGAATGCTCACTAAATATTTATTTTTCACGAGCCTGTATGAATACCTGGAACAGGGTACTAAATAGCATTAGTTTTAGTTCTCAGGGTTGGATTAGGTCATGGTGACTAGCCATGTGCTTCTAAGAGGAGGAAGAGAGATGATATGAAAGTGAGGATAACTTACAACCTAGACACCTCATCAGCTGCCTCAAGGAGTTATGAGTCCAACACCACCAGGGCCTTTCCTCTCACAGAGCTTTAAGTTTTTGTTTGATCTGAGTGAAATAAATGGTCAGTGCCTGGTAGTATAGCTCTGTGGTAGGGCGCTTGCTTGGCCTGTGTAAAGTCCTGGGTTCGATACCCACTACTTACTACAAAGACAAGCAATGTGAGTGAACAAGGTGACGCACACTAACAATCTCAGCTACTTCAAAGACGGAGGCAGAAGGGTTGCCTGGGGTTCCAAACCCAGCCCGTGCAACTTAGTGAGACCCTCACCTTAAACTTAAAAAGTAAAGAGAGGGCTTTGGGGCCAGGGTCTAGCTCAACACTAGAACTGGTGCTCAGCACACATGAGGGTCTAGGCTCAGTCTCCAGTACTGTCTGTGGGGCTCTATGTAAATGAAGTGGGGCCCCTTTATAGCGATGACTGAGGTAACCTAGGTTAGCCGAGGGAGCAGAGTGGAGCTTCCTGGAAGATCACCGGCGCCGGTCTCTTTGCAGCAGTGCCGGAGTCTGGATTCCTACCTTTTTTTGAATGTTGGCTTCACTATCTTTTCTCTTGTGCATGTGCATGTGATCGTGGGCATAGCTGTGCCTTGGCGTTTGAGTGGAGAGTGGAATATGACTTCAGGTGTCAGGTTTTCAGCTGCTTCTTTGCAACAGTGCATCTCTTTTCGTTTGACACTGCATATGCTCTGTGGCCTTCAGCCTTCCAAGGATTCCCCTATCTCTACCTTCCGGCTTTGCAGAGGAGGAGCACTGAGATTATAGACTTGCACTAGCACATGCAACCTTGTGTGCCTTCTATAACTCTCTAGGCCTGGTGTGGTAGCACTAGTCCATTAGCGCTGCCCATATGTGCCTAGGTGTATGAGCTGCAGTCTACTGCAGCATGGACCACCTTCCAGGAGCCACACCCTTGGGGAGAACTGACTATCCCATTAACTGTTTCTCCCCCCCCCCTTTGGTAAAGATGCTATAATTGATTGGCCACGCCACCAAAACATGGCACATTTTGTAGTTACAAGTGATTGTGATTTTCCTTTTGAACGTGTAAACAAGGGAGAAGCCTTAGGAAAATTTGGGAAATTAGTCTCACAGACACACAGTTCGTGGGTGGAAGGGACAGAAAGACACAGAGAGAGGAGCACAAGCGATAACTATTAGCTGTTTCTTCTTACTGTTTGTTTTTGAGATAGGGTCTCACTCTGTAGACTTGGCCAGCCTAGAATTTGCTATGTAGACCAGGCTAGCCTGAAATTCACAAAGATTGCCTGCCTTTGTCTTTTAGGTTTTGAGATTAAAGGCATGTGCCACCAATTCACTGGTCTTGTCCTTCTTATTTTTAATGATGGAGAAACAAACATCTAAATCCAAAGGTTCTGAAAGAACCCCTTGTTTTGACCCGTCTTGTATCTCTCCTCACTTTTCACCTTGGCCTCCCTCCTACCCGGCTTGTGTTTCAGAGTAGGGTCTCAGAAGACATCCTTGTTGACAGCAGCCAGGTCTCCTATAAGGGCAGAAAGAATCTTCTACTGTGATCAGAAAAGGCAAAGTCAAGAAGGTGATCTTTTTGCTAGGCACAAAAGAAATAGATATTGGAAGCCGGGCGGTGGTGGCGCACGCCTTTAATCCCAGCACTCGGGAGGCAGAGGCAGGCGGATCGCTGTGTTTTCGAAGCCAGCCTGGTCTACAAAGGGAGTCCAGGACAGCCAAGGCTACACAGAGAAACCCTGTCTCAAAAAAACCAAAAAAAAAATAAAAATTAAAAAAATAAAAAAATAATAAAATAAAAGAAATAGATATTGGAGGGGGCAGGTGCTGCAGAGATGGCTCAGCAGCTAAGAGCACTGGCTGCTCTCCCAGAGGACCGAAGTTCAGTTCCCAGCGCCCACACGGTGGCTCACAGCTGTCTGTAACTCTAGTTCTAGGGGATCCAGTGCCCTCGTGGTACACGGATATAAATGCAGGCAAAGTACCCATACACATAAAAATAAATTAATTAATCAACTGAGTTTTTAAAAATAGGTGTCAGGAGCAGCACTGATGAGCATATGAAAGAAAAAGCAAACTACCTTAAAAATAAAAGGCTGCTAAAGATTTTTTGTAATTAATATGGGTACAAAAATGGTACATAAGATCCAAGAGGTGAGTTGGAACTAAGTTGTGCTCTAGATACAGATATTTTGTGGACTATTAGGAAAGGATTTGTTGAGCATTTCTAAGTAGACGTAACTCCAATCGTGGATTAAGAAATTTTAGCTCTGTTGATAAGAAACTTCCAAGTGTGAGGGTGTGGCCTCTGTGAAGGGTTGGCCCTGAAGACTGAGCTTAGGTGGAGTTGTAGGATTCCATTGGGGCCTTGAGCATGGGCCTTTGAGGAAGCTTAGAAGATAGCTGCATGAGAAAGGCTTGCTAGGGAGGTGATGTCTTAAAGGGGCATAGTCCCAGAGTAGGAAATGGGAAACATTGCCTACGTTCAGAAGGTCAGAACTGGCAATGGGGATTGAGATGAAAGAAGAGAGCTGGAATGGTTCAAAGAGAGAAGCGTAATAAAGGCGTACTAGGAGGCGAGCTTTGTGAAGAGCCGTCAATGCAGGGTACACGTAAACATTGCAGAGGGCAGCAGGGATGGTTGGGCCATGAGAGGAATCAGGAACTGGACTCCAGCGTTTGGTAGAGCTAACAGAAAGGGAGGGATCCAAACTAGATAAACCAAGCAGGGGTCAGAAGTGAATGGGTGAGGGGTAAGCAGAGGGAGCTGTTTTCCTTGGAGAAGGCTGAAGAACTTCTGGAAACTGCACGTTGGGCCTTATGCATGTGAGGCAACTATTCTACCACTGAGATGTAGTCCCAACCCTGGTTTTATTTTGAAACATGCGCACACTAAGTTGCTCAGACTGACCTGTCTCAGCCTGCAGACTAGCTAGGGTTGCAGGCCTGTCATTGCCAAGCCTAGCTTTTCTGTCCTGTCTTTATGAGTTGCCTGTTCTAAACATTTCATATGAACAGAGCCAGAGCCTGTGCCTTCCTTCACTTAGCACATGCTCAGAGTCATTCATGTTGCAGTGTAGTGTTTCCACACAGCTCATTTTGTTAACGTGCTTGTCAGCTGCCAGACACCTGGGCTCTGTCTCCCTTCTGGCTATTTGGGAAGAAGCAACTGAGAAATTTGGCTTTCTGTAGACACGTGTGTTCGTTCTTGTGTATTTGTGGTTGTTTGTATATCCATTTGCTCACTTCATTTCTTTTTCTTTCTTTTTTCTTTTTCTTTTTTTTCTTCTTTTTTTGGTTTTTCGAGACAGGGTCTCTCTGTGTAGCCTTTGCTGATCTGGGCTCACTTTTTAGACCAGGCTGGCTTCGAACTCACAGCGATCCACCTGCCTCTGCCTCCCGAGTGCGCCACCACTGTCCAGGTTCACTTTGTTCATTTCTGTGCTCCTTTCTTGTTTCTTGGAGCCCTCCTTTTGTTTGCCTGTCTCCCGTTTAAGTCAGCCACCTTTAACCAGCCTCAGAGTGATGTTGAGCTTCCTTTCCCTAGTTCTTGGTTTGGGGAGCTGGTAGTGTTTGCTTCCTTGTTTTTATGGAACATACCCTACTTCTAGAAGTAAGTTGTTGCTGTTTGATACTGGGTTTAATGTAGCCTAGAATGGCCTCAAAAATATACATATCTATCTATCTGTCTATCTTCTATTAATCGATGGATCGTGCACTGGGGCTGACTTTGAATTGTGATCTGCTCGCTTCTGACTTCCGGTCCCTCCCTTTCTCTCTGGCTGTTCTACTAAAGGCTGACCTCCCAAAGTTCCCAGACCACAGACCTGGCTTGGAGGTAAACTTTTGAGGATTGCCTGTTTCTAAGTATGTAGCTAACACTCACTCAAGCTTAATAGTTTGGTTAAATTTAGAGTTTGAGGCAGGCCTCTCCCCCCCCCCCTCCCTTAATACAAGGTCTTACTGTGTAGCCCTGGAGCTCACTATGTCAAAGAGGGGCATGCTGGGATTAAGATATGTACTACAACTCCCAGCTAAACATAACATGTTTTGAGACCAGGTCTTGCTCTCTATCTCTAGCCTAGGCTGGGCTTGCCATATTCTTGGCTAGGCCGTCCGAGTGCTGGGGCTACAGTTTGTATTGGACTTCCGAAGTGCTTGTGCTTTAGCTTCTAGTGGTTGAAAACTTCGATCCCAGTGTGCAGCACAGGCTGCCCCGGAGCTCACACCCTCCTGCCTCCACCGCCCTCTTCCTTGAGTGCTAGTATTAAAGCCTACCCTGCCATCCCCATTTCACCATTGAGATTTGCTGAACACTGACTTCAAGACCCTGTGCCCACCAGGCTACAACCCCAGCCATACCATTTTGATATTTTTGTCCTTTTCCTCTGACAGCTCTTGAGAGTTTGCTGTTGTCCGCAGCTTGCTTATTTTGCACAGGCTTTAAGCTCTTGGTCTCATCTACTTGTATTTTCTGCGATTTCTCAGACCACCAGCTCAGAGTTCCCTTGAATTTCTCCCTTCTCTGTCTGTCCTGCCTCACCTTAGTTAAACATTCTCCGTGCTCACACCAGGCCTTTGGGTTAATAATGTTCTTGAGTACTGCCTGCCTCCCATTAAAGTCTCCAGTTAAAACATTTATAGTTCTTATACTCTGCTCAAGATCCTGCTGGTTTTAAAAGTGTGTTCTTGCTTCTATCTCAAGTAGGTCTTATTCTTAAGTTAGTACCTAAAAAGGAAACTCTGACAGCCCTAATCTATCTACCGATCTATCTAGCTATTTTGAGACAGGGTTTCTCTGCGTAGCTCTGGCGGTCCCGGACCTCTCCCTGTAGACCAGGCTGACCTGGAACTCAGAAATCTGCCACTGGGATTAAGCGCATGTGCCCCCATGCCTGGCCGAGCAACTTTATTTCAGTTAGAATTTTTCGGGGCTGGTTTGGTGGTTCAGTCTGTAGCACCACATAGAGCCAAGAGTGGCGGCCTGCTTCTGCAGTGGGGCGCTTGGGCGGTGGTGCAGTTCCTGCCTAGCCAGGCGGCAGACGATCCTGTCTCAGCAGCAGCAGCAACAACAAAAGAATTCCTGATATCAGGTTGTCTGTATCCATTTGCACTCTTGTCTGAACTTATTTATTTATTATTTGGTTTTTCAAGACCAGGTTTCTCTTGGAACTTGCGCTGTAGACCAGCCTGTCCTTGAACTCACAGAGACCCACTTGTTTGTGCCTCCCAAGTGCTGGCATAGCATTAAAGGAATGCACCACGGTACCTGGCTAGCCAGAACTTTTTAAGTATATACACAGTTATATTTTCACATACAGATTGTTATATGTTGCAATATTTTTAGTGTAATAGGTATATAGTTGAGTATAATCCAGCCAAATAGACGACTTGCAGGTCTTTGGCTCTGGTGAACATTTTCAGTGTTTGTGGTCTCTTGCTGTGTGTAGTGCTGTTGCTGTGAGCACTCAGGGAGAGTCACTTTGGGGTTAGTTCATGGGTATGTGTGTGCCAGGGAGAAGTCTTCAGGTTAGAGCTGGATTCTACACTTCGAGCTGTGTGATACACTTACCACAATTTTCCATTGCTACAAATTACTATGGTAACTTTTATTTACTGGGGTAGAGAAATGCTGCATTTGTATGGATCAAAATTTTAGACATGTGGAACTGGAGAGATGGCTCAGCCGGTTGAGAGCACTGACTGCTCTTCCAGAGGTCCTGAGTTCAATTCCCAGCAACCACATGGTGGCTCACAACTATCTATAATGAGATCTGATGCCCTCTTCTGGTATGCATGAAACAGAGCATTCATATGCATAAAATAAATAAATCTTTAAAAAGAAGTTTTAGACATGTAAAACAGGACTGAAAATTGTTGCTCTGTCTACTAATCTCCCTAAACTATGCCTCCTTAGATGTAATCAAACTTGAGCTGGAGAGATGTTGCAATGGTTAAGAGCTGGCTTCTCTTCCCGAGGACCCAGCCCCCACATGGATAGCAACCATACGGAACTCCAGTCTCAGGGCATCCAATACCTTCTTGTGGCCTCTGAGGTCACTGCACCACATGGTGCAAAGACAAACATGCAGGCCAAACATCCATACAAATAATACAAATAAATGAATCTTAAAAAAAATTGTTTCTTTTACCTCCTGCTAAACTTGTTATTATAAGTAAAAGACAAGACAAGATAGGTGAGATGACTTAGCAGGTAAGGAGCTTGCTGCCTGATGACCTGAATTCATCCACAGAACCCCTAGGAACTGCACACTGTTTTACACACACACACACACACACACACACACACACACACACACACACACA
>OU015748.1:106765601-106796359 GCA_907169655.1 Acomys percivali
CACACACACACACACACACACACACACACACACACACACACACACACCACGGTAGCACACAGGAGGGAGAAGCAGGTAAAGCTCTGAGTTCAAGGCCAGCCTGACCTCTGTAGGAGAGTTAACTCACTCTGGCTCACATTAGGGGTACAGTTCTTATGCCCACCAGAAGGATCCAGCTGGCATCTAGTCTATTTTTTCCCCACGTCTGCCGTACTTCTGTCAAGTTTAAAGCTGAGTCCCTCCTCCTGTGCTTGGGATATACAGTCTTCCTTCTGTGGTGCTCCTTAAGGGGCAGGCCGTGGTTCTGGTGTCCAGTCTGTGCTTCGAGGGACTTGAAACGTTTCTTACATTCCATGGAGATTATTCTGGGAGCTCGGTGTTCTCGTCCTCTGTTTTCAGGGCATCATCACGTGCTGCCTGGTCTTTAGGTACATCTTCCCCTGAAAATTCTTTAGGGCTTTTTACTATTGTAAATGCTGTTGCACAGTTGCTTCTTTTCACTCTAAATTGTTTGGCCACTTTTCACCAGAATCTCTGGGTAATTTAAGAAAGGTCCTTCTGTTACAAGTCAAGTCTTTTCTCGCAATATTTTTTTTTAGATTGCAATTCTTTTTTTAAATATATTTTATTGATTTATTCATACTACATCTCAACAGTTATCCCCTCCCTTGTATCCTTCCATTCCTTCCTCCCTCCCATTTTCCCCTTCTCCCCTCCCCTATGACTGTGACTGAGGGGGACCTCCTCCCCCTGTATATGCTCATAGGGTATCAAGTCTCTTCTTAGTAACCTGCTACCCTTCCTCTGAGTGCCACCTGGCCTCCCCATCCAGGGGACGTGGTCAAATATGGGGCACCAGAGTTCGTGTGAAAGTCAGACCCCACTCTCCACTCAACTGTGGAGAATGTCCTGTCCATTGGGTAGATCTGGGTAGGGGTTCGAAGTTTACTGCCTGTATTGTCCTTGGTTGGTGCCATAGTTTGAGCAAGACCCCTGGATCCATCTCACAATATTTTTTATATTTATTTATTTATTACTATATGTATAATGCATGTACACCTGCAGGCCAGAAGAGGGCATCAGATCACATTAGAGATGATTATGCGCCACCGTGTTGTTGCTGGGAATTGAACTCAGGACTTCTGGAGGAGCAGTCAGTGCCTTTAACCTCTGAGCTGTCTCTCCAGCCCCCTTCTCACAATATTTTTAATAAAAAGAATTTCTCTTGAAGGATCTGAGCAGTGGTCCTCAGCCTGTGGGTTGCTCCTCCCACAGTGGGGGATGTATATCAGGTATTTACATCACAATTCATAACAGCAAATTTACAGTTAGAAAGTAGCAATGAAAATAATTTAATGGGTCTGGAGAGATGGCTCAGTGCTTAAGAGCACCGTCTGGTCTGATTTTCCAGAGATCCTGAGTTCAATTCCCAGCAACCACATGGTGGCTCACAACCATCTATAATGAGATCTGGTGCCCTCTTCTGGAATGCAGGTGTATGTGCAGGCAGAGCACTGTATATGTAATAAATAAATCTTTAAAAAGAGAGAGAGAGACCATATAATGATTGATTAGGTCCGTATTTGCCAGAAACTCACAAGAGGAAAGAAGGGAGCATTATATATAAAAAAAGGAAAAAAAAAAAGAAAGAAGGAAAATAATTTTATGGTTGTGGGGTTACCACAACATGAAGGGATGTTTAAAGGGTCACGGTGTTAGCCAGGTGTGGTGGTGCAAGCCTTTAATTTCAGCACTCAGGAGGCAGAGGCAGGCAAATTGCTGTGAGTTTGAGGCCAGCCCGGTCTACAAAGCAGGTCCAGGATAGCCAAGGCTACACAGAGAGACCTTGTCTCAAAAAAAGAAAAAAAGAAAAAAAAAAAAAAAAAGAAAAGAAAGAAAAAAGTGTCATGGTGTTAGGAAAGTTGAGAACCACTGAGCTGGAAAGGTGGCTCAGCAGTTAAGAGTCTATACTGCCTTTACAGTGACCTAACGTGGCTCCTAGCATCCATATCAGGTTGTCCTCAGCTGCCGGTAATTTCAGCTCTAGGAGTTTGGGTGGGTCCAGTGCCCACTTCTGGCCTCTGAGGGAACCTTCTGCACTCATGCACACATGCTCACATATAGATACACACTTACATATAATTAAAGGTTGGTTTTGTTGTTGTTGTTGTTTTGATCAGCTTTGAAGTTGGGCCTTCTAGCACACATCTTTAATCCTAGCACTTGGGAGGCAGAAGCAGGTGGGTATCTGTGAGTTGGAGGCCAGCCTAGTCTGCATAGTGGGTTCCAGGCCAGCCAGGGCTTACATAGTGAGACCCTGTCTAAAACATTATCAGTCTTAGTAGTTTTTCCTGAGGTAGGTGGGCAGGCTTTCTCTTTATTTCTTGGGCAGGGCTGGGCTGCAACTTGTGTTAGCCTTTTCTATGGTGTTTAATTTTTTTGTGCATATATGTACACATAAAGTTACATATAATTGTTTAAAAGATTATTTTATTTGTTTATTTACTAGGAGGGGGTTGTGTGTCATGGAGTGTGTGTGGCGATCAGAGGAGAACTTTCAGGAGTTGGTTTTCTTCTTCCCCCGTTGGTCCTCTAGTTAGACTATGTGGGTCCCAGGATGAGCAAACTCAGGAATAAAGGCTTGGTAGCAAGCACCTTTAATACACTGGGCCATCTTGCTGACCCAGGACCATTTTGTCTGTGCTTGTAGATGCTGACATTGATACTCTCCAAGAGTATATGTGACTTGTTTTGTTCTTTATTAATTAGCTGTCTGCCTTAGTTGGCTTTTTTGTTGCTGTGATAAAAACCCATAACCAAAAGCAACTTGAAGGTGAAAGAGTTTCTTCTACTTACACATCTGGATTACAGCCAATCACTGAGGGAAGCCAAGGTAGAAACAGCAAGGCAGAACTGAAGCTGAGGCCGTGAAGGGGTACTGTCTCCTGGCTTGCTTCCTATGGCTTGCCCAGTCTGCTTTATTGTACAATCGAGGCCTATGTGCCCAGGGTGGTGCTGCCCACAGTGGGCTGAGCCCTCTCACATTAATAATTACATTATAACAATCAATCACATGAAATAAGAAAATGCTCACAGACTTGCTTGCAGCAATCAGATAGAGGCACTTTTTCACTCAAGGTTCCCTTTCCCAGATGACTGTAGCTTATATCAAGTTGGGAAAAAACCAACAACAAACCAGCCAGCTGTCCCTATAGGCAGCACTCACCGTGTGCTCCACACTGCATCTGCTCAGACCTTTACAGGGGATCCATTTTGAAAGGAGGATCTTGGGTGTGACACCATCAAAGGTAAACAGCGGCCCTGAGTTCCAGGCACTGTTTACTTTCTATAACTGTGTTTTCTCCTAATACAGTTTTGTTTTTAATCTTTTCTCCGGTTCTCCAATTCTTAGGATCTGAGGCCCACGCAATACAATTATAAGCAGTGTGTTGGTGGCCTTAATCCTGATGTGTGTGTGTGCAGTTCTGACAGCTGTGTGTGTCTTTCCTCTGGCCCATGCCACGTTCCTGTCTAATGTAAGCACGCGTCTAAGCCTCAGGCACGAGGCTGTGGGATGGAGTTGGAAACTAGAGATATGCCAGATTCCCTGCCTTCAGTGGACATGTGCTCCTCCCTGGGGCACTGGAGGTGACTTCCCCTGGGTCCCCTGGTCCTTCTGTGCATTCCCTTCATGTTTAGGGTGGGGGTTGGGATGTCTGTATCTTAGTACTTGAAGATGAGGGGAGCTAAAGCACACAGTTGGAGTGGCCAGGAACTAATAGGAACTAATAGTTGAATGAGCTTCAATTTGAGCTGACTCTAGGACCAAGGGCATTTCTGAGAACAGTTTTAGAATGTTTATTTTTATTTTTTTCCTTTGGAAAGGGCTTTTATAAGTATAGTGGGTGGGACACAGCAGTCAGAGTGTGGTATGAGTGGTTCCGGTTACTTCCACAAGACTCAAGGGTTAAACTTCTTGACGTAAGGGGATTTTTAGAGGCCAGCCTGGCCATCTAGCTAAAACTCCCTGGGGAACTCCTGCTTAGACACTGGCCTCCCAGTGCTGAGGGACTCACTGGCTGGAAGGCAGCTCCAGCCTTGAGAGTCGCCAATGTCCCGCACAGTCTGACTCTTTCATCTGGCCTGGAACAGGTCTATTGGGTTCAGGGTCTGGTTTGGGTGAGGAAATTCTGAGCTGCTAAACCAGGTGTGCAGCTGCTCTGCTGAACTACCTTCTGCCTAGCCCTGGTTCCTGCCCTCCCACCGCTGCAGAGGAAGCAAGCGCTTCCTGAGTGCTAACATTCCTGTGAGCCTTACAGGTGACAAAAGTCTGCCTAGTAGCATCTGTCCGCCTTAACAGCGCTGCCTTACTTCCTTACTGCCTTACTTCTGTCTGCAGAAGAGCTGTGTAAGAGAGAAAGAAATGATTTGTCCAGGATTTTCCATGCTGAGTGGGGTGTGCCATTCATCCTTGTCCTGTGACAACGAGGTGGGAGATATCCTGATGTAGGAAGGTGACTGTCCAGGAGCCTCTTCTCTGGGCGGAAGTTATAATGAATGAACACAGTAGTCATAGTCCAGTGCTAGAAGGTATTTGAAATTAATGAAACAGTCTTTATTTTCAGGGAGTTTTTTTCTTTTTGATTTCTGTACTCAGAGTACAAGCTTACATCCAAGTGTTCACAAGGAAAAAGTGTAACAGGAGCCATGGCAGGAAGCATCCAGATGTTTGAGGCACTACCGAGGACTCAGGGACTGTAGCACTTGGGCTCAGTTGTGGAGGAGGGTGAACAGATCCATTCTTGATAAACTGTTACCTTCTCAACCGGTTTGGATCAGGTTCTTCTTTGCTTCTTTATTGGACTAGCTTGAACTAAAAGTCAGGGTTTCTTTGGGGGAGGGTAATAGGTGTATTGACCAGAGAAGCCAGGAAGCTCTGGGCTTGGGAAGTGGGTTCAAATCCAGAGAAGCTCAGCAGTGCCAGAGCCCAGCCAGGGTTAGTGTAAACAACAGCCTGCTTAGGAACCCACCGTCTTGATGAGCTGTTGTCCACCTCCCTGGGCCATTCCCTAGTAGGAGCATGCTTGGTCAGAGCGGGCTTGTAGGAAGCCCTATCAAGACGTGCCTGGGGGGCATTCTGGAGAGGAAGACCGGGTGCTTGTGGGGGGATACTGATGATGGTGGGCAAATGAGACAGACATGCCAGCTGCCCACTGGGCTTCTACTCTCTGATGATGCCTTTTTTGTTTGTTTGTTCTAGGTTTTTGTTTGTTTGGTTTGGTTTTTTGAGGCAGGGTTTCTCTGTGTTAGCCGTGGCTGTCCTGGACTCACTTTGTAGACCAGGCTGGCCTCGAACTCACAGTGATCTGCTTGACTCTGCCTCCCAAGTGCTGGGATTAAAGGCGAGCACCACCACTGCCCAGCTGATTACTGTATTAGCATCTTGCAGGACATTTCTTGGTGCTGTGATTTTGTTGTTGTTGGTTTTGTTTTTCCCCTCAAACTATTTGCTTTTCCTTGAACACTCTTCTATCCCTTTAGCTCATAAAACCCCTTTTATCCTAGATTTAGCTTTCAGTCTCCCAGAATGCTTTGGTCCTTTACTCTCCCACAGCCTTTTCTTGAGGCGTTTGTCTGTTTTTTCTTATGTTGAAGTTTGTGGAACTGCTTGGGTTTCTGTCCTCTGAGATTTTCTTAAACAGGTTAGGCAAGCACTCTTTCCCCAGTACCACTAAGCTACACCCCTGGTATGTCCGCCTCCCTCTGAGACAATGGCAGTGCAACAGACTGGCCTCCAATTCATAGGCTTTGTTTCAGTTTCCCAAATGTTGGGGACTAAATCCAGGGCCAGGCAAGCACCCTGTCACTGAGCTATACACCAGTGCTTCTCTGTGAGGTTGTGGGGTGAAAAACAGTTCCTTCCTTCTTTTCCTTTCTTCCCTTTTCTTTTCTTTGAATCTTTTATTATTTTTAGCTCTTCTGAGATAATGAGGTTTCTCTTTGTATCCTAGGCTAGTCTTCAGCTATCATTGTAGCTTGTGTTGAGGTTACAGTTGTAGGCCATGGTGCACAGATCAGTGCTTTTCCCCTTGCTCTGTAATGGGTCTCACACAAGGCATTAAAGATCTTCCAAGCTATCAAACATGTAGTAAGCATCCTAGACAAGTACCAAATGGAGGTTTGTATATAACTCAATGACCTACGTTTCAAGTATTCTTAGTTTTAGGGAGATTTGAGCGTGTGCTGGTAAATTCTTGGGTCTTATGTGTTCACCTAATGGTTCTAGTACTAATAAGGGTTGAGGTCCTTTGCTTTGTGGACTCTGCCCCCAAGAGCACAATCCAGGTGAAGGGCTTTGTGCCTGGCTTTGTTGGCAGTGGGTCATCTGCCGTGTGAAACGCAAGGCCTTCTTCAGGCAGAGTCATGTAGGATCAGTTCCTTGAGCGTCTTGCTCAACTTTTAGTCTGCTGTTTCAAGAGTGAGAGAGCCGTGTAACACTAGGGTGGGGACAGATAATGAGCCAGGAAAGACAGGAAAGGTCTGGGATGACACATCATTTCCTTCCCAAGCTCAGGTGTTCCCTCCTGCTCACTCATCAATGCAGCACTCACTAAGTGTCCGCCCTGTCCGCCTGCTACAGGCTTGGTCTCCTGAGATCCGTGTGATAGTGGAACCGAAGTGTGCAGTGACTATGAGCTTGATTTCAAATCCCTGCTCCACTCTCTGCCAATTGTGTGATGCTGGCCAAGTTACTGTCGCCGCTACTTCATAACTGTAATTTTGCTGCTGTTATGACTCTTAATGTAAACATCTGATATGCGACCCCTGGCCAAGTTACTTAACCTCAGTGCCTTGCTTTCTTATCTGAGAAGTGGGTGGTAATAGCACCTACTTCAAAGTGTTGTGGAGATTGCATAAAGACGTCTATGAAGTGTTTAATGGGGTGTTGTCATGAGCTGTTTTTGTTATTACTGTTACTAATCTGCCCAGGGCCATTTCTTCTTGATTGTTGCACTCAGAGTGCAGAAATTTCAAAGTAATAACTGGAACTTGGGCTGCCATCAGCCTTAGTTAGATAAGAACTAGAGTGCCTGGGTAGGGACTCCCATTGGAACATTCTAGAATCCAGCTACTGTGAGACAAGGTAGTCCTAGTTAGTGGTAGAGTTCATCAAGGAAACCACAGTGTTTGTGTTTATGGGGATAACTTCTGTAGTAGTGAGCCTCTTGGAGGGTGAGGGGGTGTGGAGGCACAGGACTTCCCCAAGAAAGGCTCCCCTCCCTCCCTCCCTCCCTCCCTTCCTTCCTTCCTTCCTTCCTTCTTTCTGTATGTCTACCTATCTATCTTAAGTATCTCTCTATCTTCTCGTTTATGTGCCTGAGACTATGTGCACAACTCCTCTTTGGACTTGACCTTATTTTCTTTGGCACTTAGCACCCAGGCAGTATGCACTATGCCTTACATAGGAGTGCTTGAGCAGATACATTGTGTGGTGGTTTTGAGGGTTATACAACAATGTGTGGAAGTGCCTAACAAGGCAGTAAAAGTAGACTAACAGTGACAATGCTAATGACATTGTTTTAAAAAAAAACACCAGCAAAATATCTATTCATACTTTACTAATAAACATTTACATGGGTCAAGAAACAGTGGTGAAAACACAATGCCTTTTCAGGCAACAGACCCAGTTTTACAATTCCTGTGCTTTGTGCTCGGCCTTAACACATGTTTGCACAGGCTTTTACCACCAGAATCTGCCTCTTGGAAGCATTTATTGTTGTGTTCGACATGTAATAGGATCTCAGTTCACGTTTATTCCATGCATGTCTTTGCCGCTTGTTCTTCATTAAAGCAGAAGGGGCTAAGGAGAGAGCGCATTGGAGGAAGTATGTTGTCAGAGAAGATCTCCTTTATAGGATAAGAACTTGGGTATGGAAGTATGCCTATCAGAAATGGTACAAAGAACCAGGCAAGACTATCTGGTTCCTGTTTCTTGGATGAGTCAGTTACACACGTGCTTACCTAAGATAGGTGTTCTTTGCTGAACTTTGTGGGGGAATTTGTGTTATGGTGTTAAACATGGAACCCCAGAGTTCACTGAGCTCCATCTCCAGATCTCTTCCATCAATACAGAAAGCAATCTGTGGGTTATTTCCTAAGTGCCTTCTAGCACACCTTCATGTGGCCGTCATTGTCACTCCAGGCCTGCAATTCATCCTTCTCCAAAATTGCAATTCATATAGACAGGTTTGGGAAGCAGGTGTGGTGGCGCACGCTTTTAATCCCAGTACTTGGGGGGCAGAGGCAGGCGGGTCTCTGTGAGTTCGAGGTTGTGAGTCCAGGACAGCCAAGGCTACACAGAGAGATCCGGTCTCGAAAAACCAAAAAAAAAAAGAAAGAAAGAAAGAAAGAAAGAAAGAAAGAAAGAAAGAAAGAAACCTTGTGTTCAAGAGCGAGCAGATAACTGGATGTGAGGTAGAGAGTCCGTGGTGGAAGCCATTACGTAGGTTTGAAGGAGAATGCTATACAGGTCTTAGAGAAGGACGAAGCTGATCTTAAGGCTAGAGCATGAGAGTGAACCCCCAGCCTCAGGCTTGTGCAGAAAAGGAAAGAGGTAGCTTTCAGCGGTAGAGGAGAAACTCTGGTAAGTAGGAACTGAAAGAAACCATTAAGAGTTGGAGAGTGGCCTGGCATAGTGGCACACACTTTTAATCCCAGCACTTGGGAGGCAGAGGCAGGCAGATCTCTGTGAATTCGAGACTAGCCTGGACAACAAAGTGAGTTCTGGGACAGTCAAGGCTACACAGAGAAAAAAAGAGGTGGTGGAGGAACGCTGAAGAAATGGCTCAGAGGTCAAGAGCACTGGATGCTCTTCCAGAGGGCCTAATTTCAATTCCCAACAACCACATGGTTCCTTACAATTATCTATAATGAGATCTGGTGTCCTATTCTGGTGTGCAGGCAAATGTGTAGTCAGAACACTAGTAAATAAATAAATCTTAAAGAAAACAAAACAAAATCAACAACAACAAAAGAGTTGGAGAGTGTGTGGCTGGAGAAATGGCTCAGAAGTTAAGAGTGCTGCTCTTCCAGAGATCCAAAACTTAGTTTCCAGCACGCACAGCGGGTGGCTCACAACCACCTAGAATGAATGAGCTCAAGGAAATCTGACTGGTCCCTGGAGCACCCACATAAGCTGGACGGACGGACGGACGGACGGACGGACGGACACACACACACACACACAGCCCACAAATCTTTAAAAAAGAAAAAGAGTTGCTCAGAGCAATTGGTAGGAAGCTCTGTGTGTTTAAGAAATTTGTTTTAGCCAGATGCAGTGGTGCATCCCTGTAATCCCAGCACTCTGTGAGTTCAAGGCCAGCCTGGCCTACAAAATGAGTCCAGGCCAGTCATGGCTACACAGAGAAACCATGTCTTGAAAAAAAAAGAAAGAAAGAAAGAAAGAGTTTGGAGCTGAAGAGATGACTCAGCAGGTAAGAGTACTTGCTGCTATGTTAGAGGACTTGAGTTTACTTACCTTGGCTTTTTTGGTCTTTTTGTTAGTTTTTTTTTTTTTTCCCCCAAGAGCTGAGGACCGAACCCAGAGCCTTGTGCTTACTAGGCAAGTGCTCTACCATTAATCTAAATCCCCAACCCCAAGGCTTGAGTTCACTGCCCTGCACCACATGGCAGCTCACAACCATTTAACTAGTTCCAGGGTGTCTGATTTGAAACATGCTTGTGCCAGCCAGCTACTCAAAGCTGATTGTACTGATTAGATTCAAAGCAGGGTATGGAGTGGAGTGATAAGATGCTGGGCAGTTTTAGGGTGAACTTGTGGCAAAGAAGAAAACCATTGAGCCGGGCGGTGGTGGCGCACGCTTTTAATCCCAGCACTCGGGAGGCAGAGGCAGGCGGATCGCTGTGAGTTCGAGGCCAGCCTGGTCTACAAAGTGAGTCTAGGACAGCCAAGGCTACACAGAGAGACCCTGTCTCGAAAAACCGAAAAAAAAAAAAAAAGAAAACCATTGAAAGTGGTGTTGAAAATAGCTCTTCCGCCGAGTATGGTGGTGCACGCCTTTAATCACAGCACTTGGGAAGCAGAGGCATGTGGATAGATGTGAGTTTGAGGCCAGCCTGGTCTACAAAGCGAGTCTAGGACAGCCAAGGCTACATGGAGAAACCCTGTCTCGAAAAACCAAAAAAAGAAAATAGCTCTCCCAGGTGAGACTGTCAGAACTGTCTCTAGGACTAGAGAGCTGCAGAGGCACCTCCTGGGAGCCTGGGAAAGGAGAACAATCAGGAGACCACATTAAGAACTGTTTTAGAGGGGGCTGGAGAGATGGCTCAGGGGTTAAGAGCACTGGCTGCTCTTCCAGAGGTCCTGAGTTCAAGTCCCAGCGACCACATGGTGGCTCACGACTATCTATAATGAGATCTGGTGCCCTTTTCTGCATAATAAGTAAATAATTTTTAAAAAAGAAGAAGAAGAACTGCTTTAGAGCCAGGTAGTGGTGGCACATGCCTGTAATCCCAGAACTCTGGAGGCAGAGGCAGGTGGATCTCTGTGAGTTCAAGGCCAGCCTGGTCTACAAAGAGAGTCCAGGACAGCCAAGGACACACAGAAAAACCCTGTCTCAAAAAAAAAAAAAAAAAAAAAAAATTCAGGACAAGGTTTTTCTGTGCAACAGGGCCCTGGCTGTCCTGGACTCTGTTTGTAGACCAGACTGGCTTTGAACTCAAGAGATCTGCCTGCCTCTGCCTCCAGTGTTGTGGGATTAAAGGTATGCGCCACCACCGTCCAGCATAAAAAATATTTTTTTGCTCTAGATTTCTTGTGTGCCTTTGCTCCTAGTAGTGTGGGGTGTGTATGTTATGCATGTGAATGCACTGCTACGTGGAACCCAGACCAGGCCATATCTTCCTGTACTAACCTCTTTCTCAACTGGGAGCCAGCTTGGTGTCTAATTCTGGGTTATAGCACACACAGCCATGCCCACCTGTTTATGTGATGCTAGAATTTGAACTCAGGTCCTCATGCTCACAGAGCAAGCACTCTTGCACTGAGCCCAGTCTCCTCCTCCTTCTCCTCCTCTTCCTCCTCCTCCTCCTCCTCCTCTTTCTTCTTTTTGTTCTCGTTTGTTTGTTCTGTAGACCAGGCTGGTCTCCACCTGTCTCTGCTTCCCAAGCACTGGGGTTAAAGGAGTGTGCCACCACCATCTGGTCTATTTTTCTAAATTTGTCTATAATGAATACATTTTTTTCATGATTTAAAATATTATCTAGGCCTAAAAAGTGTCTCAGCAGGTAAAGGCACTTGTCACCAAGGCTGATGATCTGAGTTCCATCACTAAAGCCTCTGCAGTGAAGGCATCTCCAGTCAGGTGGGAGGAGAAAAGTGACTCCTAGAAGTTGTCCCTGTGCCTGTACATATGGTGCCCTGGTATGCATAAATTCCGCCCGAGGTAAATAAATATAATTCAAGGGTAAAAAAGCAAATTAAATTATACAACACTCATAATGTATAAAATGTGAGAATAACATTGTATGAAAGTCTCAAATAATTAAGAAAATATGTATTAGAAAAGTAAATAGTGGGGCTGGAGAGCTTGCAGAAGGCCCATGTCTAGTTCCCAGTACCCACATGGCAGCTAATAACAGTCTGTAACTCTAGGGGATCCAGCGCCCTCTTCTGTCTTCTGTGAGCACTGCTTGCCCATGGTGCTCAGATACATGCAGGCATAGCACCCATACAATAAATGTAAATGACTTTGTGGTGTGGTCACTCACGCTGTAATCCCAGCTCTGAGGAGGCCAGCTTTGGCAACATGGTAAATGCCCAGTAACGTGGTAAGTTGTGTAGTAAGGCTCTCCACCCTACTCCCCCCACCCCGCAAAAAGAAAAAAAGCAAAAACAAAAACAAAAAAAAAAAACCCAAACCAAACAAAATCCCAAGAATTAGCCGGGCGTGGTGGTGCACGCCTTTAATCCCAGCACTCAGGAGGCAGAGGCAGACGGATCACTGTGAGTTCAAGGCCAGCCTGGTCTACCAAGCAAGTCTAGAACAGCCAAGACTACACAGAGAAACCTTGTCTCAAAAACAAAACAAAACAAAAAAACCCCTAAGAATTAATGACCTCTGTTCTTCCCTCACCTCTCAGGGCTAGGTAGCAAATACCTTCAGGACTATTAGCTGACAATGTCATTTGAAGACATTCTTTTTTTGTTTGTTTGTTTGTTTGTTTTTGTTTTTGTTTTTCGAGACAGGGTTTCTCTGTGTAGCCTTGGCTGTCCTGGACCCGCTTTGTAGACCAGGCTGGCCTTGAACTCACAGCGAACCGCCTGCCTCTGCCTCGGAGTGCTGGGATTATAGACGTGCGCCACCACGCCCGGCTTGAAGACATTCTTATTCCATTTGCAGGCTTTGGATTTATTCCTAGTCAAAATTAATCTGATGGGGGCCTGGAGTGATGGATTAGGAACTGAATTGCCCTGGCTGCTCTTCCAAAGGATCCACGTTCAATTCCCAGCCACTCACATGTCAGCTCATGGCCATCTGTTCAGGGCATCTGGCGCCCTCTTCTGGTCTCCTTGGGCATGATGCAAGCACTTGGGGTTCAGACCTACATGTCGGCAGAATACCCATACATACATAACTGAAAATAATAAAAATGGAGTCTGCTCATGCTTCAGGCTAGTTTATGAGTACCAGCGGCTGCTGGCTGAGCCAGCCAGGTAATTCATGTTGCCTCTGGGACATAAGCTCCACCGAGTGACCGTGAACCTGCGTCTCTTTAAGGCATGAAACCATGAAGTGCATGGATGCTAAATAGTGCCTCTGGTTTTGTTTCCTTGCTTTTAAAGAGACCGAACTGATATGTTTCTTGGCACCTCAAGGAACTTAGCTCTAAAGGGGACATGCTGTAGAAGGGAGAGAAGTGAGCTTAGGTGTGCCGGCCTACTTCTGGGGAGCCTCTCCGCCCCTGTGTTCCCTGAACTGCAGCTGGAACACAAACTCCATTTTCAAAGCTTCATAAACCCTTCTCCCAGACCTCACTTGTCCTGGTTTCATGGTTCTCTGTGGAAATGAGAGCCTGTGTAATTGCCTGACACAGGGCATGGTGCAGGGAGCAGTACGGAGGCATTCCGATGTTCCCACACAGTGGGGTGTGCGTGGAGCTAAAGAGCCTGACTGTTCTGGAGCCTGCCCCGTAGCTCACTGGGGTCCCTCTTGGTGTCCCTGTATGGAGCACCTTCCCACAGTACCCATCCTTCCTTACTACTTGGTTAGGGCCTGCTGCCCAACTGACTGGAGATGCCTTCACTGCAGAGTCCTCTGAGAGAATTAAAAGGGATTTGACTTCAAGAGAAAAAAAAGCAGCAGCAGTTCAGTTCCATCTGCTTACATACTCTTTTTTGAGACAGGGTCTCTCTTATGTAGCCTTGGCTGTTCTGGACTCCGTTTGTAGACCAGGCTGGCCTCGAACTCACAGCGATCCACCTGCCTCTGCCTCCCGAGTGCTGGGATTAAAGAAAGGCGTGCGCCACCACGCCCGGCTGCTTACATACTCTTAACCTGCTTGTGAACTAAAACCTGTGGCCTTTGCACACCAGCGTGTGTGTTCGCAAGCAAAGGGTTTTTTGAGAGCTCTTCGTGAAATAAACTAAGTGGGCCTAAGTGCCTGTGTAGTGGGTGCTCTAAGGGTGCCTGCCACTGAGGAGGAGCTTCATAAGGGCCTGCCCCTTAGCAGCACTTTGCATAAATGGTCTTATTTATCCTCAGAGCAAAGAATCAAGTGGGTATTTATTGCCCAGACAACCTTTTGTAGTGAGGAAACTGTATAGAGAAGCCATTTGTCTGTCCTCACAGTTTCTTGGGCTGCCTTCCTGAGACCCGGGCCCACACCGCACCAGAGCCCGCCTGTCCCTCCCTCAGATTGCTCTGCTATGTAGGTTTTGTTAAAGTTTTCTATGATCTCGTGCTCTGCTAGGAATGTATGAGCACTAGATTGGCAGCCTGCAGTGCTGCAATTGAAATGCTAAGCTCCACTTGCTCCAGTTCAACCACACTAGGACGCTCCAGTGACACTGCTTGTCCCACACACAGCTCTCCTTCCTCAGACATCTCTCCCGAGGCCCCTCCCACCTTTAAAGGCTTGGAAGGGACTTGCTGGGAGGGATTTGGGGAAATGAATGGAGGTGATGAGATGGCGCTTTTTTGTTTGAGTGGCCATTTTTTTATTATTGTTGTTGTTGTTTTTGTTTGGGTGGCTGTTTTTTGTTGTTGTTGTTATTATTATTATTATTATTATTAACTTTGTGTGTGGGTAACACATGTATGGAGGTCGTAGGACACCTTGTTGTGAGAATCAGTTCTTTTTTTCTACCATGTGGATTCTGGGAATCAAACTCCAGTCATCAGGCAGGGTAGCAGTGTCTCTCTTCCCACTGAGTCAGCTTGCTAGATGTGGCGCTGTTTTGGTTGTGGTGGTTTGTTTGGTGTCTGCGTGACAGCATCGCTGCCCGAGGAAGTGTGGAGATTCAAGGGTTATAGATGCTTGGAATATGATCTAGAAAAAAGGGGAGCTTGGTTTCCAAGTGGGCACATCTTGGCCCCACAGCCAGAGGTCCACAAGGGCCCTGAAAAGCATGGAATCTGGTGCAAGGCCAACTGCTGTTCCTTGGCTTCAGGCAGGGCTCTGTGGTACTGCAGGTGAATGAAATGATATGGCAGAAAACTGGATCTAAACCTGGCTGTGTGCTGACTGTTTGTTACCATGTTCCAGTTACTTCTAGGGCTTTACATACCATCTTTCCATCCTTTCTTCTCCTAAAAATTCTTGGCAACTTTACATAAATGCTAAGTGTCACCACCTCCCCCTCCAACTCCAGTGCATCAATTTGTTCATCAAGTTTAAAAGTTAGTGTTTGGGGAGCTGAGGATGGAGCCCAGTGATAGAGCACTTGCGTAGCATGCACCAGGCCCTAGGTTCAATTTCCCAGTACCTCAGAAGAAATCACCAAGTAATTAATAACCAGAACCACGTTAAAGACAACAAGTTGGCTGTCAGTTCAGCTGTTGGTTACCAAGGATACTAGACTCTAGGCAATGGGATTACATACAAATCCACAGGAACCATTTGGGCGGGGGCGGGGGGGGGGGGGAGTACAAAGTGAAGATGTTTGTGTTTCATCAGCGTGCTGTAGTGGCACCTACCTGTAATCCCAGAGCTTGGGAGACTGAAACAGGAGGATTGTTTTGAGTTCCCAGGCCAACGAAGTCTACATAGCAAGACCCTGTATCCAAAAAACAAATCCAAAAAAGTTTATATTTTGGGTTGCAATAAAATTACTCCTTTTCTTTTGTTCGCAGAGATGCTACAGTTCGTCAGCAATCAGGTGGGAGAGTTCCCTGATTTGTTTTCAGAGCAGCTATGCAGTTCCTTCCCTGGAGGTGGTGGCAGTGGCAGCAATGGTGGCGGCAGCAACAGCCATGGCAGAGGCAGCAGTGGTGGAGCTGCGGATCCCGCAATACAGCAGTCGTTCAGCCAGGCCCCGTTGTCTGCCTTCTCTCCCTCAGCGGCCTCCCCTCAGGCTCCAGCCCTGCAGGTCAAAGTCTCTCCTACCCCACCAAGGGCAACCCCCGTTCTCCAGCCCCGACCCCAGCCCCAGCCTCAGCCTCCAGCTCAGCTGCAGCAGCAGACGGTAATGATCACCCCAACATTCAGCACTGCTCCCCAGACGAGGATCATCCAGCAGCCGTTGATATACCAGAACGCAGCGACCAGTTTTCAAGGTGATTCCCAAGTCGGGGGGCCTGTGTGCCAGGTGTGCAGTCAGACTGCAGATCTAGCCTCTGAGCATCATAGAAAATTTCAGTACGGTCCTGTCTGGACAAGTTTCTGATCATTGGCAGAACGGTGCAGGAAACTGTCTCCTTCCTCAGAGAACTTAATGTCTGTTAGACCTTCTTCCGAGTCCAGACATGGTAAAGTCAGGCTTGTTCTGATAGAGGTAGAGTCCTGAATAAAATTAGGTCCAAAACTTAACATAGCCCCAGATCTGAGCATCCACAGATGAGACCTGCTCCCTAAGCAGATAACTCCTAAGCAAGCACTGTGGAGATAAATACCATTTTTAAAATAGATGCTACATCTCTAAATAGCAGCCATGAGAGGTATATGTTGAGTGAGCGACCGAAGAACTTATTCTTCCTGTGGTGTGCTATATTCCGTGACAACAGGGGGCCCTGGGTAGGCTCAGAACTGCTCTCAATTTGAAGACACACATAATTTTCCGGTGGGTTTTGAGACTTTGGAGGAGGAGGCAGAAAGCAGAGACCATGATCCCAAAGCAGATTTCCATCTAGAAGGGATGGGAAGCAATGAGGCTCCGGGGGGCTGTTGATTCTCAGCATCTATTAACTCCATCTCGGTGCAGCCATTTGCCGAGTAGCTTCCCTTACATTCACTCCAGCACCCAGCGTAATAAAACAATTTGTACCCATTCCATCAGATACTGATGCCACCCTTATGGGATGTGCTGTTCTCTACACCAGCTTGTAAATGGCTGTGCGCATTTTCCTCAGCAGCAGGTGGGAGGCCGAGGCCATCAGGAGGCACTCCATCCTCAAGTCATGCTACAGCTGCAGTGACACCGTGCACTCCATATCTGTGTAACTTTTCCTTCTCTTCCCCAAAGTCCTGCAGCCTCAAGTGCAAAGCCTGGTGACGTCCTCACAGGTGCAGCCAGTGACCATCCAGCAGCAGGTGCAGACGGTTCAGGCGCAGCGGGTGTTGACCCAGACAGCCAACGGCACGCTGCAGACCCTTGCCCCAGCCACAGTGCAGACAGTCACTGCACCCCAGGTGCAGCAGGTCCCGGTAGGTGTCTTGGAAAGGACTCAGAGAGGAACTGGGGGGAGACTCTCAGCTAATCCTCAGTTGAAACTTTGACGTGCTAAGAAGGGTCATCCAGAGTGTACCCAGAGTAGCTGAGAGGCCTAAGAAGGGAACCTGGACACCAGGCTACACCTATGAGTACCATAGGGCGCTCTGACAGAGCCTCACCTGTAGATAGGCTCTAGCAACCTTGGAAAAGGCTGCTACCATGACTGTTGACACATCTGATGGGTATAAAACCGGAAAGAGATCTACCAGGTGGCTCCGTGGACATTGACACTTGTTACCAAGCCTGAGAGCCTGAGTTCAGTCCACATAGTGAAAGGAAGAAGCAGCAATTGCACGCTACTCTCTGACTTCTACACCTGAGTTGTGGTACGTGCATCCGCCTCCTGCCCCTTTCCCTGCAGTAAAACTGGAGAGAAACATGCTAAACTATCTCAGTTAATCTTTAATTTTGCTTTCCTTATTTTACAGTGGAGGGACAGGGGAGGTAAATGTGCACTGTTTTTAGGGGGCTAAGGAGATGGTTCAGTGGGTAAGGTTGCTTGCTCTGTAAGCTTGATTTTTGTTTTTTCGTTTATTTGATTTGGTTTGGTTGTTTGGTTTGAGCTCTCTCTGTGTAGCCTTAGCTGTTCTGGAACTTACTCTATAGACGAGTCTAGCCTCAAACTCACAGAGATGCATCTGCCTCTGCTTCCCAGGGGCTGGGACTAGAAGTGTGCACCACTTCCATCAGGACCTGTGTTTGAACCCCTGTACCATGTAGAAACAGGCCTGCTGCTTGTGCCTGTGAACCCAGCCTGGGAAGGGGAGAGGGGCATGTCCTGAGAGCTCACTGGCCTGCCAGTCCACCAGAGGGGCAATAGCCAGATAGGTGTGTGTATCTGCACATATGTGTGCATTTACCACACATGTACAGTATTATGTATGAACTTATATTTTCTTACTAACAAACGAACCTTTTTATTACGTTTAAAGGTTTTTATTTTGCGTGCATGTATACGTGGGTGGGTGGAGATGAGCGGACAGCCTGCAGGAGCTGGTTCTCTCCTTCTACCTTGTGAGTCCTGCGCCTCAGACTCAGATCACCAAGCTTGGAGGCAGGCATATATACCACCAAGCAGTCCCTGGCCCCAAATCAACTTACCTAAAAATCAGCAAAAGAAAAACAAATAAAACCTGGGTTTATCGTTTTTACTTCTTATCCATGTTTCTGGCTCTCCCAAATCTATCCGAAGCCAGCTGTCTCACCCTTCTGTTGTGACCCATCCTTGCTCTGTTGCTGCCACACAGTCGCCTTGCTAGCCTGAAAGCCTGGAAGCCCTAAAACTCTCTTCAGCTGTCTCCTCCCTCCCCTTCAACAAAGGATGGGAACTGCACAAAATAAACAACTTTGGGAATTGTCTGTAGGGGATTTTCTTTTTGTTGTTGGTTTTTGTTTGTTTTGTGAAAGTGTTTTCTTATTCTTTTGTGATGAGTCTATGCAGCAAGAAACAAATAAAAAATATGAAAAATAATGCTTTTTGTCCTTCTTCTAGGTCCTGGTTCAACCTCAAATCATTAAGACAGATTCCCTTGTTTTGACCACACTGAAAACAGATGGCAGCCCTGTTATGGCTGCAGTCCAGAACCCAGCCCTCACTGCCCTCACCACCCCCATCCAGACGGCCGCCCTGCAAGTACCAGTAAGAGTCGCACTCTCCTTCCACCGTGCTTGAGGGTCTCTAAAGTCCACTGCTGAGAAGTTGGGAGCTTTATAAGATGTGCTGGTTAGATTGTAAATATCAGTCCACTTTTAGTCTTGTTTCTTCCCTTGAAGCAATGTTACCGGAGTGTGTTAGATTAAGTCTTGGGATCTTGCAAGGGAGTGGAAAACAGTTCCACATGAGCCCTGCTACTGGGCAACAGCTCCACACAACCGTCATCTTTTAGGCACTACAGCTGCCATGAGGTTTGACTTCTAACGGATAGTAGGGCCACTAGACAGGAGAGATGTCAAGAAGAAAGATAAGGAAAGCACCATCCGTCACTTATGGAATCCCAGCCCCTTTGAAAGAGTTTTTAAATTTTGGAAAGCACTAGCTTCATTCATAAAAAACCAAGAACTAGGGTTGGAGACGTAGCCAGTTACTAGAGTGCTTGCCTAGGGTGCTTGAGGCTCTGGGTCCAATCCCCAGCAACACAAAAACAGGGTGTGCTCTCACACAATTGTGATCCCCAAACTAGGGAGTTAAAGGTGAGAGGTTTGGAAGTTCAAGGTCATCCTCAACTACAGGCAACCTTGGCATTTCCTGGGCTATGTGAGACCTTGTCTCCAAACAAAATAAAAACTTCCAAGAACTAGAAACAATCCAAATGTCTATCCATGGGTGAATAAACAACTCATAATACACCTGTAAAATGAAAGTGTTCCCAACAATGAAAAGGGATGATTTATGCATAAGGCAGCCAGGCTAAACCTCAAAGTGACAGAGAACAGAAGAAGCTTGTCTCAGTGGTTCAGCTGGTCAGTCCCTGAGTTAGACGCTCAAGAGATAAATCACGCCTGTGGTGATCGTCAGCAGGATGAGAGCGCAGGAGATGAGTGGTGTTCTCTACAGTGAGGGGCCTCTGTCTTGACTCGGATGCTACAGATAACACTCGTGTGTAAAACTTCATCAGAGTTCTAAAAATGGTGTTTGTTATGTGCAAATTATTCTTTCTTTTGTTTTTGTTTGTTTATTATGTGCATTCATGTTTTTCCACATGTGTGTCTCTGTGAGGGTATGAGATGCCCTAAAACTGGACTTAGAGGTAGTTATAAGCTGCATGTGGGTGCTGTGAACTGAACTCGGGTCCTCTGGAAGAGCAGCCAATGCTCTTGACTGATGAGCCACCTCCCCAGCCCTGTTTGTTTTTATATAGAGTCTCTCAAAATAGCCCAGGTTGGCTTCAAGTTCAAAATCTTCCTGAGCAAGCCCCTGAGGGCTGGAGTTATAGGCATGTGCCACCATACTGCCTTTTTTTGTTGTTTTGTTTTGTTTTTCTTTTTTTTGTTGTTTTGTTGTTGTTGTTATTGTTGTTGGGTTTTTCGAGACAGGGTCTCTCTGTGTAGCCTTGGCTGTCCCGGGCTCTCTTTGTAGGCCAGGCTGGCCTCGAACTCACAGCAATCCACCTGCCTCTGCCTCCCAAGCGCTGGGATCAAAGGTGTGCGCCATCACAGGCAGCCCAGTGAATTCTTTCTAATTCTAATGAAGTAGAACAGGTTTCTTGGTCTCCTTATTGACCATCTGGATATTGAAGGCATTTATTGAAGAAGATAAGAATTAGTGACCATAGAAATAGGGCAAAGTAGAAATTAGCAGGAGCCTCTGTGGCTTGCCTGACGAGTTGAGAGAGCAGCTCTGAGGGAGACTGTGTCACCCTTGCACTCTCTGACAGCCAAACTATATAGAGATGTAGGGGTTTGCCTGTCATTTGAGAAAAGAAAAACTACATCAAACACTCAGAGATTTTCTCTGGGTCCAGCTAATGTTGTTCACATGTGTGTGTTTAGAGTGGCTGACAGTTTGGCAGCAAAACCATACACCTTTTTCCTAGCACCCCCAGATGAGAAGGGAAGGCTCTTCTAGAAGTGCAGTTTACTGACAGTGATTCTGAGAGGAAGATAGGAGCTGGTGTGCCATAGCTCTTGAGGTCTTTTGGGACCTGACCTCCTTAGCCGAGGAGGGTATCAGGTGACAGGAAGCACTGCCAGGTGATACGGCATACACAGGAGCAAGCCGCCATGTTGTGAAGTTACCATATTTAAACTAACAAAGGGAAAATTCTGCCCTCGTTACAGACCCTGGTGGGCAGCAACGGGACCATTCTGACCACAATGCCTGTGATGATGGGACAAGAGAAGGTTCCCATTAAGCAAGTGCCTGGGGGTGTCAAACAGCTCGAGCCCCCCAAAGAAGGAGAGAGGCGGACAACACACAATATTATTGAAAAGAGGTACCGATCCTCTATCAACGACAAAATCATAGAGTTGAAGGACTTGGTCATGGGGACGGATGCCAAGGTAAGTGCCACGAACAGTGTCTCCTCTGTCCTCGTCAAGGGGTTAGGGAAGATTCAGGCTGAGTGGACACAAAGTGAGTTAGAGGTACATTTCTGTTGAAGTGTCTTGGTGTTTGAAGGGATTACAAAATATTGCCCAGGTACAGTGGCATATGTTTATAATCCTGGCATTCGGGAGACAAGGCAGGGGAATTGCAAGTTCTAGGCCAGCCAGGGCTAAAAGTCAGTTTCATAAATGAATGAATCAGGAGGGCTAGAGAGGCAGCCCAGCAGTTAAGAGCAAGTGCTGTTCTTCCAGAGGACCTGGGTTCCGTTCCCAGCACCCACGTGGTCACTCACAATAGGCTATAACCTTAATTCTGGGCTCCAACACCCTCTTCAGGTCTCCTCAAGCACCAGGCATGCATGAATGGCAGGCAAAATACTCGTTCACATAAAATAAAACTAAATGAGTCTTTGATAAATAAGTACAGGTTATCATCTACCATAAATGGAATGTTGAGAGTTGATGATGTATGTGGTAACCTCCAGGTCCCTCTGACTCCCTCAACTGTGCTGTGTTGTGACTGTCTACGACACCCAACACAAGAGGGAGTTACACAGCATCTTACCTAGTAGCCGGGTACAGGATGGTATATACCTTAGAGGCAATGGAGGACATTCTTGACATATTTTAAGTAGCTTCTTTTTTAAGAGTGCTCCCTTTAGGGGATAAGTGAGGGTAGAGATTGACTTTGTACAAGAGCAAAGCAAAGGAAGTTAATTTTTCATACATAATTTTTTTTAATGAATGTGTCTCTTGGGAAAGGGAGGAGTTTATTTAAAATAATAATCCGCCAAGCATGGTGGCTTATGCCATTAATCCCAGCACTTGGGAGACAGAGGCAGACAGATCACTGCGAGTTCAAGGCAAGCCTGGTCTACAAAGCGAGTTCAGGGCAGCCAAGGCTACACAGAGAAAACCTGTCTCGAAAAATAAAAAAATAAAAAATAAAAAAAAAAAGAAAAAGAAATCCTATTTTAAAAGGAAGTTCAACCGAGAAGAGACTTGATACCCTCTGAGCATATACAGAGGGAGGTAATCCCTCTGAGGAACAGTCATAGGGGAGGGGAATAAGGGGAAAATGGGAGGGAGGGGAGAATGGGAGGATACAAGGGATGGGATGACCATAGAGATGTAACAAGAATAAATTAATAAAAAAATTTAAAAAAAAAAGGAAGTTCATCGTTTTCCTTATAGTTACAAGAGTATAAATATAAATATATAGTTATAGTTATTTAAAATAGCTATCCAGAATACACAGAAACCCTCTCTTGGCAGGAGAGGGAGGAATAGCTGTCCAGAAATGCTCCAGGTTTTTGTGTTGCTAGAGATTGATGCCATGGTTTCATAAATACCGAGTAAGCACTCGATCACTAAACTATATTCCCAGCACAATACTGGGTTTGTTTGTTTGTTTGTTTGTTAACCTGGGTCTCATTAGCCCAGGATAGCCTGGAACTCTCCGTGTAGACCAGGCTGCCTCTGCCTAAGTCCTGGATTAAAGGCTTATATCACTACACCCAGCGTCCAATGCTATTCTTTTCTTGTTTGTTTGCCATTTGTTTCCCTTAAAGTTTGTCTTTATGCTAGATTATTATAAGAATTATCATAGCCAAATATTTATTGTGTGTCAGTTATATGCCAGGACCAAGGCTAAATTCTTTTTTTTTTATTTAAATTTTAATTTATATGCATTGGTGTGAGGGTGTCAGATCTTGGAGTTACAGACAGTTGTGAGCTGCCATGTGAGTGCTAGGAATTGAACCCGGGTCCTCTGGAAGAGCAGATGGTGCTCTTAACCACTGAGCCAACTTTCCAGCCCCCAAGGCTAAATTCTTAGCATGTCTTGTCTCATGAAGACCCTACTTCCAGCCTGTAGTTTACATGCTATCATTCATGTGTTAAGGATGAGGGGGAGAGTTACAATCTAGCTCATGATAGCGCTAGAATGTGCCAGACCCTCTGTCCAGTCCCTAGTACTGCCACCACCCCACCAACCAAAAAAAAAAAAAGAAGGCCGAGTTTTGTCCCAGTTGGCCAGCTTTTGAAGCAGTGTTTGACACCTCACTCCTGTGCTCTCCACTCATGAACGCTGGGGGTCTGCTCTTTGCTCCAGCATACATGGCTGTACCTGTGTTTCTTCTGTCCTCCTTCCCAGATGCACAAGTCCGGCGTTCTGAGGAAGGCCATCGATTACATCAAATACTTGCAGCAGGTCAATCACAAGCTGCGCCAGGAGAACATGGTCCTGAAGCTGGCAAACCAGAAAAACAGTGAGTGTGCTGTCGAGAAGGGGCTGTCAGGCCTCACAGTTGTTTGGAGAAGTCCTCTGTGGGCACTAGGGTGGACTCACGTCCATATGGCCCTGCCCAGGTGGGACTTCGTACAAACGGATAGTTTCCTACGGGGTTTTCTTTGCAGAGCTCCTGAAGGGCATCGACCTGGGCAGTCTGGTGGACAATGATGTGGACTTGAAGATTGATGACTTTAATCAAAATGTCCTCCTGATGTCTCCCCCGGCCTCTGACTCGGGGTCCCAGGCAGGCTTCTCCCCCTATTCCATTGACTCTGAGCCAGGAAGTCCTCTGCTGGATGATGCAAAGGTATGAGCTTTTGATATTTCTCATGCTCAGAATCTCTTGCTTTCCATAAGGGAATAGAGGCCACAGAGAGATGTTCGGTCCAGTGGTTAAAATAATGTGGGGTGGAAAGGACCTGGAGTTCCGTGAAAATAGCTGTATTTGAAGATGGGGGGAAACTGCTAAATGTGGTGGTGCATGCCTGTTACCCCAGACTGTGGAAGGCTGAGACAGGAGGATCATGAGTTCCAAGCAAGCCTGACCTCCTTCGCAAGACCATCTCAAAAACAAAAAACAAAAAGGAGGCCAGGCGTGGTGGTACATGCCTGTAAAGGCAGCACTCAGTGTGGCAGAGGCAGGTGGATCTCTGTGAGTTTGAGGCCAGCCTGGTCTACAGAGCGAGTCCAAGGCTGCACAGGAAAACCCTGTCTCGAGAAACGAAAATAAACAAAAATCTGAAAAGGGACAAACTGACTATGGATAGGACACAGATAGACCCCCAGATTTAATAGGTCCTTATCAGAGGCCCATCCGATGGGCGGAGTGCCAGCTCTTGAGTGCAGACACAGAGCAGCTGCCAGGCGGGTGGGCTCTGGGAGCAGCTGGATGCCCTCCATCACTTTCCCTGCCCATAATAGGCCTGGCATGACCATTTTCCGAGAGAGCTCTGCCAGCTTAGAGTGAGGCCGCCTCTGGGTGCTCTTTCCAGAAACAACTACAATTTACAATCTAACAGATAACACTCCACCAACCAAGGGCTCTTAAATGGTCCCTGAACCAAAAAGCCCATGGCAATTGAAGTTTTAATGGAATTAGTTAGAAGAGGCCCTAAGCGCAATGACTTTCCTGGAACCTTTGGAGACACTGGATCCTGTACTGCATTTTGATGCTAGAGCTTCTAACCAGAAGCACATGGTTTCATTCCATGTGGTTTTGTTGGATTGAAGGCTACCATGTTTCTCTGGCTGGCTTAGAGGTTGCTCTGAAATTAGGATAACCTTGACCCTCTGATCGTCCTGTCTCTACCTACCAAGTGCTGGGATTGCAGCCATTGCCAATACCTGAGCAGCCATCCGCAGGACTTTGTGTATGCTACATCCGCACTTTTTTTTTTCTTCTTCTCTCTTTTTAAAGACATACTATGTGGTCCTCCATGTTCTCTATGTAGACCAGGCTATCCTCAAACTCACAGAGACCCACCTGCCCAGCATAAAGCAAGCATTGTTTTGAAATGCTTTTATATATATGACTCTATTCGGTTGTAGTAGTTGGGGTGTGTGCATTGGGACTTGGGGGAAAGCTTGGCTCCAGGGCCCTGCCTCACCTCTTGTCAGTTCCCTAGGGCCTCTGCTTCCAGGTCTGTCTGTAAAGTGAACGAGCCACAAGAATGCTCATTCCAGATCTAGTAAGCTAATTCAGTCACAGGGTTCTTTGTCCTTTTCTGTTTCCCTCTATGTTGAAGAGACGCTGAGGAGATAAGCCGCTCAGCTCTGCCACAAGGCTCTGCCTGGTATGGTGAACTAAACCTTAGACTCCATGAGCAAAAGGAAGCCTCTCCTTTGAAAAAAAATTACACTCCTTTACTCTAAAGCGTAATTTTCCATCATTGTTAAGATACAGTGTAAATGCAATGAATCATAAACCTATTTTAAGAGGCCGGTGGAGCCGGGCATGGTGCAGCACACCTTTAATTCCAGCACTCGGGAGGCAGAGGCAGGCAGATCGCTGTGAGTTCGAGGCCAGCCTGGTCTACACAGTGAGTCCAGGACAGCCAAGGCTACACAGAGAGACCCAGTCTCGAAAAACAAAAAAAAAAAAAAAGAGAGAGAGAGAGAGAGGCCGGTGGAATGGCTCAATGGGTACAAGTGATAACCACACAACCTTGACCACCTGAGTTTTAGAACCCACATCAAAAAGCCAGGTGTGGTGGGTCAAATTTGTAATTCTTTCTATAGGACTCTTAAATTTTTTTTTTTAAGCTGGGTGTGGTGGCATACACCTGTGATCGTAGCACTTGGGAGACAGAGGCAGGCAGATTGCTGTGAGTTCGAGGATAGCCTGGTCTACAAAGTGAGTCCAGGATAGCCAGAGCTACACAGAGAAACCCTGTCTCGAAAAAGGTCACTCTGGCTCAGGTACACAGCACAGTGGTTTGGTTTTTTTGTAGTCTTGAAAGTGCTGTTTGACCTTTACATCTCCAGTGCCAGTTTGTTTTCTGTTGTTGTAGAAATTCTTTATGTAAGAATGTTGGCCTGGTACTCAGGAGGCAAAACCAAGCAGGTCTAGGAGTTCAAGGGTCATCCTGGTCTACATAGAGAGTTCTAGGCCAGCCAGAGGTGCATAGTGAGATCCTGTACGCCTTGCTTTTGTTCTTTGGAATACACTCAGTCAAAACCAGAAAGATTAGTCTAGTGTTGGAGCAGTGGCCTGTGAACCGTGGACCCCTCAAGGTCCCTCCTGACTTTACTCCTTTCTACCTTACTGGTTTGATTTAAACCTCATGGTCTGTTTCTTGGCATATGTATAAAAACAGAGTGTCATGGTTACTTCTCTGTTGCTGTGACAAAACACCATGACCAAGGCAGTTTTTAAAAAAGAGAAAGCTTTGAATTGGACTTAGAAATTTAGAGGGTTAGCGCCCGTGATGGCAGAGCAAAGAAAGGCAGTACAGTTAGCGTGCACATCTGGACCTCCCAGCAGGAGGCAGAGAGCACACCCTGGGTATGTGTGGCAGGAGCATTTGAAATCTCAAGCCCACCCACGTGACATACTTCTCCAGCAAGACTTAGCCTCCTACTCTTCCCCTAAGCCACCAGCTGGGTACCAAGTACCAAATGCTCAAGACTTATGGGGGACATCTCATTCAACCCACGACACAGAGCGCCATAGAAACTCGAATGGTAATTGTCCTGACCGTGAGTTGCTGTTTTGAAGGTCAAAGATGAACCAGACTCTCCTCCCGTGGCGCTGGGCATGGTGGACCGATCTCGAATTCTCTTATGTGTCCTCACCTTCTTGGGCCTCTCCTTTAACCCCTTGACTTCCTTGCTGCAATGGGGAGGGGCCCACGACGCTGACCAGCACCCATATTCAGGCTCTGGCCGCAGTGTGCTGTCACTGGAGTCAGGTAGGTGGGTCCCGTAATGCTGCCTTGGGTTAGATGGGCTGCAGTGGCAAAAGAAGCCCACGTAACAGCCACATGGTGTATCTACCCAGTCCTGCTTGCTTCCCACGGGGCTGTCCTAAGTCTGTGTCATAAGCCAAACTTAAGTTCGGTTGCAACAAGCAAAGTCAATCTAGAACCTGCTTTGTTAGCATGGTGGGGGGGGGATAGCATGGGGGGGCTTGTTGGAGGGGCTGTGCAGCATTATGTCAGGTGGGAGGTCAATGTTCTAGTTTCCTTTAATGGGGTCTTGTGGCACATGGTCCATGGTACCAGGAGACAGAAGGATTACTATTTAGGCTACAGAACCATCTGCCACTTCCTCTGAAAACGATGCAGAAGGCTCTTTGATCTCACACTCTGGAGTCCGTCAGGTGCCTTGCTGTTCCACAAGGCCCTTCCTGGTCTTCTCAGCTGAGATGCCCGTCTTTAGGTTCTGGGGGCTGGTTTGACTGGATGATGCCAACTCTCCTCCTGTGGCTGGTAAACGGTGTGATTGTCTTGAGCGTCTTTGTGAAGCTGCTGGTCCACGGGGAGCCAGTGATCCGCCCACACTCACGACCCTCAGTCACCTTCTGGAGACACCGGAAGCAGGCAGACCTAGACCTCGCCAAAGTGAGTTCAGTTATCCACCTTTCTTTGGCTTCTTCTATACTCAGTCAAGAGCCCAGTGATTGTTGTTGAGACCCCATATGTATGAAGCCCTGTGGGGGTGCTGGGGTGACTGAGGAGAGAAAAGGCCCCCATGCACGTGACAGCCATAGGGCAGTGAAAGAGAGTGCACCTGTACACAGATCGTGCTGTGGGCACAAAATGATCTCTGGGTTAGGACATACAGCGCTGTGAGTCTTGGAGTGCAAATGGTGCTGCCTTGGTCAGAAAGGATGGGCAGGCAGGCATGGGGGACCCTCAAAGCTCATAGTGCCATGAGTGATGCATCAGTCACTTTGTCCTTGCTGTAACCAAATACCCAGCAGACGCAATCTAAGTGAGATTATTCGAGTTTACAGTTCAGTCCCTTGTTGGAGAGGCTGGTGGCCGTGTGGCAGGAGCTTGTGGCATGGTACCTCACATCTTGGCAAATCAGAAAGCACCAGAGCTGCAAGTGGCGGTTACTCCCAAGAGCTGCCACTTGCAGTGCCTTTCCATCAGGCAGGCCTTAGTCCCAAAGGTTCCGCAACCATCTCAGGCATTACTACCAGCTGGCGACATGTTGGACTATGAACCGTGGGAGGCATTCGCATTCAAACTGTAACAAGTAGACCATTTGAGGATATGTGTGTCTATGTCAGAGAGATAGCAGCAAAGGCTGCTCTGCTAGTCACTCTGCAGAGAGTGTGACTTGTAACTTAAGTGGGTCTTTTTTTTTTAAGCCTTATTTTTCCATGTGTGTCTGTGTGAAGGTCTATGCACATGAGTGCAGATTCCCTCGGAGGCCAGAAGAGGGCGCCAGATCCCCTGGCTCTGTAGTTGCAGGTGGTTATCAGCCTCCTGGCGTGGGTGCTGGGAACTGAACTGTGGTCTTCTCTCTGGGAGGGCATCAAGTACTCTTACCCTCTGAGCCATCTCTCCAGCCCTCTGAGTTAGGTTTTGATTTCCAGTGACCCAGGGAAGATTTTGAGCAGGAAAATTTGCTGAAAGTTGTTATTTGGAATCAGTATAAGGAGAGATTATAGGCGGGTTCTATGGCACGAGATGACAGTGAAGAAGTTAAACATGTGACTCAGCAGTCATGTGACTCAGAACATTCCTGAGTAACAGCAAACCTAGAGCTTATTTCTACAGGCTGTCACACCAGAGTCAGCCCCCCTCAGTCTGTGCCTAGAACCCTGGGTCCTAAAATACAGGGTTAATTCAGGAACAGCAGTTCAGAGGAATTTCCTAGAGGCAGATTGAAGGGTATTTGGAAAATACCCTTCTGGTGGCCTCGTGAAGAATGGGTTGGGGACAGGTACAGAAATAAGTTAGGAGGTTCTTAAACCAACTAGTCCAGACAAGAGATAAAGACCTGGAACTCAACAAAAGGTAGAGGTGAATAAATATTTTGAGATATAAATTAAGTAATAATGAAAACTCAAAGGTGGGAGAGGCTGGAAGATATTGAGGGCTCTTTCTAGGTTGTTCCTGGAAATACTCAGATGCCTTTGCATAGTGAGCAGCGGCCAGGAGGCAGCTGGCAATCCAGCCCATGGTAAGAGTCCATGCCGAGGAAAGCTACAGTCTGCTTGGGAGAGGGTGTGTGGGCAGAGTTGCACTGGTTGAGGCAAAGGAGCGAAAGCCAAAGCCAGCCTGGAAATCAGCCAGGAAAGGAACTTCTGGCTGCCATTGATAACCTCTCTCCATCGCCAGTGTCAGCAGGGTGCCGTACACTCCATTAGCCCCTCAGCTTGGCAGAGATCCCAAATTGAGGCAGTTCAGCATTTAGCAGGGAGTTTGCCTTAGCACTGTGGTTCCTGGGCCGAATCACAGGCTACAATCCCAGAGCCCTGACTGGCAACTCTGAGGTGGGCCACAACAGACTCCCAGAACCTAAGCGTGCACGTTGTCCAAAAACTAGTACTTACTTATAAAAGCTGCTGTGAGAGCTCACGCCTTCAATCCCAGCACTTGGAAAGCAGAGGCAGGTGGATCTCTGAATTTGAGGACAGCATGCTCTGCAGAGTGAGTTCCAGGTCAGCCAGGGCTATGCAGAGAAACCCTGTCTTGAAAAACAAACAAAAAAAAAAAAAAAAAAAAGAAAGAAAGAAAAACAAACAAAAAAGCTATTGTGAGAAACTGCCAGCATTTGCTCAAAAACAGAACACGGTACAGTTTAACAGTAAAAAGGCCAGGGAATTTGTTAGACTGTCCACAGTAATGTTTGCAGGGGATGAGGTTACAGGTAGCTGCCTTTTATGTTTTTGTAGCTTTCCAATGTTTCTCAGATTTTCATAAGGGAAATTATGTTTTATTCTACTAACAAGCATGCTTTATTCTGATAACAAGGTGGGTAAAATAGAAGAAGTGTGTTAAAACCAAAAAGCCACAGCAAGGCCCGTTACCATTATTCCCACTTGCTGCTTTATAGGGCGATTTTGTGGCTGCTGCTGCCAACCTACAAACCTGCTTATCAGTTTTGGGCCGGGCACTGCCCACCTCCCGCCTGGACTTGGCCTGCAGCCTCTCCTGGAATGTGATCCGCTACAGCCTGCAGAAGCTGCGCCTGGTACGCTGGCTACTCAAAAAGGTCTTCCAGCGCTGGCGGGCCACTCCCGCCACTGCAGCCGGCTTTGAGGATGAAGCCAAGAGCAGTGCCAGGGATGCAGCCTTAGCCTACCACAGGCTGCACCAGCTGCACATCACAGGTAAGGCAGGAGCAGAGTGCTGTCTGGTGCCTGTGCACCTCTTCCTTAGATTGCTTCACTAGAGCTCAACCTTGACTGAAACCATTCTCCATGGCTTCCAGCCAGCCATCAGCCTGTGCTGTCCACACCTATAGTTTACTATTTCTTTCTTTAAAAAAAAAAAAGGTATTGATTTTATGTGAATAGATGCGCACCACATGTGGGCAATGCCTAGTGGAGGCCAGAAGAGGGCATCAGATCCCCAGAACTGGTTATGAGCTGCCATGTGGGTGCTGAGAATCAAACCTAGGTCCTCTGGAAGAGCGGCCAGTGCTCTTAACCGCTGAGCCATCTTTCTAGCCCTGAGCTTAACCATTTCTAAGATGGAGATGGGCCTGGTAGCACACGCCTTTAATCCCAGCTCTCAGAAGCAGAGGCACACAGATCTCTTAAGTTCCAGAGCTACACGTCATGCTTTGTCACAAAAAAAAAACAGAACAAAACAAAAATGTTCTAAAATGGATGTTATTAACAGTGACGTCTCTACATGCTTAATTAAGCATGGCCAGGAGGAACATACATGTAATCCCAGCACCAGCATGGTTCAGGAGGCTGAGATCATCCTTTGCCAATCAGGGCTACATGAGACCTTGTTGAAAAAGAGAGAGAGAGAGAGAGAGAGAGAGAGAGAGAGAGAGAGA
>OU015748.1:106796459-106809983 GCA_907169655.1 Acomys percivali
AAGGTGGCTCAGTTGGTAAAGGCCCATGCCACCAAGCATAGCGACCTGAATTCAATCCCATTGACTCCCATGGCAAGGGGAAAAGTAACTCCCTCAAGTTGTGTTCTAACTTACACACACACGTTGCAGCACGCACACACATATAACATAAATCAATAAATGTTTACAATAAAAAAGTGTTGCTTAGGTTGGCTTTCTGGCTTCCTGCTCAGGAGTTCAGTGAACAATGGTACCACTTGCAGAACTGAAAGAAACAGGAAGAGAAGCAGTTTTCCAAGGAAGGGTGTGTGATGCACTGTTTCAGACAGTTGCTTATGAGACACAGGAGAAATCTTCTGTAGACATTGGACCTGTGGGATCTGCAGCCCATATCATGGGCCCTGAGCCTGCAAGGGAGAGTGAGAATCAAGGGAACTGATGAAAGGAAACCAGAATATCTCACACAAAGGACAGGTGGAGCAGCGTTGTCCAGACTGGCACTGCCTAGCCGGGTATGGTGGCATCATCTAATGCTAGCACTCGGGAGGCAGAGGCAGGTGGGAGTCTGGGTTTGAGGCCAGCTTGGTCTACAGAGTGAGTTCCGGGTCAACCAGGGGTAAATGGTGAGCACTTGTCTCAGCAAACAAAAAGAGACTGCCCGAGAGGAGGACAGGCAAAGGTCAGAGGAGAGCAGAGATATTTGAAGGGTGAGAGGGGCAAGGTGAGGACGGGTGCTTGAGGCGAGGTTGCTGCTACTGTGTCCACTAGCAGTAAATGAAGTCAGAGGTACCTGTAGGGTGTGGTCCTCTTGTGGAACATTTCTGTGGCTTTGAGCTTCATCCAGAGGGGGAGCGGGCCTAGTCATTGAGGATGGAGATGAAATTGTGGCCATCAGCTTTAGCAGGAAATCCTATCTTCAGATCTCTCCTGCTGTTCTGGTTTTGGTTTTGGATTTTCCCCCTCACAGTGCCCTTAAAACAAACCTTGTATCCCGATCTCTAAGCAGTGGTCCAGCTGCTAGATTCTAACGAGTTCAGGCAGAACCTTCACATCGCCCACCTGCATTCACTGAACATTCCTACCGCAGGATCTAGGGGGCCCCTGAGGGGCTGGGGTGCCCACAGCAAGGTGTGCGTGCTGTGCTCTGTCTTCTCCCTGAGGAGAAAGCTTAGAGCCTTGTGGGGAAAGCAGACACCCCTGCCCTAACACAGAGTAAACTCTGGAGAGTAAAGTTCCACGTGCTGGTGATGAAGGGGCAGCTGGGTGAGAAGAACCTCCGCTAATGAGTGAAAGAGGCCGTGGAGGCCCTGAGCTTCAGGGCAGTCACGCCCTTGGACCTAGGCCTTTGTCCACTGATCTCATAGTGTAGCCTTCTACCTACCAACCCAGTGTGTGTGTGACTGGCGTTGTTTCCTTTTCTGGGAAGTCTGTGGGAGGTGGGTAATGAAAACAAAACCCACTTGGGTTTTGTGTTGTATTTGCATTTTCTTTCTTCAAATATTTGGAAATTTAGACCTTTATCAGCAGTATGTGGCCTTGTTATTGACAGTGCTTTGGGAGTATTGCACCACACACCTGAATTCTGTCCAGTAATAGCAATCCTAACGGTTCTCATTGTCACAGAATCAGATGCCATGTCCCAGTCCGTTGGGAGGTAGACAAGCACATAGCTAATGGTTGTGCTGGACAGCCAGAGAGCTGGGTGTCTTGGAGATCCTGTCAACGTTGTGCCTGTTTCTGCCCGTCCTAGGGAAGCTTCCTGCAGGCTCTGCCTGTTCAGATGTACACATGGCTCTGTGCGCTGTGAACCTCGCTGAGTGTGCCGAGGAGAAAATCCCACCAAGCACACTTATTGAAATCCACCTGACAGCCGCCATGGGGCTCAAGACCCGATGTGGAGGCAAGCTGGGCTTCTTGGCTGTGAGTACCTTCGGTTCCCATCACTGTAGTAAAGTGCCTGAAAGAAACGCCTTAGAGAAGAGGATTTACTTTGGAAAGGGTGTGGTCTGTCATGGCGGCTGCAGCAGATCATGCTAATTACAGATGAGTAGTAGTTAGGACTCAAGTGCTCCAGGAGCAGGGCCAGCCTACAGCCCTCAAAGTTACCTCCTCTGTAGGCCTGTGTCTGCCATCCAGGCCCCATGTCCAAAAGTTCCACAACTGCCAAAACAGTGCCACCGGCTGGGGACCAAGTCTTCACACACACAAGCCTGTGGACAACATTTTGCATTCACCGATAACCTTTCCTTCCCACAAGTTGCCCCAAGCACCTTCTCAGCCTGGAGCGGTACGTGCCCTGCCACTTGAAGGGGTAGGTTTTCACTTACTTTTTCACAAATATTGAGAGCACTGAAGAAAATACAACGTGATGTTCCCCTTGCAGGGTTTTTCAGGCATAAAGCCTTATGAGGACATTCTGGTGCCCTGCAGTGAAAGTACCAGTTCACAGAAGCACACAGCATGGCTGTGCAGGATTCATGTATGACTTCAGTCCTAGGTGCTTACTACATACCTCTCCTGTCTCTTTAATTCACTCAAAACCTTATATTGATCTCAGCCCTTTAAATCCAGAAGAAGAAGAAGAAAAAAAGAAAAAAACCCAGTAGCTCTCCGCAGAGAGCTCAGATGAGATGCAAGGTGGGGACTGAAGTTAGGAAGTGCTGTCCTACTTGCCTGGCAAGGTGCCAGGATTGGCTGTTCACAGCTGGCTGATCCCCAATCCTTGTTATCAGCTAGTTTGGAGCATCTGCTGACCTCAGGCTTTCTCTTACTCCAGCAGACACAGGCACATTTAACTATGCCCCACTTTGCATAGATAGCTGGAGCCATTAGCCGTGTTGAGAATGGCATTATCTTATGTCTGTGTATGGCCACTTGGTACCGCAGGTGATATGCTGAGGGCAGACGGAGAGTGTGCCTGTGTCACACTGAGCAAGTGTGCCTTGTGCTCTGCTGGCAGAGCTCAGGGAAGCTCCACTCTGATCTGTGACCATAAATGAGATATCCATTGGTTGATCTAGCAGCACAGTTCACCTAGCTCCTGTTCTGGACCAGGGCTGCCAGTGTGGAGAGCACAGAGAAGCGCATTAACTGGCAGGAGACTCAGGAGGGTTCGGGCTTCCAGAGAAACACACGGCAAAGTGTCGAGACACAATCATCTTGCTACCCTGAAGCCCCACTTGGCTTTCAGCTGTCATTGCTAAGGTGCAGCTGCCCGGAAGAAGGGCTCCACCTGTGAGGGAAGCACACACAAACTGGCGGCTGGGAGGTTGAAGCGGGAGGATCTATCCCTTGTGCCTAGTCTAGGCAGATAGCAAGACCTATCCATCTTGGCCTCATACCCCCTCTCCCCCCCCAAAAAAAGATAGCAAGACCTTATCACAAAGCAGGAAAGAAAGAAACCCCCTCTGCCTGTGGCTTCCCCTGGAAGTATCTGTGTGCCTGCTCTACCGTCAGCAGAAAAACCCATGTATCTCCCGGAAGTCTTCCTGCACATGCAGCGCATACATTATAGTCCACTGCAAGTGGTGGCTTACACCTTAAACCTTAGTGAGCGGCGGTGGGCATCTTGGTGTATAGAGGTAGCTGCCACTGCCCTGGGTGTTGGAGCACTCCCTGTATTTGCTGTTACACACTGCTGCTGAGAGGGAACTTTTTTTTTTCTTTGTTTTTTTGAGTCAAGGTTTCTCTGTATAACCTTAGCTGTCCTGGAACTTTCTTTCTAGACCAGGCTGGCCTCAAACTCACAGAGCTCCGCCTGCCTCTGCTTCCGTTAAAGGCGTGTGCCACCAAACCCAGCTTTCACCTCCACATCTTAAGTATGGCTATTATAGACATGCACCACCATGTCTTCGAGTCAGATTGGACACAACACCCCCATTCCCTGTTCCACACTGATTTTCACACACTAATTGCTTTTTAAAAATACTTTATTTTATTGTGCATTGGTATTTTGCCTGTATGTATGACGGTGTGAGGGTGTCAGAAGCTCTGGAACTGGAGTTATTGACAGGTGTGAGCTGCCATGTGGGTGCTGGGAATTAAACCTGGGCCCTCTGGAAGAGCAGCCCGTGTCTAACCACTGAGCCATATCTCCAGCCCCAGTAATTTCTTTTTAAAATAAAACAAAACAAAACAAATAAACAATTATATAAAAGCTTCCTAAAATTCATCTTTGCAAAAAATATGTTGTCATTAAAGGAAGGTAGTGTAGTTTGGCTTTTGCCATGCAAAGCACATAGTGTCCACATGATGTCAAACATTCATATTTTCATCAGAAATTTCAGATATCTCTTGGCTCCCCTGAGCACTCACTGTGGCACTTAGGGTGCACGGCACACAATTGGGAGCTGTAATGGAGGGCTGGAGTTGGTCCAGGCATACTGGGTCGCTCTCAAGATCTCAGCAGTCCTGGGCTGCTGCCTAGCTTCTCATGCCAGGCTGTTAGCAGACGAGCTATGTGCTGCAGCTCAGGATAGGACTGGTGTCTATAACATTTAAAGGAAAGGTATATTTTTAAAAATTGGAATAATATAATTGGGCTATAAAGCAAGAAAATTAAAAGAGCAATAAAAATTATTCTCACAGTTTGCTTTCTAGAAGCTTTTATAGTTGTGCTATCTATCCTGGATTTATATTTCTTACTAGTTCAAACCACTAAGCTAATGCTTCCTAAAAGTTTAGTCTATAGGGCTGGAGAGATGGCTCAGAGGTTAAGAGCACTGGCTGCTCCTCCAAAGGTCCTGAGTTCAATTCCCAGCAACCACATGGTGGCTCACAACTATCTATAATGAGATTTGGTGCCTTCCTCTGGTCTGCAGGTGTACATGCAAGCAAAACATAAGTAAATAAATCTTTAAAAAAAAAAAGTTTAGTCTACAGAAATTCAGACACCCTCTTCTGGCCTCTGTGGGTACTGCACTCATGTGCATAAACACACAAATAAATCTTTTAAAATTTTAATGTCAGACCAGGCATGGTGGCTCACGCTTTTAATGCCAAAACTCAGGAGGGGCACATGCATCTCCATGAGTTCAAGGCCAGCTGGAGCTAAAAAGTAAGACTGTCTCAAACAAAATCTTTGTGTCTACAGCATGATTTTTTTTTTTTTTTTTTTTTTTTTTGAGACAGGGTCTCTCTGTGTGGCCTAGGCTGTCCTGGACTCACTTTGTAGACCAGGCTGGCCTCAAACTCACAGTGATCCGCCTGCTTCTGCCTCCCGAGTGCTGGGATTAAAGGCATGCACCACCACGCCCGGGTTCATGATTTATATTTTAATTTAATAATTTCCTAAATGTCTTCTGTAGGTTCTTCTTGCCATGTGACCTGAAAGGCTTTCTTTGTGCTTCTCTGTATTACAGTTGGATCCCTAAAGAGACCCAGTACTCTTTCTTTTTTCTTGGGACAACCATCATATTACCTTGCTAATGAAGCCTATGACCTGGAAAGAGTTGACTCAATTATTAAAAGATTCTGGGATATAGAAGGCCCTGGAATTACACACACATGCACACACACACACACACACACACACACACACACACACACGTGTGCAGCGTCTTTTGTCCCACAGTTGTAGTTATCAGTTGAGCTGCAGTGAACACTTTGAAGGTCACAGCAGATCATAGGTTCTGCTGTATTTGCCCTCACAGTACCCTTTATCAAAGCTAGGCAGTACAGAAGAGGAGAGACGGTCACTCTCCCGATGAATTTAAAAGAAATGCTCTCCTGGTCTTACAAACTGCCGTGAAAATGCCAGTCAGTGTCTGTAGAGCAGTTTAGCCAGGCAGTTTTCTCTCATCCAGTCGGCTGCCCCCATGTCACTCTTCAGAGTCCCCCCAGCGCATCCTTGAGCGGCTGCGCTTTGGCTGTGCTATTTCTGACTCTGGCATTCAAGTTTTCTGAAGCTGTTACATTAGCTGATTGCTGCTTGAAGTCTACTAAAGGTCAGGCCCATCAGACTCCAGACCCTGAGATGGATGCCCTCATTAGAGCCAGTGCCCGAGCTGGGGAAGGGAAGCTGCTGACCGACAGCCCTTGCTGGTCTCCCCGAGCTCCACAGATGCCTCTTCCTTCCCATCCACCGCTGCTGTGCTCCATATTCAGACTAGTTTTATAGAGCAGAACTCATGGACTTAGAATGAGATGCTATCACTCGAAAAATAACAACTAGGGGCCACAGTGGGGGAAGAGCTTCTAAACCACAGCAGACAGCGTGGAGGCCTGGGATGATTTTGTCCTGCCTAGGCGCTGGTGGTTTGAGTGCCAGACAGACACTTGAAACATCCTTTTGTTGTTGTTTGGTTTGTTTTGAGACAAGGCCTTCCTATGTAGCTCTATGGAACTCACTGTGTAGACCAGGCTGGTCTCATGCTTGTAAAAGTATGGCTTTTCTGTGAGGACCCTAGCTTCCAGATAATGGCACCTGGGCAGACAGTGAGCTATTCTCTCCTGACTGTGATGGGCTAGTCTCCTTCCCAGCCCTGTTACCTGCAGTCTTATGGAAGTTCCCCTCCCTCTCTCCTCCCCCCACCCCTCACCCCTGCATGTCCTGCCTTATCCTCTCCTGCCCTGCTCTGTAGGCTGTTCAGCTCTTTATTAACCAAGCAGAAGTGCCGGAGAACAATTTTTACACAACACTGAGTTAAGAGATGCTTCATAAAGATGACAATGGCAAAGTCTAGACTGCAACCAGATCTCAGCCTTTGAGTACACAGTGTACAAAAGCATCCTCTAGTATATACAGAGATCCACCTGCCTCCGCCTCCCGTGTGCTGGGATTAAAGACCGGTGTATGCCACCACGCCCGGCTCAACATCTCTTTCTCGTGGAACTAGTCTAGATGTCTAGCAATAGATGTTGGTAGGGTAATGGGGGGGGGAGTATTATTCATCTGTGAAGGAAAACAAAATTAATGATGTTTGCAAAAAAAAGTGGATCTAGAAATTATTGTATTACGCAAAGTAACACAGCTTCAGAAAGGCAAGTCCCACATTCTTGTTCACATCCTAGTTGTGTGTAGTGGGGAGCGTGACATGAAACTAACAGTGTTTAGGAAGGGACAAGAGTACGCACTAGAACACATGATCTGAAAACAGAAAGAGCCGGGCACGGTGGCGCATGCTTTAGTCCCAGCACTCGGGAGGCAGAGGCAGGGCTGATCTCTTGAGTTCCAGGCCAGCCTGGTCTACAGAGTAAGTTCCAGGACAGCCAAGGCTACACAGAGAAAAGAAAGAGAGGAGGCTGGAGAGACAGCTCAGAGGTTAAGAGCACTACCTGCTCTTCCAGAGGTCCTGAGTTCAATTCCCAGCAACCATGTGGTGGCTCACAACCATCTATAATGTAATCTGATACCCTCTTCTGCAGATAAAGCATTCATATGCAATAAATAAATAAATCTTTTTTAAAAAAAAAGAAAAAGAGGAGAGAGGAAAAAAAAAACGGAAAGGAAACTACTGGAAGTGGATAGGTATGGGGTCGGGGTGGAAAAAATGGAGGAGAATCCACAAAAACGCAATTTGTTTGAAACTGCCGTGATGAAACCTAACCCTTTGTATGTTAATTTAAAAAAAGAGAGAGAGAGAGGCCAGAGAGCCATTTCAGCTGTTGAGAGTACTTGCTGTTCCCTTCCGCAGCCACACCCAGGGCCTCACGCCCACCTGTTCAGTTTCAGTTCTGACACCTCTTCTGGTCTTAGGGGCACACACGTGGTGAACATACACACAGAAAAGTGTTTAGGTCATTTATATTATCATTTTAAGCTTGCCTAGAAGAAAAGAAGGCCCTTTCTGGTCTTTCCTCTCTGAATGGGGCTCACACAAGGAACGCATGAGACTTTCTATAGAGACTTCCTTTCAGGTCAGACATAAACATGCCATGGTCCTGTGCAAGCCTCCTGCCTCGTGTGGTACTGAGAGCTGGTCCTGAGCGTGTAGTGCTCTGTAAACTTCACTCAAAGTTAAGAGAGCTGAAAAAGTAGCCAAAAAAAAGAAAAAGATACACAATTTAAATGACCTGAGAAGTCCCAGGATTGAGGGGCCTGCTTGGCTAGGTACTCACAGGGTCACAGGTGAAGTCAGGGACTTCCGAGGCTCCTCCCTGTGTAACTGCTGAATACCAGCAGGTAAAAGAGAAATAGATTCCAGAAGGCTTCGACAGGCTAGGCAGACGGTGGAGCAGGAGCCCCCCTGCCTGTGTGGTGGCCTGCTGCTTTGGTAAGAGGACTTAGTTACCTGACACGATCCCCAGGACCTTGTGACTTCCTCTAGTTTCCGTGGAGAGATTCCGTCAGGACTCACTCGGGGCCTGCCTGCCTTCAGGTGACCCACAGTAGCTGCAGCCAGCATTCTGCTACCTCCAAATCACCCTGGTCCTTCTCTTTTACAGAGCTACTTCCTTAATCGCGCCCAGAGTCTGTGTGGCCCAGAGCAGAGCGCTGTCCCTGACTCCCTGCGCTGGCTCTGCCACCCTTTGGGCCAGAAGTTTTTCATGGAGCGAAGCTGGTTGATCAAGTCAGCAGCCAGGGAGAGCCTGTACTGTGCCCAGAGGAACCCAGGTGAGGCTGCTTTCTCCAGAGCTGTGACAGGCGAACGGAGGAGACGAGGCCAGGAGTCTCCGTCTTATTTAATTTTTTTTCCCCTTTTCTGAGTCTTATAAAGGTTGAGTAACTTTCTTGAGGTCAAGTGTGAGCTCTGCTGTGTGAGGCAGGCAGAGTCTGGTCACCCATGACAAGCTGTGACTAAGCACCAGCTATGTTCTTAGCCCACATTCTAGACACTTTGGGGACATCAAAGGTGTGGAGCTTGCTGTTTCCTGCCTCTGGGCCTCCTGGTCCTTTGGGACGGCACAAGGACGTCTAGACGAGCAGCGAGAGAACAATAGGCGCAGGCAGACGGGGACAGGGACAGGGCTCCAGGCATCGGCCGGAGGTGCCGGCTTCCCGTGCCTGGCATTTGATAGTGATTGGAGCTGACTTGCGGGTCTTACGCTGCAGAGGCTGCCAGGGTAGACGCACACAGGAGCACTGGAGTAGGTGCCTGTCGTGGCTGCTCTGCTGAGTGGGAAGTCTGTGGGACAAGGAGGCGTGCTCTGTGAGTACAGAGGACAGCGTCGAACGTGGGGGTGGGTTGTTTTGTTTTCTTTTTAAATAACTATTGTACAGTGTAAGGATTATACTTGACACCAAACATTGAAGAATAAAAAGAAAAGAAAAGAGTGTGAATACTCTGAGAGCTATTATGCACAGGGTAGACCTCCCACAGACCTGCTCCTCCTGCCTTTCCTAGGGAAGGTGTCCAGAAACAGCCCTGTCCTCTTGGCCACATCAGGGCCAGGACTGGAAGGAGCTGGTGATGGTGTGGTGAGGGCCTGCCAGTAAAGGGACTTGCCAGCCATTAACGCTTTGCAGGGCCCTTTGTCTAATCCAAGCTGAGGCAGAGCATGGCTGACCACAGCCACTGCCATAAGGAGAAACAGGGTTCCCTATAGTCAGGAGTGCAGCAGCCCGCTGCCGTCCTTCCCTTCTTGGCTAGCACTTCTCACCTTTTTGTTTTGTTTTGTTTTTTTTCTTTCGTTTGTTTTTTGAGACAGGGTCTCTCTGTGAAGCCTTAGCTGTCCGGGACTCCCTTTGTAGACCAGGCTGGCCTCGAACTCACAGCGATCCGCCCACCTCTGCCTCCCGAGTGCTGGGATTAAAGGCGTGCGCCACCACGCCCGGCTAAATTTTCTGTATTTTTGATAGGTAGAGTTTGTAGGTAGTATATTTGATAGGTAGAGTTACAGCACCAGATGATAGGTACTGTCTCTCCATCAATGAAGTGAGCCAATTCAAGCCAAATTAAAGTATAAATGCAGGTTTATTGGGGACAGCTCTTGGGTGGGTTCACTTGTCCCAGGGAACAGGCAAGAGAAGTTACCACACAGACAGGAAGGGGAGAGAGAGAGAAAGAGCATGCATGTGCAGAGGAGAGGGAGAGAGAACCACAATGCTGGGTTATACAGCAAAGAGCCTGTGGGGGAGAAGGAAGCCCAGCCCAGGGCTGGAAACTTCAGGTCAGGACTGAGGGATGCTGGGAGAACCTGGAGGCCACGTCCTTTTGGTATGTCCAATAGACACCTCAGCCAATTGTCCTGGGTCTGAATCCCAACAATTTTGTGTGTGTTGGTAGGGACAAGTGTCACAGCACACATGACATCAGAGGACAATTTGTAGGAGCCTGTTCTCTTCTACTGTGTGGGCCACAGGGTTGAACTCAGGTCATCAAGCTTGGTGCCAGGCACCTTTACACACTGAGCCATCTTGCCAGCCCCTAAAGGGTAATTGAGGCTTTGGTTGGAGAGGAGTTGGTCCTTGTAATGGGCCCAGCTCTTTCCAAGGCTCTTTTGCTACCTTTTTTCACCGTCAGAGCTCTTAGTTTTTTTTTTTCTTGCTATGCAAGAGAGACCTGAAGCATCACAGGTGCTTAACGTGTGCTCTCACTGAGCTGCACCCTCAGCTCCAGCGGGGCTCATAAGTAAGACTCATTTAACCAGGCGGATCTCTGTGAGTTCAAGGCCAGCTGTTATACAAATGGAGTTCAGGATAGCCAAGGCTACAGAGACAAGCCCTATTTCAGTGAGTTTTGTTTTGTTTTGTTTTTAAACAGAGACCCATTTAACCCTTCTTCTTTCTCTCCAGCTGACCCCATTGCCCAGGTACACCAGGCTTTCTGCAAAAACCTCCTGGAAAGAGCTGTGGAGTCCTTGGTGAAACCTCAGGCTAAGAAGAAGGCTGGTGACCAGGAAGAAGAGAGCTGGTAAGGTCCCAAGGCCTCCAGTATGCCTGCCTTGGAGCTAGTCCCCTCAAGCAGCATTCCTCAAGCAAAACAGCCTGTCAGAAAATGGAATGTGAGGTTATTTCTCAAATCTGAGGTCTGGCTCATAAACTCACAATGTCCTTTTTTTTTTTTTTGCCTTTTATATCCCTTCACCAACTGGGGCCAGTTGTCAGAGCAAGTTAGAAATTGGATGGATTTGCTTTGCTTTTGGGGACAGAGAGCAGTGAACTATTGAGAGAGACAGGAGTGAGATACGGTGAGCTTACCAGGCACACACATCTGGCTCAGAGAGCTTGGAAATCCAGCTCTGCAGTGACCATGCAGTTTTTAAATTCTTACACAGTTTCTGAGCACAGCCTTTCTCTCAAGATTAAGACTCAGTAAACAAAAAGATATCAAAATCACTGGGTAGTGGTGGCACATGCCTTTAATCCCAGCACTTGGAAGGCAGAGGCAGGCAGATCGCTGTGAGTTCGAGGCCAGCCTGGTCTACAAAGTGAGTCCAGGACAGCCATGGCTACACAGAGAAACTCTGTCTCGAAAAAAACAAAACAAACAAACAAACAAATCAAAATCACTCATACCAGGGCCAGGCCCTGCCTGAGTGCTCCTGAGGAAAGAGGGAGGGACAGCTCTACCTGGCGGTAGACAAGTCATAGAAGACCAAGGCACTAGAATCTACCGGAGGAAGATGATTCAAGGTTGTCCACAGGGACGAGAAGACTGGCCCTCAGAGTGAGGAATGTCAGCGAAATGCTGGCCTGTAAAGCATGTGTATGGGTAGAACTGGTGAGCCCGGGATGGTGGGAAGAGGGAGCCAGAGAGGGCCATTCAGCCTCAGAACTGGATCCCTATGCAGCCAAGTGTGCAGGGCAAATGTGTAAGGCCATACATAAGTACGGTCTTCTGTATGTCATAAACATGGACTTTTTTTTTTTCTATTAAGTGAATTTTCCAGTGCTCTGGAGTATTTGAAATTACTGCATTCTTTTGTGGACTCTGTGGGATTTGTGGCCCCACCACTCTCCAGCACCTCTGTGCTCAAGTCAGCCCTGGGTGAGTCTCTGTGGCTGGGTCCACAGTCCAAAGAGCGTTGACTTCACTCTGTCCGACCTCCGCCCGTCACAGTTAGTTAGCAGTGTTTCTTAGGCATCTTCCCTAGTCCTAGGTTGCCCCAGCCCACTGTTAACCCCTCATGGACCACATTCTCTGAACAGAAAATAATGGTCCTTGTCTAAGTGGACAGGTGAGTGGCTGGGTGGCTTAGATGAGGCTCTTTCCAGATGCACAGGACAGGCAACAGAGGGTCTGAATACCAGGGGCTGATGGATTTTCACCTTAGCTACAGAGGGTCCCTGGAGCAGGGCCCTAACACTCCCGGCTGGGAAGACACCCATCTGTACCGCCCAGCTCCCACTCCCTCAGCTGTCACCTCCCTGCTGACTACAGAGCTGAGCTGTTTGTTGCTTCTCCCTCTAAACTGCCATCAGAGTGACAGCACATCAGCTGCCACTTCTCAGCGCCCAAAGCACCTGGAGGTCCAGGATGCCAGGGTAGCCTCTCCCTGCTCCTCTAGGGAGAGAAGGATTCCAGAAAAGCAGCTGTGGTGGCCAGACTGCAGAGTTTAAAGGAATGCGTGTTCCTGCTCCTTTTCTGTCACCCAGCTGTTCCTCACTGGTTTTGTGAGGTCCCTGATAGCATAGTGGAGAAACCGGAGACTCAGAAGGGAAACTGCAACAGTAAAAGTATAAAGTAAATAGGCTTCGCTGGGCGGTGGTGGTGCACGAGCCTTTAATCCTAGCACTCCGGAGGCAGAGGCAGGCGGATCTCTTAGTGCAAGGACAGCCAGGGCTACACAGACAAACCCTATCTCAAAAAATAAACAGATAAAAATCTAACATTAAAGTGAACACTTTTGTTAAGCTTCTATTCAGACCAGTTTCCTAATGACAGAGCACCAAAGTGAGCAACTTAAGGTCCTAGATACGTGTTGGCAGATGAGGTGGGTGGGAGGCCGGAGACCTTTACCCAGCACAGCGTTACGATGCCATATGCCACTGAGGGTCAGGTCCCGCACCACAGAGCTCCTCAGACCTGCTTCCTGTGGGCCCTAATGGACGCCCCCTGCTGCTCTTCCCATCCAGGTCCGGATGTCATCTGTCGGTGGTGGACTTCCGCAATCACGATGGCCATCAGCTGGCTCCAGGGAGATGATGCGGCCGTGCGCTCTCACTTTACTGAAGTAGAATGGGTCCCCAAGGCCCTGGAAGTGACTGAGTGCGTAAGCTCCTTGATTGTTCACCTACTTCTCTTCAGGGGAGTCTATGCGAGGAAGCAGAAAGGAGCAGGTCCAGAGAGCCATGCTGATCTGGGGTCGGAAATACGTGACAGATGGGAGCTGGAGGAGGGGCAGAGGGACCACAGAGAAGCGATCTGGGTCGGCACTGCCCTCTGTGTGTTCTGCTCATGGCTCACCAGGTGCCCTAGCTTATCACTGATCCCTAGGATGCCATGCCATCTAGAGGAGATGGCACCAGCATAGCCCCTGGCAAGCCAGGAAACAGCAATGTGATGTAGTGTGGCCACTCAGGGACATCCTGCAGCTTGTGCAGCTTGTATGAGCTGCATTTCCAGTCTCCATAGAGCTACTCTACTCCTGCAGTCATCTCCGCGCTCGCGCTCTCTGTGTGTGTGTGTGTGTGTGTGTGTGTGTGTGTGTGTGTGTGTGTGT
>OU015748.1:106809993-106828407 GCA_907169655.1 Acomys percivali
TGTGTGTGTGTGTGTGTGTGTGTGTGTGTGTGTGTGTGTGTGTGTGTGTGTGCGCGCGCGCGCACATGTATATCTGCTCAAATGTGTGCTTGTTATGGCATACATGTAGAGGTCAGAGGACAGCTTACAGGAATGGGTCCTTCCTTCCCTTGTGGGTTCTGGAGACCAAAAGGTCATCAGCTTTGTGGCAAGTGCCTTTACATGCTGAGCTCTCTCTCCATCCCCCAGCCTTTTTTTTTTTTTTTTTTTTTAAGTAACTAAAGTACCAATAGCATGAGGCGTAACCAGAAACTTTGCCATTCTTTTTGACCCTTGTGTCAGCCCTGCCTGGTTTTTGGGTGGATCTGGGTGCTCTTGGTAAAACTATAAAATGCAGTGAGGCAGAAAGTGCCCCTGGGGTCCTGTCTTGAAAGCCAAGACACATTTTTTGACAAACAGAATTCTACCCAGAGCACAGAAGGGCTGCAGAGAGTGGGCGTGAGCCATTTGAGCTGTCCCAGTTTCACTTAAGTAGCCCTATTTTTTATTGTTGGTTTTGGTTTTGGTTTTTCGAGATAGGGTTTCTCTGTGTAGCCCTGGCTGTCCTGAACTGGCTTTGTAAACCAGGCTGGCCTCGAACTCATAGCAATCTGCCTGCCTCTACCTCCCTAGTGCTGGAATTAAAAGCATGCGCTACACTCAGCTTAAGTAGCCCTAATTTTAAGCCCCCCATCCATTAAATAACCAGCCTGTGCAAGCTGAGTGTGTCTGCCTCTGACTTCTCCAGAAGATATTGAGGCTTCAGCAGGTAGGTTAGCTAAAGTCACTTTGCCGCTGAGCCACAGAGCCACAGAGCCACAGCAGACTGCTAAGTAAATGCCTAGCAGGTCTCCCTACCCCTGTTCTTCCTGGATTCTCTGCTCTTCAGAACTGTCATGAGTGGGCACCCTTGTAGCCGGCCTCTTGCCTACTTTATTCGGTTCTTTTTCCTACCACCTTCTCCACCCCAGTCACTTCCAAGCCCCCAGTACTAGGTAGGAGAAAGAGAAGGCTAGAGGAGAAAGGGGGTGTAGATCTCTTTAAACTACTTCCTGCTGATTAGGGGCATCGAGTTCTTGGGGCAAGTCCATGATATCTCCAAGCAGCCATCCAAGAGCGACAGCAGCCACCAGAGCGCCTCTGGGCATTATCTACCCCCTGAAGAGTCCTCAGAATCCCAACTGTAGACTATCTACAGCTGGCAAAAACATGCCCCTGCTGGAGCCCAAGACAAACCATAGCTGCTGTGGTCAGCATGAAGCAGCCTCATATTCCACACCTGGGATTGAAACAAAACGTTCCCAACACAACTGGGCTTTTAACCCAAGATCCTACCTCCACAACCCCCAGAGTCAGCACTGGTCATTCCGCAGTGCAGAACCTTGACACTAATTCTGGGTATCTAGTCACCTCCAGCACCAAGTAGGGGGACTGAACAGGAAAAGACTTGACTTGCCTCAAAACCAGTGTTTCCTATCTGGTGCTAGCCACTGTGACAGTGCCACTGTGACAGCAGATGCTGCAGTGATAGAGGGGTAAGGAGCCCGACTTAGGCTCTTCTGTTTGTTACCCAGCTAACGGGCTCTCTTGTGCTTCTCCCCTCCCGCTGTCTGCTCTAGGAGCCCCTTGGTGAAGGCCGTCTTCTATACCTGTAGAGCCATGCACGCCTCAGTCTCTGGAAAAGCAGACGGGCAACAGAATTCCTTCTGTCATTGTGAGAGGGCCAGTGGTCAGCTGTGGAGCAGTCTCAATGTCAGCGGAGCTACTTCTGATCCTTCCCTCACCCATGTGAGTGGGGCCTACCTAGCCAGCCCCTCAAGGCAGCACTGGGTCTGGCCGGATGAACACTCCCACCCCTGCTTACCCAGCCTGTTGGGCTCTCTAAGACACAGAAGCCAGAAGAGTAGTTCCCTTCCCCAAAATGGAATTTACTGGGGCAGACACCCCTTTTGATTCCTGGGGCAAATGTGTTCTTACCCCTCCATTCAATCCTAGATCCTGCTAGCAGGCAGCTTCTTATAAGCAGCAAATAATGGCCAGGGCTCCGCACTTGCACTACTCCCCCAGTTTCCTACCCTCCAGTCAGCGGCACAGCTCCCGCCACAGCCCCCGCGGGCCGCTGTGGTGCATTGTAGTTGCATTGCATGTTCTGGCAGCACGTGTGCAATGTTCCCACAGTGCATCCCAGAGGCCTGCCCTGACTTCCCAGCGGGCCACGGCCTGGCCGCATCACTTGGAGAGACGACTTTGATTTAAAGGCACTGCTGAAGGCCTGCCTATCCTAGAGAGTGAGCTGGTCACAGCTGGTCTCCTAGGAAGATAAGTGGTGTGACCCCAGAGGGGAGGGGCAGGGGTCTTTTTGGAAGGTTAGAGCTAGCTGCTCTCTGGGGTATTGTCCCACATGGCTGGGCTGGAACTTGAGATAGTGATTGTCAGTAGAGTGGGTGATCGTTACCTATGTAGATCACAGGCTAGGTGGCAGGCCACTGCTAGGGTTCCTGTTGGTCTCCTATGGTGTGTGTCTTCATGAGGAAACCGTTGTGAGCCTTAGTTGAGGAACTAGAGAGCTTCGTAGTGGCCTCCCTTGAAGCTGTGGTTCCTAGGTAGCAGTTCAGGGTGGGAGAATGGGCCTGGGAGAGTGTGGTCAGAGAACAAGATACAGTCCAGACTTAGGAGATGCTGCTTCAACACCTACAACTTAGAAATACCAGCTTTGGGGCCTGGAGAGATGGCTCAGAGGGTAAGAGCACTGGCTGTCCTTCCAGAGGTCCTGAGTTCAATTCTCAGCAACCACATGGTGGCTCACAACCGTCTATATTGGGATTAGATGCCCCCCCTTCCTGTCTCCTGCTGTCTTCTGTTATGCAGGTGTACATGCAAATAGAGTGCTCATATACATAAATAAGTAAACCTTTTCAGATGAGAATTGGCCCGCAGGGAATCTGTGGCTACACCCCCTTTACTGCTACAGGTGGTGCTGATGGGCCTCTGGGAGCCCAGTAGGCAGCCTTGCCTTGTCAGCACTTGTGCAACACATGCAGCTTGTACTGTGCTCGCACACAATGCTGTCTTGTAAAATGTTTGTCACATTTTACAGATGGGGAAGCTAAGGCTTAAAACCATGTGCCAGGGTCATGGAGCTACCAAGTGGGAAAACTGGGGATCGTTCAACCAAACATGACAAGCCCTTGTGGTTGTGCATTCATGGTACCCTCCTCCTTTCTTCTGCTGCCTTCTATCCCAGGATGCACTGCTGTATCAGTCAGCCCTGTGGTTCCCCTGGGAGAGAAGCCTTGGTACCTTTGGGTGACTTACCCTCCAGACCAGTCATGGGAGATTTCCCAGGAGCTGGGAAACCTGTGCCTTCCACCCTACAAGGGTTTTCTCCCTGCCCCTGCCACCTGTGCTGCGTCCCTTTTAGAGAGTTTGTTTTCTTACCTGCAGAGTGATGAAGACAGACCTCCAACCTCAGGGGCCATGGGGGGGGACAGGATTAGTATCCCCCAGATGTGTTTTGCAGACCCAACTCCTGGGTTTTGCACCTGGGTTCAGGCGCCAGAGCTACTGAGCGTTGGTCTGAGGGTCTGGCAGGGTGCTGGGATCCTTGCATTAGGCATAGGCCAGTCACCTGTCTCCCTTCGGTTTATCCCATAGGTGGTCCAGCTGCTCACCTGTGACCTACTACTGTCACTGAGGACTGCACTCTGGCAAAAGCAGGCAGGTGCCAGCCAGGTTCTGGGTGAGACCTATCACGCATCAGGCACCGAGTTGGCTGGCTTCCAGCGGGACCTGGGCAGCCTGCGCAGGCTGGCCCACAGCTTCCGCCCAGCATACCGCAAGGTGAGGCCTAGCAGGCTGCTGGGATGTGCAGCCTGGTGTGTGTAGGCCTGAGCCCCAGGTCTCTTCATAGGCTACTGTGGTTGTGACACTGGAGACGACCAGGTGACCTGTCAGGCACCCATTCGGGCCCAACACTGAGCTAGGTGCATGGGTTCCTTTGCACTTGCTGTGTGCCCAGCCCAGAGCCATGTGTCACCAGCCAGATGTACAAGAGTATTCAGAGGGAGAGGAGCAGCTAAGGAGCTGCTTCTGGCCACAAAGGAGCCTGGCAGTCATAACTAGTTGTCAGATTGCTGGCAGCCTTACCCGAGAGCCACATTCAAAGGGAAATTCACTGTAATTTATTTTCTGAGCCACTTGGGAACTTTTCAGCAACACTGCCTTCCCTCCACAGCACCCCTAGCTCAGGCTACAGCATCTGCGATAAGCCTCTGAGGACGGTTGCACAACCGCACTTCTCTAAACTTGAGTCATTCCTTCTCTGTATTTGCTCATTAGAATAATGTATTGGACATTTTTTTTTTTTAAGATTTATTTATTATATATACAGTGTTCTGCCTGCATGTATGCCTGCACACCAGAAGAGGGCATGAGATCACATTATAGATGGTTGTGAGCCACCATGTGGTTGCTGGGAATTGAACTCAGGACCTCTGAAAGAGCAGTCAGTGCTCTTAACCGCTGAGCCATCTCTCCAGCCCCCATTTTTTGGTTTTGTTTGTTGGTTTTTTCAAGACAGGGTCTCTCTGTGTAGCCCTGGCTGTCCTAGACTCACTTTGAAGACCAGGCTGGCCTCGGACTCACAGTGATCCGCCTGCCTCTGCCTCCCTGAGTGCTGGAATTACGGATGTGCACCACCACACCCAGATTTGTTTTTGTTTGAAGTAGTCTCAATATATTGCCTAGGCTGGCCTTGAGTCTGCCTCCGCACCTGTGTATAGAATTACAGGCACACACCTCCAAGCTTAGGCTGTATTGAACATTTCAAGTGGGGTGTAGGGGAGTGGCTGGAACTTGCTGTGTCAGCCAGGCTGGCCTTGAACTCACTGAGATTCATTCAACTCTGTCTCCCACCGTGCCCCACTTAAAAATATATTAAAATTTTTTATTTGACACATAATAATTACATATATTTATAGGTTTTATATATAACATATATATATTGCAAGTTAATGTATATATAATGTATTGTAATCATAATGGCATATCCTTTACTTTATTTTTTGTTCTTTTTTGTTGTTGTTTGTTTGTTTTTGTTTTTTGTTTGTTTGTTTGTTTTGGTTTTTTGAGACAAGGTCTCTCTGTGTTAGCCTTGGCTGTCCTGGAGTCACTTTGTAGACCAGGCTGGCTTTGAACTCACAGCGATCCGCCTGCCTCTGCCTCCCGAGTGCTGGGATTAAAGGTGTGCGCCACCACGCCCGGCTTATTTTTTGTTCTTATTAGCACATATTAATTATATATAATGGTTTTCCTTATGACATTTCCATGCATGTGTACATGTGTATATAATGTGCTTTGCTACCATTCACTAAGTTACCCACTCCTTCCCACTCTGCAGCTCCTTTCCTTGTCCCAACTGGTCCTGTTTCTACTTTTTTTCCGTTTGTTTGCTTTTTAATGGCCCAGTGAGTTTCACCAGGTTTGCTCGTAGGCACGTGGGACCTTACCTGTGGCTGCACTTCCACTGCTGATGATTCATCTCTCATCAATCCATAACTGCGTAGAGGTCCTCACAAGAGGGCTGAGACCTCACGAGCTCCACCCCTCTCCATGACAGGAAGTTGGTGAGACCAGGCTTGTGAGGGCGCTGGTTGTGTCCTGCCCAGAAGTCAGTGTTCCATGGCCTTACTTCCTCTGCTTCACCACTACCTTTTATTATTGTGTGAGGATCCACATACTGGTGCCTGAATTACTTTATGAGACCAAAAGAGGACATCACATCCATAGGAGCCAAGGATAGGAGTGAGCCGAGCTGGAAGGGCACGCAAAGGAAAGGCTGCCGCTGGGGAAGAAGTCCCTTAGCCTAAAGTGCATCCTCAGGGTCGCACTGCACACTGTGCAGCAGACCACAACGGCTAGCACGGTAGAAAGATACAGCCATCAGCACCTGCACTAGCCATGGGAAAGCAGCCTAATTGATAGCATGCTTGCCTAGAATGCACAAAACCCTGCAGCAACCCCAGCACCAAATAAGTCTCGAAGGTCATAGCACACGCCTGTAATCCTAGCGCTTGAGAGATAAAGGCAGAAGGATCGGGAACCCAAAGTCATCCTTGGCCCATAGTAACTTTGAGGCCAGTGTGAGCTACATGAGCCCTTACCTCAACAGAGGGGTGAGGTATGCCTCCAGGCTTGGCCTACACCCATTCAGGTCAGACCCCTGGTCTGCTCACAGACTGGCTGGCACCCAAAGCCTCCCCTGAAACGCCTTTCTTCATGCTTGTCCTTGCTCAGGAGGCTTCGGTGCTCCCCTCCTGCCCCCCGTCCCTGAGGAGCATCACTAGCTACTCCAGAGGCTGAGTATTGCAAATTCACGGGCAGCCTGGGCCACAGAGTGAGACCTTGTCTCTAGCACTGGGAATGGAGAAGTTAGAACACTAGACCTGGGCCTCCACCCCCAGTGGGCTCTGCTTAACTAAAAGCAGCTGATTTAGGCCCCTGGATGGTTCAGCAGGTAAAAGCACATGCTATCAAACATGAGAGCTTGAGACCCACAGATCGCCCTCAGACTTCCACATGCACAGTGTGGCATCTACTCGCTCATACACAAAACAAATAATTTTTTTTTGAGCTGACATGGTATCTCGTACCTTTAATCCTAGCACTCTGTGGCAGAGGCTATTGGGTGTCTCTGAATTTGAGACCAGCCTGGTCTGTGTTGGGAGTTCTAGGCCAACCAGGACTACATTGTAACACTGTCTCAAAAACAGAAAAAGAGACATTGATTTATCCCAGGAAACATGGACCAGGTCTGATCAACCAATCTGAAGACTCCATGTGACCAAAGAGAGCAAAGACACAAAGCCAGTCACTCCAACCATGAGATGCCTTGGGGTGGGGTATTGGCTCTGTTGCACTCCTTCAGCATGACCCTTGGAGAAGACAGTGCTGTGCTGCAATGTCAAAGGGCCGAACCAGACTGAGAGTCTCGGCTTCTGAAGAAATAAGATAGTGAACATGATACCAACCTAGCTGTTCTCCTCACCCCCTCTCTCCTCCTTTGCCCTTTTGTCTGACTGGCGCTGAGCCTTCAAGGACAAGGCTTCACCCAAACTACTGTCTTCAAACCCTAAAGGGCACCTGCAGGAGAAGTCAGTCACCTTTGCCTCTGGAGCATCTTGTACTGTTCCTGCTGGCAGCTGGCCTGTGCTCTCTGTCCACTTTCTTACTGCTCATGTCACTGTCTAGCTTGGCTTGAGGATAAGATGGGTTGTTTTCCAAGAGCAAGAAAGCAGGGTGACATGGCGGAAAGAGGGAGGCATCAGGGAGCAGAAGAGATTGCTTGAGAAAGTACCTAGAGTTTGACTGATGTCCCCTGTACCTGCCAGGTGTTCCTGCATGAAGCCACTGTGCGCTTGATGGCAGGAGCCAGCCCCACCCGCACACACCAGCTGCTGGAGCATAGCCTAAGGCGGCGCACCACCCAGAACAGCAAGCCCGGTGAGTCCAGCAGCGCCCCTACTGCAGGTGTACCCGTGTGGCCTTGCACCTGTGTGGCCGTGCACTCGGGAGCAGAGAGGATGGAGCCCTGGTATCTGGCCAGGTGCTTCAGCGCTCCTACACACTTGTTGGCTCTCTTGGCTACTTACTGGGGAGGGGTGAAAGGAGCTGGCACTTGGCTCGGTGGCAGCAGGAATGGTGCTCGTTGAGTTGATGTCCTCCCACCACAGGAGCAGAGTGGAAGTTGCATGGGTTGGAACATCTCAGTCAACACAGTTGCCAAGCCCCTTGAGGGGGGCTGGGGAGAGCAGAGCACACCTCCTCACAGGGATGGGAGGGAGATCAACAAATGAGATCACAAAAAGTCCCTGGGACAGTGCTTACATAAATCTCATTCCCACAGGAGAGGTAGACACCTGGCCTGGCCAACGAGAACGAGCTACTGCCATCCTGCTGGCCTGCCGCCATCTTCCCCTCTCCTTCCTGTCTTCCCCGGGCCAGCGGGCAGTGCTGTTGGCTGAAGCTGCCCGCACCCTGGAGAAGGTGGGTGACCGCCGTTCCTGCAATGACTGCCAGCAGATGATTGTCAAGCTAGGTGGAGGCACCGCCATCGCTGCCTCCTGACCACGTCTGGGGCTTGGCCCCCCTCTTTCCGCTTTGTCCCTTTCTCCCCGGATCTTCCCGCTGTCTCCTCATCTGTTTTTTCCCCTCCTCCAAGAGCTGTGAGAATGAAGGCAAGACTGATTTTTCTGAGCTTTTACCTGCTAAGGCTTTTGGAGTGTTTTAGGCCAGTAGGACCATGGGCAGAGCTCCTTAAAACTGTTGTGATAAATCCATGGTCCAAGCCCAGGTGGGCCGAGAAGAAAGATGGCCTGAGCAGGAATGGGGTAATCTCCCCACTTGACAGCAGCATAGGGTGCTGCTAAGCCCCTTCCTTCCCCAGCCCTCTAGAGACTGTCCCTTTTCTGCCTCTTTGGGTTTTGTTTTGTTTTATTTTTAATTATTTTGTTTTGTTTTTATCAGGCTTTCTCTGGGAACTAGGTCTCTATACACCAGAGAGCATTTTGCATTCTGGACTTGTCTGACGTGCCCGTTTTTATACAAATGTTTTTATATGTGTGTGCTTGGGTCTGCCATGATACAGGGCAAAGTTGCTGTGGCGTCTTTCATCCTTTCCCTGGGCCTGCACTGGCGCCCCTGGGCCTGACCTAGGCCGTTCCTTGTTCTCTCAGTGTTACAGGACAGCAGGGGAAGGGAGCCCAGCCCTGGGGAGGTGGGTGGGAGGCAGGGGCAGGCCTAGGGATGGGTGAAATGATGTTGGCATTGTTTTTTAATTTTTTAAAAAATAAAAGGTATCCTATTTAATTGTCCTGTTCCTTCCCACTCGTCCACCCCGAGATGGCAGCCTGAGCTCACGGCAGGCCCAAGGGGCTGGCCAGGGTGAAGCACCAGTGGGGCTGAGGTCCGGGGTATTCAGCATGATTTATTTGTTCCTTCCTACCCATACCCTAACTCCTACCTCCCATATAGTGTATTTTTATCCTTAATTCCTGTCTGTGAATAAGCCAGGGTGGCAGACACTGATCCCAAGCCCTCCCCAGCAACAAGCCTCTTTTTCAGGGTAGGCAGCAGGAATCAGGTCTCTTGCTTTGGGGGGGGGGGCTCCTAGGAAGAGTGGTCCTGCTCTTGTGGACTGCTTGGCTCAGGGCTTCCTGAGAGACTTGAGAGGAATCTTCCTCCTGTGCTTCTCCCTTCAAGCTAGGTGAAGCAGAGAGCGGGTGGGGCGGGCCTTCCTCTCCTCAGACTCCACCCATCTCTCTTCCGCCTCTCCCCCACCATCACTGTAATTTATGGCCCCTGCCCAAGGGGCAGCCCAGCCCTTGTGTCTTGTGTATATACTGTGCCTTTTCTCCTTGTTGAGGGGCGGGAGGGTGGTTTTTCACTGAACAGGGGATACACCTATGTCTTCCTTGATGTTGAAACAGTCACGTTGTGCTGGACATAGGTTACTCAATAAACACAGATTGGTACCACCTAACACACGGCTCTGTGAGTCTGTAGTGTGACCGCTATGGTGACGTAACTGAACGACTGTGTGACTTTGCCAGCATTGAGCTAGGGACTGAGGGCACCCAGATGGTTGCAGTCTGATGGGCCTTTCTTGCCCGCAGATGTACCTGGTGTACCTGACACTCTAGGGATGGGTTGTCCAGGTTCCTGCCCTTGCTGCTCAGCTGGCTGGCAGTAGCAGTTGTTGGGAACTTGAGGTCTGAAGTCACTTCCTATCAGGTAGTCCATTCCTTCACTTGCACTTCCTGTAGGCGGGGCCCTCCTAACACTTCACTGTCTGCTGGCCACATACAGCTGTGTTCCGGTATTCCCCAGCTGAGTCACTTGGGTAAACTGGCCCCTCACCATTGCATGTGTGCCTAACGGGACACTAACCCCTACCTCCCCACCATAGGCTTATTGCTCAGCTGAGAGCAGTGTGACCTGCAAGTACTGAAGTATAGCAAATGCTTTGCGAAGCGGGTGAGAGGCTGGTGGCTTGAGGCAGAGGCAGAGATAGAATGAAGATCCAATGTGAGAGTGAGCCTGGGGCTGGGCTGCAAAACAAAACGCTGACCCACACACCCTTTCCCCAAAGGGCATTAACAGCAGATTACACCCCACCACAAAGAATTAGAGCAGCCAGGAGGGTCCCACCTGCAGTGTTCACTCAGTCAGAGTGCAGTAGTGGCCCCTGCCCTTGGCCTTAGCCTAGCCCCAGTGAAAATCTAAAGCTCTTGAGCAGAAAGGTCATGCTAACTGCTGCACAGTACAACCAAGGCTGCATCAACATGGCAGAGGCCTGAGAGGCTCTGGGCAAGGTACTTAGATCCCCAAACCTCAGTTTCTTTATCTGCAGACAGCCCTGTAGGTCTCTTAAGACCAAAGAAACAGCAACAAATGGCACCGGCTGTTCAGACAGTGTGTCACCCCTGGGAACACAGGAAGTGGTTTCATTGAGGTCATGTACCTCACCTGGCTGTAGCCCGGGTGTCCCCACACATGCCAGAGCATAAAATGCAGAGATGCGCTGACAGCACCCTGGGCCTCAGCCAGGTCCTGGGAGCCTCTGGCAGGAAGGGAGAAGAGAGCTGCCAGTGCCAACCCTGCAGTGGCAGCACCCCAAGGGAGGGAGGGGCATTGCTAGGCTCCCATTCCAACATCTCCATCCCCTTCACCCCAGAGCAGCTCCTGGGAGGAGGCCCCTCTATCCTGAGCACCAGATGTCCATGTGGCCCACGCCCATTAGGGGGGTGGCCCTGAGCCAATCTAGCCAAGCAGCCAGCAAGCCAGGAGCCGGCCCAGGGCCAGACAGTGTCAATGAGGATCAGCCAGGCTGGGCTAACTCAAACTGTTGAGTGAGAGATCAGCTGCAGGGTGGGGAGGGGCTCACCTCCCGTAGAGCGCGTGGACCCCTGCAGGGGTAACACGCCTGCTCCCCTGAACTCAAGCCTTAGGGTGACTGTGGCTCCATCTGCTCTGAGCATTGTTTGGCATGCATCCCATCCACCCTATGGCCACTTCTCTCTGCCTTGGACGGCTGTCTGTACAGTAACTGATGATCCCCTTGGGACAGGAACCGACCACATTGGAAGGTTTATTTACACAGGTAAGGATAGCCCTACATTCCCAAGGACAGAACACCTGTTGATACCCTTGTGGCCCCTTAGCCACAGGCTCCAAAAGTCCCCAGGCCCTTCTGGATCAAAGCCAACACTAACTCCACGGCCTGGCTCCCTGGACCCCGCAGAAGGCTCCATTGGTTCAGCTTCAGACAGTGACCTCAGCTTTGCTATTGGTGCTCAGGTGCCGGGGCCCTCTGCCCGCGCTGCTGTAAAAGCTGCCGGGCTGTGCGCTGAAGGCCTCGGGCAGCTTCTCCACGCTGAACTGACGCCGCGGTGCGTGGCCGGGTCGCCGAGGCGCAGGGGAGACCTGAGCCACCAAATGGCTACGGGGAACCGGCCGGGTGGGGCGGCCCGCGGTCCAGGCCGCGTAGGGGACCGACGAGACAGGGCCGGCTGGAGGTACGTAGCCAGGAGGGGCCCAGGGACAGGCATCAAGCAGTGCGGGCAAGTCCTCCGGAGGTCGGGGGACCCGCGCCGGGAGGGTCCGCGGGGCCGTCTCGGTAGAGGGAAAACGTTGATAGAAGTCCTGGGGTGCAGCTTCTGCGAGGGGGGCGGGGGACAGGGAGGGACAAGGCGCAGCAGGTCAGGATGCTGCAGCACCAGCTTCAGGCGACCGAGGCAGCGGGCTAGGGAGGGAGCCGATTGGCTGCTCGGGGACGTCCCCTGAGCTCGAATTGGCCGAGCCAGGCTGCCTTGGAGGTGAAGAAGGTCTTGGTATCCCTGGGGAACTGGCACCAGCAACATGCACCTCACCTGTGGCCTTGAGCGCAGCTGCTTTGAGAGTAGCGAACTTGGCATAGTCAGACTGCAACGTGAGGCTGCCACCACCCTGTAGCCGCGGGCCCCGCAGGGGTCCTGGGGTGGCAGACCCCAGAGGCGCGTTATTGAGGCGTTTCTTGTCTGGAGAGAGAGGAGGGTAGATTGTTTTAAAAAACAAACAAACAAAAAAAAAAAAGCTGAGGGTTCAAGAGATGGCTCAGAGGGTAAGAGCACCGACTGTTCATCCAGAGGTCCTGAGTTCAATTCCCAGCAACCACATGGTGGCTCACAGCCACCTATAATGTGATACGATGCCCTTTTCTGGTGTGCAGGGGGTACATGCAGGCAGAGCAGTGTATATGTAATAATAAATAAATAAGTAAATTTAAAAAAAAAGAAAAAGCTGAGCTTGCCTGAGCCACTACTTCTCAAAGCACTCCCTGACAGTAGCTCCAGGCAACTTGGGGTGGGTGGGGGGTGGATGGCTCTCCAGAATGGCCTGGCTTGGCTCAGAAAAACAGGGACAATGGCAGCAAGCCTGGAGGGGTGCTACCCTAATGGATGGCTACGGCGCTGAATCTCTGGACCACTCCTCACAGAGATGGAGGGGCGCTGAACCCCTGAACCCCAGAACCTGACATGTAGAAGGTGGAGGAACCACCAAGCAAGACCAAGGGAGTGGGTTTCAGACCTACAAGTCAGAGCTTCCGATCCACAGCCTCGGCTAGCGTATCCTGAATCTGGAGCCTTTCTCACAGACACTCTCCGTGCCCAGGAGAAATACAGGACTGTCCACCTGTAGTCAAACCCACCAGGGCTTGTACAGACCCAGTTACACTCCCGCACAGGCAACTACTCGATTCTATATGGCAGGCAGCAGTTCTACCTTCACTCCCTAGCCAGCCAACCAACACACACACACACACACACACACACACACATGCACACACACACACCACCCTCACGTTGCCACAGATGAACCAATGTCCATCTACTATGGACTCACCTGTGCTGTTGTGGGGGGAACCCCGAAGAACGCCACCACCCATTTGTACCTGGACACAGTTACCCAGGGGTGGACCCAGAGGTGGAGGCAGTGGTTCCTGAGGGCTTGGCTGTTTGAGAAGTTCTGTCAGTGTCCTGTGGAGACCAAAAGATGTTGAGAGGACTTGCAGCCCCACCCCTGCCTCTCCATCAGCCAGATGCTAACACTATCAAAGGCTGGCTGGCCACAGCCACCGATGTCTCGCTTTGTTTTGTTTTTTTAACTATTTTATTATTTTATGTGTGTGGGTGTTTTGCCTGCATGCATGTCTGTGCACCACAAGCATGCCTGGTGCCCTCAGAGGCCAGAAGAGGGACATCAGAGTCTTAGAGCTGGGCTTACAGAGGATCTTAATAAGCCAGCGGTTGTCAACCTTCCTAATGCTGCAACCCGCTAATAGAATTCTTCGTGTTGTCGTGACCCCCAACCATAAAATTATTTTCTTGCTACGGTGATGTTTTCCAGTAGACAAGCCCTGTGAAAAGGTTGTCTCTCTCTCTCTTTCTCTCTCTCTCACACACACACACACACACACACACACGAGGTGTGGGCCATGACCCACAGGTTGAGAACCACTGTCATAAGCCACCATGTGGTTGCTGGGAAATCGAACCTGGGTCCTCTGGAAAGTCATCCAGTACTCTTAAGCTCTGCACCATCTCTGCAGTCTCCCACGGTCTCACTTTGCTATCTCTGGGGAGTCCTTTCAAGCTCTCTGGGCATCCTTTCTGCTCTTTCAAGCTATCTCATTTCCCCTCCCACGCATGACCTGTCAGCCCCACTTGTGGCCCCAAGATGGCCACCTCCCAAAGCAGGTCAGGGAACTAATGAGGTCATGTGTAACTAGGGCTACCTTGTATCCCTGAGGCTCCCTCCTGTGGTTGGCTCTCTATGACCCTCCATGAGCTTCCTGTCCCAATGCAGCCCTCTCTGCACCCCGTAACCTTTTCCCTCATCTCCCATTCTCTTATTCTATCAAATGCTACCAGAGTGCCTCCAGGTCCGCTTACCTTACCTGCACTTCTCCAGTGTGGGCTTCTGCCGGGCCTGGAGCCTAGCTAGCATACAGGCAAGGAAGCAACGGAGAACTCTCTGTGGCAGCCCAACACCAAAAAGCTGTGTGACCTTGGGCAGCTACCTCCCTGGGTACCCACGACACCCAGCCCCCACCCAGCTGTGACGGCGGCATCTGGCTGAGCCTTCCCCGCCCTAGCAGGCCTTCAGCCCAGCTGCCTGCAATGCCCAGAACCCATGATTTTCTTCCACTCTGCCTGACCCTCCTGGGGATGGGTTATGGCTGATTAAGGAACAGGGACACTGGAAGACACCCGAGGTGGCCAAGGATTAGCTGCAGGGTGGCGGGGTCCAAAAGGGTCTCCGCCTGCCTGAGGTGACGTCTCCCCTCCCATCCTCAGTGGCTCCTGCCAATTATCCCATCACTGGGCAAGAACTGATAACTCAGTTGTCTGAAGTGAAGGAGGAATTGTGCCTCTGGGCCTCTGCACAAGACTCTTCATGGCCTGACGCCAGTGGCCCCCAAGCCCACTTAGGAGCCTTCCCTACCCGGCAGCATCAGTATGGCATGTTTAAAGAGAAACGTGGGCAGGGGTTCAGAGCGCACCCACCTAAGAGTCCAGAGAGTCAAGGCACCTGGCTAAGGGCACGTAACCAAACCTGAACTTACAAGTGGAGTGTTGCAGTGAACAAAGCATCTACAGGCCAGACCAGCTACCCTGTACCACAATGGGTCTTGGCTCCCACTGCCTCTCTGACCTCCCTACTGCTACCTTTTTTTGTTTGTTTGTTTGTTTGTTTGTTTGGTCTGGTTTTGGGGGGCTTTTTGGTTTATCAAGACAGGATTTCTAGCTGGGCCTGGTGGTGCACATTTTTAATCTCAGCACTTGGGAGGCCGAGGCAGGCGGGTCTCTGAGTTCGAGGCCAGGCTGGTCTACAAAGCAAGTCCAGGACAGCCAGGAGGACTACAACAGAAACCCTGTCTCAGTGAAAAAACAAAAACAAAACAAAACAAAAAAACCAAAAGACCAAACAAAAAGACAGGGTTTCTCTGCGTAGCCTTGGCTGTCCTGGACTCACTTTGCAGTTCAGGCTGGCCTCGAACTCACAGCGATCCACTGCCTCTGTGCTGGGATTAAAGGCCTGCGCCACCACGCCCCACTGCCCTACTGCTGCTGCCTTTGTCCTTCAAGAGAGATCTCAAATTCAGAGGTTGAGCTTCAGCCTCTACGGCATTCAGAAACCCCAGCTACGGCCCATGGTAACAGTGCACTAGCTCCGGGAGAGAAATACCAGGTCTTAGCCCCATGTCTGCCCTCCAGCTGTCTGGAAGGGATGGGCAAAATGGTGTGGTGGCAACTACTCTCCAGATGTGCCCTTGAGACGTCCACGTCTGGTCCGAGGTTGAGGGTGAGGGTGGGGGATGAGGGGGTGCTTCTATCTATGGTCACTTCTCTTGCAGCCTGTTGCATTTGGTGTCCACAGTCTACATGCCCAATGGAGCTGGGACGTGGGTGGATGAGGACAGCACAGGCAGGGGCACAAGTGCAGGAGGTTGAGTGGGGGCTCTAAGGGCTAGACAGAATCTCAGCTCTCGGCCTTCCCATTTCGGCTGAAAACTCAAAATAAGCTAGAAACTTAGCCAGCAGCTGGCCGGGGCTCTGAAACAAGCAAGTCTGTTCCCTCCACACTTGATCCCATTCTGAGCAGCTGGAAAGCCAGACCAGTGCCTGAGGGTTATTGGGGGGGGGGGTGCGGGATGCTTCTGAAACTCCAAGGAATGAAGGTCAGGTTTGAGTCACACTGGGTTGGGGAAGTGGATGGAGGTGGGAGGAGGGAGAGGAAAGTGAGAGACGCAGCAGGAGAACCAGCCAAGCACCCTCTCCCTTTCTCTAAGCCCAAGACCACCCTCAATAGTGCTCCAGTCCCTGTCCCGCCTGGCCATCGTCCTTGCCCCCTCCCCTGGACGCCGACTTTTCGTCTTCTGCAGAGGAGGTTAAAACCACAAGGAGGACGACCCAGAGCCCAGTATAGACAGGGAAGGTCAAGGGAATTGAAAGCTATCAGGTGTCTCCCTCTGTGAAGAGGGAACAGGGGAGACAGAGACGCAGAAGAAAAAAACAAAAACAAAAGAAAGACGGAGGCTGTGGAGAGCTCTAGGACTTAAAGGGAGGGGGTCGAAAAGGATGCAGTTGCCGGGGAATTTGGACCCAGCCGAGGGCAGTGAGGACGCAGAAGGCAGGACAGCGGGCAGGCGGGCAGGCGGGCAGGCGGGCAGGCGGGCGGGCGCGCTCACCTGGTCACCGTGCGCCGAGCGCGCGGGCTGTGCGCTCTCTCCAGGCCCAGGCGTGCCCCGATGCCGACCAGCACGAGTAGCGCGGCGACACCGCACACCGCGTAGACCGCAGTGTGGCTGCGCTCGCGGGCTGGGTCCCGCGGGGCGGCGGTGTCACGGGCGCGGGCGGGCGGCCGGCCAGTCTGCACCCAGGCCGGCGTGTCGTAGTTGGAGCAGCGGCTCTGGTCCAGGCGGCGCGGGCCGTCGTGGCAGCAGAAGCGGTAGCCGCACGTGCCGCAGCAGAAGCTGTAGACGCCCGAGCTGCAGTTGAAGGGCGGATCCCACTGGCCCATCACGTCGTAGTAGCCGCGGCAGCGGTCGCCTCCCGCCGGGGCCACGGTACCAGACGCTGCGGGCTCCTGCGCCTCGGGAGCCCCCGCGCGGCCCGACGGCGAGCCCACCAGCAGCAGCGCCAGCCGGAGCGCGAGCGGGAGCCCACGCGGGCGCCGGCCACCGCGCTGTCCCTGCGCTCCGGCGCGCTCCATGCGGCCCGCTGCTCTTGCTATTGCGCCCGGCGCATGGTTCGGCGCGCGGCCGCTCTGCCCGGCTCCCCCGTGCCCTCCGGGACCGGTCGCCCCGCTGCCCGCGCTGGCTCCCGGCCAAAGCCTCCTAACGCGTCCCCGGCTCTGGACACAAGTAAGCTCGGTGTGGAGTGTGCGGGGCTGGTCCTCCGGTGGGCGCACCCTCCGCTGGGGCTCACCTCGGACTGGTCACGGTGGAGCCGGGCGGCGGGTGCTCGCATGCACAGTCCCGGCTCCCTCTGGCCCCGGCGGGTGCGCGGGGCCTGGGTCTTTTGGGGACTGTGCGGGGCGGCGGGGCGCTGGACACCGCTGCCTTCCCGCCGCCCGCTCCGCGGTGCCCGCGCTCTGGCTCCGGCTTCAGCTCCGGCGCGGGCTCGGCGCGGGCTTGGGCGGGCGGGAGAGGGAGCGAGGGGAGGAGGGCGGGAGGGAGGCAGAACTGGGCGGGGGAGGAGCGCGGCCTCTGCGCTGGGAGAGAGGGGTTCTGTAGGGTCAGAGCAGCGGACCCACCCCACCAGGGACCCTCTCCAAGGCCTCCCTTAAATTATTATCGGAACTGGGCCCTCGAGGGCGCTCAGCTTAAAGCTCTGGGGATCTTGGCGGCCTCGTATGAGGAATTCCCTGCGTTTTAAGTAAGGGCACAGAGGCATAGAGATCAAAGCAGCCTGGTTGAGTTTATAAGGAGAATATGACGCTGCTGCCAGAAGTTGCTTCTCCCTGCCTCAGTTGCTACTGTTACAGTCAAAAGGTCTCCCTGGTGCCTGCAGTGACGTAGCAGTAGGAAGCCCACTTGGGCCCACAATTTTGACCAGCCTGGGCAACATAATTAAGATAAGACCCTATCTCAAAAAGCAAACAGCAAAACAGTGTCGCTTCACACCCCCAAGGATGACGCAGGAGTTTGTGAGGCTAAATTAGTGTAAATCGGTGGCTCTCAACCTTCCCAACGCTGCGAGCCTTTAATACAATCCCCCAAATTGGGGTGACCCCAAGGGTAAAATCGTTTCGTTGCTACTTCATGATTGTAAGTTTGCTACTGTTATGAATTATAGTGTACTTATATGATATGCAGGCCTACATAGTGAGTTCCGGACCAGCGGAGTCTTTATTGGAAAACTCTGTTTCAAGGAAAAAAAAAAAGGGGGGGGGGAAGCTAGCAGTTTGGTTTGGTAATGCATACCTGTAGACTTGAGGATTAAGAGTTCAAGACCAGCCTGAACCACATGAGACCCTATCTCAAAAAACAAAACAAACCAACAATCAATGCTCTCCCCCATCCCCCAAAAAAAACAGTTAAATAAGCCAAGACCTTTCCTGAAGGGCAGACTCATAATCCATCCCTTCCTGGAGGTGGAGATCACCTTTCGCTCTCCAGATGGGGGCTCCGGGACAGCAAGGGCTAGGTTTCCAATTCACCCTAGTGTCCCTCTGTCCCCAGCACAGCTCTGGTGCCCAGTCAATATTTGCTCAAACGAAAGAGTGAAGTGAAGCCGGGCGGTGGTGGCGCACGCCTTTAATCCCAGCACTCGGGAGGCAGAGGCAGGCGGATCG
>OU015748.1:106828507-106903762 GCA_907169655.1 Acomys percivali
CCCAAAAAAAAAAAAAAAAAAAAAAAGAGTGAAGTGATACTTGCTTCTAGCTCCCTTAGGATCAAGAATTTAGCCACCCGAGGGTCCTTTCTTCTCCCTCTCCAGCCCCGCCCCCATCGGAGCCTGAAATCAGCTTACGAAGGGAGGAAGGAGGAGGATTTACATCTTAAGGAGGATCAAGTCCTTCTGCAGTGTGAGGTGAGGGGCTGGCAGGCTAACGGCGTCTGGCATTGGTGGGTTAAGGCTGGGAGGAGGGCAGCTAACCCCCTCCCACGCTGTATCCATTCACCCTGGCTAACACGGACCTGCCCCCTACCTGTACACGTGCGCACAGACCCACGCGATTCCCATCCAGACCTGAAGACCCCCTGTTCCCGTAAAAAAAGACTTTCTACATTGTCGTGGGGACGGGGGTGAGGGGCTGCGGTGGGGGGGAGTGAGGGGACAAGATGGACAGAGATAGGAAGCGCTTTCATCTCATCACCAGGGACAGCTCACCACAGGGGGCATCGCACTTCACAGCGTGTGTCATGGCTGTTTTTTAGCGGGGGTAGGGTGGGGTGGGGGGCTTTATTGCTCTGATCAGAACTCCGTGGCTGCGCTTTCTGACACATCCTTCCCTGCCTTGCTTTAGGATGGGATAACACACGGAAGCTCCTGTGGCTCTGCCAAGCTACCTTGGAGTTGCAGGGGTTCTGAGGGTGCCCTCCACCCCCATTTCTGAGCAGTGCCTTGGGACTGTGCCATCTCCCTGTGTTCAGGGAGTCTCCTCTCCTGGGGCCTTCTCTCTCGCCCTGACTGTCTTGGCGTTTGCTCAGCACCCACCTCATGCTGACTCCCCTCAGGACCTGCAAGTAGCTGCAGGGTAGAGGGAGGCCATTGGTCCAGCGAAGGAACCGAGTCCAGCTCCGCGCCCCCCCTTCCCACCCCATGCAGGGACTGATTCCAACCCTCACCTCATCCCCAGCTCTCTCCCCATCGTAGCTTGCTTCTGTGGATTCTGTGGTGTGCCAGCAACTACAGGTTCTGTGCCAAACACTCGATGCCTGTGTGTATGGACACATGGTCTTGGGGTGAGGGGCAGCAGGAGACAGTAGCTACAAGACACAGCCTGTCCTTTGTTCTGGGGTCTGACAGTCCACGCAGCTGACACTCCCACTTCAGGTACGGGGCCATGAGCCCAGCTGGGGGGGGGAAGTGGGGGGAAGGGTCTAGCAATATTGCAGCCCAGTGAAGAAGAGACCCCTTTGCCCCGACCCCAGGGGCTCTGATCACACACAGCATGGCTCTGGGGTACCCGCCCCCTGTCTCTTCCCCTCCAAGCCTGTGTCACCAAAAAATCGTCCATTGATCCAGGCTTAAAATAACCCCTGGCATCTGCAGTGAGCCCCACGGGGCGGGCAAGAGGAGCCGGGTGTCTGCCTGAAGGGCACCCGCCCCACCCCCAGCTCCCAGTGTTGGCAGCTGAGTGCATTAGAGTATAAGTGTGCGGGCGGGCGGTGTCGGAGAGTGAGTGCTCTTGGGTGTGAGTGAGAGAGTGCGTGTCGGGGACAAAGGTGACTCTCAGGGCCTTCCCCTCACTGTGAGTTTGCATGGGCATTTCACTGGCTAACTCTGGCTGGCGGGAGCCTGGGGCCTCCAGTAACTCTGTGGACATTAGCAACAGCTGGTGTTGGGCCTCAGTGTCCTCCCTGTAGAGGTGACCAGTCTGCCACTCTGTACAGTTGTGGACTAGATAGAGACCCACGTACAATGATGGGCGAATTGACTTGCTATGAAGGGCGGCACACAACCAGAAAGACCCCGGGGTCTGGCCTGGAGCCATCCTGTGAGTCCCAAGCCTGCCTTTGGCCAGCTCTGTACAGTGATAGCCACCCCCACTGTCCCAGGAAGGCATTGTTTTCCTCTTGACCTGCCCACGGGCAGCCAGTGCGGAAGGCCTCCCTCCAGTGGCTGCGATCTCTCTCCTCTCTTTCCCTTTCCTGCCCTTGCGATGCTGTCCCTATTCACTGTGGCCCAACACTTAAGTTCCAGTCCCACCCTACCGGGGCCCATCCAGCTCCATAGACCTTGGTTTTTCTCATCAGCAAGATGGGCAGCTGGCAGTTCTTTCACAGAGCTACAAGTAGAAGCTGAGAGACCGGGCACTGGAAACACCCAGTATAGCAGCCACCTGCTGGGAGTGTTCCTGCAGAAGACAGTGGCAGCAGGTGCCTCTCAGTTCAGAAGGTGACACCTAAGTTCAGCGGCTTCCAATTGCTCCAGGGGTTCCAGGGACGTTGGGCTCCCTGCTAGTGCATTTGCTGGCACCAGGAGGGGGTCTGGAGGGAGGGCCCTGGGCTGCCTTTGTCTCCTGAGAGGCAGCTCGTGACTCAGGCTCCAGCTGCCTGTGGGAGGGAGGGGGCGACCGGGCTCCTGAGGTCTCAAGGGAGCAGCAGGATTGGGGGGGGGGGGGGGCTGGGCTCAGAGATTCAGCTAGCATTCCCCTCTTCCCCCTGTTTCATGCACCTTATCCAGGCCTTTGCCCTCCCGTGCTCAGGTAACCCCTCTGTTTGCACCCACTGGGTTAGTCCCAGTTCAGGACCCTCCAGAGGCCAGAGCTGGTGAGAACGCGGCTCCATGAAGGTTTGACAGCAAGGCCACTGGGTTAGGAAAGTCCTCCCAGCACAGGCTGCCCGTGTCTGGGGGCAACTCCGAGTCAGCTCAGAATGTGGGCGTGTGGATGTGCCCTGATTCCCCCTCATTTGTACAACATCCTAAAATGTGTGACAGCCCACATCTAGGCCCCTCTTGGTCCAGCCGCAGTCATCTGAAGGCGCATGAAGAGAGCTAAAAAGGGCAGCTGGCGTTTGTAGCTCAGCAGCAGAGAGCGTGCAGAGCTTCACAAGGGATTCCGTCCTCAGCACCATGAAAAGGGGAGAGAAGAAGAAGAAGAAGAAGAAGAAGAAGAAGAAGAAGAAGAAGAAGAAGAAGAAGAAGAAGAAGAAGAAGAAAGAAGAAGCCGCCGTCGGCCGCCTGGCGTGACCGCAAACTCCATCACTTATAAGGGGAAGAGCAAATCAGGAGCTCAGGCCATTCTCGGCTACACAGCGAGTTCGAGTCCTGCCTGGACTACATGAGACCGAATCTCAAACAACAACACAGCTATCTCCTACGACCAGCCTTTTATCAATCTCCAGCCCTGGACTAGCCTCTGGCCACACCCCTTTCCTGCAGCCTGGCCAGCCCCTCAGCCCCGCCTCTCTTTGACCCCGCCCAGGTCCGTCCGGGTCCCTCCATTCCAACCCAACAGCTGGTGGTCTGTGCTGACCTCCGGACCTGCGCAGATAGACTCCCACCCTCCTACCCCCGCGCCCCTCGTCGTGGCGCCCCCGCGCCTGATGGACCCGCATGTGGAGTTGGATCCCAGATTCTCTATCGCAGGATCCGTCCCAGCCCTGCCAGTTTCCCTGGCTGCATCACTCTGCAGGGTCTTGGGAGGACGCGGTGACAGCTCAGCGGTCTTAAGGAGCTCTTTTTTAAATTTTGCTTTATTTATTTATTTAGTTATTATTTTTCGAGACAGGGTTTCTCTGTGTAACCGCCCTGGCTGTCCTGGAATCTCTTTGTAGACCAAGCTGGCCTCGAAATCACGCCTGCCTTTGCCTCCCAGTGCGCTGGGATTAAAGGTGTGCAACCAGCCGGGCGTGGTGGCGCACGCCTTTAATCCCAGCACTCGGGAGGCAGAGGCAGGCGGATCGCTGTGAGTTCGAGGCCAGCCTGGTCTACAAAGCGAGTCCAGGACAGCCAAGGCTACATAGAGAAACCTTGTCTCGAAAAACCAAATAAATAAATAAATAAATAAATAAAGGTATGCAACCACCACACCTGGCTACTGGTTTTTGTTGTTGTTGGTTTGGTTTTTGTTTTTTCGAGACGGGGTTTCTCTGTGTAGTCTTGGATGTTGTAGACTCACTTTGTAGACCAAGCTGGCCTCGATCGAACTCACAGCAATCCACCTGCTTCTGCCTCCCGAGTGCTGGGATTAAAGGTGTGCACCACCATGCCCGGCTTTATTGTTTTGTTTCGTTTTTTAAAGACAAAGTCTCATTAAGAAAAAATATGAGGATGGCCTTGAACTCCCGACCTACCTGCATCCATCTCCCATATGCTGGGATTACAGGTGCGCACGACCTACCCTGCCCGTTTTATGCAGTGCTGAGGGTGGGAGAAGCTTCATGGATGCTAGGTAAGTACTTTACCAACTGAGCAGGAGCCCCAGCAGGAAGATACAGAGGCTGGCCTTGAGACATGCTACCAACTCCTAAGGACGGGGCTGTCTGGATCCATCCTTGCAGACCAGAGGGGTGGGGTGGGGGAGTGTTGGTCAGCATGCCTTTCTCTCAAGCCCCACCTTCACCCTGAGCCCCCAGTCCCAGAGCTGCCAGGCAGGAAGTGAAAACAGCCTGCAGGAAGCACCAAGAGGAACTGAGACTTCTGCCCTCTGCCCCCACCTGTTAGTCCCTGGGGACCCCCCGGGGGGAAACCAGACCCTCCAAAGGGAAACCCAGACAGAAGCAGGCTAAGGGTGTCCGCCTGCTCCCCCTGTTCGAGTTTCATCCAGTGGGCCATCCAGAATTCACCTTGGGCCAGGAGTTAACTCCAAAGGCAAGAGTAGTGATGGAAAACAAGTCGTTGTGGGGTCCAGCCTCAGTGCCTGAGCCAGCCACTCCCAAGGACCTAGCTTGGGTAGGTGACTGCCCTGTTGCGTAGGCATACCAGGAACCTCAGTTAAGTGATTTGTATCTCGGAACCGTGCGCGTACTCACAATTGTGGCTGTGATTCATCCCACAGCCAGGAACATGGTGCCACCCACAGAGGTCATTAGGAAGGTCAAGGCCACCGGCAGTCACTGCGGTCCTTCTGGAAATAGAGAGATTTTTGCAGAAAGGAGGCGTTTGCTCCCTGCCTGTGCCACCAGCAGAGTCGGCAGGGACCAGATGCATAGACGGAAAACTTGACAACTGTCGAAAAGCCCAAATGGGAGGGTTTTAAAGACGGAAACCTATTGTATGTGACGGTAAAGATGGGACTTAAAGGGAAAAGTTGGGGGTGGGGGCGGGGGCAGTGCGCACTTGTGGAGGTCAGGGGGCAATTTGTGGGAGTCAGTCCTCCCCTTCCACCACGTGGTTCAAGGATCAAACTCAGGTTGCCAGGCTTGGCAGCGAGCACCCTTACTCCACGAGCCATCTTGGCCCAAGGATGGGATGATCACGGCGACGGACAGCATACACTGCACACGTGAGGGAGGCTGGTGCTTTGGGTCATCACGCTCAGCTCACCCCAGCCTCCACTCTGGACCGTCCCAAGGCACCTTCCAGCTCATATGCAAAACGAGAATCTTGATTTATGTTTAATAATTTTGTTAACCAAACGCGAGTCCCCTCCCCCTTCCAGATGTCACTACGAGGATGAAGGGCGGAACAACCGACACAGAGACTCCTTAGAGAGTGACACCTACGGGGCAAAGGGACCTGACTGACTTCATTGCCTGGCAGCCCTGGGGGGGAGGGGCCCTGCTCCTTGTCCCCTTCCACTCGCTTTTACAGCTTTCCCAAAGCGCTTCCTTCTTGTTGCTTATGATGACGCTGATGACAGCAATGGCCTGTCTGATGCCTGTCACCTACTGCTGCCAGCTGACCTCACCCTGACTTCACCCCGACCCCTGGAGAAAGGGAGCATCTTGGAGGCCCCAGATGTCACTAGAAACTGTTATCTAAACCAGAAAGGGAGTGGGCAGGAGGACCATGTGCTGCCAGGCAGCTGTGGTGGGCTCAGAGAGACTAGGCCAGAACTGAGCCAACACCCTGCAGGGGGATTCTATGTCTGACTCTCAGGTCAGAGCTGGTTCCAGCCGAGGCTAAGTGGTGACAAGGTCCAACAAGCCGGGCCTCAGCTTCACCTTGAGGAGGAGGCCAGGCAGGAGGTGTGATGGCTGCGCGGTGAGTGCACGGGTGTGGCCCGGAACTGGGTAGACAGGATCAGTGGCTTCAGAGCAGAGAGCACCACTATCGGGGGACAGCTTCCTCAGGGTGGTGTCGAGCCTGGGACCTGGCACAAGCTTGGCCAAGAAAGCCCAGTTCAAGGGGAGAGCAGTCCACAGAGGGAGCACAAAGGACCTCAGCTCTGCCTGCTTCAGGGCCACAGGGCTGCCTGGGCCTCTCTCTGAAGGAGTGTCCTATAGGTCACCTGCCCTGTACACACCTGAGTGGGCTTGCCTTGGGGACAGGGACAGCTGGGCTCCTGGCGGTCTCTGGGGGAAGATGACTTCCAGGGTGTCCCTTCAGCTTGAGTTTGAGTCCAGCCTGAGACTACAGACCACTGCCTTTGAATCACAGCTCTCTAGAAACTGCTATCATGGCGACAATGACCTTATGTCCTCACAGACTCAGCCGAAGAAATCCAAGGTTATTCCTGGGTTTCCGATACCTAAGAATCTGTACTAGCCTGCCCAGTCTTCTCCCACACTCCCTGGTGGTTTCTGAAAACTGGTCTTACATTTGGGGTAGAGCCCACTGCGGAGTGCTTGTTTAGCACAGGTCTGGTCCCCAGTACTGTGAAAAAATAAAATCACAGAGAATCTTGTACTAAATACCACAGCCAAACCATCCGTCATTAGGGGCACTTGAATCAGCATCAAAGCAGGACAGCGTTGACAGCAAGAATTAAAACAACGGCAGCCAGGCACAGGTTTAAGTGTCTCCCACCAACCTTTCTTTATTCAGATTCACTTTGGCTTAACGGTTCCTCTCCTTGCTGAAAGAAAAAAACCTTTCCTCCTAGTACCTGTGCTGGTCCATCTCATATTGCTGTAAACAACTAAGGCGAAATAACTTTACAAAGAAGTGAGGCTGGTTTAACTTACAGCTCTAAAGGTTCAAGGACCCAAATCTGATGACAGCCCTCTTGCTGGTGGAGTCCAGAGCTGGAAGTGTACGTCACATGACAAGAGACAGGGCCTGTTCACTGTCCTTCTCGTAGCAATCTTGGGGGCTCAGTTCTGATGGCTTATACCTCATCTTAGCCACCATCCAGACATACCACTTCTAAACACCATGAGATTAATTTTAAAAAATCAAAATTTAGAAAAGATTTTATTACTATTATCTTGAAACTTGGTCTCACTATGTAGCTCTCGCTAGCCTTGAACTTGCTATCCAGACCAGGGTGCTCTCCAGCTCACAGGGGGTCTGCCTGCCTCTGCCCTCATGGTGCTGGGATTAGAGCGGTGTGTGTGTGTGTGTGTGTGTGTGTGTGTGTGTGTGTGTGTGTAGGAATGTGCAGGTGAATGCAGGTGCCCATAGAATCCAGATGCATAGGATCCCCTGAAGCAACGAGTCACCTGAAGTGCATGCTGAGAATCAGACTCTGGTCCTCTAGTAACACAGTAAGCACTCTTAACCACTGCGCAATCTCTCCAGCCCCTATTTTTTAACATTTTAAAGTGTATGTGTGTGTGTGTGTGTGTGTGTGTGTGTGTGTGTGTGTGTATGTGCGCGCGCGCGCACGCGCACGTGCACATGCTTGAGCAAATGAGTGCTGGTGCCTTCAGAAGCACGAGGTATCTGCTCTCCCTGGGGCTGGAGTTACAGGTGATTGTGAGCTGCCAGACGTGGGTCCTGGGGTCTGAATACCTGGCGTCCTTTGCCCAACAGACCATGAACTTCACTGCGGAGGCATCTCTCCAGTCCCCCATCCAAAAATGTTAGGAAGAGATTAGGTTTCCAGTCAGAGATTACTATTCAACACTCAAGTCTTTCCAACCGTTCGAAAGCGTAGGGAGCTTAAAAACAACCTCCAAACTGAAATGTTCTTAAGCCAAAAGCTAACACGAAACAATCGCATGCTGGTGGAAGTCTGTAGCCTGTAGTGTCCACGCTTCTCCTGGGCTCGCAAAGGCTCCGTCACTAAAGGGGCTGAATTCCTTTTCCAAACCTTTGGGTGAGAGTCCACAAGCCCAGTGGGGCTCCCTGGGTTCCCGCCACTGCCACTATTGCTCAGGACCCGCCGTCTTCGTGGTCACCAGCTCAGTGGAGCCCAGTTCCGTGGCCGGCACTGGGATGCTGTGGCCTGGCAGGGTGCTGTCTGCCTCTTCTTTGAGGGGAGGCCAGCTTGGAGCTGAGGCCTGAAGGGTCTCTGGGGAGGACACGTAGACATTGTCTAGGGTCTCTGGGGAGATGAGGGAAAGGCAAGACAGGTCAGGATTGAATCATAGCCTACCCTCCCACCCCCAACTCCTGTTCTAGAAGGCTCCTCTGGGACAGCCCTGGGTGGAGGAAGTGGGACAGCAAATGACAAGTCTTCAGGACAGGAAGTGCTGAGTCCAGAGACTTGAAGAGGAGGTGGGGGGACGCTGACATGATGAGAGGTATCTGGCATAACCTAGAATCAGACTTTATCCCCAAACTCTGGGTCTTCTTGCTTGGGTTTCGGCTTCGGCAGTGCTGTCCTCCCTGCGCCATTTGGCAGCCCCAGAGCTGACTCTTAAGGACCCCTAGTCCTGTGCCCCTCCCCCCCCGCCCCCGTTAGGACCTCCCCTAATCACCAAGGGCTGTGCCCTCCACTCACCTTCCTGGACTCCGTCTGGAGTGGCAGGGGAGGCCATCCGGTGCTGCTGCCGCCACTTCCAGCTCACCAGGGCCACCAGGGCCAACGCCAGCACCAGTCCCAGGAGCGCGGGGACACCGAAAAGCAGCCCGGGCAGCGGCAGCGCCACGTCCGGCCCCGTGCCCACCGACTCCTGCGGCTGCAGAGCCGTCCCGGGAGCCAAGCTGCTCGCTGCCGATGGAGGGGATGCAGACGGAGGGCGGGGAGCCCAGGGGACAAAGGCTGGGCGGAAGAGGGACAGAGAGAGACAGACGGTGAGGGCCATGGGGACCCGCTGGCCCCCAGGGTCAGCAGAGGCGCGCGCGGCGTTGGTGGGCTGGGGACATCCGGGTAGGTCCCGCACCTATCCTCACGGTCTTGCTTACCCTGTTGAGGGTCCGGCGTGCGGAGGAGATTACAGGCCACGCAGTGTCGCACCAGAGGATCGAAGCACAGGGTCTGAACGCAAGGCGTAGGCACCGGGCTGTCTCGGCTCCTCCGGCTTCTGACCCTGAGCCGTCTAGAGCCCATGTTGCCGCCACACGCAGCTGGGACAGTTCTGAGTCTGGGCTCTGGGTCTCTCTAGACTAGAATGAAACCCAGACACAGCATCCTCCGGCCCCGCCCTTGCCTGCTGGGGTGGGACCACTGGGGTGGAGCAGCAACCTTGCCTGGAACCCCAGACCTCTTTCACCTGTGGTTCCTGCATTAAACCACTCAACTATCACCGCAGAAGACAGCTGAGCATTGCCTGCGTTGGGGGTCAAACTAGAGCCTGCTCTTGGACAGCAGAGGAGATGGACCCTGTGTCACCTACCTCCCTCGGAGTCCCTGCGGCCTCTGCTGTGCCTCACTAAGGCTAGTTGCTCTCACTAGTCGCTGCCCCCAGTCCCTCTGCCCTTCCCAGGGCCAAGAAGCATTTTTCAAGAAGCGTTACTTTGTGTAGCCTTGGCTGTCCTGGACTCACTTTGTAAACCACGCTGGCCTTGAACTCACAGCGATCCACCTGCCTCTGCCTCCTTGAGTGCTGGGATTATAGGCTTGTGCCACCATGCCCAGTTTAAACCACCTTTTTTTGTTCTGTTTGTTTTTGTTTTTTGTTTGTTTGTTTGTTTTTGAGACAGGGTCTCTCTGTATAGCCTTGGCTGTCCTGGACTCGATTTGTAGACCAGACTGACCTTGACCTCACAGCGATCCTCTGCCTCTGCCTCCTTGAGTGCTGGAATTATAGGCTTGCGCCACCATGCCCAGTTTAAACTACCTTTTTTTGTTTTGTTGGTTTTGGTTTTTTGTTTGTTTGTTTTTGAAATAGGGTCTCTCTGTGTAGCCTTGGCTGTCCTGGACTTGCTTTGTAGACCAGGCTGGCCTTGAACTCATAACAATCCACCTGCCTCTGCCTCCCGAGTGCTGGGATTAAAAGGCGGGCCCACCACGGTGGGCTAAACCACCTTCTTGAATTTTTAAAAATATATTTATTTATTATTATGCATACAGTGCTGAAAAGGGCATCAGATCACATTATAAATGGTTGTGAGCCACCATGTGGTTGCTGGGAATTGAACTCATGACCTCTGAAAGAGCAGCCAGTGCTCTTAACCGCTGAGCCATCTCTCCAGCCCCCTTCTTGAGTTCTTGCGTGGCTGATTGGAATGCCCACAGTGACAGAGACTCGGGGACACAGAGATCTCACCGCCCTCTGGTCCTCTGTGTCCTTACCCAGCCCTGCCTCCCTGTCCCCTTTGAGGACCGGAATGAGTGGGTATAGGACCTGGCCTGAGGGCCCCCAGCACAGGTCACCACCAACGGTGACAGGAAAATTTAATTGAGAAAATGACATGATGTTGGTAGAGAGATGAAGTCTAGGGGCCGCTGGACTATGAGCAAAAGCCTGGTGGCACAAATGGGAAGGCCAAGGGTACAGGGACCTGAGGGGACAGGCTGGAAGAGCAGGAAGCCTGGACTCTGGCAGCAGGGTGCTGGGGACCAAGCAGGCTTAAAGCAGGCAGAGTCTTTGTGGGACCTGCAAATTAGCAGCCCCTTTCCTAGGGTGTGAACTTGCTCATCCCTGTCCTTGTTGGACCCCTGCTGGATCAGGCTCTGGTCCCCGGTGTTTGTCTGCCCACTTGTCTCTCATTTAGCATCTCTCAGACCCAGTCTCCGTCACATGGGTCTTGGGATATATACAGCCTGGTCCGCAGGAGTCATGGACTGGGAAGTGCCAGGGGGGGACCCCAGCTAGGAACTGGGACCTAGAGTCCCCCAACGTGCCTCAAGGCAGGCCCTCAGGGCTAGGGGCTGAGGGATAGCATTGGCAGCTGCAAGGGGCAGGGAAATGTGGCCTCCAGGGAAGAGCTTCACATACTGGGCCCAGGCATGGCCGCTGCCGTGGGATTCTGGGAGAAAGAAGAGAGCGCCGCCTTTGCTACAGACTGATGAGGTACAGCTGGAGCACGAGGCCTGGCTGGCGGGCGAGAGGAGACCACCTCAGGTGTTTCGAGTGGGCGTTTCTCCACCTTGAGCTTTATTCGGAAGGGCCCTTTGGCTGCTTCCGCTGGGAGACTGGATGGCGAGGCATGGCGGGCTGGCGCTCTAGGTCAGGGCATGCACGGGATGACGCGGAGCTGACCTTGGGACGGAGAGAATCAAAGCTGGTAACAGGAGACCCTGAGGACCCACACAGCACCCCAGTCAGTCAGCCTCTAGGGGTTCTGGCCCGTTGCCTCTCCATCCCCTATGGCCTATGGGCCAGCGACTCCACAGCAGGAAGGAGTAGGCGGCGGGGTAGCTGCAAAAGAGAAGTGGGTCTGGGGAGGTGGGTGTGGGTGTGAGTGTGGGTGTATGGGGAGGTGGGGGGAGGGGAAGGAGCTTGGAGAGGAGCCAGGGGAGGGACGGCCCTTCTTATAGGACAGAGGCATGAAGGCAGGACCAGATCTGCCCACATCCACCTCTAGCACCATTGGGGCTGCTGTTATTCATCACTGTAAGGGCCACGGAGCCCTGCCTATGCTCCAGGCATCTTTGCTTTTGTGTCACACACTGGGGCCTGTGGCAAACCAGGGCGGGGGTGTGTGGGGGTGTGGGGGGAATCTACCCTGGAGAGGGTAGGCCTGGAAAGTCAGGGCCGGGGTAATTCACAGGGACCAGCCAAGGAAGCCAGCCTGTAAGCAGGTGTTATACATCATGACAGGATGAAGACCACTAGCTGCTCCAGTTCCAGCAGCTGAGGTCGGTTATCTCAGGGTATCAAGCAAGTGTGTGTGTGTAGGTGTGTGTAACTCACAGTCACAATTACAAAGTCCTTCACCTCAGCCCAGAGAGGGAGGTAGGAAGTCTGGAAGGACAGAAGCGAAATTACTCATTTGACACTGAAGTTTATTGGGCATTTCCTAGGGGCCCCCAATGAGACAGGTGCTAGACTCAGCCAGGGACAGCAAAAGTCTTGTGGGGTTCATGTCTGTGGTGTGTGCAGGTGCCTGACCTGTCAGATTATTTTCACCTGTGCCTCTAAAGTGGGGGTGGGGACAGGGGCTGTGGTAGTCCTTGAACCTCTGCTTGGATGGTTTCATGGTTAAGAAGAGAGATTTGGGGACTAATGATATAACTTGGTTGGTAGGACGTCTGCCTAGCAGCACGGAGCTCTGGGGTCCATCCCCAGCACTGCATACGTTGGGCAATAGTGGGATATGTCCGGAATCTCAGCACAGCACTAGGGGGGCCCAGAAGTGCAAGGCTGTCCTTGGGCTATATAGTGGGTGTAAGGGGTCCATTTTGAGCTACATGAGACCCAGAGAGTGAGAATTAAGACCAAGAGGGGAAGTGAGGGAGATGATGATGATGATGATGATGTGTGTGTGTGTGTGTCAGAGAGAGAGAGAGAGAGACAGAGTCACCAATACAGAAAATGTTAGGCTACACCTCAATGTATTATTACTTTTTTTTGTTTTTGGGGAGCAGGGTTTCTCTGTGTAGCTCTGGCTATCCCAAAACTCACTATGTAGAGCAGACTGACCTTGAACTCAGATTCATCTGCCTCTGCCTCCTGAGTGCTGGGACCTTTAGGTGTGTGCCACCACCACCAGCAGCATTCTTTTCTTTTCTTTCTTCTTTCTTTTTCCTCCTCCTCCTCCTCCTTTCTTCTTGTTTTTTTGAGACAGGGTTTCTCTGTGTAGCTATGGCTGTCCTGGACTCACTCTGTAGAAAAGTCTGGCCTTGAACTCACAGAGATCCACCTGCTTCTGCCTTCTGAGTGCTGGGATTGAAGGCGTGCGCCACCACCCTAGCGTGATCTGAGACTTTTTAAAATTTAAAACAGCAGGATCATCAAGAGTCCAAAACCAGACTGTGCTACACAAAACCCTTGCTTCAAAAGACCAATGTTTTATTTTATTATTATTATTTGTGTGTGTGACGTGTGAGTGGAGGCAGATGTATGCCACTGTGCACTTGACGTCAGAGGACAACTCTCGGGGGTTCTGGGAGGCACACTCAGGTGCCAGGCTCCTGAAGCAAGCGCCCCTTGCCAGCCTGTATATATTATATTCTTGAATATGAAACTAGGGGCATTGAAGCTGGGCGGCGACGGTGGCACACACCTTTGATCCCAGCACTAGGGAAACAAGCTGGTCGATCTCAAAAAGGTGACTCAATTGGGGATGGGGGTAAGGGAAGGAATTCTTGCCCTGAAAACTTCCCCAAACAGCTTCAGAGGAAGACACGAGCTTTCAGGGACAGAAGGCCTTTACAGGAATAGCCAGCAGGAATGAAGAAGGCCTTGATGGGGTCCGCACGCACCTGACTGCAAAGCATGGCCCATGTGCTCCATGCTTCAGAGGCAGGGTCAGGGAGGTAAGGTCACTCTGTGCCTACGGGACAAGCCCAGTGTGGTGGGGGAGGACACTGGGGGAGGGGGAGGCAGTCCCTGGGGGCAGAGAGGCACAGCCTCCCAGATCTGGATGTGAAACTACTTTGAGACCTAGGATGCTCTCAAACATCAATGTTAGCTTTAGCTGAGTTACTGCAGTCTCATGAAAAGCCTGTCAGCACCACAGTGGTAGTTTCTGAGTTAGACGTGGTGGCAGTCCCCCATGCTCTGGAGACTGCTCACACACAGGCTCAGGTACACAGATGCAAAGGCTTTTTGTTCTTTTGAAACATGAGTCAGAACATGGGTTGCCCTGGGGCTTCCCAGGCACCCTGAGCTGGCCCGTAACCTTAACGTCCACCCTTTCAGCTCCACCCCATTTTTTCAGGGCCCAGTTCTCAAAGCAGAGGTTCTTTTGTCCACTCCACCCCTCCCTTCTAGTTCTGAGAAGCAAGGATGTTGGAGAGTCCCCATCAGTGGGGACAGAGGGAAGGACAGTGTCAGCCTTTCTGTTCACTGAGGTGGGGTGGGGGGGTGCGTCAGGACAGAGTCTGCAGGCCTGAGCAGGAGCCCCAGGCAGAACAGTGGTCAGGGAGGGAGGGCCCTGTCCTCTCTCTTCCATGGAACAGTAACCCTCACTCTCCACAGCATGGGCCACTCACTCCTAGTCCCCTCTCCCTGCACACCCACTGTGCAGTCATGACTAGGTTCCTGCTGGCCTTCTTTAAAGCATGGCCTTGGTGTGGGGGCATGGGGCCTTCAGTACCCCAGATCTCCAGCCTCTCGGCTGCAGCAGTGGAGCCCCACCCAGGGGCCCAGGGGACAGTTGTTGGGGAGGTGGAGGAATGGGACCTGCCCCAGCTGCATTCAGGGAACCACAGTGTGAACAAGCTGTGGCTGGGCTCTGGGCCTCCTGGAGACCCCACACGCGGCTAGTTCACCATGCACAAAGTGCACTGCTAAGCCCAGGAATAGTGAGCAGCAACAGGCAGCCGAGGGCCAAATTCCAGCAAGGAACCAAGGGTGAAGAGGACTGGAGGGAAAAACTCAAGGAAGGTAGCGGGGAATAAGGGGTGTGGTTTTATCTCTGAAATTTACTTTGGGTCCTGTGAGAGATGCAGACCCAAAAATAAGGTGGAGAATAGGGGACACAGTCACAGCAGGTGGGGGGCCAGGCTTTTATTTTCAGCCTTATAGAAAGAACCCCAAGAGACAGAGCAGTGAGGCTCAAAGCAAGAAAGCGCAGAGCCTGGTGGTGAGACTTGCAGGCCTGGTCCTTTCCCACTTCACAGCTTCCTCTGTGGCCAAGCAGCCCAGGCCCTGGGTGGGGGTGGGGAGCAGGGTATGTATGCACATATGGGGATGTGTCAAAGGACATCTCACAGGAAGGAGTGAGTTCTGGAGATGAAATTCAGGTCATTGGGCTTGGCAGCCAACACTCAGGCCATCCTGCCTTGCTGGCCCTGGTTTGTTTCAGACAGGGTCTCATGTAGCCCAGACTGGCGTCAAATGTGGCTGAAGATGACCTTGAACCTCCCAAGTGCTGAAAGTAGTGGTTTGAGCCACTATGCGTGTGGTGCTACAGACTGGAGTAGGGCTATAGGCATGCTAGGTAGGCACTCTACCAATGGATCCCTTGCAAAATGCATCAGGAGTGCACGATGTGTGTGAGGCCAGGGGACAAGTGTCAGTGTGTCCTTGCCAGCTTTATAGGGCACAGCAAATGCTCGTGCCCCACAAACCATCCCATCAGCCTCCCCTTTTCAGAACTGGTGCTACACTGTAGCCCACACTGCCCTAAAAAAACTGTGGGCCCTCTCCCCTCGGTGGGCTACAGAAGCGAGCCACACTCAGCCAGGCGGAAGATGCTGCTGCCCCAGTACAGCTTCCTCTCCTCTACGGGAATGGCCCCACCACTACCACTTAGGCAGGGACAAGAGGCACCAACACAGCACTGCCACAATGCTTGGGTCCCTGCATTGTCCCGCAGAGACTCAAACTTCCTGGAGGGTGTAAGAACTGCCCATCCGAGATAGCCTAGGGACAGATGTAAACCAGACTCTCCCTGGGACTCTTAGGTTCTAACTCAGGTAGCTTGGGGGGGTCAGTTCAGCTAAGTCTTTGAGCCATCCATCGACTGTGCTGTCAGCGCCAGGCCCCAGTGCTGGGTACACCAGTGCCTTTCTGTCCTCAGACATACTGCCAGGAGCAACCGCTCCCTGCTGTCTTCGGGAAGTTCTGAAGGCACCTGACTGCCATTTAAGTGTCACTCAGCTCTGCTGTGCAGCAGGGGCAGGCCAGCTCAAACCCCAGAGAGGCGCCTCCAGTTCCAAGGTGCCTGCCAAGCCTGGCAGGGAGCTGGCAGGAGCGACAGCCTCAAGCTCCCCTAGCACTTGGAAGGCTCCCAAGCCCTCACTGGAGTTTGTGATGCCATTTCTCTTGTTAAATGGCACCAGGTGGCAAAGACAATGTGGCACAGGGGCCTGAGGGAGAGATGTGCACATCGTGCTAGGAGAGGGGTAAAAGGTGACAAACAGGAGAGCTGTGCCCATGCTGCTCTCTTCTCTAGTTCAGGTGCCACTCCAATAGCCCTCCCACCCCACCTTAGGACCCAGGGCACTGAGGTGTCGGGGACAACGTTAGTCCCCAGGAGTCATATGCCTTCAGAGAAGGCTGGCCTCCCAATTGTCTCCTCTAGGGTCAGGGTGTATTTTGTCATTTGCTGCTGCCTCTTCCTTTTACCTGTATCCACCTGCACTGGCCCCCTTGACCAAATGAATGTCTTAACAGGATCCCCAAGGTTGGTCCCATGCTTCAGATCTGTGTTACTGGCAAAGCGCTCTGACAGTCTACCCTGAGGAAAGGTTATGGTTGACAGGACTAGGGCTTTAAGGACTGCCCTCAGACTAGTGCTTTCCCGGGCACCAAACCTGTTCCCATCTCAGGCCCTCCCAGAGGAGATGCCACACCTTTAGTGAAGCACACAGAACCGGGGGCAATGCAGGTCTGCCATCCATTGGCTGTGACTCTGGACCCACCTTCAGTGATGTCTGTCTCATGAACTTGAAACAGGGCAATCAGCAAGCCTGCAGGCCTGCTGGGAGGGAGGCAGGCAGGAGCTGCTGCTGCATGAGCACAGCTCTGTGAAGCGTGAAGTGCTCTGCAGGCGTCAGGTGACATGTGTGGCCTCACAGGAACCTACAGAGCTAAGGGGCTGCCTTCAAGTCACAAAGGTATGTCTAGCTGGGCATGGTGATGTACTTAGTCCCAGCAGAGGCAGCGGATCTCCGAGTTCAAGGCCAGCCTGGTCCAGGACAGCCAGAACTACACAGAGACACAAACCAACAAAACCGCCCTGCCTCCACCAAAGCACAAAAAAAATCCAACAAAACCCAGAAAGATAAGTCTAATGCATACTTCATACTGGGCAGGGCCTTGGGCTGTTCTGGAAGGTAGCTACAGTCCTTGTGACATACAAGCAGAGGCTGTGTCTGCTGCCCACAGCTGAAATGCAGGTCCAGGCAATGAGTACTGTGAGATGAGGACTTGGCTCTCCTGCTCTCTCAACAGACCCCCAACTCCGCCCCCCAAGCTCCTGTGTGCTAAGCCACCTTCGTCACTGGGAACTCTGACTGGGATGACAGGACTTCCTCAGTCCACCCTGGCTCTTCAATCTCGCTGGTGTCGTTGCTGATATGAGAATAGTTTTAAAATTAATCCCAGAACTCAGGAGGCAGAGGCAGGCGGATGACTGTGGGTTTGAGGCCAGCCTGGTCTACAGAGTGAGTTCCAGAACAGTCAAGGCTACACAGAGAGACCCTGTCTTGGAAAACACACAATCAGCTCAGTCTGGTTTTCTGTGGTTGTTACCATTTGTTGGATGCCTGCCTCACTGTTGCTGTGTGGGGCATGACCTGGTGTGTGTGATCAGACAGACAAGCCAGAGGGAAGGAGCAACGTAGTCTCCGGCAGCATGCTACCTGCCATTTCATTGAATCCCCTCAACATAACATCAGTAGAACCATCTTCACTTATACCAGGGAAACAGGCTCCAGGGAGCAATAGCAAGGCTGTAAGAGAGGCAGGGCCAGCATGGGACATCTCACTGGGCTCCTGGAAGCCATACTGTGCCCCTTAATTGTACTGAGTCACTTTCCTTGGCTACAGAGAGGGTGGTGGGTGAAAGATTTTCAGGTTTTTTTTTTATTTTTATTTCTTAGCAGAGGCTCTTTGTTCCAAAGCAACCTTAGGTGGATGTCAGACAGGTGGGCTGGGAAGCAGGAAGCTGATGGACTCCCTCCCCACTCCTGCCCAGCATTCCCTGGTAGAGTAGGTCTCAGCCCTGAGTGAGCAGCTGCCTCCAGGCCTGTCAGACCCTGACTGGCCTTCACCAATGGTGCCTGCTTATGGAGCTGGCACCAAACATGGGGAGGGCAGCAGTGCTCACGGCTCCTTGGGCGGGGGGCTCTCGGGGTGCCTCAGCAAGGACAGCAGGTTCAGCGCTGAGATGCCTGGCACGTGGCCTGCGCAGATCTGCAGCATGCGCACCAGGCGCTGTGCCACGGTGGCTCGAAAGCTTTCCACCTTCAGGGAAGAGCAAAGAAGAGCAGTTAGGGGGTGGCTGGGATGCAGGGATGCCTTACAGCCACCCCAGGTTTGTGCCACCCCTCACTAGGCAGCTTCCTACCTTGTTCTTCAAACCCAGAGACACCCGGAAGCTGTGAGTCCTGGTCAAGCAGGAAGGGGACTGATACAAGTACAGGTCACAGGAGTGGCCGCAGAGCTTGTCCCAGCCACTGACAGGCACTCCAGGAAGCCATAGGGACAGATGGGAGGAGGAACAGAGTGGCCCTCAACACAGATAAGGACTTGCCACTCACAAGTAATCCCTTTATTGGGATGGAGGGCCCAGGGGAGCCAGGGGTTAAGAAGCTGTCCTGGCCCTGGACCAGTGAGTTCTGGGCAAGAGACAGACATTTGCCTAAGAACAAACGATGCTCCAACAAGTGGCCTTAGGGCACTGTCAGCCCATCACTGACTCTTCTCCCACAACCTTGCCTCATCTCTGGAGGCAGCACCATCCTACCAGCTGTCATGCCGGAAGCCTTGGCTGTCCCTGACTTGTCTTCCTGTCACCTCACATCTGGCCACCAGCACATTCTGTTGACTGTCCAGGAAACAGCAAAGACTATGGACCACCCCAATGTCACCCTCCCCTGGACACCAGTGGATGCAGGCCACTCAAGCCTCCTCTGCCCCCATTTCTGCCCTCTGTCTCTTCAGTTGCTTTCACAGCCAGGGCAGAGCCACATGCCTCCTAGGCCCCAGACTTCTAGCAGCTCCAGTTTTATTCAAGTAAAAGCCAGAGCCTTTACTGACGCCAGGACCTAACCCCATCATTACTGACATTTCCTGTTGCTCTGCCCTCCAGCGCTCAGCTACTCCCGCCCAGACTCCCTGGAGGACCGTCCACACGCCAGCACGCTGTAGCCTCTGCACTTCCCACCTTCTGACAAGCACCCGGCTGCCAGCTAGCACCATGGCTATTGCTCGGACACGAGCTCTGTCCCCTCTATCCATTCTACCCACACAGCTGCATCCTTGGCCTGTTAGTGTTCTTGACTGCAGTACAGTATATACGGGGTGTGTGTGACTATTCTGTGTGGTGTCTCTAATGCCTGCAACGGTGCTTGGCACACCGTGTTTTAAATGCCGCCCCTTGAAGGTCTCTCTCCCCAGTCTACTGCCGCTCTAGCCTGAGTCACAGCTGCCTTCTGCCACTCATGCCCTGCCCCCCCCAAACCCTGTTCTGACCGCAGCTATGACTTTGTTCATGTCATATGGGAAGACATGCTCTACCGGGCTGCCAACCAGCTCACTAAATTCTGAGAAACAGGGCCGGTGTTTGTTTTATTTGCGTTGACAAGCACCAGCATAAGCCCTGTATATAGACACCTGCCATTGGTGAGTCACACAGCTCCTGGAGTAATGGTTCTCAACCTTCCTACACTGCAACCCCTTAGAACAGTTCCTCACGACATGGACCCAATCATAGAATTAACTGTAATTTATGTAATGTATGTCGTAATGTAAAAATCTGACATGCAGGAGACACAGGTTGAGAACCAGTGTTCTAGAGTGTTTCCCAGTCTATGAAAGAGAGCTAGCAGCTGGGCGTGGTGGCGCACGCCTTTAATCCCAGCACTCGGGAGGCAGGCAGATTGCTAAATTCAAGGCCAGCCTGGCCTACAAAGTGAGTGTAGGACAGCCAAGACTACACAGAGAGACCCTGTCTCGAAAAACAGGGGGAGAGAGAGAGAGAGCACGCGAGTGCAACTCTTGCCACACAAAGGCCTCTAAATATGCTGAGCTTCCAACTTGATTAAAAAAAAAAAAAAAAAACCAGTATGTGGGGCTGGAGAGATGGCATAGAGGTTAAGTGCACTGTCTGTTCTTCCAAAGGTCCTGAGTTCAATTCCCAGAAACCACATGGTGGCTCACAACCATCTAAAATGAGATCTGGTGCCCTCTTCTGGTCTGTAGGTGTATATGCAAGCAGACTACTATATACATAATAAGTCTTAAAAAACAAAAACAAAAAAACCAGTATGCTCTGAAAAGAACAACTCAGAGCGGGGCGTGGTGATGCTCACCTTTAATCCCAGCACTTGGGAGGCAGAGGCAGGTGGATCTCTGCGAGTTCGAGGCCAGCCTGGTCTACAAAGAGAGAGTTCCAGGACTACACAGAGAAACCCTGTCTTGGGAAAAACAAAAAAATCTCAGACACGCAGAGAAACCAAGAATCCAAAGATGGCTCCTCATCTCAAAGGATCGAGGCCTGTGTTCTGGGCAGTGATTTGTAGCCCTGTTGCCAGGTGGAAACAGACCTTGGCCTCTGCTTTCCTCTACATAGCTGGTCCCAGGATGTTCCCTTTTTTTTTTGGTGTTTTAGACAGGGGTTCTCTGTGTAACAGAGCCCTGGCCATACTAGTGTCCTGCACCACCATGCCCAGCACATTTACTTTCTTTTAAGCTTAGCACTTGGGAGGCAGAGGCAAGTGGACCTCTGAGTTGGAGGCCAGCCTGGTCTATAGAGCAAGTTCCAGGAGAGCCAGGGCTACAGAGAGACCCTGTCTTGAAAAACAAACAAAACCATTTAGTGCTCATGTGTACACCCATGCATGAAGGTCAGAGGACAACTTGCAAAGAGTAGCAGTCTCTCCTCCTCCCATGTGGCCCCAGGACAGAACTCAGGCCGACAGCAAGAGCCTTTGTCTGCTGAGCCACATCTCCACCCTAGTCTAAGCCGCAAACGCCAAGAAAACTCAAAAGTTGGCGTGGCCTGCCACCTCGTGGCCACATACAGAACTGCAACAGCACCTGTCATAAGGTTAGCAGGCACCATAGCCACCCACCCGACCTGAGTTGTGAAGCAACTACTAAGTGGACAAGTGGACGTAAGGTGACTCACTCAAAGCCACATGGCCAGCAGGCCACAATGGCGACACAGCTGCACGCTAGCCGCTAGCCCTAACTCACTAGCTTGTGTGACTAAGTAAGGTGAGCCTTTCTGGAGTGTTTCCTCAGAGGTCTATTTTATTTATTTTTATTTATTTATTTTTTAATCTCTTTTTGGTTTATTTGTTATGTATACAGTGCATATTATAGATGGTTGTGAGCCACCATGTGGTTGCTGGGAATTGAACTCAGGACCTCTGGAAGATCAGTCAGTGCTCTTAACCGTTGAGCCATCTCTCCAGCCCCCTCAGAGGTCTATTATGAGGAAAACCTGGCAGGGGAGAGTCTTCAGGTGTGTTGGGGGCACAGGGCACTACCTATGAGAGCAGAGCTCAGATCTAGTCAAGGATTCTGAAAACAACAGTAAGACAGACAGATGTGGGCTGGAGAGATGGCTCAGTGGTTAAGAGCACTGACTGCTTTTCCAGGGGACTGGGTTCAATTCCCAGCAACCACATGGTGGCTCACAATTGTCTGTAATTCTTGTCCCAGGGAATCAGACTACCTCACACATACATACATGTAGATGCGGTAAAAACACCAATGTATGCTGGGCATGGTGGTGCACACCTTTAGTCCCAGCACTCCGGGAGGCAGAGGCAGGCACATCGCTGTGAGTTCGAAGCCAGCCTGGTCTACAAAGCAAGTCCAGGACAGCCATAGAGAAACCCTGTCTCGAAAAATAACCAGCCAATCAAAGAGAAAACCACCAATGTACATAAAAATAAATAGACAGAAAGATAAGACAGACAGATGTGCCAGGGCGCAAGGTTCACACCTGTAATCCCAGCACGGAGGGAGGCAGAGGCAGGTGAATGTCTGTGAGTTCGAGGCCAGCCTGGGTTACACAGAACATGCCTTGGAAGAAAAAAAAAAAGACAAGACAGCCACACAGCAAGCAGAAGGTGAGCCTTGGTCATTGCTCTGGTCTCAGTGTGCTCTAGGGGGCCCTGTAGCAACCAGAACCTAACACAACAACGGATGCATATGTACGGGCATTCTGCCTGAATGTCTGTCTGTGCCCCACGTGTGCGCCTGTTGCCTGAGGAAGACAGAAAAGGGCATCAGATCTAGAGTTACAGATAGTTGGGAGCTGTTATGAAGGCCCTGAGAACCAAACTCAGGTCCTCTGCAGGAACAGCAAATGGGCCCCAGCATCCTACCTGAGGGTAACTGCTAACATAGCTGTTTCTACTGACACTCTTGGCTAACTCACGAGCTCAGTTTCAGCTAGAGGTTAGTATGGCGTAAAGGGGGAGGGAGTAAGTCCCACTTTTCAGCTATGGGTATAGATCACCTGAATTCTGCCATCACCGATGGAGTCCATAGACCACTAACAGGACACCCTGGGCCACAGCATGTGTACACTTTTGTCCTGACTTGGTTTTCACTGAGTCACTTTGTCTTTGGGAAAGGGTGCCAAACTCAGGACTTAACTGTTCAAAATGAACCTTGGAAACCAACGAAAAGATCCCTTAGAGCAAGAAAACAAACAGGTCAGGTCCGCGGGTGGGACGGCTCAGGCCCACAGAACCTCCAGCAGTTCTCCCAGGGAGCACACACCAACTCGTGCTGGCTACCACCAGTCACTGTAATGCACGTCTAGGGCTGCAGAACCCTCAGTGGGTACCTGTGCCTGCTGTGCAAGCATCATCTAGGTCCTGGCACCAGTGTCAAAGGCTGTGTATGGCTGTGTGTGCCGGTGACCCTAGTGCTGCCTGCGGGGTGGAAGGGAGCAGCAGAGGCAGGAGGATTGCTGGGACTTCCTGGCCACCAGTCTAGCTCTACATTCAGTGAAGACCTTGCTCAAGGGAAGAAGGCAAAGCGAGACAGAGGTGGACACACGACATCCTTCTTTGGCTTTTAGGCATGCACAGGTACATGACCTCACACACACATGTGCACACACCACACACAGACAAACACACACAGACACACACACACACACACACAATAAAAATAGACCTGCTTTGCTATGAACAGACAGGGCTCACCTGGTGAGCACACTTACAGAACCTAGTCAGAGTAGAACCAACATACCCACCCATCTAACAATGCCCCTGACTTGTGTGTCCTGCCCTGTGACACTACCTGACACTACAGACAAGGTCTGCAGCCCATGGAGGTTAGGATGACATCAGGCCCTCTGACTTCCAGAAAGACACGGGGATACACTGGTTCACAGGACAGATACGACACCCCATCTCATAAGGACTTATCCCCAGCAGGAGAGTGGGATAAACAGGGACTTTCTGACATATGCACAGACTTGAGCCAAGCTTCCGTCATGCCTCCCGCACCCAGCATTCCCGAGATGCTCACTCTGTGCTCACTGCCCTTCCCTGTACGGAATTACAGTCCTGGCCACAGTGACCAGGGCTCTCACCTCTAAGTCACAGAAGAGCAGGGGGCTTCGGTAGGTGTGGGCCAGCTTCACAACTGTGTTCCGGTGAATGCTGCAGTGGCTCTCCCGTCCAGCTGCAAAGAACCCAGGCACACTTCAGGCTACATGAGTCATAGATCCACCTGCCTCTGCCTCCCAAGTGCTAGGGCTGAAAGCGTGCACCACCGCCGCCCAGCCCTTCTTTTCTGAGCAGTCAACACCACCGCATTAGACTATAAGGCTGGAAGGCCTTGGTGTGCTCTGTAGATAATTGAGTTTCACTTTTTTGTTTGTTTGTTTGTTTGTTTGTTTTTGGAGACAGGGTCTCTCTGTGTAGCCTTGGTTGTCCTGGACTCGCTTTGTAGACCAGGCTGGCCTCGAACTCACAGAGATCCACCTGCCTCCGCCTCCCGAGTGCTAGGATTAAAGGTGTGCGTCACCACCGCCCGGCTAAGTTTCTTCACTTTTCAAAAAAAGTTTATTTATTTTAGTTATATAAATGCTCTATTTCCACGTACACCTGCATGTATGCCAGAAGAGGGCACCAGATCTCATTATAGATGGTTGTGTGGTTGCTAGAATTGAACTCAGATCCTCAGGAAGAGCAGGCAGTGCTCTTAACTGCTGAGCCATCTCTCCAGCCCCTGAGTTTCTTCACTTTTGAAATGAGGATAAGGGCATCCACTACGCTGAGCTGCTCTGTCAGTGACTTGATATGGAGGACCCGTTTACCAGTACACACTGAGAACTAACACCATCACCACTGCCACCACAGTTCTCAGTGCTAGACTACCCCATAAAGGACCTCAGTGTGGCAGGGAATGTCGGCAGATCAGACCTGTGGCTGACCCTGTGTGGAGCGTTCTTGCAGGAGGTAGCAAGACAAAGAGGAGGAACAAAGTACTGGACAGAATCCCCATAGCAATCAGAGAGCAGTCCTGACACCAAGCATAGTGGCACATGGAGTTGGAGGCTAGCCTGTGCTACACATTAAGTCCCTGTCTCAAAATGCAAAGGAGCAAAATGAAACAAAGCACAACCCCAAACAAAAGAGGCCAATGGCCCAGTATCTGGCTGTCCCGTTTAGCTATAGGGCCCCCTGGGCAAGTCCCTTAACCTTATACTCCTCAGCTGTAAATCTCAGGTAGAGCCCGCCTCAAAGAACACTGGAATAAAAACCAGCATGTTGGGTGCATAGAGAGAGCTGAGTGATTACCAGTAGCACTGCCCAGTCTCAGGACCAGCAGGACCTTCTTCAGGGACCAGCAGCTGACCCAATGATGAAAGAAAATGTAGCAGGGGGCCAATTGCAAGGTATTTGAAACACAATCCCGCCAGGTTGTCAAGGTGGCCTTGAACTTTCAGCAATCCCCCTGCATGCTGTCCCCAAACTCCTAATCCTCCTCTAGCTCAGCATCTAGTGTGTTGAGATTAGCAGTACGGGCCACTTGCAGGGTTACTTTGTGCCTTTAGAGAAATTGCACTTTACTCTGAAAGCCACAGGGAGTCAGGAAGTCCAAGCAAGAGCAGAATTAGCCTCTTGGATCAGTTAGAAAGCCAGCACTGCCTGGTGTGGTGGTGAATGCCTTCAGCCTTTAATCCCAGGTGGACCTTTATACAATTGAGGCCAGCTTGATCTACAGTGAGTTCCAGGATTATACAGAAAAACCTTATTTCAAAACAAAAACAGAAGCGTGTTTTTATTTTTCTTTTTAGACAGGGTTTCTTTGTGTAAGAGCCCTGGCACTCACTTTGTAGACCAGGTTAACCTTGAACTCATGAAGGTCCCCTGCTTCTGCTCTCTGAGTGCTGGGATTAAAAGTATGCACCACTATGCCTGGCTCAAAAGTGTATCTGTATATGTGTGTGTGTGGTTTTTTGTTTTTGTTTTTGTTTTGTTTTTCAAGACAGGGTTTCTCAATGTAGCCTTGGTTGGTTCTGGACTTTTTAAAAAAATATTTTTATTTAATTTTTTTCTAAAATTTATGTACATTGGTGTGAGGGTGTCAGATCTTGGGAGTTACAGACAGTTGTGAGCTGCCATATGGGTGCTGGGAACTGAACCTGGGTCGTTTGGAAGAGCAGACGGTGCTCTTAACCACTGAGCAAACTCTCCAGCCCCTGAACTTTCTTTATAGACCAGGCTGGCTATGAACTCACAGAGATCCACCTGCCTCTGCCTGCCACGTGCTGGGATTAAAGGCGTGCGCCACCATGCCCGGCCTTAGAGGTACATTCTTTGTTTTCTGAGGCAGGGTTTCTCTGTGTAGCCCTAGCTGTCCAGGAACTTTGTAGATCAAGCTGGCCTTGAACTCAAAGATCTGCCTGCCTCTGCTGGGATTACAGGTGTGCCGCCCCCTCTGTCCAGTTTCAAAAGCACATCCTTAAATGGGGGCTGGAGACCTGGGTTTGATTCCCAGCACCCATGGCGGCTCACAATCATCTGTAACTGTCTACAGCTCCAGAATGTCATGCCTTCTGACTTCGTCAAGCAAATAGACCCATGTACATAAAATAAATTAAAAACAAATAAAATCACTTACCCCCTGTGGCGAGGAAGCAGACTTTCCCCAGGAAGAAGCTGCTGTCCACATGGTTCAGAGACTCCTCCACGTTCTGGAGGCTGGGGTGGACAGGCCAAGCAAGAATACAAGAATAAGACAGAAAGATGCACACCTTCAATCCCAGCACTCAGGATGCAGAGGCAGGCAGATCTCAAGTTCGAAGGCAGCCCAGTCTATGTAGAGTTCCAGGACATCCATGGCTACTTAAAGAGTCCCTGTCTCCGACAACACCCCCACCCCACCTTGTTTTTGGTTTTGAGATAGGCTCTCACCACATAGGTCAAGCTGGCCTTATCTCCTGATCCCCCTGCCTCAGCCTGAGTGCTGAGATTATGACACAAGCCAGAATGCTGAGCTAAAATCTAGGTGATTTTTGTTGTTGATGACGTTTACTTATCGTGTGTATACACATGCATGGAAGGCGCCCTGAAACCCTTGGGTGGGTCAGAGGGCCACGTCGGGCTAAACTCAGGTTATGATAAGGCTATCCATCTTGCCACTCATCATCTTCCCTCTGAGTCAGGATCTCATGTGGCTCAGCTTAGTCTTAAAATGACTTTGATCTTCTGACCTTCCTGTCTCTATACCCCAAATGCTGGGATTCCCCACCCTGCTTTATTTATTATTACTTTTTAGAATTACATGTAGGCAGGTGCTTTGCATGAGTTTAGGTACACGAGTGTCTGTGGAGGCCAGAGGCATTGGGTTTCCTAGAGCTGGAGTTATGGAAGGTGTGAACCATCTTGTCGGTCCCGGGAACCAAGCTTTCGTAACCACCGAGCCACCTGCCCAGCCCCTTATACTTGACTTTTACTCAGACGTTTATGAATGCTTATAGAACTCTTCTCTTCCACCACCCTTAGCTGCCAATTCTCAAGAAACTGTTGCCAAGTTTGGGTTATAATTCTTCTCGGGCTTTTCCTTCCTGTGTAAATACAGTGGTGTGTTTAAAAGAGCAAGCAGTATTTTTCTCAGATACCATCCTACATACTGTCTAACTCCTGACTGCTGTAGTTTTGATACGGTTTAGTGTATCTAAGAGATCATGTGCTAAAATCTAATCTCCAGCTTGTAAACCTCAGCAGGATACTCAACCACAGGGCACACAAGGGCCTGTGTTCGATCACTAGTGCTACCAACAAAATAAATTGAACAAGGGCAGGATGGATGGGTCAAAGGTCAAGAGCACTGACTGCTCTTCAGAGAATTTGGGTCTGCACCCCACCCGCACCATCTGTGACTACAGTTGCTGAGGTAGGATGCTTTCTTTGGACCCCTTAAGGCACTAGACATGAGTGTGGTGCACGGGCATATATGGAGTAGGAGGACCTCAAGGTCAGGGGCGTCTCCTCCGATGCTGCGTGTATATGGTACCTTCCAGCCAACAGTAGCTAGATGAATAGGTGGCACTGTCATGTTATTTGCCTTTCTTTACATTTTATTTATGTGGAAAAAACCCAAAATAATAATCAGCTTTAAAAATGTACGAGGACTTCAAGGAGTCTTTCCTTCGGCGGACAATGAGCCGGGTGTGGTGGCACACACCGTTAATCCCAGCACTCGGGAGGCAGAGGCAGGCAGATCGCTGTGAGTTGGAGGCCAGCCTGGTCTACAAAGCAAGTCCAGAACAGCCAAGGCTACACGGAGAAACCCTGTCTCAATGGCCCCCGCCCCCCAAAAGAAATTATTGGGGAAAATGCAAAGTAAAGGCTATTGTTAAAGTCTGAGAATAAGATGATAGGACATGAGCTGCCTCCTAAAGAGCAATTCTCCTAGGATAGACAAAGATGTGCATCAATGTGGCCATCAACTCACTGACTACTGCCTGAAGTGGCACCCAAAGCACAGTGACCACTGATCATAATTGGGAGTTTCAGATAAGTTAACAGTTATGATATATCCTCATCGTGGCAATTAAAAATGATACAGCCTTAGCCGGGCATGGTGGCGCACACCTGTAATCCCAGCACTTGGGAGGCAGAGGCAGGTGGATCACTGTGAGTTTGAGGCCAGCCTGGTCTACAAAGAGAGTCCAGGACAGCCAAAGCTGCACAGAAACCCTGTCTTGGGGAAAAAAAAAAAAAGATACAGTCTTATATTGTTTTCAGTATATTTAATATCTACTTAGGAAAGCTAATGTCAGTTATCATCTTAGGCTCAATAAAATTCACTTCCAATTAAGGGCAATAATAAACCCAGTTCTCATTAAAAGAAAAACACAAGAAACAAAAATTTGAAATGCATGATAGTATAAATCTTCCAAGGTTCACTCTTAAGTAAAGGGTATTTAGGATTTCCCCAAAATGTCCACATGCATTATCATTATATATTTATATAGAAGGCTTTCATCTGAAGTCTCCTTGGGCAGCCTCAAGATATATATATTTATATATGATGAATTTCCACAGTGGAATTTTAGGCTTAAAAGTTGTTGCCTCAAAGTACTAAAAAGGAATAAAGGACCACCACCATCCTCTGGCCCCAGCTCCAAACTGGAAAGAAGCAGTCTTGCGTATTAGAAGGGTAGACAAGGAATCTCAGAGTGTACATAGATGGTATTTGCCAGTGATTGTCCTAGAATCGCTGAGTCCTAACGCTAAAACAGCAGGCAAACAAAGACGGTGAGAAGTGGGAGGAGGCTTGCTCCACCTTCAGTATCCCAATGCAGACTACAGCGGGACGTGGCTGAACAGGTAGGACACAGACTCCCCATTGTGGGTTCTTCGAATAGCCTCAGCCAGGATCATTGAAATGTCAATCACCTGAATCTTGGGGCAGTGTTTCATTTTGTCCTCTTGCGGAATTGTGTTGGTGACAACAATAGCTTCAAAGGCAGCATTATTTATTCTGGAAATAGCTGGCCCAGAGAAGATTCCATGGGTAAGGATAGCATAAACTTTGGTGGCACCCGCTGAGAGCAACTTATCTGCAGCATGGCAGATGGTACCACACGTGTCAGCCATGTCGTCTACCAGGATGGCCACACGGTTCTTCACATCACCCACCAGAACCATCCGGTCCACTTCATTTGCTTTCTTTCTCTCCTTGTGAATCAAAGCAAACTCCACATTCAGCCTGTCTGCAATCGACGTAACCCTTTTGGCTCCTCCAGCATCTGGGGAAACGATGATACAATTTTTCCATTCGGCGATATTCTCCCGAATCCACTGAAGAACTGCAGGCTCTGCGTATAAGTTATCCACAGGAATATCAAAGAATCCCTGGATCTGAGAGGCATGCAGGTCCATGGTGATGATGTGATCAGCCCCAGCGACCGACAGCATGTTGGCCACCAGTTTAGCAGAAATCGGGGCCCGACTCTTGTCTTTCTTATCTTGCCGGGCGTACGGGAAGCAGGGTATCACAGCAGTTACCCTGGCGGAGGATGCGATCTTGCACGCGTTGATCATAATGAGTAGCTCCATCAGGTTGTCATTAATCTCCCCGCAGCCGCTCTGGATGATGTAGACATCTTTCCCTCTCACACTTTCGCCAATCTCAACGCTGGTCTCCCGGTTGCTGAACTTCTTGGTGACCACCTTGCCCAGCTCCAGGCCCAGGCGATCGGCCACACGCTGCGACAGGTCTGGGTGAGAACTCCCACTGAAGAGCACGATGTTGGGCATGGTGACAGGTGGGAACTGAGGAGTGTGCTGGGAAGGAGAAAGCGACAGCAACGCAGACTGCTGCTACCGTTGTTGCTGCGGCCCATGATTTGCCTTTCAAACCCTCAGGTCCTCCATGCTCAACCCGGCAGCCTCACTGCCTCCTGCCTTCCAATCACAAGCTTACTGCTCACACACGCACAATCTACGGTCCTGCCCTGGCTCTCACCTGTACTTACTGCTCTGGCACACGCCCAGTCTATGGTCCTGCCCTGGCTCTCACCTGTATTTGCTGTGGAGGTTAATCACAAACACAATCAGGTCGATTCGGGGCCGCTTCACATTGGAGGACAAAGGGAGGGAGTTGGCCAAATGGCTGAAAGACAAGAAATTACAGGACTAAAGACACAGACCTGTCTCACTGACTGGCCACATACCATCTGTTCACATCCTGTCACCTCTGACAGAGCCAGTTCTACCCAAACCTCTCGTCTGACTCCTTCTGCCAGAAAGAGTTTGCTAGTAACCACTGTGACAAGAGGACCCAGAAACCCTGCCTACTGGGGGACACCAGGCTCAGGGGAGGGGTGCTGGATGGAGATGTTTAGGGGATAAGACTGAATCCATTTGGTATGAGGCAGATATGCGCTTGACGCAGTTTTGTCAGTTGTCAGCTATATATATCTATATTTATTTTTTAAAAGATTTATTTATTGCTCAGTGTTCAACCTGTATGTACACCTGCAGGCCAGAAGAGGGCACCCGATCACACTATAGATGGTTGAGCCACCACGTGGTTACTTGGAATTGAACTCAGGACCTTCGGAAGAACAGACAGTGCTCTTAACCTCTGAGCCATCTCTTCAGTCCACTAAATCTTTATTTGGGATTGATCTCTAGTTGCCAAACACCCACCCGAAGGAGTTTCTTTCTCTCTTTTAAAAAGCTTGACTTATTACATATAGTGTTCTCCTTGCATGTACACCTGCGTGCCAGAAGAGGGCATTAGAGCACACTGCAGATGATTATGAAACACCATGTGGTTGCTGGGAACTGAACTCAGGAGCTCTGGAAGAGCAGCCAGTGCTCTTAACCTGAGCCATCTCTCCTGCCGTCCCCGTCCCCCAGCCCCATGTTTCTTGACCACTTCTGTCCATTCTTTGTATATATGGCACTCTCCTGTTAAAGAACCTTTTATTCATCTCGGAGGCTTACTGTCTCTATCAGCTAACATAGGCCTAGTCCTGGAAGCTTCTAGCCTCCATACAATGTAATCTAGGCCTAGAATGTTTTCAGCTTCTGAGGCTTACTACTGAATAAGCTCACCCTTTCTAGCTCTTTCTGAACTGTGGCAGGCTGAACTCAGCTGTTCTGGCTCAAACTCCTCTCCTAATTGACAAATTCAATCTGGTTTCCCTCTTGGCCTGACTGAAATGCTCTGCTTGGCCTCAAACTAACTGGTCTAACTACAATCTGCTCTAATCTTTTGGCTCCTTCTCATTTTCTGGCTTGTTCTGTCTTTAACTGTGTTGAATTTGTTCTCTCTTCAACCTATCTCTGTAAAACTGCCTCTGAATTCCAGGAACTTAAACTGCCATGAGCTCAACTTCACTGCTTCTCAACTCACTGACTCAACCATACTGACTAGACCTCAGGAGATCTGCCTGCCTGTCTCCAGAGTGCTGGGATTAAATGCATGTAGCGCCATACCTGGACCTAAGCTTTTCTTTACCTGAAACTTGTTCTATACCAGGCTGGCCTTGAACTCAGATCTGCTGGCCTTTTGTCTCCTGAGAGTAAAGGCGTGTCTATATTCCAGCAGAATCACAGACCTAGAACGCCTTTGAATGTGATCTCTTGCCAGAGCAGCCATGTCCTGAACTAAAATTCCTCTACATTTTTCTCTCCCCCCCCCCTTTATTTTTTTTGGGGGGGGGCGCGGGGAGTAGTTTGTCTCTACGTAGCCCTGGCTGTCCTGAACCTTGCTATGTAGACCAGGTTGGCCCTGAACTGAGAGCTAGCTCCACCTGCCTCTGCCTCCTGAGTGCTGGGATTAAAGGTGTGCATGACCACGCCCGGCACGGAAAATGCATTTTTAAAAAGCCTTTTCTACTTCTGAATTTTGAGCTTGAACTGGTGTTAATGTGTTTCATATTTTCAAGCCTGAAAGTCTGGTGATGTTGGAAAAAAGCAAGGAGAATACACAGTAACTACTGTTCCTCCTAATTTGAGGGCACTAAAGAATTCTCAGAATTTTCTTGAAGGCTCTACAAGCAGTTAAGATTTTGGTTTTTTCCGACTTTCTTTCTTTCTTTTTTTTTTTTTGGTTTTTCGAGACAGGGTCTCTCTGTGTAGCCTTGGCTGTCCTAGACTCCCTTTGTAGACCAGGCTGGCCTCGAACTCACAGCGATCCTCCTGCCTCTGCCTCCCGAGTGCTGGGATTATAGGCGTGCGCCACCACTGCCCGGCTTTTTCCGACTTTCTAACTCACTAGTTCTCCTCCACTCTACCACGCTTGCTCAGAAATCTCTGCCTCGGGGGCTGGAGAGATGGCTCAGTAGTTAAGAGCACGATCTGCTCTTTCAGAGGCCCTGAGTCCAATTTCCAGTAACCACATGGTGGCTCACACCCATCTACAATGAGATCTGGTGCCCTCTTCTGGCCTGCAGGCGTAGATGCAGGCAGAACACTGTATACATAGTAAATAAATCTTTTTTAAAAATTCTCTGCCTCACTTTTTTTTGCATTTCTTGGATCATGAATTAACCAGGTTAACAGCTACTAATTGAGCATTTACTCTGTACTAGCTTCTATTTAAAACCCTGGGGTTCAGCAGTGAACAAGGGTCAACACCTCTGTCCTTAGGGGCTGGTTTTGTGTGTGTGTGTGTGTGTGTGTGTGTGTGTGTGTGTGTGTGTGTGTGGTGGGGGGAGAACCAGAAAAGAGCAAACAGGTAGGCAGGTGACTTTTTTTTAGTGTTTTGATTTGTTGAGCCAGGTCTTATGTAGCCCAGGCTGGCCTGGAACCGAATATGGAACAGAAAATGGACTGCCTCCTCCTGGCCCCACCAAAGAAATGCTGTGGTTTCAAGTGTGTCCACCCCTCCTTCCCTCGCCCTTGGGTTGGGTTCTAAATTGTGTTTATTTTCTACTGCCCACGAGTTTCGGCAACCCGTCGTTACGGTTACTTTTAAATGTCAATTTGACACAATCGGGAGTCACCTGCCCTCAGTGAGGGCCTTTCTAGATTACCCCTGCCTGTGGGCACGCCTTGTGAGGGATTTCCTTGTAATTTCTTAATCGGGCTGAGCTGGGAAGGCAGGCGGCACCGCTCCCCGGAAGTAGACTGTGGATGGTCTAAGCGTAGAGAAAGGCGGCTAAGCACTGGCGCGTTCTTCGCTTCCCTTTGATTGACTAACGGCTTTTAAATCCCAAGCCCCTAAGTGGCTCTTTTTTTCTTTTTTTTTCTACCCGCGCCCCCCCCCAACGTCGGTGTTTGTAGAGACCTGTAAAAGGAGCTAGCTCGGCGCGGATGGGCAGACGACTGGCGGCCACGACGAGTCGCGCCTTGCCCCGCAGGCTTCCCTTCCCTTTCCCTCAGCCAGCCCGGAGCCGGGGCTCCCTCAGCAACTTACACTCTCAGCGCGGACGCACAGCCGTCCTTGAGCACCGACTCGGCCAGCTGCTGCAGAAGCGCGTCCTCCGTGCTCACCAGCTGCGAAGGGAGAAAAAGCAGGCAGGTTGAGACCCGAGCGGGGCGACTTTGGATCCCTCCTAGGGGCACACACTCAACCGGAGACGCCTCGGAGGACGCCGTTATCCCGAGAGCGGCCGCCCCAAGAAGCCACCCTCCCAGGGACCACCGGGCCTCTCCCTCGCAAGGCGGGAAAGCGGCGTTCGAAGTGGAACGCCTACTCAGACGGGTTAAGAGTCAGCCGCACGCCTATTGGTGGAGGCGGCCATCAGTCTCTGGAGCCGCCGTTCCCATTGGTCCAGAGCAGTGCGCCCGCCCACCCACCGGTCTGAGCACGCGACGGCTCAGGAAGCGTTCCGGCCTAGGCTGCCGGAAGCCGGCCCATGGGCGCTGCCCGCACCTACCAAGATGGTGGCCGTGTTCAGGTCAGGCAGCTGGTCCATCGGCCTCAGCACCGACATCTCAACGGCCGCACAGCCACTCAGCTCAGCGCGCGGATCCTTCAAACCACCGCGAGTCCCGCCTCCAGTGGGCGGGGCACGGCACGCATTCCCGGCGGGCTTTCTGAGTGGTCACCCTTAAAGGAACCGCTTCCGCTCTGCCCGCCCTCTCGCGTCCGTGAGTGTGCACGCGCGCTCACGTGAGTAGAGGTGGCTGCGGAATGCAGAAGAGGGAGTCGGAGTCCCTGAGACTCCGTTTACGAACAGTTCTGAGCCACCCGACGTGGATGGTGGGAACCAAACTCAGGTCCCCTGTAAGAGCAGTATGTGCTCAGTCATCTCTCCAGCCCCTAACCATCCTATTTAAAAGATTACACACACACACACACACACACACACACACACACACACACACACACAGACATTTTTTTGAGACAGAATTTCGCTGTGTAGCCTTGGTTGGCCTGAACTCCCTTTGTAGACCAGGCTGGCCTCGAAATTACAGCAATTCGTCTGCCTCTGCCTCCCAAGTGCTGGGATTAAAGGCGTGCGCCACCACGCCCAGCTCCTTTCTTTTCTATTTTTCTCTTTATTTCCTTTCTCTTTCTTTCTTTCCATCTTTCTTTTTCCTTCCTTTCTTTTCTTTTCTTTCTCCAAGACAGGGTTTCTTAGTGCAGCCCTGACTGTCCTGGAACATGCTCTATAAACCGGGCTGGCCTTGAACTCAGAGAGAGAAGGTAGGGTAAAAGGGCCAGGGGGAAAGGCCCTGACTTGACCCTGAGCTGCTCTGAGACTTGGAGCCACCCCCACCGCCACCCCACCCCGTGAGCAAGTCCCCAAAACCCTATAAAAGCCTTCCCCTCTGTGCAGCCCTCAGCAGCTTCAGTTCCCAGAGGCAGCTGCCATTCTGTGTTTCTCTCCAGTAACTCTCTCACGTGAGGTTTGTTGCCTGCTGTGACTTTGTGTTATCCCTACTTCCTTTTATTTCTTTAAAATAACAATGTACTTATTTTGATGTGTGTGTGTGTGTGTGTTTGCATGCTCAAGCACAGGCCCAAGTGTGGTGGAATCCTAGTAGAATTACTGTATCTAGGGTAAACATTAGAGTGAAATCGTTTTTTCACCCCATCTAAGGTTAATATCAGAATGAATAGTTGCTTTCTAGAAGTCCCTAGACCATGAAGACATCTTTGTGGAAACCAGCGATTGTTTTCTATGATTTATAGAGCTGCTTTTCTGGGTTTTGTTTTGTTTTGTTTTTTGGGGTTTTTTTGTTTTGTTTTTTTGAGACAGGGTCTCTCTGTGTAGCCTTGGCTGTTCTGGACTCACTCTGTAGACCAGGCTGGCTTCGAACTCACTTAGCTACTTTTCTGAAGGAGCTTGAGAGCCTTTGCATGACTTTGGTCACAAGACAGTCCTGGCACACCTGGAACATCTTGCATTTTTGGGTCCTGCAAATGGTGCACAATAAAGAGTAAGGTTCAGGAGTGCACTGTTTTCCTTCATGAAACACAGAGATTAGATCAGAGGCTTTGGTATGAGGAACTGGTTTTACAAAAAAACAAAACAAAACAACAACTTTTGTGTAACAGTCAATGACTATGCTTTTGGGAGGCTGTTTGAGATTCAGTCCTCAGAGGCTGGGTCTCCCTGCTACCAGCAAGGCCTTACCATCTGGCAGTGTCTCTCTTTCTCCAATGGACCCGTGAGACTCAGACACCCAGGAAGACATTGTGTGGCTTATTTCTCTGGCTTATTCCTCTGAGACAAGGTCTCTCAGTGAGCTGCAAGTATGCTTGCTGTTTGACCCTGGGATTGCAGGCACAGGCAGAGCCTTTTACACGGATGTTGGGGGTTTGAACACAGGTCTTCATGCTCCCACAGCAAGTGCCCTGGACCCGCTAAGCCATTTCCCCAGCCCCACCCCACTCCCTTTCTAAGGGGACATTTCAGCTCTTGCACCAGACACAATATAGTGCTAGATAGGCCTTTAGGTTACCTGCCTCATTCATGGTGCTCCTGTCCCAACGCGAACTCCATGCTTAAGGTTATTCAGAATAAAAACTTGAGATGACTTTGTTTGTTTGAGTCAGAGTTTCTTTGTTTTGGTTTTGGTTTTTTTGGAGACAGGATCTCTCTGTGTTAGCCTTGGCTGTCCTGGACTCATTTTGTAGACCAGGCTGGCCTCGAACTCACAGCGATCCACCTGCCTCTGCCTCCTGAGTGCTGGGATTAAAGGCGTGCGCCACCACACCCAGCGAGTGTGAGTTTCTTTGTATAGTCTTTGCTGTCCTTGAACTTGTTCTGTAAACCAGGCTGGCCACATCTCAGCTCATACTGCTTCCATAAAGCTGATAAAGCTATGCATCCTTTGTCTCTTCTGGAAGCTCTTGTCTTCTGGCAGCCTCCAGGAAACAGGCATGAGCCTTTAGCCTGAGCATTAGTTTGTAAGTAGGACAGACTCTCAGAGGCTGGGAAGTCAGGGACACTGATGTAGAGATTAGTGCAGTGGATCTCTGTGAGTGGGTTTCTCTGTGTAGCCCTGGCTGGCCTGGAACTCACTCTGTAGACCAGGCTGGCCTCTTTGAGCTCAGAGATTCACCTGCCTCTCATGTGCTGGGATTAAAGGTGTGAGCCATTACTGCCCAGCCTAGTGAGTAGCTTTATAGTGGCTGGTAAACGCGTCTGCTCTTTGCTTAGAAGGCCATATGACCTTATCCCTTAACAATTCTTTGCTACAAATGTTACTCTGAGCAAAGGCCTGGGTACAGACCTGTTGGGATCTTTTTTCTTGGTCTATCCTGCAAGGAACATTCTGAAAATTTCAGGGCATATAGCAAATTGCGGGCGCTCTCTCGCTCTCTCTCCTTTGAAAAATGGTTTTCTTTTTTATTTTGTTTTAGTTTTTCGAAACAGGGTTTCTCTGTGTAGCCTTGGCTGTCCTGAACTTGCTTTGTAGACCAGGCTGGCCTGGAACTTACAGCGATCTGCCTGCCTCTGCCTCCCAAGTGCTGGGATTAAAAGTGTGCACCACCACCACCACACCTGGCTAAGTCAGGCCTTCTTCAACTGTCCCCACCTCCCATACTCTTGGCTTCCCAATGGCTTTGGTGGACAGTTTCCACTCTCCACAGATGGCCTTTAGGGTCTGGCCTCGCAGCTGCATAGAATCCCCTTTCCACTCACCTGCAGGAGGAAGCCTCATTAGCTCTGCCTGTTACTGGTGGTGAGTCCCTGTCCACCTGCCAGAGGCCCTAGTGTGCCCTGGGTTTCCCCCTTCTCTGCCTACCCTCCTTGGGACTTAGTCATCCCCTGGATGCCTCTCTGCCCTCCCTGAATTCTGCCCTCCCTCTCATCTGCTGTACCACGTGTACAGTAGAGGGATCCAGAAAAGAAAGCTGGTTGCCAGGGCAACAGAGGATAAAGCCCTTGTACTTTCTGGCTGCTGATTGGCTGAGACAGGTCCCACCTCCTGCCATCCTGAATGTGGGGGTGCAGAGGGAGGGTCTCTTGTGGTAAGGAGAGGTACCAGGGTGCCAAGCCAGCCCAAGACTGCTGCCTCTTGACCCACTCAGAGGCCTCCAGGCCAGAGACGCTCCATCTCCCGTGGGAGTATTGGCCTGTCACTCTCTGCCTCTAGCTTCCACAGCGGCCACAGATGGCAGTGTCCCTGGGGACAGCAGCTGCGACTAAGTCCACTGGCCAACACTGAGGCGCTCAAGGCTGAGGCATCGTGCTCTGTGCAGAGACTGCAGAACGGGCATATCCGGGTATGAGGTGAGTCTGCAGGCATGCTGGGGGCCACCGAGTGTTGCTGGTGGCTTGGGAGATAGGGAGTGGGGTTCTGCAACCTTCACCCTGTCCCAGGCAGGACCTGGGGCTGAAACAGGCTTGGCAATTTTCTTAGAGATCATCTGGCAACACCCATCCCCTGTGCCGTTGTGCACACAGAACCCTGCAGCCCCTTAGAAAGGGGGGAGGTGATCCAAGGTCATGGGGTTGGCCTGGCAATGTTTTTCCCCTTCACCTGTGTCAGTCCCCCAAGAAATCAGGAAAAAGTCTAGGAGTCTGTTGTTGTCCCATAATGCATGGATTCTGGGCCGGGGGACCCCATGCTCTGCTCCACAGATCTACAGTATTGCATGAGAAATAGATACTGCTTCGTCCCACACAAGTTTTGTTCTGCTCTGGGGCCGCTTCCTCTCCCTCTCACCACAGCGTCACCACCCAGCAATTCTGCACTCTTTACATGGCTCTCCAGAAAGGACGATATGTAGGAGGGGGTGGGGGGGGTTGCACACTGTCCCCACCTCTGCTGCTCTAGTCCTGACTCAAGATAATAATCGCCCTTTAACATATCCCTCCAGAAAGAGGGCACCTTTAGTTGTTGGCCGTATTTCAGGACAGCCAATGGAAACCCAGGGGAAGGGGGATCCAGATGGACACAGGTCCAGGAAGCAACATCTCTCCATTCCCCTAAGGTTACAGGTCACCTGGGAATGCGGGGGTGAGGGTGGGGTGGGAGTCGGGGAGGCAGCGGGCAGGAGGAGCTGGAGTTTGGAGGTCAGAAAAAACGGCATTCCTCTTCAATGTGCTCTAGAGGTGATCTGTCCCCTCCTCTGCTGCACCAGAAGCCACAGTGGCTCGGTTCCTCACGCTGTCTTAGAGGACTCAAGCTCAGGCCGTGACTGGGAGTGGGCTCTAGCTCTGCCATTTTTCTCAGTTGGGTAATCCTTCGCAAAGTAGCTTGTCTACACTTCTGTTTTGTCCTTGCTCTATGGACAGTGACACCCAGCCAATATGCCCGGGCCAAGCTCTGTGGAAATGCTGGCCCTGCCAGGTATGCACAAGGGGGCTCCTCAGGCCATGCGTCCCTAGACCTGAGGAAGGTGTTGGGGTATGGTAAATGAACCCCACATCTTTCCATCCTTGAAGAAGTGAGGTAGGGAGGCTGGCAGAGAGCAGATATAGTTGTTACTTTTCTACTGCCGTGACAAAAATATGATGACCAAGGAAACTTAGAAAGTGAGTTGAGGGCCTGCAGAGATGGCTCAGAGGTTAAGCACACTGACTGCTCTTCCAGAATTCCTGAGTTCAATTCCCAGCAACCACATGGTGGCTCACAACCATCTATAATGTGATCTAATGCCCTCTTCTGGCTTGCAGGTGTACAGGCAGAGCACTGTATACATAATAATAAATAAATCTGGGGCCTGGAGAGATGGCTCAGAGGTTAAGGCATTGACTGCTCTTCCAGAGGTCCTGAGTTCAATTCCCAGCAACCACATGGTGGCTCACAACCATCTGTAATGTGATCTGACGCCTTCTCCTGGCCTGCAGGTGTACATGCAGGCAGAGCACTGTATACATAATACTAAAATAAATCTTTAAAAAAAAAAAAAATAAATAAATAAATAAATAAATCTTCTTAAAAAAAAACAGGAAGTGAGTTGGGTTTGTGGTTTTAGAGGGCTAGAGTCCATGATGGAGGGACAGAGGCATGACGGCAGGAACAGCTGAAGGCTCACAGTTTGATCCACAAGGAGAGAGAGAGAGAGAGAGAGAGAGAGAGAGAGAGAGAGAGAGAGAGAGAGCGCGAGCACTAACTGGGAATGGTTTGGGCCACACCTCCTCATCCTTCCCACACAGTTCCACCAACCGGGGACTAAGTGTTCAAACACAGGTGCCTGTGTGGACCATTCTTTCAAGCCGCCACAAGGACAGAGCCCAGGGAGTCTGGGTTCACATGACTTTTGTGCGGCACTTTACATGGCCCTCCATATTCCTGCCTTCTGTTTTTGTGGCTGCACAAGTTGCTAACACTGTGGAGTGCAGATTATATGTCAAGGCCTGAGATGGCATTGTGTGAGACCCACGGTGTAGGCCTAGGTGTATATTTAGAGGGATGTTTGCCTGGCCTCATGAACCCCTGGGATTGGTCCTCAGTACTGCATAAACTAGGTATGGTGTCATACTCCTGAAATCCCAGCCCTAGGAAGGCAGGAGGATCAGAAGTTCAAGGTTATTACTAACTACAGAGTGAATCTGAGGCTAGCCTAGACTATATGAGACCATTTCCCCCCCCCCCTATTTTTCATACAGGGTTTCTTTGTAGCCCTGGCTGTCCACAGAGATCCTCCTGCCTCTGTCTCCTGAGGGCAAAGATTGTAGGTGTGAACCACCACGCCTGACTAAAACTTTTATTTTTCTTTTTTGAGACAGGGTTTCTCTGTGTAGCCTTGGCTGTCCTGGACTCACTTTGTAGACCAGGTTGGCCTCGAACTCACAGTGATCCGCCTGCCTCTGCCTCCCGAGGGCTGGGATTAAAGGCCTGCGCCACCATGCCTGGCCTAAAAAAAAATTTTTTTAAAAGGGGAGTGAGATGGAGTTACTTCCTGTCTTGCTGGCAACCTGAACTCAATCCCCAGGGCCCATATGGACAATTCAGCAGCTGACAGTTATCCTCTGACTACCACAGTCATGCTATGACACTCATGTGCATATGCACATGCTTGCATACATGCACACATGTGAGCACATGAACGCACACATACATAAGTAAAATGTAATATACAATGTACTTGGGAAGTGAGTCCTAGTTCAATCTCTCTCTCTTTTGGTTTTTTTGAGACAGGGTTTCTCTGTGTAGCCTTGACTGTCCTGGACTCACTTTGTAGATCAGGCTGGCCTTGAACTCATAGAGATCTGCCTGCCTCTGCCTCCCTGAGTACTGCGATTACAGGTGTGAGCCACCATACCAGTCTCAATCTCTTTTTGTAGGTGAGAAAACCAAAGGTCAGAGCATTAAGCGTCCCTTATAGAGCTTTATGGTAGGCACTGGTATGAGAAATCTTACAGATGGCAGCCACTGAGTCCTACCACTCAGGAACTGTTTTTTGCATCAGCCAGAGAAACCATGATCGTACCCAAGCTATATGGCGCTAGTGGCGGTGGCCCCAAGATTACAAAACTGGGCTGTGTAGACTGTCGATAACAGATCAGGTGCCCTGGGGATGTATCACCAGCTTGCACCTGGAGGATCTCTAGTTACTGAAAAGACAGGGTTCAGCGCCGCCTCAGGATGCAGGGAGACCAGAGGCTCCTCCCCACCTTGTCCTCCTACAGTGAATGCTTAGCGCCCAGCGGCCTCCCTTTCTCGGCCCGCCCCCCTCCCCGCCCCACAAGGATTAATCATCTGAAAGCTCACCGCGACCTGTGCTGGGGTTGAACTGGTTTCCCCTTCTATCCGAGGAAACCGAGGTCCAGACTTAGGCCACTTGTCCAAGGGCACAGCCGTTAAAGAGGGCCTGGAGCCAGCGCAGCTTTTGGCTGTAAATCTCTTGAAGGATGAGTTAGAAGCCGAGTGTCCTCGAGTGAAGGGTACAGCATGGTGCATGCTGAAGGGGGAAGCCCTTAACTGCTATGTCACCTTGATGTCTTTGGTCAGGAGCTGCCCCCGCACTCCCCTACGCAGCGTCTCCACACCTGTAATACGGTGCTGGAAGGCACGCGAGTCTCTCTCTGGGTTGGTAGTACCAAGGAGCTTTCTTGTGTCCTCATGACTGTGTCTTGGCAGCCAAAGCCGCAGCGATGCCGCACTTTCTGGACTGGTTCGTGCCTGTCTACCTGGTCATCTCCGTCCTCATCCTGGTGGGCTTTGGAGCCTGCATCTACTACTTCGAGCCTGGCCTGCAGGAGGCGCACAAGTGGCGCATGCAGCGCCCCCTGGTGGACCGTGATTTCCGCAAGACGCTGATGGTGCGGGACAACCTGGCTTTCGGAGGCCCAGAAGTCTGAGGCTGCTCAGACTAGAGATGCTCCAAGCAGACAACTCCCTGATCTTTCCATCCATCTGTAGTCCAGCAGAGGCCCTTGTTGTTCAGGGAGGCCCCTTTCCCTAGAAACCAGGCACTTGAATATTTATCTTTTGTTTGTTTGTTTGTTTTTGTTTTTCGAGATAGGGTTTCTCAGTGTAGCCTTGGCTGTCCTGGACTCACTTTGTAGACCAGGCTGGCCTCGAACTCACAGCAATCCACCTGCCTCTGCCTCCCAAGTGCTGGGATTAAAGGTGTACACCACCATGCCTGGCTTTGAATATTTATTTAATTTGCTGCTGTGGGCTCATAATCTTGGTGTCAAGCCCGCTCAAGCTCTGGGAACATCCTCCACTGGCCCTCAGGGCCTCTGTACTGTCCAGCCCTCTGCCCCTCCACCTGAAGTCAGGTATGACTGGCCCAATGAATTCCCAGCTGCTTTCTGCTCCCATCTCTGCCTCGCAGCTGTGCTGAACAGGCCTCAAAGCTGACCCCGGAAGAGGCTTTCATTCAGGGGGACACAGCTTGGTTCAGACCAGCCCCGCCCACCTCCGTGGGCTCAGGCTTAGAATGAGTGACCGTATATGGTGGGGGTGTGCAGACTTTGGGAAGGGTGTGTGTGTGTGAACAGGCAGCACTAGTAGGTGAGAAGTTATGTGGGAGAGTGAATGGGGCCTCAGGCAGAGCAGAGAATGGGGCTGGGCTCTGTGTGTCCACAGGAGGTTCCAGGCCCTTCCTTCTGCCGGACACTTCACCTTTCCCCCTAGGCTGTGGTGGCCCACAGGAGCAGTGCCTCACCTCCCACCCCTTTTCCTTCTCGGTCTGAGCTCCACGTCCAGGGCTGAGCCTAGCCCTGGCCGCTCACCCAGGAAGCTGGTCCTGTGTGGAGGCTTCACTTACTTGATTTTGCATACAAACGGGCAGCTTGCCCACCCTCTTCTGCTCTGGCTTCCATTTTCATTTCTTCAAAACGAATAAAGGTTTCACGGCTACCTTCTCAAGATTGTTCTTTTTCAAAGTAGGACTGTGTTCATCCAGTCTCTGTGAAAAATACGACAACTTAGTGGTCCCCACACTGAAGATGGTAACACCAAATCTTAGCCAAGGTGAACTGAGATTCTCAATGGGCAACATACACCAGACCTTTGTTGGTTGGGGCATGAGAGTGTCCTGTGACCACAGGGAGACCCTGGTCTTCCTTTTACCGCTACCCCCCAGGTGCTGGATCACAGGCATATGCCATCACGCCTGGCGTCAGTGCCAGCAATTTTCCCCCTGCCTTGTATCACCAGCTCCCTTGGACAGGCTCACCTGTTCCAGGCTCCTGCCGAAGCACCAATAGCTCAGGAAAGGCACTCATCCCTCATCCTAGGTCAAGTGCCCATTTTGAACCAGCCACCTGAATGTGGGGAGCATGGCCCGACACATGGGTCAGGCCCTAACCACCAAAATGGGAGGAGAAAGACCATCCACGGCTAAATTAAAGCAAGATTTTTTATTCATGTATACAGCTGCCTCCCCCAAGGCAGGGTTGGAGAGGTCAGCATTGGATGTGAGGAAGACAAGGCTTTTATAACTCAGGGGTAGGGGGTTCCCAAATGGGGGGAAGGGAGGAGTAGGTGGGGCCAGGGGACAGAACATAATAGGTGGTCAAAACAAGGTAATCATAATAAGGTAATTATAGGGGACCATATAACCTTTAGCGTTGCAAGATGGTTATAAATATATTTTTGAGACAAAAACACGGCTGCCCTTTCCTGGAACAGGCAGTACAGAGCCATTTGTAGATAAGGCTGCAGATGGGGCAGAGCTGAATCCTTGAGAAACAGGTTTAATCCTAAACAGGAACGACCCTAGTTTGTCTTCACCATAAGACGGCTTTCCAGCCTAAGACAGAGGCAGGCTGGTCCTTCAGGTTGACTTGGAGTGACATTTGCCCTGGACTTGAGTTGTCTCAGAACAGGCAATTCCCCCAATGTCTTGAGGGGGAAGGAAGGTTCCAGAAAGAACACTAAAACTCACCCCCTGTCCACCGTGCCATACCAAACAGGTCCTTTGGCAGTAGACTGGGCCTGAGCAGCTGAGCCCCAACATGGCCCACAGCACAGTAAGTCTGGTGTATTCCCACAGCATTTTGAAAAGATGCAATTGGTCGGCAGTATTTGCAAGTCAGGAGGTTTCACATTTAAACCTCATTCCTGACTCCTTTAAAAATAGAATTTGAGCTACTTTGGGTCTGAAGTGTGACACTCATGGCTATGAGTATGACACCGTGTTGATTGGGAGCCGACCAGAGTCTCAGAGGTAATCCAGGGCCCTCAGAGCAGCTGCCTCTGTCCAATGTTCGCCACCATGAGTTCGGTAGCCAGGGAGGGTTGCGGATTCATCACGCCTTTCCACCGCAAATCTACAACTCTTGTCAGCCTCACAGTGGGCCTTGTTGCGTAATGTTTTCTAACGTCTGCTGTTTCCAGAAAGAACTACAAAGGCTTCAGCTGATCCCTCTCACGTATCCAAGGAGATGGAAGTGTTCCTCAACTCACTATGGTTTGACAAATTTCTAGCATTATGATGGTGCAATGAATGGCGGCCGGGCTGGGCTGGGCTGGGGAGCCCTGCTGCTAAGAATGCTGGCCTTGGCTGCCCAAAGCTTTGCATTCAATCACTATGCTATAAGCTATGCATAAAGGTTCATTTCTGTAATGCCAGCATTTGAGAGGTGGAGGTAGGAAGAGCAAGAGTTCAAGGCCTGCTTGGACTACATGACGGGGACCCCCGGTCTTGAGAGCAAAACAAAATAAAAACAAAAACAGAACTCCAGTATATAGTCAGTAGAAAGCATACTTTCAATTTTGTTTCTGTTGTTATTGCTTTGGTCTTCTTTAGAAACAAGGTCTCATTGTAGACCTGGCCGGCCTGGAACTCAGCAGGCCAGACTCAAGAGATCTGCCTGCCTCTGCCTCCTGAGTGTTGGGACTAAAGGATTGTACCACCACGCCTGGCTTAAACTCTTTTTCTTAGTGGAGTACCTCTCCAGGTGTTTTTTTGTTGTTGTTTTGTTTTGTTTTTTAAGACAGGGTTTCTCTGTGTGTAGCCTTGGCTGTCTTGAACTTGCTTTGTAGACCAGGCTGGCCTCGAACTTACAGAGATCCTCCTGCCTCTGCCTCCCGAATGCTGTTCTCCAGGTGTTAAATGGAAGCTTCTCTCCCTTTAAGGCCTGCCATGCCTTGAGGCTTTCCTACTTCAAGGCTCTCTCCTAAGAAGGCTCATTCTGTAGGGTAACTGGTCTTAGCTCCTTTCTCAACAAACTCACATTTCTTTTATTATCACAAGGTGCATTACATCACTTACGTCTTATGATGGACTCGTTGTAATGTCACCCTGTCATACGTCATGAAGAATCTGTCATCTTGAAACGCTTGTTCCTACTGTTATTATTGTCCTCAAGTATCTTGAAGGCCAGAGGGAAAAAGAGAAGCACAAGGAAGCATCATCATCACCATCACCATCATCACCACCATCCTCTTACACTTGGGAGGGTGTGGCTTTTCATAGAAGGCATGTTTTCTTCCTCTGAATGGTGGAAAGGCATGTTTCTGATAGAGTAAGAGCAACAGAGCCAACTGTATTCTCAGTGTTTATTTATTTATTTTTTGTTTCTTCGAGACAGGGTTTCTCTGTGTAGCCTTGGCTGTCCTGGACTCACTTTGTAGACCAGGCTGGCCTCAAACTCATAGTGATCCACCAGTCTCTGTCTCCCAAGTGCTGGATTTAGAGGTGTGCGCCATCATCATCCAGCATCCTGCCTGGTGATGATGATGATTATTATTATTATTAGTTTTTTGAGGCAGGGTTTCTCTGTGTAGCCTTGGCTATCCTGGACTAACTTTGTAGACCGGCCTGGCCTCAAACTCACAGCGATCCGCCTGCCTCTGCCTCCCAAGTGCTGGGTTTAAAGGTGTGCCATCATGCCTGGCTCTCTCAGCATTTCTTATGGGGTTAGGAGGTGTAACATCCTCCAGCCACAGGCTGGTTCTGGTGGAGGCAGTTTTGCCATTTGCCTGGACATGCCAGAGGACAGGACAGAGAGCGATCTGAAGCCAGGATCTGACAACAGGAAACCCAACAAAACTGGGAACTGAAGAGGCATATCCTCAGCACACCGAGCATTTCTGTGTGCCAGGCACTGCCACAGGTGAATCAGTTCCTTGTCCCCTCCCAGCATCGGGCCCCGGGCTCAGCTCATGCCACTGTTTCTGTAGACACCTGTTGACCTTCTTGTTTTTTTTTTAAAAGATTTATTTATTTATTACATATACAGTGTTCTGCTTGCATGTACACCTGCTCACCGGAAGAGGACAACAAATCTCATTATAGATGGTTAGAAGCCACCATGTGGTTTCTGGGAATTGAACTCAGGACCTCTGGAAGAGCAGGCGGCACTCTTAACCACTGAGCCATCTCTCCAGCCCCCAACCTTCTTGTTTTTTGTTGTTCTTTTTTTTTTTTTTTTAGAGACAGGGTCTCTTTGTGTAGCTCTGGCTGTCCTAAAACTCTCTGTAGACCAGGTTGGCCTTGAACTCAGAGTCTGCCTGCCTCTGGGATTAGTGGTGTGTGCAAGCACTGCCTAGCTTGACACCTGTTGATTTTCATGGCATGAAAATAACACGCTTATTTTCTGCTTCACTGGGGGGGCGGGGTAGCAAGTGTTAAGGAAGTCACGGGGGAAGAAAATGCTATATAATCATGGCGTGTCATTTAGCCTCAGAGGCAAGTCAGAACCTATTCTGACCCCATGCTAGTCCCAGCATGGAGGCTGGAAAGAACCAGAAGTTGCTCCTGACTGCAAAGAGCTAAAAAATGCAGGATAAACAGATAGCAGCAATCAAAGCACGAGTGAGGAGCCGAAGACATGACCGAAGAAGCTCCCAAGTCCCCAAAATGGGGCTGTCAAGGAAGGCTCCCCCAAGGAAGTGACCAGTAGACTGGGGTTTTGAAAGTTCTATAAGAGTTTGTCCTGTAAAGGAAAAGGAACATGCAAGTGACAAATTATGGTGTCTCCAGGGAACCTACTGAGAACTGGGTGGTGCCATGAGAAGCATAGAAAGCTAGTGTGTGCATGGCAGCAGGAGAGCTGGAGGGAGACACGGTCTCTCTGTGTAGCCTTGGCTGTCCTCACTTTGTAGACCATGCTGGCCTCGAACTCATGGAGATCCCCCTGCCTCTGCCTCTCAAGTGCTGGGATTAAAGGCGTGCGCCACCACCGCCCGGCTCAGAGGTTGGCTTTTCAAGTCAGCTCAGACCCAAGAGAACTGAGGAACTTCCAGCTGCTACCTCCTCCTGATCCCACCAGCAACTTATTTCTGCCTTAGTTTGTATGTGGTTTATTGACATGTCACGAAGAAATGTCTTGTCATAGCGGCTAGTAGGCCTGGCGTTCAGCAGGGACCCCTGGAGGCTTGTCAGGGGCAGCTGACTGTTTAGAGACCAAGGTTGGAGGGGGGGGGCACTTTTCAAATGCTCCAGGAGTCTTTGTGGTGTGTCCGGAGCTGGCAGGGTGGGTATGTCTGGGCTCAGCCTAGCTCAGCCGGAGGACAGGGAGAGAGAATGCAGAGTCTAGAGTGGGCGTGGCCGCAATGTGCGGATTCCAGCTGAGGAGGCGGGACAGGCTTCCCTTTGTTCCTCTCCCACTGCTCTTCACTCTGCCTGAGCTCAAGGGCTGGAAGAGGCCAAAAGACCAGCTTAGAAGAGTGGAGGCTGTCAGTGCCCTCAAAAGGTGGCCACCGAGACCCGGGCGTGATGGTGCACGCCTTTAACCATAGCACCCAGGGGGCAGAGACTCAAGGACAGCCTGGGCTACAGAGCCAGAGACGCAGAATCTGTGTCTCGAAAGACAAAACCACTCAGCCAACCAAACACAAAAAGATGGAAAGGTTTGCTGTAAACGCATGAGTTGGATTCCTAACACCCACAAAAAGTCAAGTGTACCTGTACTCCCGGCACTAGCGAGGCAGAGACAGGAGGTTCTGTGGAGTTCACTAGGCAGCCGCCCTAGCTAAATTAACAAGCTCCATGTTCACTGAGAGGCTCTGTCTCAAAAAATAAAGTGGAGCGTGGTTAAGGAAGACTTCCAGCATTGACCTGTAACCTCTACATGCAGGCACACATCAGTGCATGCACAACATACGTGCATTGTGTACACATATGTGAATACACAGTGGCCACAGTCTCAGTTCACACATCTCTCCAGAGGATTTAGGTAGGTGGACCTTCCTCCTCTCGCCTGTCAGAACTTGAAGAACGGAGATCTGAGTGCCTCGCCAGTGCTTCGTTGTGTGACTGTGGCAAGTCCATGTCCCTTCTTGGTTTTGTGGCTTTGAGATGGCTCAGAGGTTAAGAACACTGTCTGCTCTTCCAGAGGTCCTGAGTTCAATTCCCAGCAACCACATGGTAGCTCACAGCCATCTATAATGTAACCTGATGCCATCTTCTGGCCTGCAGGTGTAACATGTAGACTAATGTATAAATAATAAATAGGTAAATCTTAAAAAAAAAAAAAAAAGAATTCCAAGACCATAACAGTGTGTGTGTGTGTGTGTGTGTGTGTGTGTGTGTGTGTGTGTGTGTGTGTGTTTATGGCTAAATTCGGGATCTTACACATGCTAGGCACACAATCCACCACCAAGCTAACCTCAGCTCCAGAGGCATCAATTTTCATGGCTCACACGGAGTGAGTGCAATGTGCGTGAACAGTGCCATGCAAGACTTTGAGGCTCCCTAAGCTCACCCTTACAGCAACCTCAAAATGGCCCACACCCCTGCTCACCAAATACTCCTGGCTCCCCAGCTCTCGGCATCCTACCTTCTTGTAATGGGTGGGTCATCCAGCTGGTTCTGGCCAATGAGTTCTAATTAAGTCAAATCTGGCCAGCAAGGGATTCACTAATCTCCGTCAGCTTGTCACAACCGCTGGCAATGATCTGGAGGGTTCTAATCAGGCTGGGTCCCAGAGTGAAGATGACACGGAACTCAGTGGGTCCACACTGTGTGGGCAGGAGGCATGAATGAGAAACCAGTCTTTGGTGTTCTACGTCCCTAAGGTTTTGGAATGGTCTGTTAGCCATGCTGTCTAATCAAACCACTATTAAAACACGAAGTGGAGCTCAGAGAGACAAAGAGACATGCAAAATCACATGGCTGCAGGACACACATATTTGAGAGATCTCATATCATGTGCCCTCTGTCAAGGAGGCCACCATAATGATAGGTGGACACTTGTGGTCCTTGGAGGACACTTGTAATTATCTCTCCATCTTTGCCCAGATGCAAAGGAAGACATTATCATTTTTGGTCATGAGAGGGCAGCGGGACCCAAGTTTATAACCGTTGGACGGGCAGTGAACTCTGCTAAACCCAGATTCTAAAAACTGTGGGTGGCCACCAGTAACTGAATGTGGGGGTGGTGAAAATTGGGCAGCAGCAAAAGGTTTCTGAATGCACAACAACCAAGAAGTAATTCAAAATCAAATTAAAAAATGAATCTGTGGTGTTTCTGCCAGCTCCCATGTGTTGGTTGGGGCACTCTCATGGCCGCCTTCGTATTGAACATTCCATGTGCACACTTTGACCTGCACACACCAGCACTCCATATACCAATATAAATGCCACCTAAAATCTCACAGAGACTATAGTATATTGTAAATTGCAGGGTTTTTTCTTTCTTTCTGCTATTATAGAAATATAATGGTTTAATGACAGAAAGTGAAGTCAGCATTTTCCTACTGTTATTCCTCATCGGCTAAGTATAAAATTAGCTCATACCAGAGCTGTGCGTAAACCAGGTACAGCAGCACTCGCCCGTAACCCCAGCCTCTTTAGTGAGACTCCATCGCTGTCCCAGCTGCTGTCTTCTGCAGTTTCGTAGGAATCATTGAGGCAACTCTGGCTTGGGAATATGGAACAGTTTTTCTGCGATTTTTTAATACATCCCTACTGTTGTTATTTTGATTTACACGAAGTGGCACTCTCAGCACTGTCCATTGTGAACTCAAAATATCCATCCATTCTGAAAAACACTGAGGAGACTTTCCGTTCTCCAGTGGCAGGTAAACAGTTAAGATTTAATTCTTAATGTAAAAACAAACAAGCATATCCATCTCATTAGTATGCAAATTTGCTTTAGTCTTTAACAAATGGTAAAAATTTCATGTGTACCAAAGAATTGTTTTAAAATAAATTTCCTTTTCAAATTAGTGTTATTTGTTTGTTTATTTATTTATTTATTTTGTGGTTCTGGAGACTGAACTCAGAGTCTTACACATGCTAGCTGAGAGTTCTGTCCCTACACTAAATCCCCAGGCAAATTGAATTTCTATGAATTATCGGTAAGTACTCGATTTATAGAACTATATTATATACTTGTATACATGATGTTGAGTACAAATACCTTGGCTACAGGGGCTGCAGCTGGGAAAAATGATAAGAAGCTTGCTCAGAGCCGGTCGGCACCGGTGGGAGCTGGATGGGGGAGAAGCAGACAAGCAGGTGGAAGTCAGACAAGGCTGAGACTCCGGCTTGCTCTGAGAGGGAGGAGGAGGGTGGATTCCAGATCTTCAGGCTGGAGGAAATCCCGGGAGGGTGCCTGATCGCTGCCTGAAAGGGCAGCTGAGACAATCGGCCAGGAGTCTGTTTTCCTTCAGTTTTCAAGACAGGGTTTCTCTGTGTAGCCCTGGATGTCCTGGAACTCACTCTGTAGACCAGGCTGGCCTCGAACTCAGAGATCTGCCTGCCTCAGCCTCCCTGTGCTGGGATTACAGGCCCAAGTGCCACCTCTGCTAGGCCTGTCGGATGGGAGTACTGTAGTGAGTGGTCAGGCAGGAGAACCCAGGGCCCCCCTGACTTTGGCCTGGGCTGTTTGATTTCCTGGAGGTAATGTGGGCCTTACAAAGCCTGCTCTCTAGCTGACCAGGCAGATCATGTGTCCTCCCCTTCTTTTTTTTTTTCTTCCCCTTCCCCCCTCAGGGCCTCAAAACATGTAGGGAGGGGAAAGAACTCAGACAGTGCCCCTCCCCCTTCCACTGTGATTTCTTGGGGGGTTGCCTGGTAACCAGAGCTTAGCCAGCTTTGGGAACCTAAAGCTTGAAGGGGAAAGAATGGATGGGGGGGGGGACCCCAGGCCCATAAAGTTACCATCCAGTCACTGTGCAGACGCATACCGAGTGATTCTTGTCAGGCACGGGGACCCAGAGAAGAGTAAGATCTACGCCTTCCAGAACTGTGCTGTTCAATCTGGTAGACACACATTCAAACAAAATTAAAAAAAAAAAAAAATCCAGGTCCTAGGTCACTGGAGAGTGATGGTGAGTGCTCAGGGAGGGCCACCTGTGGCTAGTGGCTGTTTTCCTGGACAATGGAGGAGGTATAGAACGTTTCCATTATCACAGAATGTTCTATTGGCCAGGCCAGAAGCTCACTCGCCAAGGAGAGCAGCACATAGCAGAGTAGACTGGACCCCACAGTGTTGTGTGTGGGGGTACAGTGTCCTCATTGGCAAGCGGCAGGGTGATAGATAGTTAGTGGGTGTGCTGGGGGAATGCTTAGCGTAGCTCCTGGCTCAGAGTGAGTGAGGCGGGGAATGTCCGTGTCATGTGTCCTGTGGCCAATGCTGTGAGGATCGACTTAAGCACCTGCCCACCCGAGCAGACTCTGAGTTCCCCCAGCCTGGCTCAGTGCCTGGCACAGAGTAAGTACCCAGGCAATGGTGGCTCTTCCCACCCACAGTCCTCCTTATCCCACAGTGTGACAGCGCAGCCCAGTGCTGGGGAACGCAGGAAAGGGCACTTATCTCAGCCCAGGGGTCAGGGGCTGCAGAGAATATGCCAGCTCACCAGAGATAGCCTGGGTGGGTTTGGGGATCTCTTTGACCTCTGCTTGGGGCTGCCTGAGTCTTGGTTATAGGATCTGTTTGAAGCAAGCTCGGTCTCAGAGAGTGGATTTGAAGGGTACAGATGCTTACTGAGAGATTCCAGCTTGAGGCATGAGCTTAAGAGGATGGATGCTGATGACCTCAGGGTCAGCAAACTCGTAGCGGGTTGCAGAGGGAAAACAAGAGGGTAGTGGGCATAGGGGGGCAAACAGTGACGTCATCCTTGAAGAAACTCTGTTCTTTCTTACTGGTGACACCTCCCAAGGGGCCAGTCTTGGATTCAAGAACGCATGGGTAGGCGTACCACCAGGGCATCCCCTCCCTTAGGTGGCCCTGGGTTTAAGCCAGCTCAGTTGGCTGACTCCCATAGCTCTAGAGGATTCCAGAGACTCAGAGCAGCCATTCACTGCCACCCACTCTTGAGGAGCCTGAGCCTCCCAGCCCAGAGCCCAGTCCAGCCCAGCCCAGTCGCTGGGGATGTAGTTGGAGGGACAGGTCAGGAGAGAGCTGGGTCCTCAGCTTGGGGACTGTGATCAGAAGGCTCAGCGAAAAGCCCACGAGAGGATCCAGAGAAAAGAGATTTCTTGAGCCAAGCCACATGGCCAGCCTCTGGGTGCAAAGGAGGGGGCGGGGGCTGCAATTGGTCAAACTTCCTTGACTGAAAAGCGTGGTCCTTTTTCTGTCTTTCTGATCAAGGTAGGTATGTTTGTGTGAGTGTGAGTGTGTGCGTGAATGCACCAGCATATTGGGTAGGTTAGGTCCAAGGTGCTCATGGCACATGGGGGGCGGGGTGGGGGCTCTGTGGGGAGGCACGGATCTGGTGACACAAGAATAAAGAGGTCTCAGAAGTTCCTGCCCTTGGACTTGTGGCTAACTGCAGTATGAACATGGTGTGCCCAGGTGCAGGTGGTGCAGACAGTGGGCAAGAGGGCAGAGCTGCAGGGATATGCCATGTGGAGAAGGGGCAAATGCTGGGCAGTCTTGATATAAATATATGGCTAGGGATGGGGGGCTGGGGTCATTGCTTAAGGCACAGTGAGGGTCCTGTGCTTCCTGCTTCTCCTATCTCCTCTTTCAACCTTCAGGGAGATGGTTGTGACACCACTGTCCTCTGCCAGCCTGCTACATTCAGATAAGCCTCCCTTCCAGCATTGGCCTGGTTCCCCAAACAGCAGCTTGTGGTGTTGAACGTAATGGAGATCTTTGTCCTAGAGGCTGATACGTGTGTGTGTGTGTGTGTGTGTGTGTGTGTGTGTGTGTGTGTGTGTGTCTGGAGATGTAGTTAGAGGGATAGGTCACTTTGGGGAGACACCTTGGGGAGTATGGTTCATCTATCCAGACTACCTGGCAGCACCAGGGCATCAACCTGGGCACCCCCTTTCCCCTTAACTCCCTACTTTCAGGCAGCCTTTCCCAAGCCCATCCCTAGCCCAGGGCACAGCCCACAGAACCCTTCAGTCACGCCCCACATCATCTCCCACTCTCCACCCCACTCCCAACAAGCCCCCTTTCAACCTGCCTTTGAATGGCTGTCCTCACTGCAGAGGGGACTAGGTTATCACGCAGGACCCGAACAGCTTGGCAGCCCAGCCTGGCCCCTTTTCTCCTTCAGCCTTACCACCACCCTGCTACCCACAGCCTAGGAGCCCTGGCTGGATTTTCTGAAGGAGGCTTCGCCTTCTCGTGTGCGGGTTGTCCTTAGGAGCTGCCCAATGTCAGGCATAGCTCCCTTCAGCTGACATGCAGCCTGATTCAGGCTTCCTCCAAATGTCTCTCTCCAGCATTAGTCCAGCTCAGGGGCTCTTTCCTGGTTTGGTACAGGATCCCTTGGTTCAGACTCTGTTCTCAGGCCATCTGGCCATCTCATGGCCTATGACCCAGACACCTGGAGTCTTGTTTTGGTTGCTGTGGGTGGCTTCTGGAAGAAAGAGGCAGACTGCTTTCCTCCAGGGTCCCTGAATAAGTCTGCAGCCTCCACAGAGCTGCCCAGGGACGGCGGTCACACTCAGAGCCCCCAAAAAGAGAAAGCTAAACCCCTTCTCTCACGTCAGGGGCAAGTTGCTCATTGGCAGTGCCTAGATTGTGGGTGCTGAATGGGCAGGTGATGGGATGTGCGTCAATCTGTGGCAGATGGAAGCTGTTGGGCTGTTAGGAAAACACACACTCCCCTAAGGACTCAACCGTGTTCCAAGTAAGGTTCTTTCAGGCTCACAGCGCCACCTGCTGGTTGAGAGGAGGAGCGCTGAGACCTCAACCTTATCTCTCTTCTGATTGCCTTAGGGAAGGCTGGACAGCCTGGATGGACCACGACTTTGCATCTGCTCCTCCAGAGATGCAGCCGCACAGGGCTCCAGGCCACAGAACTTCCTTCTCTCGCAGCCACATGCTGGGGCGCCATACCCATCAAAAGCTCAGTGGAGACATGTCCCCCCTCATCCCTGTCATCAAGAAGACTGTCCATTTGGATGCCTTCCCCAAAAGCAGTGTCCTACAGAATTCCAAACAACCAAGCATTAGGTCCAGGGCCTGGAGTATGTCCCAACAGGGCACTGCCATGGGATCCCTGAGTCCCATGCCTCCCAACAGCTTTATGCCCAGGAAACTCAACTCTATTTCCTTAACAATTCGCCAGAACGTTCAAACTCAGCCCCTAGAGGCCTCAATTTCTCATTGGGAAGAGGTGCCCGATTTGGGTAAGGAGGCTCTCACCCATAGCGAAGAGGCACAGTCCACTTCAAGCGCACCACTCATGGCTCAAGTGCCAGAGGTCGGGGCCTCCTCTGAAGACCAAGAGAACACAGACCTGACCAAATCCAGCAGGACATCCCTAGGGGATAAACCCCTGGCATATTCGTTTCTGTCTTTACCTTTCCCAGCTCAGGCCACCCAGAGTTCACCAGGCCTTCCAGGGACAGGCCCTGTGGGTCAAGTCTATACCAGAACTTCTCCAGGAAGAAGCAAGTCTAGGCCGAGGGGTATTCCCAGGTCCCGAGCATACCTCCAAAGGGCCACGCCCGCTGCAAGTTTGTCTGCTGTGGGCACAAAACTAGATATAGCCAGAAATTTAGGCACGGTGGCCATCAACAGGCCTGAGTTAGCCATCAGCATCCCCACACCTTGCAGACTGGTCAGAGGCACAGAACTTCCCATTCTGGATGCCAAGATGCGCACGGCCATCGACTTACGCTTAGCATCCAAGTCAGGAAAAGCCACAGACTCGGTCATAGCAGGCCCCCCCAAATTAGGCAGAGCCACGAATTTAACCAGAGCGGGGACAACCAAGCCAGGCCAAGGCATGAATTTGGTAACTGCAGACTCAGACAAGCTGGAAAATGTCATGTTTATGACCATGGAGGCTTCAAGCGTGGCTTTGGCAATGTCAGATGAGACCAATCTGGACATAACCAGCTTGGACACAGTCACAGCTTTGGCTGGAGCCAATATAGGCAAGCTGGACACAACTACAGATTCTCCTGTGCTGCACACAAGCAGACTGGGTACAGCCGAGGATTCAGTTGTGCTGGGCTGCCCAGACTCAGCCACTGGTGAGACCAAGCCAGATGTTGTCAATAACCTGACCATCCCAGACACGGCTACTTACCCTCTAATGCCAAGCAGAAGCACAGACCCAGCCCAGGACCATGCCGCTGTGGATGCTGTCACAGACAGTGCCATGGAACCCGTCTCGCTGGACCTGTCCAGAGAACCCAAAGGTAACTGCAAGAACTTGGTTTGGGGGAGGTACTGATGTTGGGGGCGGGGAGGATGCACCAGTCTCAACAGGTTGTGAAAGTGGGGACTCGAAGGACAGAACTGAGTGGGTGGCAGAAGAGGGGACAGGAGCTGAGGAGCTGAAGACACGGAGAATTGCTGGCCTATTAGAAGTTGGGCTGAAGCAGCGTGGTGGTGGTGGCGCACACCTTTAATCCCAGCACTCGGGAGGCAGAGGCAGGCAGATCCCAGTGAGTTCAAGGCCAGCCTGGTCTACAAAGTGAGTCCAGGACAGTCAAGACTACACAGAGAAACCCTGTCTAGGAAAAAAAAAAGTTTGACTGAGGGGAGCCATCAGGAGGAAGGTTCATGGCCCCAAACATGGCTCTTGACCATGACGTATGTTTGTTTCTTAGTTCTCTGAAAAGTCAGGATACCTAAAAGATTAATAGGAGAGTCCAGCTTTAAGGAAAGTCTATCTGAGTTTGAGGCCAGCCTGATCCATAGAGCGAGTTCCAGGGCGGCTGGGGCTACACAGAACCTGTCTCGATCTCAGCACTCCTCCCCCAAGTCTAATGAAGAAAAACACACACAGGCTCTTCAGCAAGCTGTGGTTTATCAAGCAGTGGTTGACATCCCATGCTTCTGTGGGGGGCAGATAATGACCTTGTCTGAGACATAATGCAAATCATGAATAGCTTTGCGGGCGATCTGCTACTAAGAAGGCACATTCGTGACTGGGAGGTAAAGACAGGAGGAGGAGGAGGAGTTAAGGCCAGTCTTACCTGGAAGTCTTTCTTGCCTCCAATTCCCCCCCCCCCCCGTGTGTGTGTGTGTGTGTGTGTGTGTGTGTGTGTGTGTGTGTGATAAGTCCTGCACAGATCTATAAACAGGTCAGCACAAGGGCTAGAAATTCTATGGATGCCTCAAGAGAGATTGTGACATACCTAAAGTCACACCAGAGTTAGGTGGTGGCAGTACATTGATTGGAAACCAGACCTGGGCACTCTACTTTGAGCAATCTCATTCTTAACATTTCAAAATCTCAGATTCTGGGTCAGGAAAAAGGCTTGGAAAGTATCTAGTCCAGTGCTTGAGCTGCGTCCTCGGCTTGTCAGAGCCTTTCTCATGCACCCTGCACACAGCCTTGTCTTCACTCTTTGCTCTGTGACCTCTACCCCCTATCTCCAGCTCAGCTTCCTGTCCTGACAGAGAGAGCCACATGTGCTGGACCTTTCCACCTGGACATCTCCAGGACATGCCCAGAGGCAGAGGCAGGGAGTCCTAGTCTTGTAGAATCAGCTGCTGACCCTGCTGACCTCTCCGATCTCCCGCTCTCATCTGCAGGCACCACCGGTGCTCGGGTCACCAGGTGACCAGTCTCCCTTGTTTTCTCTACATCCCATTCATTCTATTCCCAACCTAGTTTATGTACTTCCTCTGTGCTTGACCATGTGGCTATCACCTTTTTTTTTTTTTTTTTTTTTTAATTTTTAGATGCCTCTATGAAGCCCTGGCTGTCCTGGAACTATAACTATGTAGACTAGGCTGGCCTCGAACTCACAGAGATAAGAGATCTACCTGCCTCTGCCTCCCAAGTGCTGAGATTGCAGGGCGTGTGCTACCACACCCCGCAGCTGTCACCACTTTGTAGCCTGCTTCTTCCCTCCTCCAGGAAGCTGCCACAGGGACGTACTATTTGGCGGCAGATGTTTCTAAAGCCACACTATTCCCACTGCTCAGGCCACCTCTCCACCCTCTTAGGTGGGGCTGCCTTGTCCATCATCTTTCTTTCCTCAACCTAGGCCCACGGTCTGAGTGATCACCTGCACAGTGCGGTGGCCCTCCGGGCTTCCCTGGCCAAGTCGCCCTTCTCTGGAAAAGGCCCTTTTATTCCTTTTCTCCGGTCGGATTTGGCTTTCCATGTTAGCCCTCACCTGCTCCAAATCTTCCATTATCTCCACAGTGCGTGCTTTGTACTCTACAGCACCTGTGTAAACCAGCTTTCTGTTTCTCTGTTAGACCCAAAACCGTTGAGGTCAAGATGCTTTCAGGGTTGATCAGCTAGCCATCCTCGATGCATCAAAGACTTTGAGGGTGGGTGAGGGAGGCTCAGTAAAGTTCCTGAGTAGTTCAAGGTTATAGGGTTCAGCACCCAGGCTGGGAGCTGGGCCTGGAACCCAGTTCTCTGATTCGGAGCTCTGTCAGCAACCGCGCCTGGGCAGAACCACGGTGAGCCAGCGCAATATCCCCATCACCGCGTGACTCACGCACGCGCACGGTCGCCGGCAGCTGCCCCCGGGTGTCCTGCGCCCTGGACCCGGTAAGAAGCTGGGACAGGATGTAGGGAGAAAGACAGGGACTGCGATGCAGGCACCTTTCCCGGCCGGGCATCCAGAGCTCCGGTACCCGCTCCCGCGTGCAGGCGCGGGAGCTGCGGGAAGGGGAGGGCCCCTCGGCAGAGCCGGCAAGCGCGCGGGTCACGTGGTGCCGGTGGCAGCGGCGGCATCGGTGCGCGCTGGCAAGGGCGGCGCGGCGACGAGCGAGCGGAGGCGAGGTCCCGGGCGGGCGCGGGGCGCAGGGGCGGCGCGGCCGGGTGGCGGGTAGGCAGACGCCACCGAGGGGCGAGGCCCGGCTGCAGGGGCCGATTGGCCCAGGGAGAGCCCGCGCCTGGCTCAGCCTTGCAGCCCTGAGCCCTGAGCATCTCCCGGAGGACCCGAGACAAAGGAGGATTCATGTCCAAAGGTAGGGCTGTCGCTTGGGCGCCTGGCACCAGCCTGGAGGATGCTGCGGCCCCAAGCGCTACCAAAGGGAGGGTTTGCTGTGCCGAGGACCCCACGTGCAGTGACATATGCATGGACACACGCACACCCAGTGGCACACACTTGGAAGCATAGTCTCAGGCAAAGGCACACACAGGAGCTTGGGGCAGTATGGAGACCCAGATGTCTAGGGAAAGGCTCCTCTGGAGCACACCAGGATACGCGCACACACATGCACAGCGTGTACTCAAAGCTCGGGTACCAGACCACCTACAGCCAGTAAGAGACCTGTGTGCTGACACATCAGTCAGTCCCCTTCCCCCCCCCCACAGAGACCAAGTGCAGAGACTGGCACCAGCTGGTGGTCTCCAAGGGAACTCATTGGCCTCCTGACTAACATGGGGGAAGGAGGTGTCCCAGAGCCCTTTGCTTCTTTTAATGGAGAAAGATTTGCCCCACTCCCCGCTTTTTTTTTTTTTTTTTTTCTTTTTTCTTTTTTAGCTGCCCAGGGCTGGAGCCCAGATAAACTGGAATTGGCTCTGCAATGGGGGTGGGATCTTAGAAGCTGCTGATTACCAGGGCCTGGGTAAGACCCCTCAGCTTGAGAGGGAAGAGAGATACTAGTATTAAGCTAAGGAGGCAGGCACTATTCTAGAAAGGTCCCCTTCTCTCATTGCCACCTTTCCAACAGAGGGGTGGGGTCTCTGGATCAGACAAAGCCAAAGCCATTCATTTTCCTGTAGGAGAACACATTACATCCTTAGGGATGGAGTGTGTTGTGTCCTGTGGGGCCAGAGCTGAGTCAGGTGGACCGTTTCTTCCTGGAGCACTGATGTGGCAGGTGGTACCTAGCAGGGGTGCTGCAGACAGATGCAGCTTTCTCTGGACGCTGGGAGCTTGGGAGGGGCCCCCTAAGGACGATCTAGCTGCTTTCTGCTGTGAACACTGCTATGAGCTTCCCCCTTACGCTTGGGAAGCCCCCTCCAATCTCAGATGCAGGGGGCAGAGGCTGTCTTTATAGGCATGCTTACCTTAACTGTGGCTCACACAACAGCTATTTGTTGGTGGGGGATGGGGTCCAGGTGCTCTGGACAGTTAGCATCTGAGGACGGAGAAAGGTGTTTGCCTGCAGTGCCACCTGCCTTGTAGGGCCTTCATTCATCCACTGTCCATCCATCCATTCATTGTTGAAGGTCTGTGATGTGCTAGGTGCACTGGACACAGAGAACAAGAGGGAATGACTCTTTGCTCAAAGTGGGCTAGAAACATGCACGTATTCAGTGACAGGTCATTTACAGTCATGGTTTTGAATGACTTTCCCAGTAAACCCGGAAAGTCAGGTACATTGCCCTCTCTTCCGAGGGGGAAAACCCTTAGGCTTATAGGAGACACCTCGCTGGGCTTCATGCCTGTGTCAGCTACCCATTCAAGGATGGCCTGGTGGGACCTGCAGGGGGAATGGGAGGAGCAGATGAAGGAGCCACAGAGGCCAACTCCAGAGCAGCTTTGCTCTGTACCCTGGAGGTCTTGGTGTACTGGATAGGCACTTCACAGACAAGTCCTGAGGGGTGGAGGTGGGGGTGGGGAGTGACCTTGTCTTGGATACAATTGTATCCTTGGCATTTAGTGTAGCGCTTGGTTTAGCTAGGCTTTATTCGACAGCATATGGAGCCGCCCGGAATGAACCACTAGGACCTACAGGGGACTGAGGCAGCACAGGAGGGACAGCCACACCAAATAGGAAGGCTTTCAGTGAGGAGTTGCTACTTAGTTGGGGTTTTGAGTGGGGACAAAGTGTTGCAGCAAAGCTTGTAACACAATGACCAGCAGCACACCTGTCATACTTGTAGCTGATCAGTGGCTATTGTTAGCCTGTGACTGGCACCTAATTGGCATGTGGTCAGGAGGAGGCTGACTTGTAGGTGTTCTATATCTTGCTCATAATAGATGCTAACACCTCTCCCTGGAAGAATGAAAGTGAGAGCTACTCATGCCCCGGGCTTGCATCAGGCTGCCCACAGAGTCCTGAAGTTGTTTGGGCATCTGGTCAGCTCCCTCTTTCAATCAGGGTCAGACAGTCAGACAGCTAGGTAGGCCACAGTGAGGACACATGCTTTATAAGTATACTTACAACCTCCTCGTATGCCAAGTAGCCTCGCCCGCCTCCCCAGTGGCTTATGTCACAACACGGGGCTGTGGGTACCAAATGTGCCTAGTGGAAACATAGGACACCACAAGGGCCAGGCTGTGAGAACAGCAGGGAGGGGGAATGAGGCACTGACTCCCGAGACAGATGTGCTAAAGGGGGCATGAGGCATGTACGGAGTGAAAGGGCTGGCTCAGGCTGTTCAGAGTCAGCTGTCACAGGGCTGAGCCAATCATGCTACCTTCTTGGAGCCACCTGGCTGGCAACAGCTTCCTGGGAAGCGAGAGGGAGCAGAGCCAGGCTCTGGGGAGGCGCTAAGGCTTTGTCAGATTTAACTGTGCCTGAGGGGGACAGAGGGAAGAAGATTTTCCCATCAGGAAAGAACATCTTGCCAGTAGCAAGGGAAGGGCCAGGTGGTGGGGGGTACGGGAGCAGACTCCTGCCTGGGCTTGGCAGTTGTGGGGCGGGGAGAGAAGTTCCCACTTCCTCTGGCCCATCTGCTGTTCCAGCAGCCCTCCTCACAAGGCTGAGGCGCAGGACGGTAATCACCAACCGTAGGGTTCTAAAATGGCAAACCTTCCCTATAGCTCAGAGGCAAAGAATATGCTTGTGAAATTAGCAACCAAGGGGCACCTCCCCCTCATAAATGCGTTCATGTGTACAGCTTCAAACCTCACCCTCCCTTCAGAAAACGGAACTTGGAAAGGGCAAGGTCTTGCCCTGTTGGACAGTGGCCTGCCACATCTTTCCTGTGTGAACCCAATCATGGTCTGCCAAGGGGACCTTTAACCTTCTCCTCTGGGGAGGGCCATTTCCTCAGCCTCCCTTTCTGTGGTTACTAGTATGAAAGTGTCATGGTAAGTAGACAGCCTCTTTGTTCAGGTCTCTTTCCTTCCCTTCTGCCTCTGCAGACTCAAAACTCTATGTGGGAGGGTGTGGGGTGGAGGTGGGGAATCCTCCTATGCACACCAGCCATGCAACTCATGGCTCAGAGGGGAGGCTGAGGCTAAAGATGGAGTAATGCTTACTCTGCAAAGAAGGCTAGCTTCTCAAAGCTTGCTCCTCAAAGACCAAGTAACCCAGGCCATTGACAGTCGGTGTACTGCAGACCTATGTCCCTAAAGGCTCTTTGTTTCATACTTGACAAGGCAAGATGCAGGTATGACTAACAGACATGTCATAGACCAGTGGGTTTTTTTTGGGGGGGGTGGGACTGTCCCCCAGGAAACATTTAGTACTGTGTAGAGATGCTTTTGTGGTCATATCTGGGAGTCTCCTTTAGGAAGCTAGTAGAGACTATGGCTGCTACTAACTATCCTGCAGACACGAGAAGTTGGTCCTGCTGCAATAGCTACTCGGGTATCACTCATGCTAAGGTAATGGAGACCTTGGATTGCATACATACATGTAGTACTCTTGAGCAGTGATGTGTTTAAAAGTGTCCAGCAACCAGAGAGCCTGGTTGGGGCTGGAGAGATGGCTCAAGGTTAAGAATGCTTAGTGCTCTTATAGAGGACCTGGGTTTAGTTCCCAGCACCTGCTTGGTGCTCACACTGGTCTGTAAATCCAACCCAGGGCAATCTGGTGCTCTCTTCTAGCCTCTGTGTGCACTGAATATACATGGGCACACACTTGCATCCAGGCAAACTCTTATGCACATAGATGAAAATAAATAAATCCAGCTGGGCAGTGGTGGCGCACGCCTTTAATCCCAGCACTCAGGAGGCAGAGGCAAGTGGATCGCAGTGAGTTCGAGGCCAGCCTGGTCTACAGAGTGAGTTCCAGGACAGTCAAGGCTACACAGAGAAACCCTGTCTCAAAACAAACAAACAAACAAAACAAAAAAAAACAAGAAAGAAAGAAGATAAATCCTTTAAATCCTTACATAAAAAACAGATTTTGCAACTGACCTAAACTGTGTTCTTGGGCAAGTCCTTTCCTCCTCAGGCCATCGGTGTTTTCTTCACCTATAGTGTGGGACCTAGACTGGATGACATTATAATCTCTTCCAGTCCCAACTCCATGACTCTGTATCGAGACACTATTGTGTCTTCCATGAAACCCTTGCTCTCCTGCCACTCACCCTGCCTCTCTCTCCCTCGGTGGCTTTTCAGGGCTCCCAGAGGCCAGGACGGACGCAGCTATGTCAGAGCTGGTACCTGAGCCCAGGCCCAAGCCGGCGGTGCCCATGAAGCCGGTCAGCATCAACTCCAACCTGCTGGGCTACATCGGCATTGACACCATTATCGAACAGATGCGCAAGAAGACCATGAAGACTGGCTTTGACTTCAACATCATGGTCGTGGGTATGGAAAGCCGTGGGGTCACTGAAGGCCTAGTGGTGGGCAGCGCCAAGGATCCCATTTCTTTCCCCAGAATGGCCTGGCCTTCTCTAGGGTGAGCTCTTTCTAGGAGCGAGGAGTTCATCATGCTGCTCACGAGGGGCTGATCCCTTCCTCCTAACCCTTCCTCAAGGCTGGGAGCTTTGCATGGGTGGCCAGCCTGGCTTCCCCACCAGCTGAGTGTAGACAGGCCCATGGGGCACGCGCTTACATTCAGGTTTGCGGAATGGGGCAGTCAGCCCTTTCCCACCTCCAAGAGCCATGAGAGGACCGGGCAAAAGACAGTCTTATTGTTCATGTTTTGTAGAACATTAAAGCTTCAAATTTTCCCAGGGTCTTGGTCACTGAGTAGCATAGCATCAGTGAGTGACAGGAAGGGACATTTGCCTAATCTGAGTTGTTCTGTGAAAGCTGGGTGTGAGGCAGCCCCCTCTCCCCCATGCCCCCACAGTCCAATCAACAATCCCTGTCTCTCTAACCTTCTAAAGGTCCCCTAGGTCGGCCAGCTTCTGCCCATCCCCCTACCATGACCCTAGGCTGAGCAAGGTGGGGGAGGGGGGAGTCGGAGGTGTGGGGGTTCACCTGGAATTGCCACAGCTACCTGATTCAGTGTGACTGCAGCAGGGTAAGAACGGTGGCCAGGGTAGAGAGCATCCAAATGCTGTGCTACAGAGCTAGCAGCTGGGCTGGCCGTGTGCTCTGTGACACACGACACACATGCTCAACTTTCTCCTACCAAAGTCTTAGCTCAAGAACCAGAGGCAGATGGAATGGATCTTTACAGCTGGGCCGTGGGACATCGAGGTCTCCTCGCCAGGTCACTGTCCGCTGGCTCCCTAGTGGCTTCCCCAACTCGCACAACCCACTGAGCCATCCATTCTAATCCCATAGCCCTCTTTTAACCTCGGGATAAATGTAGCCGTCTAGCCTGGCTGGGAACGGCTCCAAATCAAGTTTCACTACTTCCCATCTCTGCTCACGCACACAGATGGCTCTTGACTTGCCATGCTCCTTCCTGTGGAGCCTTTTTTTTTTTTTTTTTTTTGGCTTTTTGAGACAGGGTCTCTCTGTGTAGCCTTGGCTGTCCTAGACTCACTTTTGTAGACCAGGCTGGCCTTGAACTCACAGCAATCCGCCTGCCTCTGCCTCCCGAGTGCTGGGATTAAAGGCGTGCGCCACCACCGCCCATCTCTGTGGAGCCTTTTTAATATGACAATCTAAGTGGCTTTTGCCAACTCCTCGGGTGGGATGGGAAAATGGCAGCTACTCACCATTCCTAGTCTCTGCCAGTTCCCTCCCTCCTTAGTCATCTGTAGAGAGAGCATGAGGACGACATGACAAGCCCAAAGCAGTGCAAACACCTCGGCGGGTGTCTAGAAACCTAGGCTCCTTCCTCTCAGCCTGGTCTCCTCACCCTGCCCCCACCCCTGCCCCAATGTACAGCACAAATGCTTCAGACCAGCCCTTCTTGGATTTTGCCACCCAGTTAATTCCTCCCAAAGCCCAGTTAAGCCACAGATTCTGAGTTGTGGGTCTGGCGTGGAACATCTTTTGCAAGCATCCAGGGAAATGGCAGTGTTGGTCACCAGCTACGAGGCATTCTGGGTAATCCTTGTGCGTGACAAGTGCTGCGTGGTTCTTGAGGGGATTTTCATGCGGAGGCCCTCTTTGGAAGCACTCTGCTGGATAGCTACACGAATAACACGGGTGGTATAGAGGGAGGGAGGTGCTGTGGTCCTGTTGGCTCAGCTTCCCCTCCTCCCCTGGTGCCTTTCCTGCTGTCTTCCCCCATTAGGCCATTAGGCCTTCTAGGAGCCCGATTGAAAACTACTAGGGGTGGTTGGAACCTGCCACACAAACACGAAGAGCTGAGTTTAAACCTGCAGCATCACCGTAAAAAGCTAGGATAGCTGGCCACATCTGCGCCTATAGCCCTGGTGCAGTGGGGGGCAGAGGTGGGAAGCTCACTGGACCTTGCTGGCTGCCAGCCTAACTTCAAGACATCTCATCTCAAAGGAATAAGGTGGCGCACATACTCCACCACTGCCTATATATACATGCACACATACACAGATGACTATTAACACACACACATACATACCATATACATACACACAAGCCACACATATACATATGCATGCACACACATACACACATGAGCATATATCATACATACTGCATACACATACACTATATACACACATCACACATACCACATATATAGGTACAAACACATACATATACATTAGCATATAACACACATACATACACCACATAGTCCACACCTCACATATACACACATGCACATATAACATATACCACTCACACACATGCACACACACACATACAACATGAACATATAATACACACACACACACACACAGAATACATAAATGTAGAGGCGTGTGAGCCCTGGTCTTGTATTTATCAGCTCTGTTGTCTCACACATGTTACATTAGAAGGGATATCTGGGGTCATTTCAGTGAGGGAGAGCACTCTGCTCTGAGATGCGCAGGGATGACATAAAGAGGGATTTTAGTGGGTAGGGATTTAGTTCTGTGTTAGCGAGCCTGAGTGTCAAGCACAATGCCCTGGTTTTCAGGGCCCGGCACTAGGGCTAACGAGATCAGTTATACTCACAGACGTGGGGATGCTCAGGCACTATGAGGCAGGATCTGAAGTAAAGTAATTCTGTCCTCACTTTTAGTGATATTAAAGACAGAAAAGCTAAGTTGTGAAAAACACAAGCCAAACCAGGAAACTACATCACACACACACGCACACCCAAATGCACAAGCTGTGCCTTCTCCCATGGTCCCGGGGTCCATGAAGGTACATAGACTCTGGCTGCCATTTCCCGAGGCCCATCTCCGTTAAGCATGTCCACTCCCACCTGAGGCTCACCTGAGGGTGTTCAAATGAGGCTCGGCCTGGACCGCAGCTCCAGATCCTGTAAGCTCACAGGAGGGCTCTGCAGCTGAGAAGGTAGATGTGGGGCCTGTCTCCCTTTCTCCGCCTCCCCCTTCCCTTGCTGCAGGCCAGAGTGGACTGGGCAAGTCAACACTGGTCAACACACTGTTCAAGTCCCAAGTGAGCCGAAAGGCCTCCAGCTGGAACCGGGAGGAGAAGATCCCTAAGACAGTGGAGATCAAGGCGATTGGACACGGTGAGCACAGGGCGGGATCCTCTGTAGACATCGTTTGGAGGCAGGGAGAAAGGGGTGGGGTTTATTGGGGGAAGAAGATGTAACTACAGAGTGGAATTAAGCCCCAAATTTGTTGGAGCAAACTCCTTATTCTGCTGGGCCTAGCTAGTGAGGTGGGAGGGGAGAGAGTGTATGCCTGGGGGCGGGCGTGGAACTGACAGAGGTGGGTCTTGAACTAGGTGATAGACAGAAGTAGGAACAAGAAGTAGGGCATGCTCCTCTAGGTGTGGGAGGGTCTGGAACCTTAACTTTGCTAATAGCTGCTTCTAAGAAGTAAGGGTGTTCCTGGCCAGTAGGCGGCAGGGCCCTGGGGTCAGCTGTAGGACTGGCCTCTCTGATGCTCTTGTTTTTCTTTTTTTCTTTTAACAGATTTATTTATTTATTACATATACAGTGCTCTGCCTGCACGTACACCCGCAGGCCAGAAGAGGGCATCAGATCACATTATAGATGGTTGTGAGCCACCACGTGGTTGCTGGGGAATTGAACTCAGGACCTCTGGAGGAGCAGTCAGTGCCTTTAATGTCTGAGCCATCTCTCCAGCCCTCTGACGCTCTTTCTGTTCTCTCTAGTGATAGAGGAAGGTGGTGTCAAAATGAAGCTGACGGTCATCGACACGCCAGGCTTTGGAGACCAGATCAATAACGAAAACTGGTATGTGTCTCTCTCTGAGTTTTTTTCCCTAAATATTCTGCTAGGAATACGTGGTGCAGATTCAGTCCCATTGAGAAGTACCTGCATCCTCTCTTGGTGTGAAGCTGGGCCTCCTGGGGGACCCTGCTAACGCTGCTAACCTTCCTATCCATCCATGAGGAAGGCTGAGGGAGAACTGGCTATTGGGTAGAGAAAGGAGGCGGGGATGTGAGGCAACTGTGACCTGACTGTGCCTGAAACCCGCTCCTGAGTCGTGGCCTTTGGATGTCGTCCTTGTATTGTTCTCTCCCTACCCCTCAGCTGGGAGCCCATTGAGAAGTACATCAACGAGCAGTACGAGAAGTTCCTGAAGGAAGAGGTGAACATCGCCAGGAAGAAACGCATCCCAGACACTCGTGTCCACTGCTGCCTCTACTTCATCTCCCCGACGGGACACTCGTATGTACCAGACCTGCCTCCTGCTACTGGGCCTGGCTCCAATATGTGGCACATGTGCCAAGGATTGGAGAATCTGTACTTGGACTTAACCTGGGGAGGGACAGATAACTGGAAAGTCATGGCCCTGTGACCTTGGGGTTCCTCAGACTTTCTATAAGAGAGTAGAGCCGACCATTACTGGTGTCCCAGCGCGGCCCAAGTGTACCAGCAGGGGGAACTTAAACAGAAGGCACATCATTTGTTCAAGAGATCCTTGCTTTGGACAAGGCTTGGAGTCTGGGGGTGGCAAGAAAGATAAAGTAGGGAGAATTGGGGCCACTGGATTGGGGCTGGTATTTAGGCAAGATATGAGACTTGGCTGTAGGAATCTAGACGGCCACCCCTGTGGGAGGAGCCGGACATCTAGAGATGAAGGCTGTGCTGCGAAGGTAATTTTCTAAGTAGCAGATGGGGGCTGGAGAGTTGGCTCAGTGGTTAAGAGCACTGTCTGCTCTTCCAAAGGTCCCGGGTTCAATTCCCAGCACCCACGTGGCAGCTCACACCTGTCTGTAACTCCAAGATCTGACACCCTCACACCAATGCACATAAATGTAAAAATTAAATAAAAATATAATAAGTAGCAGATGGCCCATGGGAGGCGGTGTGGGGAGGAGCAGAGATCAGAGATCTCATTGGTGTTTCCAGCCACCTTCCTGCAGGGCAGTGTGTATCTGACCCCTCTACTGGGTCACATGTGTTTGAGAGGATGACACAGCAAGGTAAACCCTGAGGTTTGAAGGAGCCAGGGGCACACAGCCAATATTGGGCAATAGCGGTTGTAAAGTAGTGACCCTGGGTCAGACCTAGCTAGGATCTCGACAGAATGCGGGGTTTGTTTGTTTGTTTTTTAAGAATGAGCACTGGGAAGTTAACCCAGGGCCTCACACATGCTAGGTAAGCACTCTACCACTGAGCTGTACTTCAGCCCTCTTTTTTTTTTCCTTTATCAAAAAGATTTATTTATTATATATGTAATACTCTGCCTGCATGTGTGCCTGCACTCCAGAAAAAGACACTAGATCCCACTATAGATGGTTTTGAGCCACCATGTAGTTGCTGGGAATTGAACTCAGGATCTCTGGAAGAGCAGCCAGTGCTCTTAACCACTGAGCCATCTCTCCAGCCCACTTTTTTTCTTTTTAAATATTTATTTATTTATGGTTTTTCAAGACAGGATTTCTCTGTGTAGCTCTGGCTGTTCTAGAACTAGCTCTGTAGATAAGGCTGGCCTTGAACTCAGATCCATCTGCCTCTGCCTCCCGAGTGCTAGTGCGCGCTATCATGCTCAGCCCTCTTTTTCCTTTTTTTTCCCCCCCAGACAGGATCTCTCTGTGTAGCCTTGACTGTCCTGGACTCACTTTGTAGACCAGGCTGGCCTCAAACTCACAGCGATCCACCTGCCTCTGCCTCCCCCCAGGTGCTAGGATTGAAGGGGTGCACCACTACACTTGGCCCTTTTTACTTTTTAAGTACTTTTTAAGACAAGGTCTCACTTACTTGTCCAAAATTGCCTTGGACTTACTCTGTAGCCCAGGCTGGCCTTGAATTTGAGATCTTTCTGCCTTAGCTAAAATGATAGTTTTAGCTCTTCCTATACCTCGATCCACAGTTAGCAGCAACCATCAGGCAGTCTGACTTTAGTGGTTCCCCAGATTGTGAATTAGAATCCAACTGGGGCTCTAGAGCTTGGCTCTATAAGATAAAATGCGGGGCCGACACTAGGCCATTGGGAAGAGTTCAGTTGTAATGACCATCCATTATGTCCCCCTAAGAAAGAAATTCTTAGCCCAGAAAAGGTGTCATAGGATGACCTGAGGGGGTTTAAGGAGAGGCATGCTTTGTGCGGAAACTGAGGACCATGAGAGAGTGCTTAGCTGTGGGGGTTGAGGACAAAGCTGGGGATACACAGCAGGCGCTGAAGTGGCGGACATGTGCAAGAGGGGAGGCTGCTGCTGCAAGGCTTCAGCCAGGTTCCTGGGCCAGTCTCCTCCCAAGGACGGTCTGGAGGGGTGGCCCTGGCTGAGTTGGGAAGGCGAGGTGGCTCTGACGTCCCTGCCTTCTCTGGGCCTCAGCTTACGACCTCTTGATCTTGAATTCATGAAACACCTCAGCAAAGTGGTGAACATCGTTCCCGTCATTGCCAAGGCTGACACCATGACCCTGGAGGAGAAGTCCGAATTCAAGCAGAGGGTGAGCCGGCCTTGCTGTCCTTTCCCTGTCTCTGCTGCTGCCGCCTTCCCCTCCTCTGGGTCCAAGCCTACCTGCCATATCTATCTTCCACTTCCTCTCTGCTCCAGTTCTCCACCCCAACTCCCTCCCACTTCACCATCCAGGTAGGCAAGAGCTAAAAGCTCCTGGCACCAAAGGTGAGCCATGTTTTTCTAGGCTGCCTTTCCCTCACCCTCCACACTTGGTCTGCAAAGGCTCCCAGATACACTTGACGCCATGAACGGCTCCACCATTAGGCTACTTGAAAGAGCATGCTAATGAGAAACCAACCCACACTAGCGCCATTGGATGAAAAGAAAAAGAAACCAAAAAGAACACTGGAGGGGGCCTGGAGGAAGACACTTAAGCTGGTCCCTAGAGAGGGCTAACAGACAGCCCAGGAGGCTTCATCTCCCTTCCTTGCAAGGGCGGGTAGAGCATAAGGGTTGTGAGCATTGTGTGGGGCACCTAGACTCAGCTCTGCAGCTTGTCTGAAATCCCAGGGCCCAAGCCTGGCCTCACCGACTCTTCCTCTCCCCTCTAGGGCTGGGCTGTGCCTTTTCTTGGGGTCTTCCTGCTGCTCCGGGCCCAGAGTCAGGAGAGTTAAGGTGATCAATGCTTTCCTACCTTGCCTCTCTAGGTTCGCAAAGAGCTCGAAGTCAACGGCATCGAATTCTACCCTCAGAAGGAGTTTGATGAGGATTTGGAGGACAAGACAGAGAACGACAAAATCCGGGTAGGTGCGTGGGGCCTTCTTCATCATACAGACACCCCCTCAGGGCCTCTGGCATGTGCCTTCCGGCCCTCCCTCCTGTTTTTCTCTTACTATATCCTCTTGTCACTTGACCTAACCCAGGCCACTAGAAGTGGGGATGTCAGTGACCCTCACTAGGACTGTGAACCCACAGAGGGGCTTCCTGTACCCAGGAATCTAGTTCCTTCCGTCACCTCCCTTTCCGTCCCAGGACCTGGCAAAACCAGTGTCTGGTGATGGGGCATTGAGCTGGTGCCTAGAAGAATCTATACTCTAGTCAAAGTTTGCCTCAGTTTGTCCCTCTGTCAAATACAGAGGCTGGACTAGGTGAGTGGCTTACAGGCTTTCTCTCTCCCTAGAAAAACTGTTTTAAAACAAACATGAGCCAATGAGATCTCTCAGTGGGTTGCCAGGATCCACGTGGCAGAGGAAAGAATTAACTCCCAAAAGTTGTTCTCTGAGCTCTATAGAGATCACATGTGTACACACACACACACACACACACACACACACTTAAAAATTTTAAACACTTAAAAAATTTAAACAAGGTGGATCTCTGTGAGTTCAAGGCCAGCCTGGTCTACAAAGCAAGTCCAGGACAGCCAAGGCTACACAGAGGAACCCTGTCTTGGAAAACCGATAGGAAAAAATTTTTCTTAAAACAAACACAAAAGCTTAGAGAAGGACTGCTTTGGCTGGCTGGCATGGCTGCCAGAACCTGATGAGGTCCCTCTGTGGCTCTGGCCACGCCGGGCTTGGGGACCATCACCTTTATGGTGTCTAAGGTCTGGCTCTCAATTAAAAATCTCTACAGCTCTGTAATTGCGCATCAGAAACCTGGACCCATTGACCAATGTGACAAATCTCTCACGGCTTAGGTTTTGAGACTCCTCTAGACTCTTCTGGAAAGATTAATATAATCTAGCAGAAGCCAGTTGAAAAAGGCAACTGAATTAAGATCATCAGTTTAAAAAAATTTTTTTAAATGTTAGTTTACTTATTTGTGTGTGGTGGGTGGTGAGAGAGTTGGGGTTGGTACATGCCTGTGGCCTGTGTGGAGATCACAGGACACCTTTCAGGAGTTCATTTTCTCCTTTTATCAAGTGGGCCCCATGGATCTAACTCAGGTCATCAAACTTAGTGGCAAGCATCTTTATCCTCTGAGCCATCTCATCAGCCTCAGAAAATCATCTTTAAAAGTGATATCTACAGGGCTGGAGAGATGGCTCAGAGGTTAAGAGCACCGTCTGCTCTTCCAGAGGTCCTGAGTTCAATTCCTAGCAACCACATGGTGGCTCAAAAACATCTACAATGTGATCTGGTGCCCTCTTCTGGTCTGCAGGCACACATATAGTCAAGAGCACTACATGTGATAATAAAATGTTTAAAAAACAAAGTGATGTCTACAAATCTTAGATGTCTTTAAAGGTAAAATATCTTTAAAATATGCATTATACTTACTAGCCTTTATGTTTTTGTGGTGCTAGGGATTGCATCATCACACTGTTTGAACACACACACATAAACACACACACACACACACACACACACTTTGTGCAGTGCTGAAGATCAACTTAGGCCTTGGGTCTGCTAGGCAAACACTGCATCCCTGACCTGTACCCTCAGCCCAAAGTCCATTCTTATTGCCCAAGCCATTCACGCCTGTCATCTGCACACTTGGCTTAGTCTTCAGAGAAGAACAGCTCTACATGCATGTGTCCTCAGTTTACACACTGCAGTCATGTGCTGTACGTAGAGGTTTTGGCCAATGAAGGGCCACATACGACAGTGTTTCCCTGCAATCTTATCACCTGGTGACGTCACTGCCTTATGAGTATGCATCCTCCTATGCTATGACTTCATGGCCCAGCTGCCCATGACCTTTTCTCTGAACCTACTCCTGCCATTGAGCAACACATGACCCATTTATCCAATGACAATAACAAACACACCGGCGGGTACATCCGGGTGCTTGTCCTGAGAGAGCGGAGAGCGGCCACGGGGACATGAGAGTTCAGTACCTGGGCATCTGCCAGTAGATTCCATGGGAGCCGCATAACACATCTACGAGTCTGGCTGGCGCCTGGGTGGGTGCTGCCTGTGAGAGAGTCTGTCCTAGCCAGCTCCCAGAGAGGTTCCGAATCAAATGAAAATATGTGCCCAAGCACGGTGAACTGTACACAGTGTTCTCTAGTTGAAGCAAAGCCAGCGTACTGAGGCTAAGCAGCCAGACGACAGTGTATTCGGGCTTGGGCCCAGGCCTCAAGTCTCGGCTCAGTCTTTTCAAGGGGCGGAGCCTTGTCCTTGCTACCCATAGCATCACTGGATGAGCAATGGAATGAGATCCCAAAGGCTGTCCTGCCCGTGGACACTTAGTTTGGGGAAGAGGACTGAGCATGTGCGTCTGGTTTGTGTCCCCTCCCCCATCTAGCAGGAGAGCATGCCCTTCGCTGTGGTGGGGAGCGACAAGGAGTACCAGGTGAACGGCAAGAGGGTCCTCGGGAGAAAAACACCCTGGGGGATCATCGAAGGTAACTCAGCGCATCTCCCGGAAGAAGTGGCCATCAGAGAGCAGCTAGTAAATACCAGGAAGTCAGCGGGCAATGGTGGCACACGCCTGCAATCCCAGCACTCTGGAGGCAGAGGCAGAGGCAGGTGGATCTCTGTGAGTTCGAGGCCAGCCTGGTCTACAAAGTGAGTCCAGGACAGCCAAGGCTACACAGAGAAACCCTGTCTCAAAAAACAAAAGCACAAGCAAAACCCAATAATAAATATCAGGAGGTCAAAGTGTTAATATCTTAGGACATCGATGCCAGCAGACTGCTGCCCATAAGGAGCTTACAACCCAAGATGCCAGTCACAGGCAGGAAGCAATGACACCATTTAGCATAAGATCAAGGGGCAGTGAGTGAGTTGGCCTGTCAAATGAGAACCCAGGGAAACTACTGAGGGATGGAGAAACCACAGAAAGGCTTTTATGTGTGACCTGACAAGGTGCCAAAGGGCAGTTCAAATGTCACCTTAGTGATTTATTACAAATGGACATGACCTTGGGTAGGATAGGATGATTCTCAAAGTTTTCAAGAAGTTACTTCTGGGGCCTCACTGGGGGCTGAGGAGGTAGATCAGCAATGGAGCGCTTGCTTAGTGCATCCAAGGCCCTGGGTTTGATCCCCGGTACAACACACACAAGACCAAAGCAAGAAAACACACCACCCTTTACTCACTGTGGTAAGCCTGTAACTGTGTGCAGGACAGGCCTTCCTGTCTCAGACAAGTTAAATGCTTTGCTTTGCAAAGGTCACAGTCTCCACTCACCATCAGCAAGAAGCCCTGGAGATAAACCCCTGAGCTCACTAGCTTCATGTGATAGTGAAACTTGAACTTCAAATTTAGATATTTTGGGGCTGGAGAGATGGTTCAGAGGTTAAGAGCCCTGACCACTCTTCCAAAGCTCCTCAGTTCAAGTCCCCTCTATAATGAGATCTGGTGCCCCCTTCTGGCATGCAGGCAGAGCACTGTATACTTAATAAATAAATATTTTTTAAAATTTAGATATTTTGATTCCCAAACCAAGATATACTCTACTGTCTTGAATTGTTTAAATTGTCAATAATTTTTTTGTGGGCACGGTAATATAACCCAGGGCCTAACTGTGATAAGCAATAAGTATCCTGCCACTGAAGGAAGTCATTACCCAGTGCTTTTTTTTCTTTTCTTTTTTGGTTTTTCCAGATAGTGTTTCTCTGTGCAGCCCTGGCTGTCCTGGAACTCACTCTGTAGACCAGGCTGGCCTCAAACTCAGAGATCTGCCTGCCTCTGCCTCCAGAGTGCTGGGATTAAAGGTGTGTGCCACCACTGCCCAGCCCCAGTGCTTTTAATTTATTTATTATTTAATTTTAATTTTTATGTGTGTTGGTGTGAAGGTGTCAGGTCTTGGAGTTACAGACAGTTGTAAGCTGCCATGTGGGTGCTGGGAATTGAACCCGGGTCTTTTGGAAGAGCAGGCAGTGCTCTTAACCACTGAGCCATCTCTCCAGCCCCTGTGCTTTTTTTTTTTTTGAGACAGGCTTTATACTGTGGCTCCATGGCTGGCCTTGAACATAAGATCCTTTTGCTTGTAACTTCCAAATGCTGGGATTACAGTGGGGCCATCACCATCACCACACCCTGTGCCCAGGGATTTTATCTCATTATTTGCCTTGAGTAAGAATTACCAATGAGAATGTTATATATACATCATCAGACCAGACAGCCATGCCTTACCCTCCTCTGTCCCCACAGTTCCTAGTTCCTCGTGTGTGGTTTGCAGACAATGTCACTCCATCTCTAGTAGCTGGATTTATAGTATGGAATGTAACCTTTGGGAGCTGGCCTAGGTCCTATGCGTTCTACCTTCTTTCAATTTTTATCCTGTCTTTAGACTAGAAACTAGAATAGGCCTTCACAAGTTTCTCAAACTCCCACATTAATTTTTTGCAAAACATGGGACCAAACCAGTACATATGAAGATTAACTTAGCCAGGCATGGTGGCACACACCTGCCATCCCAGCACTCTGGGAGACAGAGGCAGGTGAAACTCTGTGAATTCAAGGCCAGCCTGGTCTACTAAATGAGTCCAGGACAGCCAAAAGTACACAGGGAAACCCTGTCTTGAAAAACAAAACAAAACAAAACAACAATAACAACAAAACTCTACACTATCTAGACTACTATTGTGTCCATTACATCTGATTTTAAAGTATTTTTTTCAGTTAAAAAAAAAAGGGAAAAGAACCAGGACACTAGTGAGCAAACCTCAGGCAGGGCCACAGAAGAACCCGCCTCCTGCTCTCTTTAAAACAGCTTACCTTCCGGGCTGTGCACTAGTGAAATGGCTGCCTGTTCTCTCTGTTTTGTCTGTAGTGGAAAACCTCAACCACTGTGAGTTTGCCCTGCTCCGAGACTTCGTCATCAGGTATGATGCTCTCCCCTCCGCGGAGGGCAGGCTAACTTACTTGGGATCAAGGGCTACCTGCTCAGACTCACTTCCTGAGTTCACTTGTCTCGGACAGAGCTTTCTGCCCCAGTTCTAGCCCCTGACTCAAAGAAGGAGGTGTTGAAGCAATGTCACCTCTCTTCAGGAGTGGGTCCCAGGCATTGGGTCCAGTCTACCAAAGAGATGTGTTAGCCTCAGACACGGGTCACTTCCTCTTCTTACCACCCTTAACCGTATTCCCTTCTCTTTTTACTCCGTGTCCCTCAGGACTCACCTCCAGGACCTCAAAGAAGTGACACACAACATCCACTATGAGACTTACAGGGCCAAGAGGCTCAATGACAATGGAGGCCTCCCTCCGGTGAGCGTGGACACAGAGGACAGCCACGACAGTAACCCCTGATGACCTGTTCTCTGTGTTACCAACCATGCATAGCCCACTTCTCCAAACACACACATCCCAGATCCCACCTCCAACCACCTTTTCCTTTCAGCTCCGTCCCACAGGCCTGTCTGATATCTGTGGAGCATTTTGTCTATAGTGTGTGTGTGTGTGTGTGTGTGTGTGTGTGTGTGTGTGTGTGTGTG
>OU015748.1:106913287-106926614 GCA_907169655.1 Acomys percivali
AAGAAGAAGAAGAAGAAGAAGAAGAAGAAGAAGAAGAAGAAGAAGAAGAAGAAGAAGAAGAAGAAGAAAAGCGAGTATAGCAACAATTGAGTGTGTGGAGACGAAGTCTTCGTGTTTGTTTAGCTAGGGCTGGCCCTGAACTTGTGATTCTTCTGCCTCACCCTCCCAAGGAATGTTTGTAGTAATTAAACAACTACACCAAAACATCCCAGAAATATCTCAGATTTGGAGTTGAACAAGGATTTATTCATACCAGAATATCAACTATTGGCATATTGGCTTAGGTAGTAACATTGAGAAGCATCCTCAATGTATTGGTAAACAAGGAAAAGACATTACAGAGAGGGGGGTAGGGGTGGGGAAACATATTTCAGCGATGAAGAATGTAGTGAGTCAAGCTGAAATTAAAGTGTCTCGTTTCTGTCTTGCCTTGGCACAGACATGTTGAACATCCCTAATCTAAAAACCCAAAATGCTCCATTGAAGCCAGATGTGATGGTGCAAGTCTGCTGGGATTATGTATGGCATTGTACCTGCCTTGTAGAGAATTTGTCAGCATGGCCTGAGAAGGCCAGGCTGTGTAGTAAAAATGGAAAAGATTCTCAGGGAGGCAGAGGCAGGTGGATCTCTGTGAGTTCGAGGCCAGCCTGGTCTTCAAAGTGACAGGACAGCCAAGGCTACACAGAGAAGCCCTGTCTAGAAAAACCAACCAAACAAAAAATAGTAAATTGTTTTATTTTATCCGTTATTTAAAAATTTGTTCAGATAATACTTGATATCATGGTAGGAAAATCGGGCAGGCGGCGGGGGAAGGTTCATTACCCAAATTCCAACATTTAGTGGGTTTTGCATTGTGGTATTGCTTTCTCTGCACTTCTCCCTATGGAAACTCATACTTGTTCCCCCCTTGCCAAAGGCTTTGTAACTAACTTACATTTGCTAAGAACATATCGGATTATGTACCCATATATATGTTATTAATGTCAATGGCTGATATTCCAGTGTGCATAAATTTTTGCTTACTTCTCAATATGAACTATTCTGAGATTTTCCCCTTCATTTATAAGCATTACTATTTGGATTTTTAAAGAAAAGATTTATTATTTATACAGTATTCTGCCTGCATACCAGAAGAGGGCACCAGATCTCATTATAGATGGTTATGAGCCACCATGTGGTTGCTGGAATTGAACTCAAGAGGGTTGGAAGAGCAGCCAATACTCTGAACCTCTGAGACATCTCTTCAGCCCTACTACTAGGGATTAAAAAAACAAAACAGGCCAGGTGTGGTGGCGCACACCTTTAATCCCAGCAGAGGCAGGCAGATCTCTGTGAATTTAAGGTCAACCTGGTCTACAAAGTGAGTCCAGGATGACCAAGGCTACACAGAGAAACCCTGTCTCAAAAAACCAAAAGAAACAACCAACTGAAACAAAACAAAAATCCAATGTGTGTGTATGTGCACGTATGCATGTGCCACAGCACGTGTACAGCTCAGGACAACCTGTGGGAGGCCTCTTACCTTCTACCGTGGGAATCCCAGGGACCAAACTCAGCTCACCAGCTCAGCGGCAGGTGCCTTTACTCATGGAGCCACCTTGCCAGGCTTTGCTTGAAAACATAGCTTTACCCGTCTATCAACATGTATCTTTGCGCCTGGTACCACCTGGCTCTGTGCTTTACCTGTGATGCTGAGGATGCTGTGAGAGGCAGGGAGGAGCCGGGTTGAGCCTCTTTTCTGGTGTCCCAGTCCTACCCCATGTGAAAAAACCAGAAGTGACTTGGTTTCCAGTAATAGCTCAATATGTGCATCCAACTTGCCCTTTCAGCCGATGAAAACTTACCAGATATTTTCCGAGTGCAGTTGCATTTATCTGACTTTTGGATAAAAAGTTACACCAGGACGGACGTGGTGTGATCCCAGCACTTGAGAGGCAGAGGCAGGAGGATCGCTGTGAGTTCGAGGGCATCCTGGTCTACAGAGTGAGTTCCAGGACAGCCAGGGCTACACAGAAAAACCCTGTCTTGGAAGACGAGAACCAACAACAGCAGAAAGTTATGCAGTTGTTTAACGAAGTGCTAAAGGTTAGCAGTGCTATTGGCACTGGAAGAGTGGCTGAGTGCATCTAAAGGTGAAATGGCCTTGACCAGCAGCCAGGGCCTGTGCAAGAAAGGGACCTCCAGGTTGTTTCTGTCCTAGAAATATGCTTGGAGCGAATCAGCCTTCATAAAGAAAAAAAAGAAAGCAGAGAAGTTGATATGAAGGGAAGACCCTGCTCAGTCAGGCCAAGGCATCCCAGAGAGCTGAAGCCAAAGAAAATGATGAGTGGAAACCTGGAGCGAAGTCTCAATGTCACATTCACTATGCCTAAGCATAAAGGAAGACCTTAGGGCTCGGTGTTAATAATGATGTTAGTATCATTCAAATAAATGTCTTGTGGAGTACAAAGCTCAGTTGGGCTGGAAACCAATGATTACCTTTAGGATTTGAGCACAAGAACACCTATTACCGAACAGGTTTTGTTGTTGTTGTTGTTGGTGGTGGTGGTGGTTTTTTGAGACAGGATTTCTCTGTGTAGGCTTGGCTGTCCTAGAACTCATTCTGTAGACCAGGCTGGCCTTGAACTCACCTGCCTTTGCCTCCCAGGCTGGGATTAAAGGCGTGTGCCACCACACACGGCTCTGAGTAGTTTTTTTTTTAAACTATAAAATCGTTCATAGGAAAACATTTAATAATTTTAAAGTGTTATGTTTCTATCTTGTCTTCACCCAGTACAGGTTGAATATTCCTGATCTGAAAATCTGAACTCTAAAATGTGGCAGTGAATTCAGGGGTGGTAGGGTTGGAGGGACGGCTCATCTATTCAGAGCATACCCTGTTCCACTGGAGGACCCAGGCTCAGGTCCCAGAACCCATGCTGGATGGCACGCAAATGCCTGGAACTCCAGCTCTAGAGGGCACTGGCCTCCTCTGGCCTGCAAGGGACCTACAGACATGTACATGCCACTCTCCCCCCTCGAGGGCAGACAAAAACACTTTTTAAAAATTCCAGGTGTGGTGGTACATACCTAAAGGTGAAACCACCTTGAAAATGCCAACACTCGGGTTGATGCAGGAGGATTGTGAGTTCTAGGCCAGCCTGGGCTATAGAGCAAGACCCTGTCTCTCCAAAAAAACCCTTGAGTGCCACCAAATACCCCATCTGAAAAATTCCACTCCATGATACTTTGTTTTATGCATAGCATTGTTTAAAGGTTGTATGTGGAACATATATATGGAACCAATGAATGCCACATTCAGACTTGGGTCTCATTCCTCCCAAATCTCCAGTATATGCAAGCATTCCAAAGCCTAAAACTGTTCAGATTCTAAATATTTCATTAAGAAACACTCAAGTGATACTAAAAAAACCAGGACTTTCTAGAAACTATTTTTGAATTAATTTTAAGAAAAGTAGGAAAAAAAATATAACTACCACATTGTTAGTTATCCCATGATAAAGGCTTTATTCATGTCTGATTGGCTTATGTGAGATTTTGCTTTTGTATTTTGTGGTGGTTTGAATGCAAATGGCGCTCATAGGCTCATAGAGAGTGGTACTATTAGGAGGCATGGCCTTGTTGGAGTAGATGTGGCCATTGTTGAAGGAAGTGTGGCACTAAAAGTAGGCTTTGGGGTTTGGGAGGCTCAGGCCAGGCCCAGTGTCACTCTCTCTTCCTGCTGCCTGCCAATCCAGACCTAGAACTCTCAGCTCCTCCTCCAGAACCTTCTCTGCTTGTGAGACGCCATGCTTCCCACCATAATAATGGACTAACCCTCTGAACTGTAAGACAGCCCCAATTAAATATTTTTCTTTATAAGAGTTGCCATAGTCATAGCATCTCTTCACAGCAACAAAACTCTGCACCACTCTTTTTTTCCAATTAGTTTGTTTATCTGTTTTGTCTTGTTTTCCTGAGACAGGGTTTCTCTGTGTAGCCTTGGCTGTCCTAGACTCACTTTGTAAACCAGATATCTTAGTTTACAGGAATATAATTCAAACAATTACTAACTTATTTTTAATAATATAAAAAATATTTTGTCCTATAGAGCTCTGCCTTCTCCCAAAACTTTACTGTCACAAACTACAGTTTTATAGATTATCACTCTCACTATAAATGTATAATTATTATTTTATCATATGATCTTAAACTGATCTTTGCACTGTACCAGCCTTCTACTGCCTCACCACATCACCACCTCTTCTTCAGTCATGTAGCTTCTGGGCCAAAAAATCTAGAGCTTACAGTTTCTTTTTGCCTGCTTAGGGAGTCCCTCAAGTTCAAATCCCAGACAGCTTCCTAACTTGGTCTCACGACTCTTCCTAGTGTTACTCATGCCGTGGATTGGTTCATGCCTATGGCATCTTCTCCCAAGTAGGCAGTTTGTTTTCCATTCCTCCATCGCCGTTAGGGCTGTCGATTTTCCTGTCTGAACTGCCCCCTGTACCATTCCCTCTGCCTAGTTAAACACTACCTATTGCTTTCTCTTTTAATTCTTTTGGTTTTAAATTTGGTTTTTTGAGACAGTGTTTCTCTGTGTAGCCTTGGCTATCCTGGACTCATTTTGTAGACCAGGCTGGCCTCAAACTCACAGAGATCCACCTGTCTTTGCTTCTCTGAGTGCTGGGATTATAGGCGTGCACCATCACACCGGGCTCCATTACTTATTTCTTAGCTTAGCTAGAATCAGCTGTAGCCACATCCTTTTTATGAGATCTTTCACAATTGTTTCCACCATAAATAACCCCTCCTGTTAAGTTACCGGGATATTTTTGTGCCATTTACATATGTCTCATTATTTGCATTATGTTCTGGGTCCATGGTTGTTTTGGTTTTGGTTTTTGGTTTTTGGTTTTTTGAGACAGGGTTTCTCTGTGTTCTTACTGAGCTTATAGCTGGCTCGTTCAATTTAGCTGTTCTGGCTCAAGCTTCTCTCCCAGTTGATTTATTCAATCTGGCTTCTCTCTCAGCCTCTGAGTTGCTTTTCTTGACCTCAAACTAACTCCAACCATCTGCTCTACTCGTGTGGCTCCTTCTTATTCTCTGGCTCATTCTGTCTTCACCTATGTCTAGCTCTTTCTCTCATTCAACCTCTGTAAAACTCTTGAGGTAAACCTGCCTCCTGCCTCCCCTCTCCCTCTGCATTGCCCCTTAAGTAGCTTCCCTTTCCTCTCTCTTCTTGTGAGAGTTGGGCGTATCTTCTGTCTGTCTGTCTGTCTGTCTGTCTGTCTGTCTGTCTGTCTGTCTGTCCATCTGTCAAATCTTTCTCTGATTCGTGACTTTTTCTGCCACTCAATTAAACATCACTTTCAAACATGGGTGCTTCCTTCTACAAACTAACTTTGCCTTCATTGTAAGGTGTGCACTACCATGTCTGGACCTAAGCTTTTCTTTACCTGAAACTTACTCTATACCAGCCTGGCCTTGAACTTAGATCTGCTTGCCTCTGTCTTTATTATTAAAGGCATGTTTGTATTCACCCTGATCACACAGACATAGAAGGTCTTTGGATGTGATCTCTTGCTAGAGCAGCCATGTTCTGAATTAAAATTCCTCTACAAAAAGGGCCTGGAGAGATAACTTAGTAGTTAAGAGCCCTTCTTGTTCTTCTGGAGGACACAAGCTTGGTTCCCGGCACCCGTGTCAGTCAGCTCACAACTACCTGTGGCTCCAGTTCCAGGGGGGCCTAAAGCCCCCTTCTGGTCTGTAACCACCCACACACCCATGACACACCCATGCATAAACTTAAATTTATAAAGAAGAATAAACCCTGTTTATTTTAAAAATTATTACTTTGTGTGAATGAGTATTTTCCTTGCATGTGTCTATGTATGTATGTGAAGGTTCCTTGGAGACCAGAAGAGGGCATCAGCTCTCCTGGAACTGAGATGTTAACTCTCATGAGCTGTCATGTGGTGCTGGGAATCAAACCTGGGTCCTCTGGAAGAGGAGTCAGCAGTCCGAACCAGTGAGCCATTGCTCTAGCCAAAAAAAAAAAAAACTCCTTTAAAAGGGAGACTAGGAGTAAATTGTTCGAGTAACATTGCTTGTCCCTTCCGTTACCCCGAACTGTGAGTAGCGGCTAGTGCCTCTCAACTGACACATTTGTTTGTGCTGTTTTGCTGTCCTCTTCGGCAGTGCTGGGATGGCATTTTGCCTCGCGTGTTCTGGGCAGGCACTCAAGCCCAGAGTTGCATGCCCAGCCCTGTGTGTGCTTCCTCCCACCCCCCACGCAAGGTCTACTATATAGTCCTGCCTGTCCTAGAACTCACTTTGTAGTCCAGGCTAGCCTCGAACTCAGAGATCCACCTGCCTCTGTCTCCAGAGTGCTGGAATTAAAGGCGTGTGCCACCGCTGCCCTGCTCATTCTGTGTATTTTGACACTCATTGCCTGCCTTGCCTTTCTGCAGCCTCTTGAAGAAGAGTTCAGATGTGGACCTCTCCTTCCCCCAGCCACCGCCGGGCTCCAACCTCTTCAGTGGTACAAAGAGGGGAACCCTGTTTCTCACCTCATACCGGGTAATTTATACTTTTCGTTTGATTGGCTGATTAGCTTATATTTGTCTTTTTTCTTAAGCTTAGAGGCAAAAGTGGGCGAATCTCTCTGAGTTCAAGGCCAGCCTGGTCTATAAAATGAGTTCCAGGACATCCAGGACTACACAGAAACCCTGTGTGTGTGTGGGGGGGGGGTGTTAAATGGTGGCTTTTAAAGTGTTTTACTGTGAGACTTCCATTTTGAAGAAGGATGGAAGATGACCTTTTTTTCAATTGGGCCACATTGCCCAAGCGACCTTGGCCTTGCTTTTGCAAGTCTCTCTCCATGGACAAATTCTGTATTCCTTTTCCAAAGTTTCCTTCCTCACTTAGGTGATTTTTGTGGCTTCACGTTCAGACAATGACCCCATGTTGTCTTTTATGATGCCTTTCCATCTCATGACCAACTGCACTGTGGAGCAGCCAGTCTTTGGTGCAAACTACATTAAAGGGACAGTTCAGGCAGCTCCAGAGGGTGAGTTTTTTTTTCTCCTAGAAGGGCCTTCCTCACACCCCAGAAAAGTTTCTAGAAAGGTTCAGACTGGTTTCATGTTAGAAACTGCCCTACTCCAGTGTGTTCCCCTCATCTGTAAGTATTTGCCATTTCTTCCCCCAGGTGGCTGGGAAGGATCCACTCCTTTTAAAATAGTCTTCAGGAAAGGAGGTGCTATCGACTTTGCCCAGCTGATGGCCAAAGCTGCGGCTGCTGGTGAGTGGTGCCCACAGTAAAAGCTTTAGGGGCTAAGGAGCAGAAACAAGACTATTACCCAGCAGAGACTGGCTCGCCCTGCGTGGGTTGGTGTTTCTCCATGAATTAATTACACAAGCATTTCCTGAGTGTATCTGTTGTGTGTCAAACCCCACGCTGTGGCTTATTAACCTGCCCCTGTCCTGGAGGAGCCAGGAGCCTGTGGTTAGACATCTACATGACTAACCTGCCCGCCTTTTGTGCCACGTCCTGCACACCATGGTCCTGGATGCCTGAGTAAAGCAGCCTGGGGATGAAGAACAAATAGCTGGGATCTGGTGGGCGGAGCTTGCTCAGAGGGAGCAGCAACCAACAGATGGACACAGCCTATAACCTCAAGAGTGTTTATAAGAACAGCGCAAAGCCAAGCGTGGTGGTGTACACCTTTAATCCCAGCACACGGGAGGCAGAGGCAGGCAGATCCCTGTGAGTTCAAGGCCAGCCTGATCTACAAAGTGAGTCCAGGATAGCCAAGGCTACACAGAGAAACCCTGTCTCAAAAAAACAAAAACAAAAAAAGAACAGCACAAAAGGAGAGGTCCAGCCTTCTCAGCAGGAGTCTCTGTGGGAGCAGTCTCAGGCTGGGAACACAAGCTATCAATGTCTGCAAGTGGATTAGAGCAAGGCTTTGCCGTTCCCTGTGCCTGAGGGAAGACTTTGCCAGGTTTCTTTTGATCTTCTCACCTCAGCCTTGGTCTTGCTTCTCTTTTGTTTGTTCTTATCTTCCACGAGAGGGGAATTAGTGATAACTCTGTCCTTCAGTACTGTAGGACTGTACTAATGACTGTACAGAGAATGTTTTCTGTGATGGTTCTCTGTGTAGCCTTGGCTGTCCTGGAACTCACTTTGTAGACCAGGCTGGCCTTGAACTCAGAGATCTGCCTGCCTCTGCCTCCCTGTGCCGGGATTGCTCTTACAACCCACTGCCTGGCTACCTCCTGTGCTCTTACAACCCCCTCAGTTTGCACCTTGTGCCTGTCTCTTCTCTGAGTTGTCATTTCATTCTGTCTGGAAGGCTCTTTCCTTTTCTTTTTTGCTGCCTACCTCAAACTCCAATCCAAATGCTGAAAACACGGCCTAATAAAGACGGACATTTGCAGACACATTTTTATTTGCTTTAACAGAGGCATGAATATGGTGCCACAGATACAAGGGAAAAGGGTATAATGTGTCTAGGGTACTACAGTGAATGAGCCAGGATGCTGTGTGCCATGGTCAAGACCCATAGTCAGTGTAAGTTGGAGAGGAGATGAGTTCAATTTAAAGACATGTAATTTAGTTAGCATTTTTTTAATATTTGCTACACTAGACAGGTGTCTAAGCCCTTTTACGATGGTCAGTTTAATGTTCATAAAACCTTACGATATAGATACTTGTTAGATGGGGAAAACAAGTAAGTGGTGGTTATATAGTAAGTACTATGTTAGGCCCTACGTAACTGCGGGCAATGAGACAAAGTCTCTGCTCTCAGCAAGTATGCAGTTTAAGAAAAGGGCCACATGTGTTTTTTACCTGGTATCACCAAAGTATTGATGGCTCACATGTAAGGTGGCAGTCAATACGATTAGTCAGTTCATAGCTGCTGTATATCTATCTGATTTAAAAGAATAAAGAGTTTGTATTTTGCCAAATTGTCTTCTCAGCTGCCCAAGGAGTTCCACTCAGAGTTGCAAGTTTCTGGATGACCCCTCTAGGAATTTATGTCATCGCTGGGGAGAGGGGCATGTATGCCCCCCAGGCATGCCAAGGTGAGAGAAAGGAGCATGTGTGCCCCCCAGGCATACCAAGGTGAGAGAAAGGAGCTTGTCTGTGCCCCCAGGCATGCCAAGGTGAGGTATTGGAAGAGATGCACCCAGGGAGTGGAAAAGTATGCCAGGGACCTGAAGATAATTCACCACAGCCTTGTTTCAGCTCCAGTTTGAGAGAAGCCCCAGGGTTTGGTTTTCTTTTTCTTTTTCTTTCTTTCTTTCTTTTTTTTCCCCCCATACAGGGTCTTTCTGTGTGGCCTTGGCTGTCCTAGACTCACTTCGTAGACCAGGCTGGCCTTGGACTCACATCCATCCCCCTGCTTCTGCCTCCCAAGTGCTGGGATTAAAGGTGTGCGCCTCCACACCTGGCCCAGGGTTTGGTTTTAATGGTTTTTCTTCCTGGTTGAAACCCATCAGTGAGTAAGCAAATGACTGGACTTGCATTTCAGACTCTATTCTTCTTGTCTGTCACTCCGCGTGTTTGTGACAGGGCTGGTCTGGAATTCACTGTCCTGCCTCAGCCTCCTGAGTGCTGAGGTTCTGTGCAGACTGTGTCTCAGACTGACTTTGATGGTGGTGCACAGGCACAGCACCACCTCAGCAACCCTGCTGGTGAGGAGTGCACCTCCTGCTGAGAGCCTGAGCAGGAAGCTCAGCTCTGTGCACCTCTCCTAACTTAACAGGATTATGGTCTTCAAGGCTGCTGTGCCTTCCCGCCCCACCCTGGGCTTCACCGCCTGTGTGTGAGTTTAACATTTGGTGCACCTTAGAGCGGCAGAGCTTCGAGCTTCCATGAAGACCTGCCTTGCTCAGTAGTATATGAGCCAGGCACCATTCTTTTTATTTATGACATTCTCGAGATAAATATTACTGGTGTGTTAAAATAATATCTCTAAAGCCCTGAGTTCATTCACCTCACCAGAGCAACGCTAAGACCTTCACTGGGCAATGGCTAGAGGTAACGTCTTAGCATGGCTGAATTCTCATGTGTGAGTTTTTCTTGGCATTATTTTTTTGTTCTTTAGTTATTCTTTGTTTGCAGGGTACCCATTTTCTTCCTTCTTTTTGTCATCCCAGTTGCCCATGGAGCCCCGCCTGCAGGATACGGACCCCCACCTGCAGGATACGGACCCCCTCCTGCAGGATACGGACCCCCACCTGTAGGATATGGAGCCCCACCTCCCAGATACGATGTCCTGCCTCCTGGATACGGGTCCCCTCCTCCTCTATACATAGCTACCCCTATGGGCTATGGAGTTCCACCTCCTCGGTACGGAGTCCCACCTGTGGGCTATGGCGCCCTGACTGTGGAGTATGGAGTCCTACCTCCCACATACGGAACTACACCTATGGGATCCGGGTCCCCACCTCCCAGATACGAAGCCCCGCCCACGGGGTACGGAACTCCTCCTTCAGGATATGAGTCCGTACCTCCGGGATCTAGAGCCCTGCCCACAGCACATGACACTCCACCTGCTGGCTCTGAAGCAAGGCCTCCCATTTCTGCAGCAGCCCAGACTCCTGGATTTCAGGCATCTTTTCCATCTACCTCGTCCTCACCGGCCTACCCTCCCCCTTCTAAGATGTAAACCTCGAAGTTTCACTGAGCAAAACCACACCCTAACGTTGAAGTCAAGATAACGAGAAGCACACAGGTGTGAGATCACAGGTCCTAGGTAGTTGGCCTCCCCTCTTGGAAGTTCAGTCGTAGGGCGAAGCCAAGCTTTTCCTCCACACCTTGGCTTTAGAAGCAGTGTCAATTCTTGATTAGCTGGCTAAAGGGGGAGTAGCAGCAGAGGGCTGATTCCGTAATGGCTTGGTTGACATTGGATGCTTTTTAAAACATACTTTGGTGTGAGTTTGCAAACTGTCTCCTGCCTTTCTCCTGATCTCCATTCAAATGCCTTTATGCTAATCTGTTTGGTAGATAATAAGACCTGCTAAAATGTCATGTTGAGATCTGGGCCCGGTGGTGCAGGCCTGTAACCCCAACTGCCAGAGAGGGTGAGGCAGAAGGATAGCAAGTTCAAGGCTTGCCTGGGCTACAGAGTCAAAGCCAGCCTGGGCAGCTCCTGTCTCAAAAGCTATAAAAGGGCCGGGATGGAGCTTGGCTGTAGTATGCTTGCCTGGGATGCTGATGTTTTAGGGTTAATAACCCCCAGTACCAAAATCTAATTGACTAATTGCAAATCCAGGTGCCAGGCATGGGTACACATGCCTGTAATCTCAGCAGCACTTGAGAGGTTCAAGGTCACCTCTGGCTATCTAGGGAGTTAACTGTCAGCCCAGGCTACATTAGAACCTGTCTCGAAAACAAAATCCAAACCTCATCACACGGAACACATGTCCCTTACAGAGTGCTCTTTACTGGAAGAGTGGGACAACCTTGAATGTCCAGTGAAAGAGGACCTTACATATTACAGCATATGTGCACAGTAGAAAAGTACGTAGATCTGGAAAGCACAGAGAAGGCAGCCTTTAAGACCAAAACAAACACAATAAGGTAAAAAGACCACAGGTCCAAAGCAGCAGGCTGGGACGAGTGACTCCCAGCATGCACACTAACAGCCTACAGTCAGAACACGTGAAGAGCGAGAAAAAGAGGAGTGGACTCAGAGAGATGGTCACATGCTCGCATGCTTCTCACAAGCATGAGGGCCTGATGTTGATCATTAGTGCAGGTAAGAAGCCAGATCCGGTAACACACACCTGTAATTCCTGTTCTGTGGGTGAGGGTGCAGAGACACATCCTTGGGGCTTGCTGGCCAGCAGTCGGTCTGAATCAGTGAGTCCTTGAATCAGAGAACTTGTTTCCAATAGGCTGGAGAGCAATTGAGGAATATGCCTGACAGTGACCTCTGACCTTTTCATGCACACTTAGGCATGCACACCTTTACTCACAGCGTGTTTAACTTTAAAAGGAAAGAAATGTATATGTGAATTACCAATTAGCAACTGAGGCAATAACATTAACGGAGGCAGTTAACGTTTATGAGAAAATTTTTGAAAGGATACTCAACTTGAAATGAGAAAACATTTCCAAATGTTGAATGGGTTTGTTCCCACGCTGCTGAGGACTGAGCCCAGGGTTGTGCACACACTGGCAGGTGCTCTACCACTGGGATGCCTTCTCCACCACTATTAAAATCTGTGCTGTAGCAGTTTCTCATCTCAGTGTCCACCCCTAAGGGATGTTTGCACATGCCCACAGCGATGCATATGGACAGGGTCCATTACACTCTTTGTTTCCCATAGCGCAAAATTAGAAATAACTTGCATGATGGTTAATTTCTTTCTTTCTTTTCTTTTCGTTTTTTGAGAAAGGGTCTCTGTGTAGCCTTGGCTGTCCTAGACTGGCTATGTAGGCCAGGCTGGCCTCAAACTCACAGCGATGTGTCACCCTCTCGAGTGCTGGGATTAAGGGTGTGTGCCACCATGCCCGGGTGATGGTTAACTTCTAGTGTCAACTTGATCAGATTGAGAAACTCCTGGGCATACTGGGACACATTCCCGCGTGTGTCTGCAAGGCTGTTTCCAGAAGCCTAACTGAGAAAAATCACAAGTGCTGGGGTCCTCCACAGAATAGAAAGGGCATAAAGGAGAAAGGGCAGATGGGCACTATCTGTCCCCTTTCTCTGCTTCCTGAACAGTGCTATGGACCCAGACCACATGTCTTCCCTATAAGGATGGGCTGTACACCTTTGAACTGTAAGCCAAAAATACCCTTTCTCCTTGAAGTTGCCTTTTGTAGATTATTTGGTCATAGTAGTGACAAGAGTAATTAACAAAACACATGCCCGTTAATATGAAATCTTGTCAAAGACCAGCTTCAACACCACGAGTAAATTGAGGTGGGGCATATAGATCCCCAGCTGGCTGGTCACCCCACAGACTTTCTCTGAGGGTAACTTTCTAGGCTGGAACTGGTTGTTATCAGCAGGGGCTTCCACTGAAGGTGTCAAGCTGAGGGTGGCAGTGGGCCAGTGCTAGTAGCTTCCTGGCTGGGGGAGGAGGATGGGGGCGGGGCTTACACCTATTATGGTAAGTGTGGGTTAAAGCTGATGGCTCTTAGCAGGAGTGGGAGGGTGGGAGTGGGGTTGGTCTACTTTTTGTGGCAAGTGTTTTGAAAAGAAAGGAAAGAAAAAGACCATACACACACTTGATGAAGTAAGACAGATTCCAGCAGGTAGGTTCTAACAAGCTTCTGTAACTTCACACACACACACACACACACACACACACACACACACACACA
>OU015748.1:106935885-106959124 GCA_907169655.1 Acomys percivali
CAGCAACAGTGCACAGTAGACACTGGAACAGCAACAGTGCACAGTAGACACTTGCAGCAACAACAGTGTACAGTAGACACTTGCAGCAACAACAGTGCACAGTAGACACTTGCAGCAGCAACAGTGCACAGTAGACACTTGCAGCAGCAACAGTATACGGTAGACACTTGCAGCAGCAACAGTGCACAGTAGTCTTTGGCTAAAACATTCTTGAAACCACTTGGGAGGCAGTGGCAGGCGGATCACTGTGAGTTCAAGGCCAGCCTGGTCTACAAAGTGAGTCCAGGACAGCCAAGGCTACACAGAGAGACCCTGTCTCGAAACCCCCCCCCCCAAAAAAAAATTCTTGAAACTCTGGAGAAAAGTACTTATTTTCTGCAGGACCTCACCGGCACACAGCTGCCGTGACTTACCTGTGTTCCTGTCATGCATTGCCACCCTGACTCTCAGGAGCCATCCTGTTCTGACCCAGGCAAGAAGCCAGCAGCTCCATGTGATTAGAAGGGAGACCTAGGCCTAACTCTGCTGCTCTCAGGGGAGCCCATTTCCTTAGCCTTCTCTTCTGCTCCGCCCCCATTCCAGTACCTTGAAGATCCTGCGTCCCTGGATGCCTAAGGGGTCCTGATTGATTTTGATCATGAGTGGATTCTGGAGAATGTCTATGTTCTGGGGGGAGATGGTCCGCAGGTCTGTGGACATGAAGAGGGGGGCTGCCAGCACTGTCCATAGGGCCATCTGGGCCTGGGATTCCTCAAAGCTCAGGCCAAAGTTCCCAATGAGCAGCTGGGGACAGAGGAAAGCGACAATCAGTGCTGGCCTCCTCAGGGAGGCAAGAGCGGGGGGTAGGGGTAAGGGGGGTGCAGGGGGGGACGACACAGATGTACATTGGGGCCCGGCTTAGCACAGCCAAGTGGCACTGGGACAGCAAGTCACAACCCATCTAGAATCAGCTCTTACTTCCCCTGTGCAAAGTGGGGGTGGTGGCCTTTTTGGGCTGCTCAGAGCTCAGATGATGCAATGGGACCCTGTGGCCAGGAAGTTTGTGAGGAGGGAGGTGCAGGTTAATAAATAAAGAAGACCACTCTGGGCTAAAGGAAGCTCAGGGTTGCCCTTGGCAACTCAGGTTTATCTCAAAGTAAAGAAGATTTTAAAAAGGGGTAAGTGCATAGCCCAGTGTATGGTGCTTGCCTAGAGTGTATAAGGCCTAAGTTCAACCTCTGTGCTAGGAGAAAACAAAACAAGAGGAGAGGCTGGGTGGGTTCTGTGGCTCCCGCCTGTCATCTCAGCACTTGGGAGGTAGAAGCAAGGGGATCGTGTGTTCAAGGCCAGCCTTGGCTACACGAAGTCCCCACTAAAGGAGATTGTGTCAAAACCAAACATGACTGTGCCCCACACACCTTTAACCCAGGCACTTGGGAGGTAGATGCAGGTGGATGCCCTTGAACTCAAGGGCAGCCTGGTCTATAAAGCCAACCAGGGCTAGACAGAGACTTTGTCTCAGAAGAACAAAAACAAAACCAAAGAAAAAGACAAAAACAAAAAAGAGAGAGGGAAGAAGGAGAGGAAGAACTGCTAGGGAAAGCTGTCTGCCACCCTCTGCTAGAATCAGCTAGGATTCCATAGTGAGACCTGTGGCGGGGGGGTGGGGGTGGGACAGACAGACAGACACAGAGACAGAGAGACAGAGAGAGGAACTGGCTAGGTTAAGTTGCAGAGCTAACCAGCACAAAGCAGGTGAGCTCAGCTCAGCTCTCCAGGCAAGCCTCCTCCTGCCTCACTGTCACTGACTGATGACGTTTGCTAAATGAACTGATAATCACAAAAGGATCTGTGTAAGCCCTCAGAGCTATGATTGAGATCTGAAGGTCTAAAAGCAGGATTGCAGGGTGGAACAGGGCTGGGGGGGGGGGGGGTGGTGGGGGGGGGGGGTGGTGGGGGGGGGAGCGGGGTGAGAGTACAGCATCAGAGGAGCAGAGGCCGAGAGGGAAAGGGACACACAAGCACGGGGAAGGTGGATGGATGCTACAGAAGGGCTTTCAGAGCTTTAAGACACATCAGCGCGTCCTGGGGAGATGCTTATCAATGGGCACCCCCACACTCTGCTCTTGAACAGTCTGATGTGAAAGAGGGAGCAGGGCGGGGCTTAGAAGACCCCTATGCTCCCAGTTCAGAAACACAGTTCAGTGCTGATTCAGGCCCTAGAACAGCAGTTCTCAAACTGTGGACTGAGACTCCATTGAGAGGTCACATATCAGATATCCTGCATATCAGATATTTACATTAAGATTTATAACAGGGCCAGGCGTGGTGGCGCAAGCTTGTAATCCCAGCACTTGGGGAGGCAGAGGCAGGCGGATCTCTGTTGAATTCAAGGCCAGCCTAGTCTACAAAGTGAGTCCAGAAGAGCCAAGGTTACGCAGAAAACAACAGCAACAACAACAAAATCAAACGCTGTCTCAAAAAAACAAAAAACAAAAAACAAAACCAACCAAACAAAAAGATTTATACCAGGGGCAAAATTAGTTATTAAGTAGCAACAAAATAATTCTATGGCTGGGAAGGGGGCGTCACCACATCAGGAGGAATCATAACCAAGGGTTGTGGCATTAGGAAGGTTGATGAGTGCTGTCCTATAAGGAGGAGGGCACAGGGTGCTATGCTGCGCGGGCTGCAGGGATGGCACGGATGCTCCCCCCCCCTTCCACACTGGTACCATGTCTGGGTCGTTCCAGTGCCCGGGACCTGCTACTGGCTGCAGTACGTCCTGGTGCTTCACGAACCAGTCCAGGATGGACAGCACACTCTTCCAGGAGTCCTGGATGTCCTCGTAGTTCCGCCACATATTGCAGATGAGGGACATCAGAGTGTAGTTCACCTGGAGAGTGGGAAAGGCACGAGCCAGCACCGGTCACCTCGCTGCTGGGGAGGCTTGCAGCGAGGCAGGGAACAGGTTCTCAGGGGTGTGGAGTCCGGGGAGGTGGTCCCATTCAGGAGATGCCAAGGCCTTCCCTCCATGTGGGTGGGGGTGTCTCCATCACCCTCTCCACCAGGTGCCTCCTACACGGCGTGCACTCCCAGTTCTTTGGCGACAGTGCCGCCGCTGCTTGCATCCTTCAGAGTTGGAGGTCCTGAGCCCCTCCTGAAGCTCTGGCTTGGCCTCAGCCAGCCTTCTGGGGTTTTCTGGCCCACATGGAACCAGCCAGGGATTCTGGCCACTTGCTGGGTATTGTGACTGTGGCTTGCCGGCCTTGGATACAACCCCAGCTGCCTACCTGATGAGCTGGCAGAGCCCTCCCCCCACCCCTTCCCCGCCCTCCCCCACCGCCATGGTTCAGTGACCTGGTCTCTAGACACCTACTAATGGGCGTGTTGGCTAACTATGATGAAAACAGCTCTGGCTGTGGTGGCAGCCTCCTTTCAGCCTGGCAAGTAGGAGGTGATGGGGCCCTGGCAATAGGAAGCTGCGGCTGGCAGGTGCACAGAATGGCTTACCTTGGGCGGTAGGCCCCCTTCGTAGGCTGGCCAGCTGCAAGAAAAGGCGATGGGACGGCCTGTGGCATTCAGGGCAGCAGCCATCTTGGGGTACCCTGCAGAAACCTCAATTTGGTGACAGGTACAGGGAGGGGACAGTCTAGGAAATGCCTCCCTGTACCTAAAGGCTTGTTTCCTAGGTGCCAAGCCTTAGGAGGTATCTACGGTGCCATTGCATCTTTATGGAGGGGGAGGGGGAGGGGGGTGGGAGAGGGGGAGGGGGAGGGGGGAGAGCACCTGGGAGCTTGCAAGCCAAAGTGAGGGATTTAGGAGAACTAGCAGCACCGGGTGCGGTCTGACCGATGGAGCTCCACAGCAGCCGCTCCCTCTCCACGCGGTGGTCCTGTGGGACGTGAACTCACCCTCTGCCCGTTCCCTGGCAGTGGAGAAACAGCCGTCCAGCTTCAGCATGTCCACCTTCCACTCTGCGAAGGTTTCTGCATCCAGCTCCACTTTGTCTAGTGTGGTACCAGGGTAACCCATGCAGGTCATTTTGCCCATGTCCTCATAGATGCCCAGCTTCAGACCCAGGGAATGAGCCTGCGGGGGACCGGAGAGGCAGAGGGGTGGCCCAGGTGAGAACCCTCTTTGCAGGCCCATCTGACCAGAGCCCATTAAAACCATTAGTGGCTCCCAGGGCTGGGGACATAGCTCAACTCGCAGAACGTTTTGCCTAAACATGCATGAAGGCCCGGGTTGGTGGCATGCACACCCTGCATTCTGGAGGTAGAGGCCAGAGCATCAGATAGTTCTTGTTTGTTTGAGATAGGGCCTGTCTATATAGCCCCTGGTTTTCCTGGAACTCTCTATGTAGACCAGGCTGGCCTTGAACTCACATAGCTCTGCCTGCCTCTAGAGCATAGGAGTAAAGGCACCCATCACCATACCCAGCTAGCACCAGAACTTTAAGTTTATCCTCAGCTACAGAGTGTTGAGGGTCATCCTGGGCTACACAAGACTCTATCTCAATAAAATAAAGTAGAGACTGTCAGTGAGTCCCACTGACCAAAGGACAGGTCCCAGCTGGCTGGCCTCTGCCAGCTGTGGCCACTTTCCCTGCAGTTGTTGTTGTTGTTTTTTTTTTTTTTTCTTTACCTTGAGGCCTTATCTCTGCATTCAATTGAACCAGGTGCCTCTTCCTGAGATCTTTCTGACTCTTACCTCATTGGAACAAAAGTAGGTATTCATTTTTTCAGTTTCCACCCTCATACTGAGTTCTCAAAGGAGACTGTGCTAATGAACCCCAAATGAGCCCCAGGCCCTGACACTAAGGGGCAGGGCTGGAGTGAGGCTTACATAGTCAGCCAAGAAGGGAATCCCATGAGGGAAGCGCTTGGGATCAGGCAGCAGGCGGCCTGTGGCATCTCGCCCACCAATCCAGCAGTCATCGATGTTGAGGTATACATAGCCCAGGTCCCGCCATCCATCCTGGGCCAGCCGGTCAGCCATCTCCATGAAGAGCCGTTCACTAGCGAGGGACAGGAGGATGGCGATGCTCAATAGCCCAGGCTGTCCCTCACTCCTGCCCTTTCCCTCTCCTCTGAGTGTGAATTCTGCCTGTCAAAAATCATGTCGCTGCTGTCAGCTGAGGCCCAGGCAAGATAGCGAGTGTAAATGACCTCCTAGGATTATGTTAGGGTGGGGCAAAAAGGGTGGTCTGGCTCCTAGGCCAAGGGTAGCCTGTGGGGCCTTTCTGGCCTTTTATCTCCTTTTCAGTTACCTCAGGGGCCAGGTCCCCTTCAAGGTCCCTACCCACTGAGGCCCCAAGCAGGTCACGGGATGAGGCGTGTCAGGTATACCTCAATCAGTCCAGTCTGCAGTAGTTCCAGGGTTCACGATGCTGACCTTACATTTCTTCCTTCCTTCCTTCCTTCCTTCCTTCCTTCCTTCCTTCCTTCCTTTTTCTTCCTTTTTTCCCCTTCCTTCTGGGTGGGTGTCCCCCAGCCGCTGTCCCTGTTCCACTGCTCACCTGATGCAGTTCTTCGGGTCCTCCTCACAGTTGATGTTACACCGGAACCGTTCCCAGGCCAGCCATCCCATGGGTGGCGTCCGCAGGAGGCCATTCTCCAGCAGCAGGGCCCGAGCCACCAGGGTCAGTAAAAGCACTTACAGGGAAGGCGGAGGTCACTCGTAAGTGGCTTCCACCACCTCTCCCCGCCACGCCCTCCCCCTCCTCCCCAGTCATCAAGTCACCCAGTGGCCCAGTGGGGTTAGAGTTGGCTCAGCCTGTAAGTGCTGAGGGGAAGGAGCGTGGGGCAAGGCAATGTATTATAATAATAATAATAATAATAATAATAATAATAATAATAATAATAATAATTTTTTAAAAACTGGGCTCCCCACTTTCTGTTGCCACAGGCTGGGAATCAACAGAACTGACTCCTGAGGTCATATCCTTGATATATGTAAGACCAGATCCTCTCTTCCCTTCCCTACATAGAAATGGCAGTGTGTGGCCGACAGACTCTAGGTTTCTGAGGCCTTAGGCTTCTTTGCTCTTCGCCTCAGAAAGCCGCAGTAGGGCCTGAAGTGGTTGTTCAGGATGCGCTGTACCTTGCGGCTCACCTACGTGAGCCCTTCCTCTTGCGCCTGTTCCCTTCCATATAAAGCACTGTACCCACTTTACCGGGCTGCTAATGGCAGGCAGGCCGCGGTACCACGTAACAACATCGGGCCGCTGAGAAAGGAAGTGGCCTCTTTGGAGTGGAACCGATTCTGGGGTGTGCAGTGTCTCTTTGCTTTTCCTGGCCCAGCTCCAACAGGAAAAGGAGAAGAACCCCTCTCCACACATAGCCACATCAAGAAAGAGGAGGGGCGGGCGTGTCCTCTCTACAGTCCCGGGTCCTCTCTACAGTCGCCTACCCTACCCAACTCCCAAAGCCACCCTAGGAGGTGTGGGTACCTACCTGTCTTCTGCAACATTGCCTTGGGGTCAAATTTCAGGATCCAACCGAATCTTTTCTTATTAGCTTTATGTTGAACTGTGGAAGATAACATCTGTTAGGTATCTCCCCCGGGTGTAGTGGACCCGCCTTTAATCCCAGCACTGCGGAGGTAGAGGCAGGAGGATCTCTGTGAATTCAGGCCAGCCAGGGTTATTATGGCCGGGGCGTCTACGCCTTAAATCTCAGCACTCTGTGAATTGGAAGATGACCTGATTCACACAGCGATTTTCAGGACAGTCAGGGATATTATATAGAGAGAACGTGTCTCTGAAAAACAAGTAAGTAAGCAAACAAACAAAACAATTAGGGATTCCACACTTGGTACCAAGTTGCTTTCATTAACGTCACTCCTTCCCTAGTAAACACTTTCAGGAATCAGAGCTCTTCTTTTAAAACCACACGTAGTCTAGGCCTTTTACTAGACCAATGTCTGAGAGCGACCGGTTCCAGGAAGCCCAGGAAAAAGGGAGAGCCCATGGGTCTGGCGAGGCTCCAGATACCTCTGTGGGTCCCGGTTCTCGGTCTCCGCTCTCAAAATCGCAGGCCCAGGGTCCCCTTTGGTCCTTACCCTCACGCTTGCTCAGTCCGCACTGCGCTTAGTCTCCGGAGCCTCGGACCAACGCAGCACTAACCTTTAGCTACCCCGCAGGCGGAGCAGCGCAGGGACCTCCGGAGCAACCAATCAGAATCCCCTAGCAACGACGGGCCCTCCCTCTATGCTCCGGTTCCTAGCCTCCATAAGCTCCGCCCATCTAAACTGGCGTTCTGAGCGCTCCTGAGGCGCGCTCCCATAGGAGTCAGCTCCGGGGCTCTGTGCGCGCGCGCCGGTGCCGGCTAGTGCTCTGCCCGAGAGGGCGCGGGAGGTGGCGCGCACTGCCTGCGCTCAGTAAGTGGCTGTGCAGTGAATTCCTACAGAGGAGGAAATGAGACAGCCCAGAAACCTGGCCCTTAACCGCTAAAAAGAAAAAACAAAAAAACAAAAACAAAAAACCTTGGGAGGCAGAGGCAGGTGGATTGATGTGAGTTCGGGGCCAGCCTGGTCTACAAAGTGAGCCCAGGACAACCAAGGCTACACAGAGAAACCCTGTCTCGAAAAACAAAACAAAACAAAACAAAACAAACAAACAACCAAAAAGAGTCTGGTGGGATTTCACCTCTCAGAAGGTCAGGAGGCTGCACCCCCCACCATTTGACACCCAAGGGGTTGTTTCGTCCATCCACTCCCCACATTTATTTATTTATTTTTGGTTTTTCAACACAGCATTTCTGTGTATAGCCTTGGCTGTCCGAAACTCACTTTGTAGACCAGGCTGGCTTCGAACTCACAGCGATCCACCTGCCTCTGCCTCCCGAGTGCTGGGGTTAAAGGCGTGAGGCACTATGCTGGGCTCCAATTTTCTTTATTCATTCAGTTATTTATTGGGCACATGCTAAATGTCAAACGCTATTCCTGGATCATAGCCTCCCCTATCGGAATATGTACAGTCTTCCACATCTCAGGGTAATGGCAAGCCTACGTCCTCAGCCTTCACGGGTAATTCTCCAAAACTCCCGTAAAACTCCCGTGCTTTCTGCCTTCAAACTCCACCCCTTGTCTTGCACTGGGCTCATGGTCACAGACTGCCTGGATAGTTCAGAGAAGCTTCTCAATGGGCCTCCTGCTTCCATTTTACTTACTCCACAGCAGCCAAAGCAAACCTTGAAAATCCAGTCCCCATGGGCTGGAAAGATGGGTCAGTGGTTAAGAGTGCTTACTGCTCTGGCAAGAGGGCGGGTTCCATTTCCAGACTCACATGGTGGCCCGCAGCCATCCCTACTCCAGTCCCAGGGGATCTGACACCCTCTTCTAAACTCTGGAGTCACCAGGCACGCACATGGTGCACATACATACGCGCAGGCAACAAAACAAAACAAAACAAAAAACAAAAACTGCTCATACACTTAAGATAACCTAAAACGAACCCAACCCAGCCCTGGTCGCACCTCTCTTAAGTCCACAGGACGGTTAGTCTCTTAGTTTGGAGAAATGGCTTTTCTAAGCCCCACCAGCTACCTTTCAACTCTATTTCCCCGCTGTCACCTTCCTCACTGCCCTCCTGTGGCCCATCAAACACACAGCCCCCAGGGCCTTTAGAGCTGTTCCCTCTGCCTAGAATGCACCTCTAGAAAGGGAGGTAAAGCTGACCCCCCTCATTTCCCTTAATTTGTCCAAGTGAGGTCTACACTGCCCATTCTATTTAAACTGGAAAGTGCCCTCCCCCCCAAAAAACAAAACCCATCCAGTAAAACTCAGAATGTAGAGTGTGCTTCTCTGCATTGTGAGGTCAGGGAGGGGACCTGAGAGCTGACAGCTGACACCCAAATGTCAAGGAGCTCTGAGTGGGGGTAGGGTGAGAAGGAAGGGCCGGCTGGGCTTCAGGAACTACAAAGCGAAGGTTGAGGTGGGAACCCACAAAGGCCCTGAGCAGGCATTTGAACGCGCTTGCTTTCTGGGGGCTTCTGGAAATCCCTGTCTTCCCTGCAAGCCTATGTGGATGGACAGACTTCAGGTAGAGCCTCGGGATCACAATGGTCTGCGGGTGATAGAAGCTGTCATAGCCAATCTCTAAAGGCAGAGATGGCGCTAAGCCAAGGACTTGGTTGAGAACCTGGGCAGGGTTTTGCAGGCTGTGTAGGAGCTCTCCTTAGGAAGCACCCTACCGGATGACTTGCCTGGCTTGCCTCTGCAGGGGAGCGGGGAAGGGGGGGGGGGAAGATGGGGGCAAAGATTGGCTGGGAGGTAAGGGAAAACTTTTAGGGAAAAAAGAACAGCCTGAATTCTCCTTTGGTGGCAGGCTGGAGGCCTGTGTGTAGCGTGAGGCTGGGCTCAGGATTCAAGGTCATCTCTCACTGACGAGTCCTGTGGCTCAGGCGGGTCCCCACCCTCCAGAGCCTCAGTTTCCCTCCGGCGTTAAAGCCGAGGTGACTTTGCAGATCCCGAGGCCTGGTGGGTACTGGGCGGGGAGCGGCCGGGGCGGTAACACGAGCCTCCCGGGCGGGGTCTCCCGGCTCCTGCGGCCACGTTCACCACCCGGGCGGAGGCGAGGGGTCCGAAGCGGGAAAGCCCAGGGGTCGACCGCCTCTCACCGGACGAGTCGGGCTCCGGGTATAGAGGTGAAAGCCGGCGGGGCGGGCTCCGGGAGGAGGTGACCGGGAGGGCGTGGCCCTGGACGTGGCTGGAGAGCCCCGGCGGGATCCAGGGACCCAGGCAACCCCAGGCAGAGGCCTCCGCCGCAGGCGCCCCGTGGGCTCGGCCCTTCTGTGGGGCCCACGATGGGCTGCAGCTAGAACGGCCTTCCTCTGTTCGGGGCCTGCTTGCTTCTCTTTGGAATCTTTCTCCTTCCCCTTCTGCATCCTGGCTGCAATTTCATTACTCACTACTTGATTAATTCATTATTTATTTTGTAGTTTTTATTCATTATTCATTTAATTGTATATGCTTACTGCATGTGTCTTCTGATAGAAAGTAGATTTCGGGAGGACGGGGACCTAGTTTTCTCTACGGATCTATTCCCAGGAATTTAGCAAGGCTGATTATTGGAGGTTACTGGAAAAACCAAGCTTTAAGCCACTCTAGACGCCCTGCAAATGAGGACAGTAATAAATGAAACCGTTGTGGCGACAAAAGGGACAAAGCCAGAGATAGAGAACCTCTGGCCAGTTGACCTTAGATCAAGCCACTTTGGGTACAGAGTTCTCTGCAGTACTGTGGTGACAGTGCTAAAAGTGAAAGCTAGGTCCCCTTGTCTGGCACTTAACTGACCTACCTAATCTCAGGGGTCCCAGAGTTACTGTCAAGAGACAGTGGGCGGTGGTGGCACACACCTTTAATCCCAGCACTGAGGAAGTAGAAGCAGGTGGATCTCTGAGTTCGAGGCCACCCTGGTCTACAGGGTGAGTTCCAGGAGAGCTAAGATTACACAGAGAAACCCTGTCTCAAAAAACAAAACAAAAAAAGCAGAGAGAGAGAGAGAGAGACAGACAGACAGACAAAGAGAGAAACCAAGACATAGAGGGAAGTTCAGTTGCCCTGGGGGATGAGTGGGGCATTAAAAAGGGGAGGCAGCTTCCTGCAAGAGGCTACCCTTTGCCTGGGGCCCTATAGTTAGAACAGCAGTTCTCACATTCTTTGAGAACTGTTTTGCAGGCTCCGTGGAAACCACCAGGCTGAACTGTGTGGTTAGATAAGAGGCCAGCCTGTCCCCCTCTGTGGGCACCGCTGATAAGCGTGTCACCAACAAGGCCCCGCCTAGAAGGTTGTGAGACCAAATGCTGACTCTCCATCATGTGACCCTTGCCAGTTCAGCTGCCCTATAGGAACCATTCTTCAGTGCAGGCCACTGGAGATTACAGAGCAGGCCGCCTTTGACCCCTCCCTGGCCTGCCCCTCCACTGCCTCCATTTGGCTCTGAGATCACAGGGTCTTATTAAGGTGGTCTGGACACCACTGAAAAGCTAGTATGGACCCAGGAAGGCATGGTTGACTGGCTTCAGACTCAGAATGAGAGGCTTAGGAATGGTTGAAGACAAAAGTTTCTTTGGGCTTGGGGTCCCTTTCATTCCTCCTGGGGGTTATTTCTTTTGGGGGAGGATGGTTTTTTTAAAAAAGTATCAGTAGCAATACCCAGGTTAGCCAAGGATATGGTGTGACCCCGTTTGAAAACCATAACAAAGCTGGGTGATGGTGGCGCACGCCTTTAATCCTAGCACTCAAGAGGCAGAGGCAGGTGGATCTCTGTGTGTTTGAGGCTAGCCTGGTGTACAAAGCGAGTCTGGGACAGCCAAGGCTACACCAAGAAGCCCTGTCTCGAAAAACCAAAAAAGAGAAGGAAAAAAAAAAAAAAAAGAAAAAAGAAAGAAAGAAAGAAAGAAAAAAAAGAAGACCATAACAAAGACCAGTTCAGTGTGAGGTTCAGTGAGCTCAAAACCCCTCCCTGCCGTCAAACCCCAACAATGCATAGACTGAGCTTGGTGATAGGCCTGCAGTCCCGGCACTGGGGAGGTGGAGACGGTTGGATCGGAAGCTCAAGATACCCATCCTTGGCTGCATAGTGAGGGGAGCTCAAGAGTAACCTAGGTTACATGGGACCCTGTCTTTTAAAAAAAAGAAACAAACAAAACACCATGTCCGTGTCCTCTCTTAATACAATTATTGTCTTTTCTGCTACAGTTTGTTGATGTGCAGGGTTTTTGTTGGTGCGACCCTTAGTGACCTTCGCGATGAAAGGCGAGGAAGGCTAGCCCTTCACAGCTGATGTCCGAACACTGCAAGGACACAGACAGTAGGAGCCACGGGACTGGGCTACCGTCTTCTGCGCTGGATTCTTTCCTGGGGCGCTACCCTCTCTCTACCTCACTGTTGTCTTGGGAGCCATGAAGCTGAACAAGAGGAGTGTGGCTCACTACGCACTGAGTGATTCTCCGGCAGACCACACTGGCTTCCTTCGTACTTGGGGAGGACCAGGCACCCCACCCACTTCCAGTGGCACTGGCCGAAGATACTGGTTTGTTCTCAAGGGCAACCTGCTATTCTCTTTTGAGAGTAGAGAAAGCCGGGCCCCCCTGAGCCTGGTGGTATTAGAGGGCTGCACGGTGGAGCTGGCTGAGGCTCCTGTGCCTGAGGAATTTGCCTTCACCATTTGTTTTGATGCCCCGGGAGTACGCCCACACCTGCTGGCGGCAGATGGGCAGGTTGCCCAGGAGGCCTGGGTGAAGGCACTGTCTCGAGCCAGCTTTGGCTACATGCGACTTGTGGTACGAGAACTGGAGAGCCAGCTGCAGGACGCCCGTCAGAGCCTGGCCTTGCATCGCTGTGCACCTCAGAAGGCTGTGGCCAGCTGCAGTAAGTCTCAGGCTCCTGACCGCCGGCCCTCGGGCCCCGAGAATGGCCACTTTCTCCCCAGGGACCGCAGCTCCCCTGGTACTGTGGAAGAAAGGGGGAGTAGGTCAATAGGTCGGGATATGACTGAGTGGGAGTTACAGGGCCCTGCCAGCCTCCTCCTAAGCAGGGGGCAGAGTCCTGTGTCCCCTGAGACTTCCTGTTTCTCTACCCTGCATGACTGGTATGGGAAGGAGATCATGGCTCTGAGGCAAGGGTGGCAGCAAAGAGCCAAGGGGAGCCAGCCAGAGAGCGAGCAACTGAACAGGCCCTGAGCCGGGGCCTTTTCAACTGTGGCCTTGTCCTGCTGGTCAGGACCCCAGGGTCAGAATTTCAGGAGTTAAATGTTTACTCGCTTACAGGTTACTGTGTGTGTGTGTGTGTGTGTGTGTGTGTGTGTGTGTGTGTGTGTCCCTCCTGCTTTGTAGACTTTTTCCAACTTCCAACTTCCTCTCTTCTCCCTGGGGTGAACTGAAAAAAATCGTGACTTCTCATGTATTTTCTTTCTTTCTTTCTTTCTTTCTTTCTTTCTTTCTTTCTTTCTTTCTTTTTTTGGTTTTTCGAGACAGGGTTTCTCTGTGTAGCCTTGACTGTCCTGGACTCCCTTTGTAGTCCAGGCTGGCCTCGAACTCACAGCGATCCGCCTGCCTCTGCCTCCTGAGTGCTGGGATTATAGGCGTGCACCACCACGCCCGGCTCTCATGTATTTTCTAAGGCCTAGAGAAAGGCCAGGTGGCCGATGGGAACATAACATAATGCAGGGAGGGGGCTGTGCTCCCCTGCCCTTGAAGGACATTCTAGCCATAATTTCTAACACAGGAAGTCCTGGGCACCTGAATGCCAGAGGTAGCGGAGAAGTGGCTTGAAGACTGACATTGACATGCTTTGGGCGGGTCTCTCTGTAGGAGAGGGTCTCCAGGTGCTAACGGGCCACCCTGTCAATGTACAGTGCTGGACACTGTCCCTAGAGAAGCAGGCAGTCTTATACAGGAGGAACTTTCCCTTATCTGTTGTCATGGCCACCTGTAGGGACTCTGTCACCTATCTCACTTGCTTCCCAAGGTTTGTCTGCAGAGAACACTCAAGGCTGCCCTCTCCTGTATCATGCCAAGTATCTTTGTCTTTTGTTCTAAGAGGTCAGATGGCTGGGTCCAGAGCCAGAAGCCAGGGCCATCTGTCCCCTTTATATAGTTGTAGTGACAGTGACGGTGGGAAGATGTGTACCCTCTTCCCAAACAAAATCTGCCCCTTCTTGACTTCTCTTTTTTCCCTACCTGAGGCCTCAGGGCAGCCTGACCAAAACCTATGTAGGCCTAATGGCTGAACTTTGCCTTCAGGAGACTGAGTGGTATGGTCTCCTAGGCCAGGGCCAGTTTCTGTGATGCCAGCCGTGCTTCTCAGGCCTGCATGTAACACCATAGCCATCTGCCCTTGATTGTACACACAGGTACCACAGGCCTTTGCTAACTTTCTTGTTACAGAGGTTAGTGTTTGCTCTTTAAGTAGTTTTGGGTTTTGAAGACCAGGTCTCACTTTGTAGCCCATACAGGCCTGGAACTCATTCTTAGGTTTGCAAGTGCTGGGATTATAGATATGAGCCACCACACCTAACTTGTTTTTCTTATCGTTGTCGTTTGTTTTGTAGCGGGAGCTGGTGGGAAGGCCTTTCCAACCCCCCCCCCCCTTCTCTTAGAATCAGGACAGTAAAGTTTGGAGGGTTGGTAGCAAGGAGGTCAAAGACTTCACCTTGACTACACAGTGAGCTTTTGGCTAGACTGGACTACACACGAGACCCTCTCAGAAAAGTATTCATTTGGTTATTATGACCGGTGTGTTTACAAACGAAGAAATCACGAGTCAGAGTTGCAAAGCTGGTGTCTGAGGTTAGCAACTGAGGTAATCTGGGGACCTGTCTTACTGATACAACTTCCATCAGGCCAATCCCCCTATTTCCTTCTTCCCTAGCCCCGTATAGGAAGCCCGCTGCCTGCTGTATACGTTGTGGAATGTTAACAGACATTATGGGCTCCTGTTAACTCGTTTTTGTTTCTTCTAGACAGGGTCTCACTATGTAGTCCTGATTGCCCTGGAACTTACTCTGTAGCTCAGGCTGGACTGGAATTCACAGAGATCCTCCTGCCTTTGCCTCCTGAGTGCTGAAATTGCTGTGCCCAAATTGGAAAGGTGTGCTATACTTCGCCCGGGTTTTTGTTAACTTTTTATGTTACAGTTTATATATACATTCAAATACCAAGTAAAGTTTTTCTTTGTACGTTTTGGTTCCTTAATTCAACTCTTCCAGAGGGGAGGGCCACCCCCCACGCCCCTCAACACCTACAAAGGGAGCCCTAGCAGACGGCCCCGCCCTCCGGAGCCCGAGAGGAGCGTCGTCCTGACGTCACCACGTAGGGCGGCCACCAAGGGCTTTCCCACCGTTACTGGAATATTTGCACTGCGGAGGCGTGAGGGCGGTGCTTCCCGTGTACGTCGCAAGTCTCGCGAGTCTTGGAGGCGGTTTTCTGCGAGGGCCGCGTTGGATGTGCGGGGTGTGGCTCCCGGTGAGGGGTGGAGCTAGAGATGGCGTCCATGGCGGCTCGCCGGCTGGCCTGGGTAACAGTCCGGCCCGGGGCTCTCTGGAGCGGGCCGAGGGAGAGGAGAGGTGGCGATGTCTACGCTGTACCAGGCAGCTCAGGTCGCAGCCTGGTACCGTCGAGGTCAGTCATCGTCACTCGCAGCGGTGCCATTTTGCCCAAGCCGGTGAAAGTGAGTGTGGGCCTAGAGGCGGGGTGAAGGGATTCAGGCCAATTGCTGGAGGGAGTGCGTGTGGCCTGTGCTGATTGACAGGCGTAGAGGCCAATCATAGTGCTGGCATAGAGCTGGGGTTGCGCTAACTTTGACAGGTGGAGGAAAATGCGTAAAACCCAGTGTTAAGCTGGGTTCCCGGACACACAAGGTGGAGGGCAGCCGCGGAATGTGCGCTGTTTTACTTTGAGGGACCTAATGATCATTCCTCTAGGGCCAGAAGAAGGGCTTTGTGTCGATTTATACAAGTCATGCAATCTCTGCCTCAGAGGTGCTGGCATGAAACAATCCTGAAAGACCGAGGAGGGAATATTTACTAAGTGATATACTTAGTAAAAATAAAATGAAGGAAAAAGTATGTGGGGACGCAGAGCAAGATCGTCTGTACCGAGCAATGTGCCGGGAATCTTGCAGTAGGGTTTTTAACAGAAGACTCAGGGTAGAGCCGTGAAGCCGGCGTCCGAGGCTGGCAGCAACCAAGGACCACGTCCTGGTTTTTCCACCACTGAACTCTTGTCACTTGCGCACGGTGCCCTTAAGGAAAATGGAAAGTCTCTTATACCAAAGGTGTACATTTTGACTGCGGGCTGTGTGGAGTTGAAGGGAAGCCAAAATCCTTTAGAGTTAGTCTGACCTGTACTAACAGTTGACCGCAGTGGGGGTTCACAGCAAGAAGCAGGAAGGTGCAGCTGCTTTATAAAAAGGCACAGCTAGGGAAAACAGAAAGCAAATAGTAATGAAATTGTACTGGCATCCTTCCAATCCATGTTGTCTTTTTATGTTTTTGTTGTTGTTGTTGTTCGTTTTTTGGTTTTTCGAGACAGGGTGTCTGTGTAGCCTTGGCTGTCCTGACTCACTTTGTAGACCAGGCTGGCCTCAAACTCACAGCGATTCGCCTGCCTCTGCCTCCCGAGTGCTGGGATTAAAGGCGTGCGCCACCAACCGCCCTGCTCTCTTTTTATGTTTTTAAAGTTTAACGCCAAATAAAGTTTCTCAGCAGGAACCAGTTACTTAAAAGAGAACTGGTAGAAGAACCCTTCCCTACACACCTCTTTGTTTTATGAGTGTAGATGTTTTGCCTGCATGTATGTCTGCGCAGTACTTAAGAGCCAGATGCCCACAGAGGCCAGAAGAGGGTGTGGCATCCCACGGAAGTGAAGTTACTTGCTTGTGAGTGGCCATATGGATGCTGAGAATCAAACCTAGGTCTTCAGGAAGAGCAGCCAGTGCTCTTAACCACTGAACCATCTCTCCAGCCTAGAAACTCACTTAAAAAAAAAACACACATTTATTTATTATGTATACAGTGTTCTGCCTGCATGTAGGCATGCTGGCCAGAAGAGGGCACTAGATTTCACTGTAGATGGTTGTGAGCCACCATGTGGTTGCTGGGAATTGAACTCAGGACCTTTAGAAGAGCAGGCAGTGCTCTTAACCTCTGAGCCATCTCTCCAGCCCAGAAACTCACTTTTATGTGTATAGAACTGGTTACAGAGGCCGGGCGTGGTGGCGCACGCCTTTAATCCCAGCACTCGGGAGGCAGAGGCAGGCGGATCATTGTGAGTTCAAGCTCAACCTGGTCTACAGAGTCTAGGACAGCCAAGGCTACACAGAGAAACCCTGTCTCGAAAAACCAACCAACCAACCAACCAAAAAAAAAAAAAAAAAACAACTGGTTCCAGCTCAGCCATCTTGGTGCTCACACCAAAGCGTTTATAATTTTTGCAAGGAATTAGCTAGTTGTGCCCTAATTTTTAGTTGCTTAGTTTCCTAAATTTAGTTTAGCGTTATGATTTTCTTTCTGATGTCCGTTTCGAGGGCCACAAAAGCTCCCTTTGTCTCTTTGTTGCTCTGAGTTTTCCCAAAGACTTTGAACACCAAGTGGTGTCTGGCTCTGGGGTCCATTGGAGGAAATGCTCCTGAGGGCCAGGGCTTGAGATGCAGCCACTGGCCTCCCTCCGGATCTCACAGCATTCCTCTCTCCGCAGATGTCCTTTGGTCTTCTCCGCGTGTTCTCCATTGTGATCCCCTTTCTCTATGTGGGGACTCTGATTAGCAAGAACTTTGCTGCTCTGCTTGAGGAGCATGACATTTTTGTCCCAGAGGATGATGATGATGATGATTAACAGGTAAGTAAGACTTGCCCTTCCCATCAATGGACAGGAACGAGTAGGGTGGATCATGTGATCTGAGCTGCAGTCTGGCCTGCAGCAGCATTTGCACGCTTGGCAGAAGCAGCAGTGAGTTCACCCACCTGGCACTACTTTCTCCTATGTTGGCTGGGTAACGTGACTGACAGAGTCACTGTTTTCTCACCAGTAGGTTAAGGCCCTAGCTAGCCTTTCAGTTGCTCTTGACGTACCTTTCTTCTGTCAAGTGACATTTTCCTGATGACTTAATATGCTTTCTACTTTATAAAGTTATGCAGTCTCTGCCTCAGAGATGACAACAGTGAATCATGGAGGAGGGTGAGGGACGCAGAAGATAGCAGTAAGAAGGGGCGATGGGAAAGTGTGGGGTGATGCTGAACAGAACCTTCAGTCTTGAGAACTCTGTGAGAATCTTGCAGTCGGGCTTTACAAATGAGTGAAGACAGAGCTGTGAAACTGGTGCCTGGGGCTGACCACAGCATAGTTAGGTCTTGGCACCCAGGGTTCTTCACCAGCTTAGTGAGGCCAATAGCTTAAAATTTAGAACCGTGCAAGGGGGTAGGAAAGATGAGTCAGCTATTAGCCCTTGCCAAGGACCCAGGTTCTATTCCCAGCACCCAGTTTGGGCTGCTCAGGCACCTGTCACTCCAGCTCCAGGGGATCCAACACCCTCTTCTGGCCTCGGAGAGCATCCATACACATGGCATAGGTACATATTTAAATATAAGTAATTTTTAAAAAACGAAACTAGCAAATCCTCACTGCTCTCAGGTTTGTTTGTTTGAGACAGGGGCTTTGTAGCTTTGGTTGTCCAAGAACTCACTATGTAGATCAGGTTGGTTTCAAACTCAGATAGGCCTGCCTTTGCCTCCTGAGTGCTGGCATTAAAGGTATGTACCCTGTTACTGCTGTCTGCTTTAAACTATGCACTGGTGTAGAGGAATATTTATTTAGAACATGACTGTTCTACCACGAGATCACATCTAAAGATCTTCTAAGTCGTGTGATCCAGCTGGTAAGAGATCACATCCAAAGATGATCTAGGTCTGTGTGATCTAGCTGGAATACAAACACACCTGTAATCCAGGAGACAGAGGCAATAGATCTGAGTTAAACCAGCCAGCCCAGAGCTCAGAAAGAACAAGAAAGGGTGAGCTAATTAGGCAGTAAGTCTCAGACATTCTAGGCCTAGGTTAGGTTGTATGGAGGCTAGAAGCTTCCAGGACTAGGCCTAGGTTAGCAGAAGGAGGCAGTGAGCCTCTCAGACAACTGAGCCAGGAGAAAAGGTACTTCTATACCCTGGCCTAGGCAGTCTCCTGCTGCAGGGCTCCCACTGCTCTACCCATTCAGCTTTCCTATGCTGATGTGTATACTGCATAGCTAGACTTCGGTCACAGACGAGGACACTCCTGTCACACTTGTCATACCTCCTAGTCCATTTCCATCTTCCCAACCATAGGAGGAAGTAGTCTTCTGTGGTGATGCCAGAGTGGGCTTCCTGCAGGAGTTGACATCAGCATCAACATTTACTTATGTGTGTGAATACAGTACTCATGGAGGCCAGGAGCCTGTCAGATCCCCTGGAGCTGGACTTACAGGTAGCTGCCAGCCACTTCTTGTGAACTCTAGTCCTCTGCCAGAGCAGCTAGTGCTCCTAACCCTGAGCCATCCCTCCAGCCCCGGCAGCCATTTATAGTTACGCTCGTTATTTCCCATCTCCGAGCATTGGCGTTGTTCTTCCACTGCTGTCTTAACCCCGCCCACTCTTCATTGTCTTTGCCACATGTTCCTTTACCCTCATATTGGAAAGTGACTACTGCCAAAGTCTGGTGTGGTATCCTGAGCTTTTGTGAAGCCAGCACTGCAGAAGAGGCAGAGCTCAAGGATAGCCTGAGTAACAGAAGACCTTAGCTCAGAAAACGAGAGAAATGCCCTAGGCCTGGTGGCACACACCAATGATCCCAGCACTGGGGAAGGGGAGGCAGGAACATCAAAAGTTAAGATCACCGGGCGTGGTGGCGCACGCCTTTAATCCCTGTACTCAAGAGGCAGAGGCAGGCGGATCGCTGTGAGTTCGAGGCCAGCCTGGTCTACAAAGTGAGTCCAGGACAGTCAAGGCTACACAGAGAGACCCTCTAAAAACAAAACAAAAAAAGTAGTAGTAGTAGTAGTAAAGCTTACCCTTGGCTTCAGTGGGCTCGATATTACTCTGGGCTTTGTGAGACTGCATTTTTAAAAAGTGTCTGATGCTTGCCTTTCTTCTAGGGCGTAGAGAAGTCCAGAAAGGAGAAAGCACCAACAGAAGTGGTGACATGCTCAGCTCCTTCCCTGTCGGCAGAAGGGTTGAGGACAGCCCTCTGCCTCACCTCATGGTTGTGACAACAGCCCAGAGTCCTGTGCTTTGGGAGGTTCCCTCAAATGTGCTGTCCACGGAGCACGGAAATAACAAGCAAGTTATGAGTACATAATAAAGATGAGTCATGTGTGACTGACAGGTTGTCTCCCTCCTCACTCCCAGCAGGCTTAGCTGCTGCACTGTCGCCTGTCTCCAAGAAGCATCTGATTTAGAGCCAGGATGCCCCAGCTATACACAACTACAAGTGCAAGTAAGGGAGACTGGGACCTTTTCTTCCAAAGGTTTTTAAAAAATTATCTTTAACTGTGTATCTGTTTGTGGGTGCTCTTGGAAGCCAAAGGCATATGATCCCTCCTGGAGCTGGAGTTAAAGATAGCTATGAACTGCTTGATCTGGGTGCTGGGAACCGACTCTGGTCCTCTGCTAAAGCAGTAAGTACTCTTAACCCACTGAGCCATCTTTCCATCCCCCACACTTTAATTTTTTTACTTAAGTCTCAGCAGAAACTTGCCTCAGAGTCACTTAGCCTAAATGAAGCCTTAAGCTTGGAAGGGTTGCCATGTGCTGATCATGCAGTTATGGTTTTTTGTTTTGTTTTTTAGATCATGCAGAGTTACTACTATTATTATTTTAAGATTTATTTATTTTTTATGTATGAGTGCTTTATCTACATGTACACCCTTAGGCCAGAAGAGGGCCCCGGATCACATTATAGATGGTTGTGAGCCACCATGTGGTTGCTGGGAATTGAACTCAGGACCTCTGAAGAGCAGACAGTACTCTTAACCATTGAGCCATCTCTCCAGCCCCATACAGAGTTATGTTACTGCTTAATAGAGTATTTTGTAAAGCTTGGGCCCCTCAGGGGAAAGGGGCTTCCTGGTGCTGTGGGGTCACTCAGTAATTAAACCCAAAGATTCTGAGTGCCTTTCTCCAGCATTCAGGACTGTCCAGGGAAGGAGAAGCAAGAACGTCAGTAGTTCAAGGTTCCCCCCGGTTCCACAGTATGAGGCTCTCCTTGGCGACTTGAGAAAACAGTGCAGAAGTAACAGGGCTATTCTGTCCTGCTTGTACTGACCAGCTGTGTCCCTGTACAATAAACAGGAAGTTCATTTCATTTTAAGGACCAGTGCTGCTCTGTCCCCTCTGATAGGAGAGCTTTGACACCAATATGCCCAATCCTGGAAGGTATATAAAAACCATCACAATCCAAGCTACCCAGCTTACTATCTCCTGGACAGAGCCTCGTGCCCCTTCCTGTTTCCCCATGCAAGGGTCTGATTCCACAGCAGCAAACAGCACACTCCAGGAAAGGGGAGTAAGCATGATGTGTACTCTGAGGAGTCACATACTCAGGCAACAAGTGAGAGACCATAGGAATTTTATCATAAAGCCACCATCAATGAGTTTATTCTACTCTAATTAAATATTAACATGCACCTTCCCATTGGGTGACCTCATGGGTCATGGCCAATATAGAACTTGGACAGGAAATCCTTTGGCCTTGGTGTTTCTGTTTCATGGAAGAACCGCATAATATGTGTCTTCTGCTTCCATATCTCAATGGTTTCCTGGAGCTCCATCTTCCCCTGTGTACATGAAGGGAAAGGTAGTCAGCTATAACCATCAAATGAAGAACACAGCACTGGAGCTCAGGAGTCTGTTGTGTTTGGCACAGACTTGTTAATGACCCTTGATAAGGCACTCTGCTAAGACAAGTTTCTGCAGCTGGAAGGTGCTGGGACTAAATGGCCTACGCCTTTCCAACAGAACAGGTCCCAGGAGACTCCAGGTCCCCAGGACTCTGTAACATCATTGTTTAACTTCATGTTTTTACCTAACAGTTCTATATTATTTACTGGTCTTCTGTGAAGCTACTGATGATGAAACATGGCTGGCCATGGAAACACAAGGGCCTCAATTTGACCTCATTTGTACCATACCCAAAGCTATCCTGCTGCCTTCTGGTGGCCAGCATACAGGCGAGAGAGACAGCAGCTTCCAGAGGCAGCACCCCACAAGTACTCAAACTTCCTACTGTACACTGTTAAAATTACAGAGTGCAAATCCCAGTAGACATCCCTGTTAGCAATCTAATATGCTCACTTGGGGGCTGAGGCAAGAGGATGTCTAGTTCTAGTCCAGACTACATAGTGCGAGACTGTCTTAAGGTGGAAACCTCCAAGTGGGGTGTGGTGGTGCAAGCCTTTAATCCCAGCTCTTGGGAGGCAGAAGCAGGTGGATCTCAGGCCAGCCGGAGCTACATAGTGAGATCTTGGCTTTAAAAATAAAAGAAATAGAGTCCAGGTTGAAGTATGAAACAGCCACCGTCTTTTAATGGAGGTGGTATTTAGTTGAAGACGCAGAAGCACACAACAAGCTGGCAGAGAGGGTCGTTACCTTAATGACCAGGAGATCAACCACCCTGGGGTCTGTGACGTGGGCATTCTTCATGAACATCTCTCGGACTTTATCCCGTCCCTGCTTTACGGTGATATCCAGCTGGAATGAGTGCACTAGAGAGGAAACAGTACTGTAGAAATTAGATCACTTAAACATGTCTTTAGAAGTTTATGTTGGTGGATGCTCACTGAACACATACAAGTGGCTTATTTACTTTATGCCCCACAGCCTGGACACAGCTTGTACTACACTGCCCAGCCTAGAGCTCGATGCTCTTGACTCTGGAGGAGCTGATACTACAGGGGTGCCCACCTGCTTTGGGGGAGGGAGTGGAGGCAGTTGGGATAGAATCTAGGATTTTCACGTTAGGCAAGAGCTAACTAAGGAATATCCTTACCATAGTAGTTTTATATGGAATAACCAGTAAAATAAGATGCCAGGGTTGAAATTTGGGTAAAATATGTAGCGTAGGTTGTAAGTAGTATATGAATGTGGGAGCTGAGGGGTAGTGCTAAGGGTTTGTGCAGGGAGAGAAGGCTTTAATCAAACAACCAGACTACTTGGGGGAAGGAGAGATGTTTGAGATTTAGCATGGGAAACTCAGGCTGATGGAGCAAAGGTTTGAGACAAAATCCTAATAAAACCAAAAACAATCCCACTGTGGTGGCATACAGAGGCAGGATAGATCTCTATGAGTTCAAGGCCTGCCTGGTCTACTTAGTAAGATCCAGGACAGCCAAGGCTACAAAGTAAAACCCTGTCTCAGAAACACACTCACTCTCTCTCTCTCTCTCTCTCTCTCTCTCTCTCTCTCTCTCTCTCTCTCTCTCTCTCTCACACACACACACACACACAATGTCATGTCTAAATCAAGTCTGAGTCATTTACACTCATTCAATGACCACAGAAATGGTAAACTAAAATTTAGGTTCTCAGCTGGTGTCCTGGGAGAACCATACACATAGAAATTTCATAAAGAGCCGGGCGGTGGTGGCGCATGCTTTTAATCCCAGCACTCGGGAGGCAGAGGCAGGCGGATCGCTGTTGAGTTCGAGGCCAGCCTGGTTTACAAAGCGAGTCTAGGACATCCAAGGCTACACAGAGAAACCCTGTCTCAAAAAACCAAAAAAAAAAA
>OU015748.1:106959224-106973995 GCA_907169655.1 Acomys percivali
AAAAAAAAAAAAAAAAAAAAAAAAAAAAAAAAAAAAAAAAAAAAATCACAAAAACTGATCAATGACAACAGTACAAAAACAAATGCACACTGATACAGAACCTGGAATTTAGAATGACTTATTTGTGAAGCATCAGGCCTAGAGACTGAAGTTGTCAGTGTTGTAGAGCTGCTCTTAGGTAAACGTGGGCCTGAGGCTGGCTTGGGCTTTTCACTCTCAGAACGCTTAGAACACCAGTCTGCTGTTCTAAGAACTAGGAGGAATCTTCTCCCCTCCAAGCTCTGTCAGTTACTATAGTAACCCTTTTAATTCAGTGGGTCCCTGAGGAAGACAGTATCATGACAGTGTCACAGATGAGCAAACAGCACAGGTGAAAAAAAAAAATCTTACCCAAGGTCACACAGCTAATAAAGGGCAGAACCTGAGGAAAGTGCTGCTGCTGCTCAGCAGCACTTGTGTGCACCATGGAGCTGTCACTCACTGGGAAACGCCTTCCCTCTCAGATCAGCTGATGGTCCAAGTTAAATACACATCTTCTCAACAACAGAAGATATCCCTGGGGTCTGTACAACACCTGAACTCTTTCACTCCCTTTGAGCATCCACTGTACTGGGAGGGAGGTATCAACATATCACCCGCGCCACTCAGGTGTGCAGATTAGATTCTCCGGCATCTAAGGGAAGAGAGGGACTCTGCAGCAGTAGGGCTTGGGAGCTAGGCGAGGGAGACTTGAGAGGCCATTTCGTCTGGAGGCTTCAAAAGGCACCAGGAAGCTACTGGTCGACCTTGGCCAAGTCGTTTCCCTCCTATGCTGCAGTCTGCACCCCTGAGCGGGGAATGGATAACTGCTGAGGTCCTTCGCCACTTTAGTTACGAAATCCAGCGGGCACCTGGAACTGTCAAGTTGGCCCTGGGTTCCCGAAGCACCCGGAGCTAGCTCTGGACCGCGGGCGTCAGTTCGTCTCTCACAGTCTCTGCTCGCCTCTCCCAGGGGCTCTAAGAAATACATGGGCAAAGGCCACCAAAGCGACTGGGCGCTCGGAGGCCCTGTCCCGGTGGGGAGCATTTCTCGTTTGTGTGACCCTCTTCCTCGAAGCCCAGGAGCCGTTTTTTTGCCCTAAGTCGGTGACCTCAGCTCGGTCGAGAGACCTTGGGCAGGTGCCTCCGCGGCCCTGAATGCACCCCCTGCATCTCACCGGTGTTCGGCACCTCCCGATACCAAGCTCGGTAGAGCTCGCGCACCCTCCGCTTGGCCTCGTTCAGGTCGCGACTGAAAATGGGCTTCACCGAGGTACTGGCGGCAGCAGCCCGGCGAAGGCCGCTGGCCGCCATCTTTCCAGGGAAGCCCCGCCCCCTCGGCGCGCGCACGCGCCGTGGCACGAGTAGGCGGACTGGCTGGAACGGGGCTCTCGAATTGGCTGCAAGCCTCTGACTGACGGGTCCTGGGAGGCGCACGCTCTTCCGGAGAAACGCGGAGCAGAGGCTGTGTGTGGTCCGACGGCGGCGCTGAGCGTCTACGGAGCCATCAGGGGGCGCAGCGTCTCCTGAGCCCTCCCAAAGGTTTGTTCCTTCAGTGCTGGCGGCAGGCTAGAACAACGCTGGGGTAGGTCACGGAGCCAGGCGTTGGCGGCGGTCTTTCCGCAGTAACAGTATATACTGCTGCGTATATTGTGTATGTATTTCCGAAAACCCGTTTCTTCCAGACATGATGTAGATCGTAAAAGCGCCTCTGGCTTGAGCTTTTTGGCATTTCTCAGTCCTGAGTTTATAGTAACACCATTTTGTTTGTTTGCTTATTATCATTGCTTTTTCATTGTCGTCTAATTGGGCGTGGGCTGGTACTCGCTGCGTAGACCAGCCAGGCTGGCCTCAGAACTTGCAATGATTTCCCTGCCTCTGCAGGTTTGTGCCCACCGCATCTGGCTGTGGTTGCCTTTTAAAAAAATAAACATGTATATGTGTTTTGCGTGCTTGTATGTCTGTGCACCACGAATGGTTTGTAGTGTCCACGGAAGCCAAAACAAGGCCACGAACTCCCCCTGGGACCAACAGTGTGAGTTGCTTTGTGGACCTGGGAGTTGAACCCAGATCCTCTGGAAGAGCAGTCAGTATGCTTAACTGCTGAGCTGTCCCGGTCTTGCACTCCCGATCCACCCTGCCTCAACCTCCTTAGGACTGAGTGTTACTACATCTAGCCCAATCGTCTCTGTTTTAGACAAGGAATTTTGCATCCCAAACCATGGAAGCTGGGAGGATCCTTAAATCATCCATTCTGGCCACCTCTGGCTTTGCTGGCCGTGACTCATTAAGGTTATCACTGTAAAGAAGAAAGGAACTGCTAACAACATGACGAACAGTACCCTAAGCATTTAATGTAGTTCAATCTCATAACATGAGTAGGTATGGTTAGCATCTTTATTTTACAGGCGAGAAAACTGGGCAGACTCTTGGTCACCTGCCACATTAGATCATTCCCCTGCCTCATTCCTGACTAAAAGCCACTGTCTTTTTCCTGAAAGCTCAGTTGACCGGCACTGAAAGCATTGAAGAAGGAGTGAGGGATGAGATTGAGTAGATGAGTGCTGACCTTGCTGTGTGACTCCACTTTGTGTGTGTGTGTGTGTGTGTGTGTGTGTGTGTCTGTGTCGGTGCGTAGAGGTCAGAAAACAACTTTCAAGAGTTCTCCATGTTAAAAAAAAAAAAAGCCGGGCGTGGTGGCGCACACCTTTAATTCCCAGCACTCGGGGGGGCAGAGGCAGGCGAATCTCCGTGAGTTCGAGGCCAGTCTGGTCTACAAAGCGAGTCCAGGACAGTCAAGGCTACACAGGAACCCTGTCTCGAAAAACAAACAAACAAACAAAAAACCAAAAGGCTGGAAATTATGGTCTGCAGAAGTGGAGACAGGTGATCTGTGGGGCTTGACTGCCATTCAGTGTGACCTAATCAGGGAGCATCAGGTCCCAGTGAGAGACCCTGTCTCATGGCTCCTCAGGAAGGACATTGGAGGTTAACCTTTGCCCTCAGGCATACCCTCACACACACAAACACAGACAGAGTATATACAGTAATGCGCCATCTGTATGACCATAAGTCTATGCTATATAATAGAGCAGAAATGCTACCTAATGACATTCTAACATAGTAACTGCAGTATGCGTTATGGATATCTTTGTGGTGATGCAAACAAACTTATAGTACTTCCAAAGTACAGTACACACAAATATGCTCAGCACACGGCATTTACATTTTTATTTATTTACTTATTATGTATACAGTGCTCTGTCTGTATGTATACCTGCCCGCCAGAAGAGGGTACCAGATCTCATTATAGATGCTTGTGAGCCATTATGTGGTTGCTGGGACTTGAACTCAGGACCTCTGGAAGAGCAGCCAGTGCTCTTAACCTCTGAGCCATCTCTCCAGCCCCCAGCACACATCATTTAATAGTTATTAGTTTATGTATTCGCTACTTTCCTAGCTTCAGTCCTATTGCTTTGAAGGCACCATGTCCAAGGCAACTTAGAAAAGAAAGCATTTAACTGGGGGCTTGCTTACAGCTTCAGAGGATGAGTTCATGACGCTCATGGTTGGGAACATGGCAGTAGACAGGCAGGCATGGCGTTGAAGCAGTCGCTGACACCTCACATCTTATCCTGAAAGCTGCAGACAGGGAGAAACTGAGCCTGGCCTGGGCTTTTGAAACCTCAAGGTCCACCTCTAGTGACACATCTCCAACAAGGGCCACACCTACTCCAACAAGGCCACACATCCCAGTTCTTCCCAAAACAGTTCCACCAAATAGAGACATAGCATTCAAATATATGAAGCTATGGAGGCCAAACCACCACATTACTGGTGACTTTTGTTTTATGCATATTTTTCTTTCCTTCTCTCTCTCTCTACCCCCTCCTTTTAAAAACCTGGTTAACCAACTGGGCATAGTGGTGCATGCCTTTGATCCCAGAACTAAGGGAGGCAGAGGCAGGTGCATCACTGTGAGGTCTAGGCCAGCCTGGTCGACAAAGCGAGTGTAGGACAGCCAAGGCTACACAGGGAAACCCTGTCCTCTCCTTCGTTCTGACCCTTCCCTCATCTATGCCATGTGAATGTAATAGACCATAGGATTGGGCTACCTGCCATTGAATGCCCCCATGTGGTTGTTGGGAATTGAACTCAGGACCTCTGGAAGAGTGGACAGTGATCTTATCAGCTGAGGCATCTCTCCAACCAGATGGCTAAATATTTTTAGTTATCTCTGATTGGCTGGCATAGAAGCAACAAGGGTTGGTTGGTTTTAGTGTTTATACAAGACCTCTTTGTCTCATGGACAGGAGTTCTGATTCTCTTTGTTCTGAAGAACAGCCTCCACTAAAGAGTCTAACTGAACTTCCAGATTGGAAGCAGAATTTTTAGTTGGCCCAACTCTATGCTTACTTGAGTACTGATGTTTTTTTTTTTTTTTTATTTTTTAGGTTTTGTTTTGATTTTCGAAACAGGGTCTCTCTGTGTAGCCCTGGCTGTCCTGAACTTACTCTGTAGACCAGGCTGGCCACAAACTCAGAGATTCACCTGTGTCTGCCTCCCAAGTGCTAGAATTAAAGGTGTGCGCCACCACTGCTTGGTGAGTACTATGGTTTGTTTGTTTGTTTTAAGTTTTCTCCCCATAACTAGGGCTGAAGCTTCAACTGCAGCAGATGCCCTCACCATCTGCTGCACTACCCGATCTCTGATCTCTCCAAACGGCTACATGCCTCACACTACCACCACACACCACACCTTCTCTCTCCGGGCTCTTCCATTTATCTCCCTCAGAGTCCTAGACCACGACTCTCTCGTCGTCTCACGAGGCCCACCAGCTGGCAAAGACCATGCCCTGCAGCAGGCAGTTATTAGCTGTGGACATGCTAAAACTCAAACTAAAATCCCAAAGTTGAGATTAAAACAAAAACATATTTACATAATATAACTGAGTTTACAAAGAAACCAAAACTTCCATTACAAATAACAGACTAGATGACCTTTGAACTTGTTTCCTTTTTGGGATGGAAGTGTCAGACTCCTCCAAAGCTTTAGGGAGCAAGTGATCAAAGGGAGCCCCGGAGCCCTGGAAAGGATTCAGGTTGTGCACTCTTAGGAGCCCCTTGACCACCATACTCTTCCTTGTTCTGAGGGGATCTGAGACCCTGCTGTCTCAGGGTCTGTTCTGTGGGGATCTTGATAGAACCTTCAGAAATGTGGTGGGTTATCCACCAAAGACGACTACTCAAAATGGGTTTAAGCCAACAGAAGGTCTTTATTAGCTGGCTAGTGACACACTTGGTGTTTAGGACCCCGATGTAGTCCCGAGCCTTTCTCAGGGTGAGCTTTTACGTACAACACCCATATCCTGGGTTGACATACTTCAGTTAGCGAGAACAGTTAGTCAGAAACAGAACTACTGAAGCCGAAAGGCAATGTTAGTGCATTTAGAGCCTTTCCCTACGGATTTTGATGGACTAGGTCTTTTGTTCTCATTATGGCAGGAGCTGCTGTCTCCGTGCCGGCTTTGATGGTCCAAATGTTACTTCCACTGTGGCGTCTCTTGTGCTAAGGTCTGTGGACCTGTTTTAACACCAAGCTTGCAGGTCCTTCCAAACCTGGTCACGGGACCAGTATCTCTGATGGGTCACATAATTGGTGGTGACCAAGAAGCTTGGAAGGTAACTCCCTTCTGTACTCTCATAAAGCCTTTTCTGGGAAGCATGTGGTACCCAATGGCCAACTTAGCCTGAGTGTCATTTCCAGTCTCCTGACTCCTCTACATCTCTCAGACGTCACATAAGAAGTTAGGCAATATGACTGTGACTGAGGGGGACTTTTTCCCCCTATATATGTTCATAGGGTATCAACTCTCTTCTTGGTAGCCTGCTATCCTTCCTCTGAGTGCCACCAGGCCTCCCTTTCCAGGGGAGGTCAAATATGGGGCACCAGAGTTCATGTGAAAGTCAGTTCCCACTCTTCACTCAACTGGGGAGAATGTCCTATCCATTGGCTAGGTCTGGGTGGGGGTTTGACGTTTACTGCACATATTGTCCTTGGCTGGTGCCATAGTTTGAGCAGGACCCCTGGGCCCAGATCTGCCCATCATAATGTTCTTCTTGTAAGTTTCTAGGACCCTCTGGATCCTTCTATTTCCCCATTCTCCCATGCTTCTCTCACCTAAAGCCCCAATAGAATGTCCTCCCCTCTGTCCCACTCTCCTGGTAAGTGAAAACTTTCATGGGACATGCCCCTTGGGCTAGTGTCCAGATAAAAGTGAGTATATACCATTTGAGTCTTTCTGCTTCTGGGTGAACTCACTCATTATGATCATTTCTAGTTCAATCCATTATAGTAGGGGGAAAGCAGGAGGGAAGGAGGAATGGGAGGATATAAGGGATGGGATAACAATTGAGATGTAATATGAATAAATTAATAAAATATTAAAAACAAAATGAAACAAAAAACGTAGATATTGTTTGGGCTGTCATGATTGACAAGCTGGGATGGGGATGAGCATCTAGGTATATATGCATGGATTGTGGGCATATGTTTTGTTGTCACAAAAGCTCTTAAAATCCTAGACCATGATTTATTTGGTGAATAAAACCTCCAGATATTAAAAAAAAAGAAGAAGAAGTTAGGCAATAGATGTGATGATGCTGGCTGAGCAGTTAGCCCAGCTGTGTGGCAGTGGAAGTAAGTTTGAAAGGAGAGCTTGTAGGAGGAGTCCTGCCCCTCCCTCATCTGTGTAACGTATACCGTCACATCTCAGCCGTGCTTTCTGGCATCTGTGTATAAACCGTATCAATTTAGGTGAAAGAATGGGGTCAGAGGGTAAAGGCAAGAATAATTGTCATTTCTTAGGTTCAACTTGGGGTCAAGTGTCAGGTATGAATAAGTAGGGGCTTGTGGCTGTCCATAGGGGAGCTACCGAGGGCCTGCTCCAGCCTGGAGACCTCGCAGGGATGATTTAGCTTAGAACACAATGACTTATTGCACGTTAGGACCCCAGGAGGGCAGTGAGTGAGATGTTGTTCCTCCTCTTAGCGGGGCAAAGCACAGAGCTGGTAGGGGAGTGGGGTTGTTAGAGCACCAAAGACACCATGGTCGCTGGGCCTGGGCTGTCCATTGGGCACCGAGAACTTAAAACGCTGCAGGAGGCAGGTGAAGAAGAGGAAGAGCTCCATGCGGGCCAGGGGCTCCCCCAGGCATGCGCGGCGGCCTGAGGGTGGGAGAGAGGTTCAGTTAGTCTGGGACCTGTTTGATGCTCCACCCTCCAAGGTACTCTGGTGAGAGACAGAGATCCAGGCACCCCACGGGCACCTGCGGAGAATGGCATGAAGGCCTCATGCTTCACAAAGTGTCCCTGGGCGTCCAGGAAGTGCTCAGGATGGAATTGGAGGGGTTTCTCCCAGACGGTCTCGTCCTTCAGTGCTGAGGACAGGTTGGTGATGAGGGTCGTCCCCTGGCAAGAGACACACTGTATGAACATGGATTGGGGTAGGGCTGCCAGGACCCTGGTCACCATTGTCACATGCACAGTCTCTACCTCATGTATTGGATTCTGTCATGTAACCTCAGCCCTAGAAGCTTCTCGGCACTCTCTGATACTATGACAGGGATAAGTGACAGGTGACATAGTTTACACACTGTCCCTGTATTTGCACATAGTGGATGCTACAACCACTCCAGCCATATTTTTATCTTGCTGGCCTTTCTAGCTGGGGATCTGAGTGTACAGTTCTAGTTACTGCTCCACTCCCCGTACTCACCCAGGGGGAGTTGGTACTGTGGAGCACTGGATTACCTAAATTCCAGTCCTCCTTAACTGGGCAGCTCAGGCCACTAGCTGGCTGGTAACACTGGATATTGGAGGGCTCCAGGCCTACCTTAGGGATAAGAAAGCCCTGCATTTCAATGTCGCAAGATGTCTTGTGAGGCACGCCAAGTGGGAGGACGTCACCAAAGCGCTGCACCTCATGGACGACAGCATTGGTGTAGGGCATGCGGGCCTGGTCAGCCATCTCTGGGCGCCGCGTCTGCCCTAGGACTTCATCAATCTCCTGCTGGACCCGGCCTGGAAAGACAGCATCCCCTCAGTGAAGGAGCCCCAGGGAGATTCCCCTTGTCCCTACACTACCTCTCTGCTAAGGGCTGGGTCCATGAGAGAAAGATGGCCATCACCCGTGCTGGAGTCTGGGGCAATCCTGGGCCAGGAGCCACTAGTGTCCCAGGGAAGCTTAAGGACACTGCCTTGTCCCTCCTCCTTCTTCCCAGCCCAGCCAGGCTCACGCTGCACATCCGGGTGCAGGATCATGAGCAACAGGGCCCAGGACAGCGTGGTTGACGTGGTCACCATCCCTGCAGTGAACAGGTCAGCCACCACCATGCGCAGGTTCTCGTCATTGAAGCTGCTCTCAGGGTTCCCCTTGGCCTGGGCCAGGCAGAAAGGGTGGGCTCAGTGGGGAGAGGAACCCCACGAGGGCCTCCCATTGTCCCCAGGCAGCCCAGGTGCTGAGTCACTTGGAGATACACAGGACCCCACCCACCTGGCCTCACAGCTCACAGGACCTCAGCCCACAGCCCCTGGCCCCATCACTTGGAGCTGTCAATCACCTTCTCCACCTCATTCAGGAAGGCATCAGTCAGGTCTCGGGGTGGTTGGGCAGGGTCCCACGTCATCTTTTGCTCGGTTAGGAGCTCATCCAACATGGTGGCAAAGGCCTTTTGTCCAGGGAAGACGTTGCCAATTAGCCCTGGGATGCGCAGGAGCACTGGGAACACGCCCAGGAACTGTGACCAACAGAGAGAGACCGATAGAGGCCTGGGTGCTTCCTGCAGGAACAGCCTCGCGTCCCAGCCTCCTCTAGGTACACTAGTGGCATAGTCCCTTCCTTTTTGCCCCTACCTCCCAGAGATCTCACAGGTTTGTGTGGCTTCTGCATGGCTGGGGAGCACAGGCACTGAGCATTTACAAGCCCTTGACCTCAGTCTCCCCTCTCCTCTCCCAGCTCCTCCCAGAATAGCCTCTCCCTGTCACTCCTGCATGACGATCATCTTCCTGAGGGGCTCCACGGTAGGAAGCTATCTGGGTACAGACACCCCCGAGCCCCGCACCATGGGCAGGAATCCAGCTTCCTCCTTAAGGGTGTCCTTCAACGAGGCCTGTAGCTTGATGAAGCGAGGGTCATCGTACTCGAAGCGGCGGGCATAGAGGAGGGATGCGATCACGTTACACACTGCGTTTTCCAATAGAGAGGTAGGGCTGAAAGGGCACCCTGGAGCGAGTTGAAGTGTCAGTCAGAGTGTTGGTTGCCTCTCCCCACCTGTACCCACCAATCCATCACCTACCAGTGTAGGCAGTGAAGGCGTCACAGAGGCACCTGGCCTCCTCAGTCACCCACTGCTCCAATGACTTCTTGCCCAGGCCAAAGTGACGAAAGGTGGATACAGAGAAGCGCCGCTGCTGCCGCCAGGCAGCTCCATACTTTGCCAGGACCACACCTAGGGGACCACACTTAGGCCTGAGACTTGGTTTTCTTGTCTGCTCCTAAGGCATTTTCTCCCCGGTACAGTCTTGAGCGTTACTGTTCCTTTGTCTGCCCTTTAACCATCAGCCTTTGCTTTCTTTTCTCTGTTCCTGTCCCTCCCCCACCCCAATTAGGTCTCAGATTGTCTATAATCCCTGAACCCTCTCTAGCCCTCATTTCCCCACCACGTCCATCACTTCTTGTATTTGCCTTGAGAGCGTGGTCCAAAGCCCAATTGGTCATTGAAATGCAGTGGTGGCCGGTCAGAGGTGTCCTCGCTGTATTTCACCAGTGCCTCGCGCAAGGCCGTCACGCCGTTGAGTACAACCACTGGCTCAAATGCCAGCTGTAGGCTGAACAGGTCCCCAAAGCGACATCGCAGCTGTAGGCAAGGGTTAGTGTATTACTGTCGAGCCTGGATCCCTAGCTGGACTTGGCAGGGGAGCCCCAGGGCGAGCGCGCAGAAGGGTGATGGCAGCTACTATTTGTCTGGGGACTCGCCTTGGACCCTATCAATCACTCCACCATGACCTTGCTAGTGTTACACGTTTGCCAGTTGGTCCCACTAGCATCCCCTTGTCACATGAGGAAACTGAGGCTCGTGGCTGTAAGGAGGGGAGTCTGAGAATCCAAAGTAGCCAAAGGATGGAAGTGGCCTCTGCACCTCACTCAACTTTGACTTCCTGACAGAAACACTTGTGTAGGATCTCATCCTCGCCCCCATTCGCAACACATTTTCCTCTGGTGGAATGAGGTGGAATGTGAGGCCTATATAGCTTGACTTTCTGTGTACACACACATGCACGCACGCACATACATGTGTTTTATTTTATTTTTTGAGCCAGTATCTCAGTATGTAGCCAGGGCCAGCTTGCAGCTTGCTATGTAGACCAAGCTGACATTGAATTCACAGAGATCTGTTGGTGTCTGCCAATAATACTGAGATTACAGACCTCCACCACTGCTTTGGGCCTTTTCTTCTTTTAAAATTGTAGATTTTTGAAAAGTCTCATTATGTAGTATGGGCTGGCTTTGGAACTTGACATTTTAGACCAGGTTTGCCTAGAACTCAAGGAAATATGCCTGCTTCTGCTTCCCAAGTGCTGCGATTAGAGAGTCATGCACCACCACAGCTGACCCTTAAATCTTGGTTTTAGAGATAGTTTTGGTGTGTAGCTTAGGCTGGCCTGGAATGTGTAGCACACGCTGGCATTAGAATGCAACCCCGGCACCATCATGAACCACCACATCCTGTCCTTTAACTGGATCCCAAACTGCCTGCTCGGTCCTGTCCCATCTCCTGGCCATGGCCTTCAGAAAGGCTGGAGCATCCTCAGGTCCTGCACCACTTTCCCCAGGGGGATCCTCTTAACTTACTTTCTCCTAGAGGGCCAACTCCTTGTCCAGAATGGAGTTTAGCTATCACCCACTGTGTTCTGATGGGAGGTGGTTACCATGGCCCTCTGCTGCCCCCCCCCCCAACAATTCTCCTACCTTTTGGAAGCCTGCTGGCATATTCTGGAAGTCTATCTGCAGCAGGTTCCCAAACACAGGCCATGGCATGGGGCCTGGTGGGTAGCGGGCAGTTCTGTGTTGGCGCCGGTGCATCAGGTCCACCAGAAGCAGGAAGATGACCACGAATATGGCCACGGACCACAGCTCAGCCCCAGTCAGCAGCCTCATGGCTGCTCTGCCACTCTCTGGGTTTCTCGGGAAACACCTCTCAGTCTTCGCTCCAAGCTGCCTAGGACCAGGAACAACAGTATCAGCACACCCTGGACATTCAGCTGGCCTGAGCTAGTCCTTTATAAAGGAGCCTATGCTGCCCTTTGTCCTCTGCTTTAAGGCACACTGGCGCATTGACCATGCAGAGTGCAAGGGGGTGTCAAGGCAGGCCAGGGGCAACGGTAATTTTAGAGGTGCCTGCCCTCTAAGGCCTCAGATGCTTATGCAGGGGAAGGGGACAGAAACCCAGGGGAATCATGTGGGCCTGGCATACTGGTTATGCTTGGCTGGGCACTGGGAGGCCCCCTTGCACCCCTGTGGGCCAGACGACAGATGCATCTCCTGCTCAGGCACCTGGTCATGGGGAGGCGTGCAGACAGCAGATCTTAGAAAGGCTTGGGGATATTGCCTCAATCAGGAGTGAGACTTCCCTGGAGGCTTCACTGAAGGGCTTTTCTGGAAGCGAGTGAGGACCCGAACCGCACTGCAGGTCACTGGGCTGTGGGACCAGGTGCCACTGGAATGGACTGTGCAAGTGAGTGAGGGGCACTGGGAGGATTTATTATACAATATTCTGCCTGCATGTACACCTGCACGCCAGAAGAGGGCACCAGGTCTCACTATAGATGGTCGTGAGCCACCCTGTGGTTGCTGGGAATTGAACTCAGGACGTCTGGAAGAAGAGCCAGTGCTCTTAACCTCTGAGCCACCTCTCCAGTCTGAGTTGCTTCTTTCTTGCTGCTTTCAAATGTCTGTCTTTTGGGAGCTGGGTTACCATTGTGCAGCTACAGCTCTGTGGAAGCTGTCCTGTGAGTTTCTGTTAGTTACTTTTCTCAAATCTCTGTGAAAATTCCCATCAAGAAGCAACAAGGGAAGCAGGGTTTACTTTGGTCATGGTGTGAGGGCACAGTCCTTCATGTTGGGAAAGGATGGGAGCGGGGAAAGCTGTGGTGACAGGAGCCGGAGAGAGCCGGTCTCCAACAGTCAGGCGGCAGAAGAGATGAGTACAGATGCGCAGCTCACTTCCTCCTTTGCCCCTTTTTATTCAGTCTGGCTCCGGCCCATGGGATGGTGCCACCAACACTCAGGTAGATCTTCTTGCCTTCGTTAAACCTCACCGGACATCCTCACAGACACACTCAGAGATGTGCACCCTAAGAGATTAGACATAAGGTCCAGTTGGAAATTTAATTCACTACGAAATTCCTCCAAACAACTTATGCAGATTAAGGCTTCGTTGGGCCTGCATTCCAGGACGTTTGTGTACATAACGGATTCCGGGTCAGCTTCCTCTGCATTCTTACTTCCGTTCCTCAGGGCACCGACTCCTGCTGGACTGTTCCTGTGCTTCCTGACCACTCACATCCACTCTTGCGGCTCCGACGGGATCTGCAGTTCCATTATTGTCCTTTCCAACTGCAGAATTTTCTCTCAGTTCCTGTTCTCAGTTTTTGTCTCATGGCTGTATTCATTAATACTTTAATTTTTCCTTAAGATTTGTTTTTATGAGTATGCGTGAATGCCGGCAGGTACGTCTGTGCACTGTGTACGTGTTGGTGCCTGCAGAAGCCAGAAGAGGACACTGGATCCCTGGCACTGGCAGGAATATATGGTTGTGAGCTTCCATGTGAGCGCTGGGAATCCATCCTGGACCCTCTGGAAGAGCAGCCAGTGCTCTTTTGTTGTTTTTGTTTGGTTTGTTTTGGTTTGTTTGTTTTTTTGAGACAGGGTTTCTCTATGTAGCCCTGGCTGTCCTGCACTTGCTTTGTAGACCAGGCCGGCCTTGAATTCACAGAGATCTGCCTGCCTCTGCCTCCCTGAGTGCTGGGGTTATAGGCGTGCACCACTTTGCCCGGCAACGGGCCAATGCTCTTAGCCACAAAGCCATTTCTCCAGCCGGCGCTTTACTTTTTAAAGACATATTTTCTTTTAGCCTTTTGAGCAGACTGTGGTGAGCTGATTTAGAGTCTTCATCCAGCGACTTCAATGTCCGGGACAGTTTGCACTCACTGCTTATTTTCTCCCGTATGGGCTCTTCTTTCTGGCTCTTTGGCCAGTCTCATTATTTTAAGCTGGATGTTTACATCACTACTGTGTGGTTACTCTGAAAACAAGTTGTTACTTGGGTTTTTGTTTTTGTGACAAGTGCCGAGAGAAAAACTTACAAGGCGGAAAGATTGATTTTTGGCAGTGCTTTTAGGTGTCTCACTCCACAGCAACTCGCTCCATGGTGTGGGGCTATGGCTAGACAGAACATCATAATTGTGAGAGCACGTGGCAGAGCAAAGTACATCCCAAGACAGCCAGGAAGGAGCGGGGAAACACTAGGGACAAGACCTAACCCAGGAACTGACTTCCTCCAGCCCAACCCTCCTCCTGCAGTCCATTCAGCTATGAGCTTATCAATGGATTATGCATTGGATTGAAGCCCTCATAGGCCAATCATCTCTCAATAGTACCATCACCCAGGGACTTCAATGCAGGAGCCTTTTGGGGGATATATTAACCATAGCAACAATAGCAGCAGCAGCAGCAGCAGCAGCAGCAGCAGCAGCAGCAGCAGCAGCAAAACTCATATATGGGCCAAAGAATGAAAACTCAATGGAGGAAGCCAGTAAGCCAAAGTAGCTTACTATGGGGATGGTAGGAGGTCACGAGAAACCTCCAGGTATGGGGCAGTTGAGTGACCCCAGAATAGGTTCTGAGAAATCCCCTATATGAGGGGACCAACTGACCCTAGGGAATCTATGGACTTGCACTTCCTATAGGGGAAACTGAGCAGCTCGGAAAGACTGATCCATAGGAGACCCCTCGTATCTTGGGGAGGAAGAAAAGATTAAATGTGTTAATTTTTTTTCCTGTAGCTGTATGCTTTCTGTGTTACCTGAACTTAAGATGTGTGCCCGTGAATGTGAGGGCCTAGGAATTATACATTCCTGAGAGGCAGGAAACAGATGATAAAGATGGCAGATTCCTGGTTTCTTTCTAACACTCCTGGCCTAGCAGCTTGAGACAAAGGCCTGGTAGGTTTTTCCTTCTGGATGGTCCTTCCCCCTCCCCCTCCCACCCTGGCCCCAGCTCAGTCGACAGTTTCAAGACTGGACCAGAGCTCATGAGCCACTTTGTTGGGTGGGGCTTTTAGGTGGTACAACTGCTTTCTTAATTTTTTTTTTTTTTTCTGAGACAGGGTTTCTCTGTGTAGCCTTGGCTGTCCTGGACTCTCTTTGTAGACTACTTTGATCCACTTGCCTTTGCCTCCTGAGTGCTGGGATTACAGGCATGCACTACCACACCCGGCCATACAGTCAGGTGCTTTAAAGACATCTCTTTCCCTTGTAAATAATCACTCACCCCACTCCTGTCAATAATGATGGTAAAAACTCATTAATTCACCACATTAGTATTGTTGTGACTTTGGTCTGTTGTGCATTCCTCTTCTGCGATGAGCGTGTGTGTGTGTGTGTGTGTGTGTGTGTGTGTGTGTGTGTGTGTGTG
>OU015748.1:106980088-107080652 GCA_907169655.1 Acomys percivali
TCTCTCTCTCTCTCTCTCTCTCTCTCTCTCTCTCTCTCTCTCTCTCTCTCTCTCTCTCTCTCTCTCTCTCTCTCTCCATAAAAGAAATAAAATCCTTTAGGAGTGGGGGAAAAAAAAAGTTTCTCTGTCTAGTCCTGGCTGTACTGGAACTCGCTTTGTAGACCAGGCTGGCCTCAAACTAACTGAGATATACCCAGCTCTGCCTCTCAAGTGCAGGGATCAAAGGCATGTGCCACTACACCCAGCAACACATTTCTTGTTTTAATACAAGACCCAGCTCTGGGTCATGATAGGACTAAATCCTAAACACCCACTGCATAATCTACAATGCATTCTTTTTTCTTTTTTGGTTTCTCAAGACAGGGTTTCTCTGCGTGGTCCTGGCTGTCTTGAACTTGTTTTGTAGACTAGGCTGGCCTCAAACTCAGAGTCTCATCTGCCTCTGCTCCCAGAGTCCTGGGATTACAGGCCTGCGCCACCATTCCCAGACTCTACAATGCATTTTCATACTCTAACCTACATCACAGCACCATGGCATGTTGCAGAGCTTTAGAAACAGGTCAGAGCTGAAACTAGTTCCCAACCACCAAAGGTTCCTACTTGCATGGTTAGTTTAAGAGGATAACAAACAAAATCTGGGGTGTGTGATGTGTTCTTGTGATCTCAGCATTTATTGTTCTGAATTAAGAAGTTAGAGATTCCCCAGGACAGCCTGTGCAAGGTAGTGAGGCATTGTCTCAGCAAACAAATGAAATGGGAGTGAAAATATGAGTAGTTACTACTGGGGTTGCATCAATTTTGTCACTTCTAGGTGGCAATGGCACACACCTTTAATCCTAGTACTTGGAGAGGCAGAGGCAGGCAGATTTCTGGGCTTGAGGCCAGCCTGGTCTAGAGAGTGAGTTCCAGGAAAGCTGATTTCCACCTTCATTTCTCCCAGCATCCTAATTAAACAGGTGTCGCTACATTCTAAGTATCAGTCATAGACAAGGGATGAGCTATACTGCAGTTTGGCTTAGGGTTGAGTTAGAGGTGTCCTGGGAGCAAGGATGTGAGTTGAACAGAGGCACTCTAGTGCCTCTCCCCTCTCTTCCTTCTGCCCCTTGGCCCACCACCCACTGGCTCATCAGCTAGCACAGAAGCAGTGAGAATTCTCAGTCATCCAGTGCTCCACTGGTTTCTTGCCCAGGCTGAAGTTGTACAGGGTCAACTCCTGATGCTCCTGTGGCTTCTGGTCCATGGGGTACCACATGTGGTGTGCATGTAAGCAAGTACTCCTGGCTGTGTACTCTGCTCGCAGCATCCTTCTTCCTCTGGGTTCAGCACCACTCTAAGTTCCTACTCACTGCCCCCTGCCTTCCATATTACCATGCCTCTTTTGTAGGCTCCACCATAGAATCCAATAGCTTTTGTAGGATTGCTTGGCTATATGACTACTCCTAGTAGTCGCCTGTCCTGGTCACCGGCCTTTCTTGTGCCGTCTTTGCTGCCTCAGACACACACAGCCCTTTAACTTTGGATCTGTGACTGAATGAGAACTGGTGAGTGATCTAAGGTGTCCTTCCCGTATTTATCAGTACCTTGGTGTGATTTCTTGTCTGTTGCTCACAGCCACTGGCTTCCATGCTACCTGCAGGCGGATCAGCTCTCTGAAGCAGCACTGCAGCTGAAGTGCAAGAACATCACTTACCAAGTAAAGGTCCCTAGCAGGTATTAAGCAGACCTGCCACATGAGCTTTTGATGAGTAGGTTGCAGCTCTACTGGTGAGCTGCATCCTCAGTATGAGATCTGTTGTCTTGAGGCTGGGAAGTTCAGCAAAGCAGTGATACCAATACAGGCGGCCAGCAGTGGCCGTGCCAGAACCAGCACACCTATCCTCAGTTCTTTGAGGTACAAGACCTCTGTAACATCAGCCACAGCACCTCTTCCCACTCATTCCTGACTGAAATGCTGCACTGGACCCTGACATCTCTTCTGTACCAAGACTCTCATCCCCTGATAGAATTGAGGATGTGGGCCTTAGTTAGGACTGCTGTCTTGACAGTATCCCAAATCTGAAGTACAGCCTGCCCTTCTTGTCTTTGTCCTTTCATACTTCTGCTCTTGGAAAGCACAGGTCCTCAGGTCCTGCAATCCCTTTCTTTTGGGGGATGTATGCAGATTTAGTGCATACCGCTAAGGGCACCCTGACTTCTGCTGCCTTTTATGACCAACACCCCACTCTGTACACGCTATCGTGCACGTTCTCAAACTCCACTTGTAGCAGGCTGTCTAGCTCAGGAAGTGGCACAAGGTTGGGAAGGTAATGGACAAGCCAATTATCAAGCAGCAAAAAGAGAGTTGTAAATATGGCCAGAAGCCACAACAGCCCCATGGCTGCATCCTGGATTCTCTGGGAACATATCTTGGTCCTTACTCCAGGCACTTAGGAATCTTACCATTGCCCAGGTGCTTTGTTCCTTATAAAGGAGGCACAGCTGCCTTTTGTTCTCTTGTGATGAGCCAAGCTGTTAACCATCACAACAGAGCAGTGGTTCTCAACCTAATGCTGCAACCGTGTAATATAGTTCCACATGCTGTGGTGATGGCCCCCATACACACCATAAAACTAGCTTGTTGCTACTTCATAACTGTAATTCTGCTGTTATAAACTGTATGTGTCCCCCATGAAGGGTCATTTGACAGCCCCAAAGGGGGTCACAATCCACAGGTTAAGAGCCACTGTGCTAGAGGATGAAGGTGGGACAAGGGAAGAACAGGCTGGGCAGGCTAGCCTCCATGGCTTCTGGCCCTCCTGTTTGCAGAAAATGAGGGGCTGATGGAAAGTAATGTTATGGCAGCAAGTGCCACTGGGAAGTGGGGCAACAAACGGATGTGGGAGAAAGGTAGCTGGAGTCTATGTAATCTTTAGACCAAGTCTAAGGCCACTCAGTGACTAGGGAGGCCATACTCACAGCCTGGGGACTTCTTAGATCTGGCCACGGAAGGTTGAGAAACTTTGTTACTGTCAGATAACTACTGTGGGATCTACAGAATGATCCAGGTGCTTTTCAAATGGAAATCACTGTCTTCATTTACCTTTACATCTTATGTCAAGCCCGCCCCAAACTCATTTTGGTGGGGATATGGAGAATGGTATTCTCCTTATGCCAGAGGCCTGTGGTTAGGATGGGCCGGCCACATGAAAAATTAAAGAATGAGGCTTGTGCCTTCCAATGATTGGTATTTATGTGGTAGGCATTGCTGTTCCCACTGCACAGGCCAAGTCATTAGTCCTCCCCAGGGTCTTCAGATTCAACTGTTTTCATGCTACAAGAATGTAAGCTGTATCAAGTTAAGTGTGGCATTGCACTGTACTGCTGTACATACTTGCTCTGAGCTGCACCTCTGCATGTTTGCACTTGATAGTCTACTGATGGCCAGTACAGATTTATTGTTTTAGAAACCTCAAACTGCCCCTATATCATGGGGTAAAATATATAATGCATCTGGATACTGCCTCAGACACAGAACTTCAAAGCACTATAGCAATGAGTTAGGTCTATACCTGAGCCCTACTGGCTCCATAGGAGCCTATATAACTCAAACACTTTTGTGAGGATAATTCTAGAAAACAGGAGCCTTTGCAGTCAGCCAGTGTAAGTCCATTAAGAGGAGTTAAATTAGAGCATTTTTCTGACACTTCTTCCTTTCTTTGTCGGGGGGGTAGTAGCTATGTCATAGGGAAGAATTTTTCAATACCCAGCTCCTCCCCAAGAGTGCCAAATGGGCAGCACCTTGAGCTGCAGTCCCAACAACTATCACTAGGGGGAGCCACAGATTACAGGCAGTGAAACCCGCAAAGAACCAAACTCACAGGGAGTGATTTAATAGGCAGTTTTCGTCGTTTTTTGGATCTTAGTTGCAGGATAACATGTATAAATTCAACGCCACTGAAAAAATATATAAACCATAATTAATATATTCATACTTCTTTTAAAAACCCACAACTCTTACAATTTTAACATGCATTTAAAGGAGGGCCTGGAGAAATGGCCCAAGAGCTAAATGGCTAAGAACACTGGCTGATTCCCAGAGGACCTTCTACAGGTGCTTGGCACACATTTAGTACACAGTCATAAGCTGCAGACACAATTTTCAGATACACAGAATGAAACAAAATAAATTGTTTTTAAAGAGTACAGTCTACTACAACCCCACCAGCATGGTCAGCGTAAAGGATGATTCCAGATGCTGGTGAGGCTGTCAATCAACAGGACTCCCATTTATGGGTAATAGTAGGAATACAAAATGGTGCACAAAAGGCAGTTTAACAGTTGCTTACAACAAAGCAACACCCTTACCACACGACACACTGATCTGAAAACTTCTGCCTACAGAAGCCTGCACACTATTTACAGCAGCTCTAGTTATAACTGCCCAAACTAGAAGCAATTAAAATGTCCTTTGGCGAACAAGGAGCAGGAAAATCTGGGCGTACCTAGACAAAGACATGAGCTGTGTAGTCATAAATACATGAAAAGAACCATAAATGTGCATTACTAAACTGGAAAAAGCCAACCTGAAATGGCTATATACTGTATGACTAACTTGTTGACACTTTGGAAAAGGCAAAAGTATGAAAATGATAAAAAGATCAGTGGCTATCACATTTTGTAAGGAAGGGGAGAAGCAGTTGGCACAGATGTTTTAGGGTAGCAGACTGTCTTGTAAGACACAGCAATGGGGGTGCACAGGCACCATAAATTTGTGCAAACCCATGAAGTGTGCAGTACCAGAACCAAACCTGATGTAGACCACAGACATGATGGGTGATTATGACATATCGTGTAAGGTCATCACTCACAACAAATGCTGCTCCAGTCGGGACACCAGTAGTGAGGCAGGCTGCACATGTGTGGAGAATGCAGACACATAGGAGCACACCTTCTGTTCAATACTACAGTGAACATAAAACCGCTTAAAAAAAAACCTACTACAACACACACACACACTCACTCACCTTAGAGGCTGCAGGAGCTGAAAGGCATAGTCAGCCATGGCACTGCATAAGTCAGGAAAGTGCCAGCAGGAGGGACTGACCAGTGGATCAGTTTAAGGAAAGAAAGAGTCACAACTGAAGCTGTGCTCAGGTACCATCAGGAAACGGAAAGGGAACAAAAGAACAAAAGGCAAGTGACAAACATCTGCTGTCAGGAAAACATTTCTCTCAAGATACATATTTTTCAAGTTTTATGGCTTAGTCTTTGACATCTGAAATGTATCAATTTCATCCAGGTTACCAATGAGAGACACCATCAAGCTCAAAACCATCATTTCTATCCAGGTCTTGTCCAGCTGCCTGAGCACAGTGCCATGACTGACATAGCACATGGACTCACACTCATACCACCATCCAGGTGGGTGAGATGACAAGTGGACTGCACTGCTTTATACAGCCATTAAAGCAAAATTAACCTGCCATTTCTGCAGGCCCAAATTGATGAGCACACAAGAACTCATTATAATTGCTTACTTCCAATTCAAAATACTACTTCCAATATTTTGTTTTCTTTTTTAAAAAAGGCCACTAACATTACATTATACTTTTACAACCCTTAAAATTAATGCTGACTGGGAACATGCCCTCATGTCAACTTCAGAAAGTCAGAATGGCCCCACAGGAGGCAGAGGAGAATTCAGGGTTTGGTTTCAGGCTCTGCTGCCAAGGACCATGTAAGCTTCAGCAGGCCAGGGAGCAAAGGGATCAGGACCTACGGTGGCCTCCTGGGGGTACAGCCAAGGTCCCCTTTGGGAGGCCCATCTTGGAGAAGGAAGAGACACATTCACTTAGAGTAAATGAAAAAGGACACAAGGTTAAAATGAAGTTTATTACGTTTTTTTTTTTTTTTAATTTTTTTTTTTTTTGATTTTTGTTTTTTTAAATAAAACTGTTTGTAAAACAGCTATTTTATCCCCACGGCAGAGTGACCCCTGAAAGATGCACATATCCCTTCTTAAGGCCTTAACAAGATTTTTTTTTGTATTTTTTCTTTTTTTAAAACTCATATATTTAAAAATTATACAATTTACAAAACAAAAACAATACAACATAAAGATTCACGTATCATGGGCCATATATCTAACAAGCCCCCCCTTTTCCATTATAAAAGTGAAAGCAATAAAGAGTGTTAAGGGAAGTGGTTCTGGTCAGCCTAACCTACCCACACGTTCACACTGCTGTTCTCTCCCAGACCGTGCTTGCTTCAGCAGGGAGGCTCCACGAAACCTGTGGGTAGCCACAGGTCCCAGCTACATGGAATGTGCTGAGGAAAGGGCTCCAGAGACAAGCCATTCCTCAAGTATACCTGTTGCTGTGGGGTTACTCTACCTACTTGGTGGAGCCACAGTGATCCAGGACACAGCCATGACCTTGGGGCATCTGCCAATTTCACCACCCCCCTACCAAAAAAAAGAAAAGAAAAGAAGAAAAAAAAGGAAAATAATTAAAAATAAATAAATAGTGTTTCTGGAAAGGAAAAAATTTATTTGTGTTTAAACATCATTCCCGCACTTTTGAAAATGAGCATCCCCAATCTGTCCCTCCCCTTGCTTCCCCAATGAGAACAATTCTGACCAGGGGAAGGTGGTTGTCATCTGTCTGCTTTTTCGGTCGTGGGTCTAGTGTTCACTGAATTGTTGTGAGACTTGCTAAAGAGCAAAGCCACACCCCATCCTTTATGAGATGAGTTTGTTCAGTTCAATTTCACATTTAAATTTCATTGTCATTGGAACAAATTTTGAGTTAACTAGATAGTTTTAAAATAGAATCAAAAGGGATAGCGCACCTTTCATTTAAACAAAGTCTTTCCAGACTAAAAATAGATTTATATATATATATTTTTTATCCCTCCCTTTTAACCCCCCCCTTCCCCATCAACCCACCCCTCCCCCCTCCCCCACATTGTCACTATGGAGATTGTGTCCATGGAAACAGCCATTCCAACATCTTGTGTCTTTCTTTCCTGTGGTGTCACCAGTTTGAGTGTGATGTGAGAACATAGGAAGGAAGTGCTGGCATGGGCAGGCGCAGCAGGGGGGGGTGCAGGGCAGGGCAGAGTAGGGTGTGGCTGCACAGCAGGAAGATTCCATCCATCGTGTGTGTCCACCACCTTCTCATCTCCACAGTCTCACCTGGAAAACAAGTAGTAGATCCTGGGTGCTGGGAAGGTCTATATGGTCTCATGCAGCTGTGGTAGCAATGGGAGGACATATATGGCTCTCAACAGGCATCTTACATTCAGAGCTTTCTGTAATGGAGATGGATGCTGATTCTGAACACATCCAAATAGGGGTTAACACAGCAGTGATCCAAGCTAATGGGACTATCATGGACGGGCTGGAACAGGAAAGGACTCCTTGACCTCTGTGGCTGGGTCTTGCTTCAGAGTACTGTGTATCTTTGCCAGCCCAGTAAGCACTGAGGGTCTGTACCTGGCTCAACAACTTGTGGCAAGGCTCAGTCCTCATAAAAGTGGCTAAGAGTATCTTGTCAATGGAACCTAGAGCACCCACCCAAATTATGGAAGGAGCAGCTCACAACTAGGTCTCATCTGTCTCTAGTTGAGTCTGTTATTCATGTAAATAACACTTCTTGGAGCCTCTGGTGGGGAGGTGGGACGGGCTCTAGCCCATTTTCTGGGGCTTACATCGAGCTGGAGGTTTTAATTCTGCTAGCTTAGCTCCCCAGAAGTCTAAGGTGCTCAAGAGGGCTCTGTCCTTCTCTCTTCCACTATTTCAGGTTTCAGGAGGTTGTTCTTTTGTTTGTTTTGTTTTCAAGACAGGGTCTCTCTGTGTAGCCCTGGATGTCCTGGACTCACTTTGTAGACCAGGCTGGCCTTGAACTCAAATCGACCTGCCTGCCCCTGGCTCCCTAGTGCTGGGATTAAAGGCATGCGCGCCACCATGCCTGGCCAGGAGGTTGTTCTTATGACCCATGTAGGGAAAATGGATTGTTCAAGGGACTCTGAGGAGTGTCTCATGGTCTGCCTTACATCAGAAGGGATCAGGGAGACAAAATAGTTTCCAAGGAATTAGTTCAGAAAATTTACACCAAAAGCCAATGTTGATGGCAACTCACTCTCATTCTTGCTTTCGCCAATCACTGCACTGTCTCTATCTGTGTCTCTTGGGATTTCTTGTTTTTTCCCTCAAGTCTCTCCTTTTCTCACTGCCAACAGATAAAGTTCAGGAAAAGCTAGGCCCACTGCCTCATACCTGCTTCTGCAAAGCTTACCAATAAACAACAGCTATGAAGGAGCTAGGAATGTACCATTCATAAGCATACATATACACGCCTGCCCTTTGCTTTAGAGAAAACAGCAGGAAGGAGGAAGATACTTTGCAGAGGCAGGTATCTATCTATACATATAGTAACCCACACTGCAACCCAGACTTCAGCTCTGGGAATGCAAGTGTTTTATGATGGCACAGGGTACCTTGAATCTGTCTTTAAGATGAGGAAGCTCAAGTTCAGGGAGGTGACACTTGCAGCCCAAAGCATGTGGCTAGTTCAATGCAGAATTAGGCTTTACAGCTACCTGAGCCTTTATTAACTCTGGGTTTCCAGGGACTGTGTTTCATTGCACGAGACATGGCTGAGAGGAGGTAGCTGGGCCTCAGACCTATGTCAAGCAAGTTCTCTGCCATTCCAACCTGAAGATAGTCAACATTCTCTCTAAATCTCACTAAGCATATGGCTACTGTCTATAATCACAGCACTTGGGGGAGTAAGGAAGGGAATGCTGAAAAACCAAACTGTTTAGCACCAAGAATGGTGACGTGACAAAGGTAGCTCAGTAGCAGAGCTCTTGCCTGGGACTTGGGGTTCTATCTCCACAACCACAAAACAGTGAGCTTCTTGATGTTCAGCAGGTAGAGCACTGCACTTTCCTCTCTGGACTCGCCCCACGTACCCTGGGCCTGAACCTGAGAGGGTTTCTTTTGTATCCTTCTACACCAAACTTTCAGCCTGACTCTCCTAACTACAGCAATTACCACTCAGCTCAACTATGCCTGATTCAGAGGCAGTCTCCTCTCTGATGGACATGTATGATCCCTACCTAGAGCAAGGAGTCGAGAAAAACCTAATTCTGACTCAGTATCAACTTAGGACATAAGGGAAATGTGATAAACTAAGGGGCTCCTTTTGGAGGTGTAACCCTAGCAGCACTTCCCTGTATGAATTTAGGATTGAGGTGACACTTTTTCTTTTTCTTTTTTTTTTGAGGTGACACTTTTTCATCTGTAGATGGGCTGCATGTTGCTCAGAGGAATCAGGGAGGATGCCATCCCTTTCTTTCCATGGCTGCTCTGTGCAGGGCATGTGTGTAGGTGGTATTCCTAGCACTCAGGACAGAGCATTACTTCAAATGGTTTCTATTCCCTGTCTACTGCATCTCAGGACCCAGCAAAGAAGCCATGTACAGGATCCCCTGCCCAAACCTGCAATGAAGCCAGAGAGTAACAATCTTAACACCACAGGCCTACTATGATGCTTTCTCATCCCCAGAAATGGGTGGGAGGTGGCCTACTGAACAACTGTTCAGGAACTTACTTATCCTACATTCTTAGCCCGGCAGAGACAAGTGCACACCCTCCACATGCTGGAGCAGCATCTTCTAGCTCTGGGTATTTCATTCTACACAGAGCAGTTGTAGCTCTCACAAACACCCAGCTGGGTAGGTAGCATGCAGCGGCCAGTGTGCTCAGTATTTGCTGAGGGCTTGCCAAATCCTCCTGAGATCATTACTATTCTTTCTGCTTTTACACAGGAAACAGAACCATAGAGATATCAACTGGCTTTAACCTCAGCTACACAGCCCTTTCCTCACAATTCTGTGTGGGAAAATGGGGTACCAGTAGGTCAGGACAGCACCTTCACTGTCCTTTCCCTGGCCGTGTAGGTCCTCACTAATGGTGGCTCTCCATCCTGAGCATGAGGACAGTAGTAGGCTTTTGTCCCTGACCACTGAGACTTAGCAAATGTTTGGCACTTGAAGGACACTGACTAAACTCAGACAAACTGAACAGACAAACCAAGAAAATAATTTTACATTGTGGGAAGAGTTTACACAAAGAATATTCCAGATATTAAGATTGGGTCTTTCCTTTTATTCAACAGGTAACTGTTACAACCTCAACAGATTTGAGGCCCACCCCAACATGATGGTCAGGTCTATTATGGCTAGATACCAGTAGAGAAGGACAGAGGTAAGACTCACCATTCTACTCAAAGTCCAGGGCTGGAGGTGGAAGAGCCCAAGAGTGAGTAGTAATGATGACCAAGGCACCCAACAGATGAGTCACCAAGGTCCAGATGTCTAAAACTTGGGCTAGAATTCAGGACAAAACTAAATCCCAAATGAACTGGTTTTCATGTCAGCCAAGCCTTCCAGGACACCCTTCAGGACTCCATCTCATGCCCCCCTTAGAGTTTGACTCTAACCATCAGGGCCTATAAAGACACTGACATAGACTACAGAGCCTGCTTAGGCACAGTGGCATTCAAACCCATGAATCCCACTGAAGGGCAAATGTAAATGGTTCTCTAAAACCCACATATATAGTCACCTACTTTGTCTTGAGAGTCACAGCGCTATACCAGGAAGGAAAAAGACGCAGCCAGTAAGGACCAGTAGCTTCTAGACATGTAGAGCTGACAATGCCTTTTTGTCAGTCCAAAGTCTTCCTAAGTTTGGGTGTCCAAAGAACAAGAAAAATGGTGCCCATCACTTTTCATGCTCTGTTCTGCGGCAGGTGTTGCCAACCCTGCTCCCTGGAAGAGGCTGGCAAAGAAAAAAGGAACTACAGCAAAGTACTCAGCATCCCCACCAGGGAGCCCCAGTCTGAATCCAGACCTATGCCACAACAGGTGTGCAAGCAGCTTTCTCTGACGTTAGTAAATGAACCACCAATTAAACAAACATTTTCTTGGAGGAGGAGAACCAACCAGTTGTAACCAGGGAAGCTGTAAGAACAGAGGACCCCCATTTCGATAAAGACCCCTCAGAGAATACTTCAGACAGCTAGTACCTCTGCCATTGTATACAGAAGGCCTCATGCCATGTCAGGTCTGTGGCCCCCCCGCCCCCCCACCTTTTGAGACAGCGTTTCTCTATGTTATCTTGGCTGTCCTGGACTCGCTTTGTAGACCAGGCTGGCCTCAAACTCACAGGGATCCACCTGCCTCTGCCTCCCTGAGTGCTGGGATTAAAGGCGAGCGCCACCATGCCCACCTCAGCTCTGTTCTCTTTATACCCTACTTTTTCTCATCCCTCAGTGACAGAGCAGGGCAGAGAGGATGAACCAAGCTTCCAGGACCCATGTGCTCCAAGCTGCATTCTTATGGCTGCATGAGGACACTTGCCACCATTAGCTTAATCCCTCAACACTGTTAACAACAGAATTAAACACAATGATGAAATCCAGCAAATTTCTGAAATTTCTTTCTCTTTGTGCTTTTTTAAAAAAGGAATTCTTGAGGCCAGCCTGGTCTACAAAGTGAGTCTAGGACAGCCAAGGCTACAGAGAAACCCTGTCTCGAAAAACCAAAAAAAAATAAAAAAATAAAAAATAAAATAAAATAAAATAAAAATAAAAAAGGAATTCTTAGTTGGGCACGGTGGCACACAACTTTAATCCCAGCACTCAGGGAGGCAGAGGCAGGTAGATCTCTGATAGTTTGAGGCCAGCTTGCTCTACCAAGTGAGTCCAGGACAGCCAGGGATACACGGCTACACAGAAAAACCCTGTCTCAAAAAACAAAACAAAACAAAAAAATCTTTACAGTAGTAGGGTGGGTTTACAAATAATAAAATTTGGGGAATATTCTGTTGCTTTTTTCCCCCCAGAAGAAAACATGATATATAATAAGCCTTACCAAAATGTTGTTTAAAAAAAAGAAAGAAGTGACCACTGGTTAGAGCCTCCTCTAAGACAGAGTCAAAAGAGCAGGCTGCTGGCACAAGATCCTCACCCATAGGGTCGTCCTACAAGCTCTGCCTTTAGGATACCACTCAAAGGCTCATTTGTCAGCTCTTCACTAAAGGGCTAACTTTAGTTGCCCTGACTCCAATTGGTAGCGGATGGTTCTGAAGCCTCTACCACCTTCCTGCAGACATCCAGGAAGCTAAATAACAAGGGAAGCTACTCTGTTCTACTTTATTAATCCACAGGCCTAAGTGTTGTCGGTGCAGCCTGGAGCCATAAGAGACCAGAGACCAGGACACACATGGAGCTGGGTGAGGAGGTGGTGGGAGCTCAGCAGGCCCCAACTCACCTGTGCTTGCTGTCCATTCCCACGTGCACACTGCCCCCCTCACCCCCGCTCCGACTGCTCTGTGCTGAGGCTGCCTTTCGCGGTCTTGTTCTGCAAGGGGGGGAGAGGGCATGGAAGGGGAGGCTGATGCCGGCCAAAGCCAAGAGACAAGACAAGAGGGTCAGAACAGGAAATACGAAGTGTGAGAACCAGGGAGGGTAGATGGAAGGACAGGAATGTCACATGGAAAAGGAAATAAAAAAGGAGAATCAGTACTGAATGACAAACAAGAGAAACCCAGACTGGGCTTTCTGAGGTAAAATGTGATCGTAAGTAAAAATAAAGAAATACTGTCTGATCCTAAGATCCATCTCTAAAAATTATTCTTAAAAGAAAGCATAATCTCTCAGGAGCATTCTGAGGACAGTCCTCTACAGATGACTTTTTTAGTATTTTACTTTAGTATTTAAGTATTTAGTCCCCTATTTGGGGACTCAGTGGTCAATGACCACCAGGTGTCAGTGTGACCTCAGTTATACAGGTCCTAGTGCAGAGTGGGCAGAAGGCTCCACTCTGGCCCTCCTCCATCCCATCCTACCCACTTCCGTGTGCAGTACCCATTCTTAAAGGAAGTGACCACTGAACACAGTGGTGGCAGCCCATCACCTATGCACTGCTGGGCCACTTCTGCTGCACTACGTGAGAGACAATGATCTGGAGTTGGCTCTGCTTCCTAGTCTAGACCAGGAATGTTTCTAGACCAGGCCTTGCACCAAGTTATAAATTGATCCACGAACTAGATGGAGTTCTACTAAACTCAGAAAGAAAGCTGTGATAGTGTCATTGAGTCTGATCTTCATTTGTTTGTTTAGAGTTTCTCTTGTAGCCCTGGCTGTCCTGGAACTCGTTCTGTAGACCAGGCTGTTCTCGAACTCACAGAGATCCGCCTGCCTCTGCCTCCTGAGTGCTGGGATTAAAGGCAGGCACCACCACTTCCTAGCTGAGTCTGATCTTTTAATTTCTCATAATAAACAGATATTCCCTCAAAAACCCATACCTCTTCCCGACCTACCATGAAGGGTGTGGGCCCGTACCCCAGGGGTTCCTTTCAGTTCAGTGACCCTCCACCTTCCAAAGGCCAAAAGGTTATAGCTAGAAGTATCTGTTGGGACAAGCATGGGTGAAGTTGTCCAATGCCTGGGGCTTGCCCCCATTCCCCAACTACACAGCCAGTCCGACTGAGAGTGCTGCGGTCCGTGACTCACCTTGTGCTTGGGGCACCTCACCGAGAAGTTCTCTTCATGCAGCAAACAATCTACAAAACAAGACAGTCCGATGAGACTATGCTTAACAAAATATAGCTATACTGGCTGGACTGATGGATATGAACCTAAGAAGCCACAAACTGATTTATTTCCTTTCTAAATCCCAAATGTACACATGCAATACTTTTTCTTAATATGAAAAAACTGACAGTACTTGTGGAAAAGCTAGATGCCACTGGGCATGTGCATTTTCTGCAGCTTTGTCATGTTTAGTGGCTTCTCCAGGAAACTGCCATGAAGTGTTAACATGGTGGCTGGAGTGGAGACCTTGTCCTGCTAGCTTTCTTCCCCTTGCAGATAAAGGATTTCCAGGAGTTTTGAATCTGCCTGGATTTCAAGTCACTGGACACTCAACATTATTTGGATCTGTGCTTTAGACACAATTATTTTTCTCTTGTTCTCTGCTTCTTTGATTACACTGTATTTCCTAATGGGAAATAATCTATGGTACAAAAGAAAACAAAACTAGCACTTTAAAATGGCTGATGATATAGGTAAATAACCATGGTATCTGATAGAAAAATCACCAACAGCCAAGATATACATGTTATATATATTTAAGTCTTAAAAGAACTCCACACAAATGTATTAGTGGCTCTCTTCTTGTAGGAAGAAAACAGGTGATTTCTATTAAAACTCTTTTCTCTATATTTTCCAAAGTGACAATATTTAACAATCAAATCTAATCTCCAAAATAGTGTTTCCCACAGGATTGATGCAGAGCCTCTTTAAGAACCACCTGAAATACAGCGACCCTTTTGTCTGCTGTACAGAGAGCCTAGTATTCTAGACAGGAAGGTGACCAGGCCTGGAACCCCTGCTGTCACCCGCATCCCACAGCCCCAGAGAGACAAGGAAGACACTCCTGCTACAATCACACAATCCACACTGAACAATTCAGAGGGAAAGTAAAGTCCCACAAGGATGATTTTAATCCCTGGAGAAAAAAATGATGAGTTCCAACTGTTAACATGGGGACAGCAAGAGCATGTGTGCCTTCAGGAGGTCCAGCTTCAAGGCACCAGGGTAGTGTGTGGAACAGGCAGATAAATCTATTAATGAATTTACTCTGTACATCACAGCTTTGACAGACTGACAGCCAGGTCACTGCTGTCAGAATGTTAGTAAATATTGACCATACTTCTCAGAGAGCTCTCATGCACCACAGCCAAGAGTCAGCCATGGCACTCACCTTATTAAGCTTACTATTTAACCAGTTTACAATGAGATCCAGATTAGCAGCCTGTAGAGCCACAGATTTCAAGTGTAATAGTACATATGAAGCAGAGAAACACACAAATGAAAACTCATGTCCTCGGGATCCTAAATAAATCAGTTAAGACAACTGTGGCTCACTTCAATATTATCTGTTTCTGGAGTCTCAGATCACGCCATTTACAGGGTAGACTTTCTCAGATCAAGGCCCAAGAACTCTGCCAGTTGTCACTAACCTCCAGGCCTCTCCTCCAACATGAAACAAGCATAGCAGTAAACAAAATGTGTTAATTTAAAACCCACAAGTACACAGCATGACCAAGATTCCTGCTGCTCCAATCTGCCAGTCAGTTTCTCAACAGCAGGAGACAGACAACTGGAGCTCTCGGGGAAGCATTCTTTCCTCACCTGAGCTCCAGCGGCACTCATTGTACTACCAGTCTCTAGGTCCAGTCAAACATGGCACCTGTGAAGCTTGATCACCATACTATCACACCGTTTACAAAACCACTGGCTACAGGGACCATATATCAGCTGCAAAAGGCACCATCAAAAAGGCACAGGTGGTCCATTTACTCTCAGTTGTGACAGGCCACTGATAAAATGTTTCCTAAAGTTAGAAAATATCCTTTCTGAGTTAAATAAATGAATGTATGTAAATAAAAGAATGTAAGTATACATTACTTCTGGAATTACTTCTGGAGATGAAAGTCTTCTAAAGAAGTCTTACAGAACATGCCCACCTGTACCATAGCAGCACTCTTACAGACAATTGCTCTTTTCTGTTCTCATACAAATCTGTGAATCATCAGGAGCTCTTAGCAGAAGTCAGAACATATGCAGACAGCTCAGAAGCTAGAAGAGCAAAGAGGAGATTCTCTATCTAACCCTGGTGTTACTGAGGTAAGGGAAAGAGTACAAAGAAGTACAGGGAAATCCCATCTGAGGACTCTGGCAGGTGCCTGGTCCCCACAAAGTCAGCCAGCAAGTCACCTGATTTGCTTTTTCTAAGGCTCTGGAACTACCTTGAAGTCCACAGGGCGTGGTCAGAATTCCTATAGGGTAAATACCAAAGCAACAACTGGTCAGATCACCACATGAGCTAGAAAAGACTCACAAGGTGGTCCAGTCAACGATATGGTTTCCAGAGACAAATGTCACCACACACTACCTCTAGGAGAGAATACTACTTTTATTACCTTCGAAGCTTAAAGGACAGTGTGACTTTGCTCCAGAGAACTCAGGAACAACATGCACAGAGAACTCAGGTGGAATGCAGATACGGACAAGGTGGAAGAGGGGTCTAACATGTCCTTTGGATTCCTGGGTACTAGACAAGGTTACCACTCAGTTGCAATCTACCTCAGCAATGTCACCCACACAGAGGTAGAGATGGACACTCGTGAAGCACACAAAGGGGACTAACATGCCCTAGAAATGACTTGTCAGTGCTGAGAGCTCCTCCCAGGAGAGGCCAGACCCTTGTGTGTTGTCATGACCCACCGTGGCTCCCACCTCACTAGTCAAACATCAAAATGTGCAGCAGAAAGTGAAATTCCCAGCTGTGTTTTCCCTCCAGGCAAGGTTCTTTATACACAGTGGAATTATTAATGAGCTACCACATCCTTATTCCTTGTCTTAATTGTTGTGTTCTTTGTAGTAATACATTAAACATTTTCCCAGAATCAAAACTCATGTTCTTGTTACTGGACCCTCTATCTGGAGCCAAACTCTCCTTAATTTAACCACCAACACAGAAAATCTAATGATGATGTCAGAAAGGTGGGACTACATCAGGTGGGGAAACTGCAGGAGTCACAGAACCTCCTACAACAAAATTCTATTTCCCTGGAGACATCCCAGCAATGAAAGTTTTTTCTGAAGTACACACACAATCCCACTATCTATATTTTCAAGTACTCAATGGTCACACGTGGCTGCAGCTACCACTACAGAGCATTGCCACTACTATGGAACATTCCAGTGAGGAGTGTGTTTTACCCTGAGAAACTGTACCAGAAAGTAGACTTGGAGGCAGGAACAGCACCCCAGGGGCCTTTATGTTGTGAACCTGGAGTGAGTATGGCTACCTGACTAGGTATGTAAGCTTCTGTTTCTGACCAGTTTGTGTGGGAGACCACTGCTCATCCAGCCACCAACTGGGACAGTAACTACTGTACAATTCCCAAACCGCCCCCCCCCCAACTTAACACTTGGGAATGCCCATTTAAGGGAAGCGTCAAATGAAGGAAACCAGATGTTCTGATGTAACTACAAGCAACACAATCAACATGTAGATGCTTGACTCAAGAAGACTTAGCCAGAGCACAAGCCAGGGTGACAGTTCAAACAACACGAAAACTTGTTAAGAGGGAGAGTGAGGCCAAGCATGGAGGTGCGTGGCTACACTCTCAGCACTTAGGAGGCAGAGAAGGTGAAGAGCAGTTCAAGGTTATCCCTGAAAGGAGTGAATTTGAGGCATGGACGGGTTACATGAGAACCTATCTATGGAGGGGAGGAGAATAAAAGTAGAGGTAGAGAGGGAAGGAGAGAGAAGGGGGGAGAGAAAGATGAGAAAATGACAATTTAAAACCCAAATCCCTTGAAATAATGGTTTGAGGCTCTTTACTTCCTACCTATCCCCGCAGTCCGTGTCTTGCCATGAAGCAGCTCTTTGGCAACTGCACACAGTTCCTATGTACGACACACATCTTTTTAAACCCTCCATACCATTCTTGTTCTTTTTAGTTCCTCTAATAGAACTTGGAGAAAAGACGTTACAAGAACAGGAAGGGCATGGAGGATGTCAGCCTGACACAAACTAGTCACCAGGGTAAGAGGGAAACTAAATTGAGAGATCAACTTTATTATTATTATTTTTAAATTATTTTTTGGTTTTTTGAGGCAGGGTTTCTCTGTGTAGCCTTGGCTGTCCTGGACTCACTTTGTAGACCAGGCTGTTCTCAAACTCACAGTGATCTGCCTGAGAGATCAACTTATAATATTGGTCTCTGGTAGTGTCTGTGTGGCATTTTCTTGACTAATGACTGACATGGGAAGGCCCAACTCTCCTAAAATGCCACACGTAGGAAAGTGGTCCTGGGTTATACAGAAAAACAAGCTAAGGAGCAGGAGAGATGGCACAGTGGTTAAAAGAACCGGCTGTGATTCCTAGCACCCACATAGTGGCTTATAACCATCTGTAATTCCAGTTACAGGGGATCCGATGCTCTCTTTTGATCTGAGGACACCAGGTATGTACATGGTGCACAGACATGCATGTAGGTAAACATGCATTCATAGAAAATAAAAATAGGTTGAAAAGGGGAAAAGAAAGAAAAAAAGAAAAAGAAAGAAAGCTGAGCAAGCCATTAAAAGCAAACCAGTAAGCAACATTCATTTGTGGTCTGTGCTTCAGTTCCTGCCTCCAGGTTCCTGCCCTTAGCAATGGGCTGCCAGCCGAGGTAGGCTGGTTTTGGTCAGTGTTTATCACAGCAAAAGAGAAACCTAACTAGGACATCACACATGTACTCCCACTGCTGAGGGATGGGGGAAACAGATCAGAGCATCAGTGGGGCTTGCTAGCAGGCAGCCCAGCTCAAAACAACAAAACGGTAAGCTCCAAGTTCAGGGACACCCTGTCTCAAGGGAATGACGTGGAGTGTGATAGAGCACCTGCCACCCCAGTGCCGCACATGCATCGCAACTTCCCCTGAGTCAAAGCAATAGGCTCCACTACAGCATTTTCACATATTATTTTTGATCTGCCCCATTCTCCACTCCATCTGTCTTTTTCTTCCTCTCAATAACCAGTCCTCCACCTTTCATGTCACAAATATTCTATAATTCCTTTTCCCTCCCTGCTAACTACTCCTTCTTTCATAGTCTCCCTTTCAATTGTGATTAACATCCATACATACCGACACACACACACACACACACACACACAATTAGAATATAAGATTTGCATGAGAGAAAATGTAGTATTTGTCTACGTCTGGATTACTTTGCCCAATATAGTTTCCAGTTTCATCCAATTTTCTACAACTTAAGATAACAATACTTTCCAATTCATCTACAGATCAGTGAAAACCCTATCAAAAATTTGTCTTTTTGCAAAAATGAGTAGATTGATGATGAATTTCATATGGAACAAAGAGAGACCCAGTATAGTCAAAATAATCTTGGGGGTGGGGTACTTGGAGAATGAACCCAGGGCCTTGCACATACTAAAGCAAGCATCCTACCATTCTCATTTTTAAAACCCACTGCAAAGCTATAGTAATCATGATAGTGGAATAATGGATAGGGACAAGAAAGCCCATGCATAGTGGTCAACCGACTTCCAACAAAGTGTCCAGATCATATCATTCAATGATGGAAGAATGATCATTCTATAAGCAGAACTAGGACAACTGCATAGCTACTCACAAAACAGATATGAACTGCTACTCCACAAAATAGTCAAAGGCTAACATAAAAACGACACTTTGGATTAAGCATGCATTACTTAAGATGACACCAAAAGAAAAAAATAAGATAAATTAGACTTTACCAAAAGCAAACTTCTTTGTTTGTTTGTTTTCGAGACAGGGTTTCTCTGTGTTGTAGCCCTGGCTATCCTGGACTCGCTTTGAAGACCAGGCTGGCCTCAAACTCAAGAGATCCGCCTGCCTCTGCCTCCCCGAGTGCTGGGATTATAGGTGTGTGCCACCGTGCCTAGCACCAAAAGTAAACTTTTACTGAGCATGTAGCTCAGTTGGTAGAGTACTTTTCTAACATGCATGGTGCCCTGGGTCCTAGCCTCAGTGTTATATAAACTAGGGATGGTGGTGTACACCTGTAATCTCAGCACTATGGAAGCAGAGGCAGGAGGATCAGGAGTTCAAGATCATCTTTGACTAAATAAGCAAGTTTGAAACCACTTGGGCTACATGAGACTTTGTCTCAAAAAACAAAGAACACCTTCAGAAAAGTGAAAGAAAGCTCAAAGAATAGAAGAAAATATTTGTAATTCATGTATCTGGTAAGGGATGCTTAGACTTCCTAGTACTGCACAATAAAGACAAAATAAATAAAACAATTTAACAATGGGCAAAGAACTGAAATAGAAGGTGTACAAATGGCCTATCAGCACATAGAATGGTGCTCAACATCGTTAGAGAAGTAAAAAAATCAAACTACAGCAACACAGCATTTCACACTCACTGGGAAGTCTGCAGTGATAATAAAGACATGTAAATATGTTTGATAAGGATACTTACTGAGAAACTGGAACCCTAATACAGTTGCTGGTGGGAATGTAAAATGTGTATGTACTTTGGAAAACTATATGGCAGTTCCTCCAGAGGTTAAACCTGGAGTTAACATACAAAAGACTTGGATGTGACTGTGCTATGGTACCATGAAAAAGTAGAAACAAACCTCATGCCTGTCCACTGATGAAAGATAAATCCAACACAGCACACTCTTTATAATAAAGTTTGGCAGTGAAAATGAAGAACTAACACATGCTGCTGCTACATAGATGAACCTTAGAAAACTGTAACTGAAAACCCCAGCCACAAAATGTCAACTAGCACATGATTCCATTTATATGAAATGTCTGTAATAGGCACATCTATGGAAACAAAGTGAATCAGTCGCTGCCAAGAGCTGGAGGGAGGGGAAGGTGTAAATGTTTTATAAAGTGATGAAAATCTAAACGTTAAATGACTCCATTGTAGTTTCCTCTCTACATTCTTTCAGAACTTACAAATAGAAGAGATATAAGGGAGATAACAGAAATATACAGAAGAGGAGATAATGAATTTGTATCTTCTAGCTTTCTGGATGCTCTCAAAAAGGATGTGTGGTTCCAACTCACCTGCATCAATGGCACACGGGTAATGGTATCGGAAGGAGCAGCCTTTGTTGTAGCAGCCCAAAGTAGCGCCAGCCTCCTGGCAGTGGGAGCATTTCTGAAAAAGAAGAAATTGGAATGTCAGTAATTCCAGACCAGTGGCTCTCTTACAGGCCTTCCTTTTCCCTCATGTTAGACCTCAGCATGGTTTTTGTGGTTGGAGGAATCTGTAGTGGTAGGATGGGTTGGTCGATCTCTCACCACCACTCGCTGACTACACCATGGAGGAGATCTAGCAGACTGTTTTAAGGCCAGGATCATGAATGACCTCAAATCAAACAACACACTAAAGCAAGTAAGCGATACTCTATAGTATGCGGTAGACACACTAGTGAGTGTGACACCCAGACCTGCCTATTTTACCCGTTCCCATGCTCTACTGGCAAATTCCTCTCTGCTATTATGTGCTGCCTGTAGATCCTGCTTCTATTTCTGCCATAAAAATCTTGTGTAGGAGGAGAGGTAAGGTAGTGGAATTCAGTTCTAGCTCTTCTATTTGTAAGATTTTATTTTTAATTTTGATCTACTTATCCCAAATGTCCAATAGAAGTATATTTTTCTTTCCAGAAAATATGGGTTCTTGTAAGTAAATGGTATTTTTATACATGAATCCTATTTTAAATGTACTAGGAAACCTGCCATGAATTTCTGGCCAAGTGAGATACTATTCTCTAATTGCAGTGCTCCTCCTTCTGTGGTCAGATTTTCTTATTAAAGCAGGGTGCTGTGTGTACTCATCCTGTCCATCCAAGCAACATTACCAAAATGCAACCACATATGGCTCTACCGAAGAAAAATGCAGGCCATGACCCACCAGGAAGACTATGAGAAGACACAGATGCTGGTTCCTATTTCTATGAAAAATAAAATAGGTACTCCTTAAACCCTCACATCTGAGCTGGCTGAGCTCCTGAAATGCTGGCAACTGTGGAGCCTAAATGTTCACCGTTCTGTCAGGATGAAATAGCTATGAATGTGGATTAATGCATTCACCTGGTGGGACTTGCAATGTCCACTGTACAGGTCGGATAGGTAAAGTACAGAGGGTCAGGACCTAGCATTAGGTCACAGCTAAGAATGTCTCTTGGAGACAAATGATGCCAAGACCTTATGACTCCTTCTTAGAAGACCAAAAGCCTTTTGGGTGTCAATAATCAGTAAATGCTTATCATGTATCCTTTCACCTATGAGAAGAAAGCAACGATTTTTTTAGCCTGGAGTAAAGCAAAGACAGTTAAGAGCATTTGCAAAATCTCCAGGTTATCTACAGTCTATGCCTCCTTCAGGAAAAACAGCCTCATCACCAACCAAAGAAACAGGATGGCCAATCTGTAAGTGGCAGACTGTCAGCTCTTTCTACTATCTACCTTTCTTATTCAAGGTACCCAAGCACCCATTTATCCAGAGGGTTTGAGTTTCAGGCCCTCTCCATGTTGGAGGATGACTCTTAGTTCACGGTAACCATTGACGAATGGGTACATCAAATGCTTTTGAAAGTCTATAAGCAAAAGGGCTTCTGGAAAAGTTTTGCTTTAAATATGGACAAGATGGAAAACATCACTATTCTGGAGGCAGAGGCAGGGATATCTCTGTGAATTTCAGGCCAGCCAGGTGTACATAGTGAGTTCCAGAACAGCCAGGGCTACACAATGAGAACCTGTCTCAAAACAAAACCAACCAACCAACCAACCAACCAACCAGAAAATCAGACCATCTTGCTCAGCCTCCCTTGAGTATAATAGAATCTGTGACAATTATCTAGTCAACACAAGATAATCCTGACAAAGCCAGTCCATCTTCAAGAACAGCACAGTGGGAAGATGAGAGGCTTGGACTCATTATGACACTGCAGAGCACTAACCCAACCAAGGACTGCCCATCTCCAGACTTGTTATAGGACAACACAGACAGACAGACAGACAGACAGACAGACAGACAGACACACACAGACACACACACACACACACCATAATTGATACAGGAGACTAGTATCTGAGGTGGTGTTGGGCAAAGACTCTATAATCTTTGTAAGTGATTCTCCTACTTCCTTATTGTGTCTTACCTGACAATTTCCTAACCTTTGTTCTGTTCACCTTCAAAGATAGTACTGACAGTGCTCACCTCACAGAAATGTTGAGTGTTGAAAGCACTAATCCAGACTTAAAACAGTGGCTAGATCAGAACTGCTGTTGTGTCACTATAGGCCAATGGCACACTACATGTCATACAGACCAAAAATTGAGCAATCACCCATAGACTGGCCTTGTTACCACCCATTTACAGATGAGGACAGAGAAGACAGGGGCAGGGACATGGATACCTGTTCCCTTCCTACCTCAACTGCTTTGCCACTTGCAGGACCTCTCAAAGAAACCTGCTCCCCAACAGCCCAGACTACATATCTTGTCTTTTTCATGAAGACTGCAAACTCATCACTCATCAGGAAATTGCATCAGTAAATGATATTTGCTTCTTTCAACTAAAAAGCATGATACGGAGCTGGAGAGATGGATTAGTGGTCAAGAACATTTGTTACTCTCCCAGAGGGTATCAGGCTCCCAGCACCCATATGGTGGCTCACAGCCAGTACTAACACCAGATCTGGAGTCCCAGGGGATGCAATACCTTATTCTGACTTCCTGGGGTACCAGGCATCAATAAGGTACACACACAAACATAGCAGCCAAAACACTCATATAGGTAAAATAAAAAATTTAAAAGTGCAATAAACTGACTACACTGCATCCAAAGACACATCCTACACGGGTAATCATGACCTCAGAGAAGGTATTTTATAGATGGCTTTGTTCAGTGCTTCTCAAAGCTGTAGTCTGGAGATGAGGAGCACCGAAGCAGTTAAGCTAGGAGGGCAAATTCTCACTCTAAGCAACTGGAGTACACAGTCAGATTCAAAACCATTAATCAGCTCCTTAACTTGAACAGACCCACAATGACTGGCTAGAATCCATGTTTTCTGAGAGCCATTTAGTGTTTTATCTACTAGACTTCTGTATACCTTATACAGCAATGTAAAAATTATAGGTATGAGGGCAGAACTGAGGCCTCCAATGATGTTCATCTGAATCCCCAGAATCAGAGACCTTTACTACTTTGTGGAGGTGGTAAGTCTCAAGATGGGGAGAGCGTACTAATTATCTGGGGATAGATCTATTTACAACACACACATTGATAAAAATAAAAAATTCTCTCTTAGAGTGGGGCAGAGCTGTAGAGTTCAGAGATGTGGAAATGGGGTCAGGGTCATGTGCTCCCACTGACCTTGAGGCTAGAAGAAAGGGCCACAAGCCAAAGAATATATGTAGTAGTTATAGCTCAAAAAAGACAAGCAAACATCTTCTCTAAGCTTCCAGCAAAGGAACAGAACCTAGATGACACTGAATGCAGCAAGAGGGACTCAGCAGAACATAAGTGACAAGTGTGTGGTAGCTATCAAGCATAAGGTACATCGGAATTCTCAAGAAGCTCACGGTGACACAGAAGTGGCTGCTCACTGTTCTTGTACATCCTCTAATGTAACAAATTTCTCCCTCATGGGAAAAACTACAATTTCATTTCCTTTTCATGAAGTCAGTTTGTCATCACAAGATCCCCAAAGGCTGCACACTGGGTCTGTTTTCAATGTTCTTCTTTTCCAGTTAAAGAAGCAGAAACTAAAGCAAAGGGGCCTGCTAAGATCACACAGCTAGGGAGCAATGAACTTAAAACTGTAGCTTTTTTCCTAACCACAAGCTTAACACTCCTCACCCAGCCATGCTTCTTTTAGTTCCCTTCAACCATCCCACATCTCACAGATTGATGGATGCCTTTAATCCCAGCACTCATGAGGCAGCACGGTGTAGCTCTCTGTATTTCAGACCAGCCTGGTCTACATAACAAAACATCAAAAGAGAAACTCCAAACAAATATAAAAAATAAGTAAAAGTACCTCCCATGTGCCAACTGCCAACATAAAAACCTATCTCTACAGAAGCTCCATTCTATACCCAAACCTACACGTTAGCCAGTATAGTTTCCAATTAGATTTTCGTTCTTTGTTTTACCTGAAGGAAATATTTATGTTCATTCTCCCATATTGTAATTATAGTAAAGTCCCTACATAGCAAATGTCTTTATTTTAGGAACGGTGAGGACTCAGGGCAGTGTTAGTGCCTAAATATTATTTTTTTCTTCCTTCTCCCCCCCCCCCCCTTTTTGAGAAAGGGTCTTCTCATATAGCTCATGCTAGCCTTGAATCACTCCCACACGCTTCTTTCTTTCTGTAGCCTGGAACTTGTCATGTAAGCCAGGCTGGTCTCAAACTCATAAAGGTCCACCTGCCTCTTCCAAACACTAGGACTTCAGGCATGATGCCACCACACCCAGATGCCTTTCTTCAGACAACAGCTTAAACTGATGAAAGAAATGAATTTTTAATTTTTTGTCCCCTCCATTTATGTATTCACTTTACATCCAGATCGCAGACCCTCTTCCTCCCATTCCACCCCAACACTCCCCCTGATTCTCCTCTCTTCTCCTCAGAAAAGGGGAGGCTCTCCATGGATACCAAATTGCCCTAGCACATTGAGGATTAGGTATACCCCCCCTGAGGCCAGACCAGGCAGCCCAGTTAGGGGATGAGACCCCAAGGGAGGGTCAGGGTCAGGGAGCAAGCCCCTTGCCCCTCCTGCTGTTTGCAGGCAAATAAGTGGAACTTTCCTGTATCATCCTAAGTGAGGTAACCCAACCCAAAACACATGTATGGTATGTACTCACTTATAAGCCATAAAATACAGGATAACCATGTTACAAACCACAGACCCAAAGAAGCTAAATAACAAGGAGGGCCCAAGGGAGGATGCTTGACTCTCACTCAGGAGGAGAAATAAAATAGGCACTGGAGGAGGATGGAGGGAGGGAACTGCGTAGAAGAGGGGATGGAGAGGGGAACAGGGGTGAGAAGGGCAGGGTGAGAGAATGGATATCAGAGGTGGGGGGCATCTCTGGGATGTGCTACAGACCTGAGATAGGGGAGGCCCCAGGAAGTCTACGGGGCCACCCTAGCTGAGACTCCTAGCAGCAGGGGATATGAAGCCTGAAGTGGCCACCTCCTGTAGCCAGGCAGGACTTCCAGTGGAGAGACAAGGACACCAACCTATCCACAAAACCTTCCACCCATTATCTGTACTGCCTACACCATGCGCAGGGACAAAGATAGAAACACAGATTGAGGGAATGGCCAACCAAAGACTGGTCATACTTGAGACCCATCCCATGGGACAGAACCAATCCCCGACACTATTAATGTTACTCTGCTATAATTGTAGGCAGGAGCCTAGCATAACTCCTGAGAGGCTTCACCCAGCAGCTGATGGAAACAGTTGCAGAGACCAGAGTCAAACATTAGACAGAGCTCAGGGAGTCCTAATTTTCTTTTAATAGAAAAAGAGTAGAAATTATTTCCAAGCAACTCTGACAAAACAAATAAACAAACAAACATAAGACCCTTATATTTCTAGACACCAGAAACATGTAAATAAATTACAAAACGTCTTAATTTCTGGACAGATTTAACATTCATGCAGCCTGACCTTTTACAAGTGCTTGTCACTAGAAGCAGGGTTGGGTGACTTGAAGCGGCAAACTAGAGGGGCTGAATCAACTAGGAGCCATTTAGTGCTTATCCGAGGGAGGCTGCAAACGAGGAATACTGTAGGACTCCTCACTCCCAGAACAGCACTCCCTCTGAGAGCTAACAGCGACCTGAATAACCACGCTGCTTAATGAACATCTTTGAGCAGCCTAGAGCTCTGCAGCAATTGGGTCAGAGCGTTATTAGCACACCGATGCCAATCAATTCTGCACAAGCCTTGAAGATTGCACTGTCCCACTGTATCTCACAGCTTTCAGCACACATTTTTTTTGTTATTGTTGTTCATTCTCACATTATTTACTCAATAATGTTTATCCATCCCCTAAACTAGGAGGTCTAGCATCACTGGGACCAGGCACACTGAAAATACAGGCTGTTGGAATGAATGGGAGGAACACACACTAGAAACTAAGAGCAAATGAAGTTGACTTTTCTAATATTAGTTACAAAGATGATGCCTGGAAAAATGTAAAAAAGTATTCATTTTTTGCTACCAGTAAGTAGTTTATTCTCTCTTAATTATACCTTCTCTATCTAGGGCAGAGACACCTGTTGATCTCACTGTGCACTCCTGCTACATGGCTGCAACATGGTCTCCTCAAAAGTATTACAGTATCCTTCACAGTCATGGGATGCAGCTCTTCATCCCATTAATTTTCTTTCCACAGGGCTTTAAAGTGTTGGCCAGGGCAGTACATGTTTTAGTCTTTGCTTCCTTAAAGCAGTTATCAAAGGTCTCATCTGGGAGCACAGTGTGCTTAATCTTGGAGTGCCATGACACTCTTGTCAGCCTACAACCACAGCTGACTCAGGGGGGCCAAGGAAGCCAGAGTTCCAACAGGTGCACAGGTGTTCTAGTTGAACCCATGTCCCACAGCTGTTCTGCAAGTGTCAATTTCAAACCTGAATTCATTAAATGTGTACCTCAGTAGGTTTTAAAGAAATCAGCTAGCAGTCATGTCAGCAGCACTCATTGGTTAAAGCCTACTTTTGTATTTAAGACAAAGTTTCCAGGTTTGACTGATGTTTTAGACTAAATAAGGTTCTAATTTGACTATTACTCAGGTTTAAACCAGTAGAGGTAAAGTGAACAAAAAGGTTGAGGGCCAAAAGCCATCATATTAACCTTACTTTTGTAAAATGGAGACATTTGCTTTACTTTTCTTATAAAGTGTAAAAGCACTGAAAGAATCTTCTGAACTACAGGGCATGGGATTGTTTTGATTAATAAAATACATGAAATATATCTTTGTATAGGTGCCATATTCTTGGCACTTACTAAAGTCAAAATTGGGTGGGTGTATAGTCTATTAAATTAAGACAAATTAACTTATATATTAATTAATTTTTTTCTACTAAAATCGGATCAGTGCCTAAAATGGCCTGTAGAGGTCTGCTGCTTTAGTTACAACCTTCTTTGTCAGTGCAGCAGCCATGCACATCTCAGCGTTTCTCCTTTCTAGGGTGAGACTAGTTGGCTCCTGACAGCTTCACTCCACACCCCTAACTACTGTTTACTTTTACTGGACTTCCTCTCTCAGGTCTTCTATGCTTGACCAATACCTTTTTTTTTTTAAGTCTCAAGCTGGAGACATGGCTCAGAGGTTAAGAGCATTCATTGTCTGTTCTCAAAGGTCATGAGTTCAATTCCCAGCAAACACACGGTAGCTCATACCCATCTATACTGAGATCTGGTGCCCTCTTCTGGCATGCAGGCACATGGACACTGTATATATATTAAAAAAATAAAAAATAAAAAAGTCTCTTTAAGTACTTTGCATTTGAAGACATTTAAACAGGGACTGAAATACACATGAACACTTAACAATTGAATTACCAGGAGTCCAAAAAACAACTTGCGAAGGGCTTACTGAGCTCTATCTGAGCAAGCTGAGTTACACAGTCTGTCGGGCTCTATAGACAGTGTCTTTGAGTTACATGTTAAACAGACCTGCTCCCCCAGTGTCCTGCCCACGGCTCCTGGCCACTCTTCCATCTAGCCTTACAGCACTTCTTAGATAGACCAATCATGCACAATCTGTTGTTTCTGAAGATACTGCTGCCACCAGGGCCAAAGGATGAGATGTACCACACACAACTACCAATTCCTGCCTCTTCAAAGTCCTCTGCTTCCCACAAAGACCCAAAAACACGAGTTTTAATCTAACCATTACCTTTCAAAAACTAAAGCCCATTGTGGCGGCACACCTGTATTCTCTGAAATCAAAAGGCAGAATTTCAAGTTCGGCCAGCCTGACTTACAGAGCAAGAAACCTTATCAAAAAAGGTAACAAAACAAAACACACAGAACAAGATAGAAATAATCTCTTTTAAAAGATTATTTATTATTTATGTTTTTATGTATATGAGTACTCTATCTGCATCTGCATGTACACCTCCACATTAGAAGAGAGTATCAGATCACATTATATAGATGGTTGTAGTTGCTGGGAATTGAACTCAGGACCTCTGAAGAGCAGACAGTGCTATTAACCACTGAGCCATCTCTCCAGGCCAGAAATAATCTCTTAATAAAACTGTCAATCTGAACTACCACCCTCACTCCTACAAAACCTCTCGTCAAAAAAAATGGTTCTGGGTCTGGACCCACATCACATGGAAGGAGAGAACAGACTCTTCCTGCAAGTTGTCCTCTGACTCCCACATACATGCCACAGCACACATCCATCAATACACATAGAAATCATAAATAAGTGTAATTATTTTAAAAGGAAAACCAATCTGTCTGGGCATAGTGGCATATGTCTGTAATCCCACCCTGAGGGAGGCAGGCTAGCTCGAGGCCACTAGGATATACATCCAAAAAGGTTGTGCTACTGAAGCTGAAAAGTATTCCCTTGGGAAAGCTTTTCAAACTCTATTATAAACCTGCCCACAGCTAATGTCTCTGGCTAAGGGAGTGGCAGCTGTAGGGTGTAGCTGGCTCCAGAAATAGTGCAAAACGCAGAAAGTAGGATCAAAATCCAAGTTAGAGCACAGCTAACCTGGCAGCATCTCTCAGTTATGTTCCTGGCCTCCAGTCTGGTCCAAGAGGAGAGCATGTGCCCTAATTCCCTCTGTATTGCCTCTGTCCATAGTAATGGCCTGCCTTCAGTTTACAGTAAAGTCAGAATGTTCAGTCCAGTTAGAAGACTTTTTCCCTTCAATCTTTCCAAAATTTCTGTACTTTATCTACCAGTACAGCAGAACTTAGCTATAACCTTGATCGGGTAAGAATATATTTATAATACACAACTTAGACAATGGATTTTATCATTGAGCAAACAAACAACGGGAAGTTATTAGGTCTAAGACACAGGATAGCTTTTTTGCTGCTGTTGCTGCTGCTGCTTTACAAACCCAGATTTCCATCAATAAGCAAACATGACAATAAAGTGTGTGTTGTGCTTGCAATAGTTGTGAAGACTAAAGGGGTAAACAGGCCATAGTGATGCTCCTTATTGCTACTTACTTGTTTAATGAGACAGGGTTTTTTTGTGTATCCTTGGCTGTCCTAGACTCACTCTGTAGACCAGGCTGGCCTGCCCTGCCTCCTAAGTGCTGTGATTAAAGGCATGCACCACCACCTGCAGGCCTGATACTTCTTCATAGAATCACAAAATCCAAATTAGTCTATGGAATATAAAAAGGACTTGGCCCTTCTCAGCAGCTGTTCCTTGGGATGCCCTTATGCGGTTCCTTTATTTTAGCAAACTTTCCTATTTATTCAAGTTTCATGAATTGATTATATCAATTTTGTAAATATAAAATAATCTTTTTTTTAATTCATGCAATAACATTTTTACTTTATATTTATGTGCAGAGGCTGAAACAAGGAGCCAAAATCACACTCAGTGAATCCACAGTAAACTCACAGAATGTTCTGGAGGCAAATATCAACTGTGGTTTATTTGAGCTAAATAGCACAAATGGATAAGAGGTTCCTAGGATAATAGCAGGGTGTGATGGTGGAGGAAGGTGGATCTCTGAGTTTGAGGCCAGCCTAGCCTACAGTTAGATCACAAAGCGATACCCTACCTTAAGGACAACAAGCCTGGTGTGTTTGTCTGTCTGTCTGTAAGTCAGTAACATGGAGATAAATATCCAGCTGAGAAAAGTAAAGGGGACCTTGTTATATAAGGACATTGGTTAAGGCAAAACAAAAAAATTCTAAACATGCTTACTACAATGAAGAGCAAAAAAACTTTTTTAAAAAAAAAGGCCACAAAGCAGGGCCCAGCACTTGGGAGGCAGAGACAGGCAGATCTCTCTGAGTTTAAGGACAGCTTGGTCTACAGAGTTCCAGGAAGGCCAAGGCTACACAGAGAAACCCTGTCTCGAACCCACCCCCAATCCCCTATGGGAGGCGGGAGCTACATAGGGCACTCCTAAGTGACTCCTCATATAAAAGTCAAAAGGGGAGGGGCGGGGGACAACAAAAGCTCTAACAGTGGTACTTCTAGTCATTTTCTGTTACTTTCCGTTTCAGCAGCTGGAGACCAGGTTGGATGGGAGGGTGATTTGTAAAGTGGTCTACTTCTAGTATTAGGCTAACCCCAGTCATACTGTCCCACAACACACTCCTTTGTGGATGTAAACATTCTTACAGGTCACACACAATGTTTTTACCTATGCTCTGTCATCTTGCTTTAGTGAACATGACAGATGATGATAAATAAACATTTGAGACTATGGTAGCAGTAATTATTCCTAACAAGTTTTTCATAAAGGGGAAAGCTCACACATGGGCTGAACTTCAACTGTCATTATAACAGGCAAAGGTACTGGCCACTTGCTGTGGGTTTAAAATCTCTGCAATTCCCTAACACTAATTCTCTGCAGTTTTTGTCTTCAGGATCAGCAATTATAATTTAAGGAGGTAAAACAAAGCAATCTCATAAACAAAATGCATCCTCTTACAACAATTTAAGTTAAATCTATTCTCTATTCCTTTTAGGTATTAAGACATTACTCACGAGGCTTGCTTTAATGTTTTTCTTGCACAAAGTGTACCCATATTCTTATGCTAATACACTGTCAGAACTATAATTACTACATGTTAGCACAAGCTTCGCTAGTGATGTTCTGTGGACTACCCAGCTGGCTTGTTTTTTAATTGGTTTGTATTTTGTCTTACCCACAGCTGTATATACCTTATTAAAATAATTTTAATCAGAGGTGTCTTTTATAATCAAAAAGAAATCATATAAATTCCCTGAAAATGTTTTGTCTAAGGAAGTTTTTTCCATGTTAAGAAAAGGGATTTAGGCCTGGAGAGATGGCTCAGAGGTTAAGAGCACTGGCTGCTCTTCCAGAGGTCCTGAGTTCAATTTCCAGCAACCACATGGTGGCTCACAACCATCTATAATGTGATCTGGTGTCCTCTTCTGGCCTGCAGGTGTACATGCAGGCAGAACACTGTATACATAGTAAATAAATAAATATTAAAAAAAAAAAAAAGAAGAAAGAAAGAAAAGGGATTTGTGTTAAGAGATTAGAAAGGAGGGGCTTAGGAGTTCTGAGCCAGGAATAGGTTTAAGACAGTAATTAGTGGGGCTGGAGAGATGGCTCAATGGTTAAGAACACTGCCTGCTCTTTGAAAGGACCCAGGGTTCAATTCCCAGCATCCACATGGCAGCTCACAACTGTCTGTAACTCCAAGATCTGACACCCTCACACCAACACACATAAATTAAAATTAAATAAAAATATTTTTAAAAAAAGACAGTAATTAGCATTTTTCCTCTGCAAACCTGAGAAAAGGCTGAACCCAGCAAGAGCAGGAACCTGCAGCAGCCCTGAGATAAAGCAAGATGACTGAGCATAGGTAAAGGTATGTGTGTGACCTGTAAAATGTTTACATCCACAAAAGAGTGTGTTGTGGGACAACATGACTAGAAGTAGACCACTTTACAAATCACCCTCCCATCCAACCTGGTCTCCATCTTCTGAAGTGTAGAAATGCATCTTATAGACAAGAGCTTAAAACCTTGAAGTCTAAGTTACATGTTTTTATTTTACTTGTCAAACATTGTACTGGCTGGATGAAAGGAATGGTTACATTTTGTGCTAGTGACTCTTCATAGCACTGCTTCTGTCTAGGGCTCAGCCTACCTCTGAGCTCAGTATACATACAGAGAAAACCAATTACTAAACTGCTTATCTGTGAGGCACCCAAATAAAAATGCTCATGATTTGACATACTATTTGCCACAATCAGGCACTTCTAATAAGATTTCTAACCAGTGATGATACTATTGAAATACAAACCTCCAAAACTGGTCCCAACCTTCTGTACTAAGAGCCATTATTATTGTTGTTGTTGTTGTTATTAATTAATTTTATTTTTTTTACAAACTGTATGTCCTAGTGTAATGCCCCGTTTCTTGCCCAGGCCTCTGTCTGTCTCCCCAATACTCTCATCTATGCATACTATCAATTGAATAAGACTTTATAGGTCAAGGTCCTGCCAAGCAAAGCTACTCTATTCATAGAATAGCAAAGTTCCAGCAGAAAGGAACTTATTTATGTTTATGGCTTTGGAGATGAATAAAGCTAACCAGGAATTTAATCATGGAGGAATCACCCTAAGGCCTGCTGAAACCTAATCATCCCCTAAGAGAGTCGCCCTTAAATAACATACATGAAATGATATTCCATCCTCTCTGTACTTCACAGTCGGAATTAAATTTCAACACTGAAATGTTGGGGGACACTCAACCATATGGGAATGGTAGCATATTAAGCTACTGTTAGTAAAAAACTGCCCAGATCATGGTTTTCACAACCCAAGGTTAACCACTGCCTCCAGCCTCCTAGCCAGGCCTTGGAGACGGTCCCATTCAGCACATTTCAGATTACTCTAACTCCACAGGTATTCTTATTCCTGGTAACTTGTACTGGAAGGCAAAGCTTGGCTCATCTTCAAGAGCTGTATCCTGCTCAGGTCTGTGACCAACTCTGAAACGATACCTCAGTTTTTCTCAAAGTATGATTTTGTCACTTGTAGCTGCCCTGCCCAAGGTGAAAGGTGTGTTACAGATGTAGACTAAGGATACAACACTGGGAGACTGCTCAGCTTCAAGGGTAATGATTACAGGCTCAATCAATTACACCACATTCTGTTTTAGATTCTCCCAGGAAGAAGAGGGTAGGTGAGAGGACAAAAGTATCTCAATAGGTGAAGAAAATCCAAACCTATAAGTAATATGATGAGGTTAGAAATGAAATGATTCAAGTGTTTCTCTCCCACCCCCACTATTTTGTTTCTTTCATTTGGATGTAGAGTGCATGGCTGTTTGTTTGTACATACATGCATGTATTAGGACAGACAGAGATCAACATCTAGTGTCTTTTTCTTCATCTTTTCTTGGGGGAGTAGTGGGAGTGGGGTGGGCATCTGATCCACAGAGAGTCAAGTTACAGATACTTGTGAGCAGGCTTATAGGAATCAATGTGGGTCTTCTGGAAGAACAGCCAGTGCTTTAAACACTGGGCCAGCTCTCTAGCCCTTCTCCATCTTATTTTTAAAGGCAAAGTCTCTCACTGAACCTGGAGCTCACTAGAGTTCCATGCGACAGGCTGGCTAGCAAGCCTCTAAGATCAGCACTGGGACTCCAGGCTCATGCTGCTGCACTCAACTTTTTATGTGGTTGCTCAAGATCCAAACTCAAGTCCTCGTGCTATGTTGCACAGTAAGCATTTTTACTGAACCACCCTGTTCATTTGTTTTTGAGACAGACCTCACATGTAGGCCAGGCTGCTCTAGAACTCATAACGCAGTTCAAGGCTAGCCTGGCCTTCACTATGTCTTCTGCTTCAGTCTAAGCACTGGGAGGACTGTAAGTACATGCTGCCCTGCGTGGCTCCCATGCTCAATTTTTTAGTGTCTACTCACTGTCAAAACAAATTCATTCACCCAACAACCTAAAAGGGTAGTTCTTGTACAATTTTTCAGGATAAGAGGTAGGGTGAGAGGCTGTAAGACATTATCATTTTCCAAGAAATCAATTCCTAGAAGAAGGTGTGGAGAAGGCTAATCTGAAGTCTCTAAAGCTCTGTAATCACTGAGGAGTGATTCCTCTACTGTCTTCAAAGACTGTTAGTAAATCCCAGGGCTTTCATACTCTTTCCTTCTGGCCCTGGGCTGCAGAATCAATGTTACAGTAAGATGGTGCCATAGTGTAAGTTTTCTTTTATAAATGGGATTAAAAAAAAAAAAAAAAGTAGAAGATGCAAATAGCCAAACAGTTGGGAGCTGGAGAGATAGCTCAGTGGTTAAGAGCACTGTCTGTTCTTCCAGAGGTCCTGAGTTCAATTCCCAGCACCCACACGGCAGTTCACATCTGTCTGTAACTCCAGTTCCAGAGGATTCAACACCCTCTCATAGACATACATGCAACCAAAACACCAATGCAAATAAAATAATTTAAAAAAAGAAAAAGAAAATAGCCAAACAGTCAAAATTAAAAATATACCAATGAATTAAGAGATCAAATTCAAGACACTGAGGGCCACACTTGGTGCTCACTGATGGAAGTAGCACAGGGGGCATGTCTGGACAGTGTCTGAGTTCTCTAGAACTAATCTAGAAAGGCTTGAACATGGTCTTCTAGAACTGAACAATGAGATCTTGTCCACATTTACCTAAACAGTCCCCTCACCCCCTTTTTTCAAAGAGGTGGGAATAATATAAGTCTGGAAGTACAGAATGCCAGATTCATCAAGATTCCATTACTGAGAAGTGTTTGATGAAAAAGGTCAAGCCCAACCTTGCCAGGACCTTAAGCTAAAACAGCTTTACAATGATACCTATCAACAACCACAGAAAGGAATGGAAGGTGGGAGAGGAGAGAAGGAAAGAATGAACCATGGCTGCTAGTGCAACATGTTCTTCACTTGTGGACTCGTGTAGCCTGCTCTAAGGCAGGTGATGGAGCACACTGTCTCCTGAAGAGGGAGGGCATGGTCCACAGGCTAATTGCTAAAGACTCTGCATCTATCTGAGATGAATGCACGTGGGAGAGTAAGGCAATGACAGTGAGAAACCCAGAAGAGGCTGGTCATTTTAAAAGCCAAAGCATGTTCTTGGTGGATCACAAGCTTCTGAGAGCAGTGGAAGAGCCTGGGAAAGCAGGAGGCTGTGGATCTTGATGTATGCCGATTTCTCCTGACAATCTTCCATCTACTCAAGTCACTCCAATAGCAGCGAGCCTGGGTGTGGTTCAGGCCTGAGGCCTTTCCCATGCACCCTTCCCAAATCAGATGAGCTGCTTAGTGCTTACACAAACTCACAGCACTTACACTGGTGTGACCTACGCTAAGCTACAGTGCCATTCAGCTGAAAAAATTAGGAAACCATCCTTTAGAAAGTCTTGAACTGGAATTTTCGAACTTATAAATAAGAAGTATCTTAGAACTAATGAACAGAGACAAGATATAAACCCTCGTTTCCTCCTCCAGGACTTTCTGTCTTAAAGAATGGTGCTGCATACAGGTGGACTTGTGTTCCATTTCTCGTCCTCAAGGCCAGATGCATTAGTTCTTTCCTACCTTTCCAACCTCACTGTACTCTTCTTTCAACCACCTTTGCTGCACCAAAGCTATTTCCTCATATTCCCTAATCTCCCAAGCTTCATCCCTCCTGGTGGCCTGCTGTGCCAGTCAGCCCCTCTACCTAAAGTGTTCTATGATCCCAATGAGGACTCTTTTTATCATTCTCCTCTTAGATTCTCAGAAAATCCTTCCCTAGTCCCAATCTAAAGCAGCCACCCCTTCTTCATCACATAACTTTATTTCACTTTCTCGAGCTGACTTATTCTTGGCACATAATGGATGCTGACCAAATGCTGGATGGATGAAATAAGGATTTGGTGCTAGAATTCAGAAAGATCCCTCAGAGGCTGGAGAGATGGCTCAGAAGTTAAAAGCAATTCTTTGCATATATGAGGTTGGAGTTTAGATCCCATCACCCACATAAGAAGTGGGTGAGCCTACAAATGCCTATATCCCCAGCGCCAAGGAGGATGGAGACAAGAGGCTCAATGGAATTGGCTGTCTGCCAACCCAGCCAAACCATAACCCAAGTTCAAGAAGAGACGCTGGCTCAGAGAAACAGGCAGCTAGGGATGAGCAAAAAGACACTAACCTACAGACTTGAATACCTGTACACACACACATCTTGAAGAAGGAAGAGGAGGAAGAAGAAGAGGGAGGAGGAAGATCTGCTCAGCATAGAGAATGGACTGGCACAGCCAAACAATACAAGGAAACCAGTGAAGATGTCATTCTGATAGATAAAGGTTTAAGCCAAAGGGGTGACTGACTGGAGATATGCCTTAAGATTTGCATTACATAGGAAATCATAAACATAGTATCTGGACTAGCGCAGAGTCTAAGACTGTCTCCAGACTTCTGGATGGTGGGGTAGGAGACTAGGTATGGAACACTAGCACTAGCATGTTATGATTGCAATGCTTTAAGCAGCTGGACTGGCAGATGTAGAACCTGAGTTCAGAGTGTCAAGAAGTCATGTTTTTATAGAATATGGCAGTCTGCTGCCATCAGCATCACCAGTTTAGGATTGAAATGTTCCCCAAAAGGCAGACACTAAACATATGAATAAAGCCTTGCACAAAAGCAGACGTATAGCAAGGTCCCTGACATATTACAGTTCAAAGACAATGACAAGGATGAGCAATTAAGATTGCCATTGGCTGTCCAACTCTTATGTGTATCTTTCTATCTTTAAAGTAGCTCTAGGGATGGAAGAAGACCTGTGTTCAGTTCTGAGCACCCATGTCTGACAACTCACAACTCTAGCTCCATAGGATGTGACACTCTCTTCTGGGTTCCTTGGGCATATAGATGGCACATGTGACATATATTCACAAAGGCACACATACATACACAAAAAATAATTATATATGAAAATAAAAAGTAGATATACATATACACGTATACATATATGCATGCATACACACACACACACACACACACACACACACACACACACACACACTTTGGTTTTTTTTTGAGACAGGGTTTCTCTGTGTAGCCTTGGCTGCTCTGGACTCACTTTGTAGACCAGGCTGGCCTTGAACTCGCAGAGATCCACCCACCTCTGCCTCCCGGAGTGCTGGGATTACAGGTGTGCACCATCACACCCAGCATAGACACACACATACACACACTCACACACAGTGTATATGTATATCTATACATGTAAATATTTTGGTCCCCCTGAGTCTAAATATGCACCAAGAAACTCAACCGAACTTGGGCAAGGCCTCAAGAGACCTGATCTCTGCAGCCTTGGTACAGCCAGGCCTGTAGCTACTGCAGTGACTTAGACAGAAGAGTAAGGACAGGTATTAATAAAATGTGAGTTTCAAAACAGCACTTATTACCAGGAAGTGGGGGGCAAGATATCAGGTGAGCTGACCTTGAGGTCAATGTATTTGCTTGGTTTTGACTGGTCTACCAATTTTTTAAGACAAGGTCTCATTATGTAGCCTAGGCTACCTTCAAAACCATAATCCTCTTGCCGTAGTCTGGCAGGTTCTAGGATTACAGGTTCTAGGGTGAGGCATGTGTTACCATGCCTCATCTTCAGGTGAATTTAAACATCCAGGTCTGCTTTCTGAGATAGGAGGTGCAAGGTCTCAAACCAGAAAACAAATAGATTTCTTTTTTTTTTTAAAAAAAAAGATTTATTAAGTACACAGTGTTCTGCCTGCATGTAGGGCAGCAGGCCAGAAGAGGGCACCAGATCTCATCATAAATGGTTGTGAGCCACCGTGTGGTTGCTGGGAATTGAACTCAGGACCTTTGGAAGACCAGGCATTGCTCCTAACCTCTGAGCCATCTCTCCAGCCCTAGATTTCAATTTTTTGAGGGGCTGCTTTTTCAGAGTATTAGTATTTTTTTCAACCTGGAAACTCTACTGAATTCAACAAAAGGAATCATTTAACAATTATCATTTTGCTTCTAATTATTACCCTGCTAAAGCATTTTTAAATAGTTTTGTATAAGTTGAGTAACTTTTACTCAAAATAGGGGCCTGATATCTGAACCAAGATTTCAGAGTTTGGGCTGGAGAGATGGCTGAGTGGTTAAGAGCACTGTACTCTTCCAGAGGTCCTGAGTTCAATTCTTAGCAACCACATGATGGCTCACAACCATCTGTAATACCATCTGGTGCCCTCTTCTGGTGTGCATAAAGACAGTGTACACATATACATAAAATAAACAAATCTTAAAAAAAAAGATTTCAGAGTTTTCAAAGTCTAAAAATGAAAATGCCCAGACACCTCCACAGACTCAGTACAATGGGCCATGCCTGAGACTTGCTCAGCAAATAGTATTTAACCAGAAAGCATGTCCTGCTATTAGCATCTACTTCTCTTTGCCCTTTGGCAAACTGTGTAAGCGGGATGAAATATCAGTGCAGCGGTGGGTCCCACTTTTATCCAAGGGATCTTTATCTTTTAAGATTCAAGTTGGATTGGAAACATTTACATCCACACAAACTATGAGGCAGTTCTAAGTTCGTTTTATTCATTTCTTGGCAGTATGGCCAACGTTTTCTAATTATGCATCAGATCCTAAGTGTATACGTACAGCCCAAATAACTCTACCAAACCTGGCTTACTTCACGAATCAGGAGTAATGTGACGCTAGACCACCACTGTATCAGATGCAGTCCTGTCTTCTCTCTTGCATTCCCCTGTATCTCCTTCCATTCCCTATAATAGAAACTTTGCTAGGCCCTCAGAGAAAGCACGTACCCATAGCATCAATTCCCACTTCAAAGTGCACTTGGCTAAATAGTAAAGTAATGCACTTTTGTCTAGTTTCAATTCAGTGTGTGAAGGCTTTAAGATGCATTCTAGGATCTCTGGGAATTGGATGCTACTATGCAAAACAGAGAAGTGTTTTGGCCCAGTAAAATGATTGTTTCACCTCAGTTTTCACCACAATTAAATGCAACCATAGTTTCTTAATACTACACCATGAGCTATCTTGAGAGGGTTACAAAAAAACTCCACACTTCAGGAGGAGTTATTTAATTTGACATACAGCAATCTGTGTGTTGTGATTTGCTTATCAATATTGGTCTTATGGTCTTACAGCATTTTCCAGAAAGTACTCTATTGAGTCTTACTTTTAAATCTTCTATAATATGCCTCCAATATCTTTAAAAATATGTATCAAGAAACAGGTTGCAGGAAAACTGTAGTTCTTCAGTTTGTCATGATTGTTCTATAAGGTTAATAAATGCAGTAAAATCAAAAACTAAAAATTTCACTTAAAATGCCCTAGAATTTGGGGGGAAACATTCCTAAAAGGCAGGTCTTTCTCTAGATATTTAACACTGATGATACTGTGTAGAGACAGAAGTAAAGCGATCCCTTACAGTTTTTTGTTTTGTTTTGTTTTGTTTTTTGAGACTGGGTCTCTTTGTGTAGCCTTGACTGTTCTGGACTCGAACTCACAGCGATCCGCCTGCCTCTGCTCCTGAGTGCTGGGATTAAAGGCGTACGCCACCACTACCCGACTTCCCATATAGTTTTTTTCCCCCTCCCATATAGCACTAAGGAAAGAGGTTAATAAAATAATTACTTTTTTCCAATCGGCTGCAAGTCATAGTAACAGATGAGAAGGCCTTGGGCTGCTTAGAGATCTAGTTATGTGTACAAGGAGAGAAGCATGAGCTTAGGTAACAAGATCACGTGGCTGTTCGGATATGAGGGGCTGTGAGGGAAAGAGGAGACGATAGAGAGAGGAGGCAGAGCAGGAGTGTTCACTGTCAATCACATGTGTAGATAGTTACCGGGATTAAAAACAAGACACAAGAGGTTGAGGCAAAGCCTCCGTGAGGTTTGGCCGGCAGTGGCAATCTTGTCAGGCTTTGGAAGCCACTTATTTTAAAAGTTTGTAGATGAAAATTCAGAACTCATAAAGAATGGCTTATTTCAGTCAACAAGAAAGCTGACTCTGTGACTTGGTTTTGCTATGCTAGTAAACATTATCTTATTTCTATTAATACTTTTTCACTTATCAAATCATGTTTTTTACATTTACTATTTTGTTTCATTTGGTTTTTTTGAGATGGAGTCGCAGTAGCCTAAACTGGCCTTGAATTAATCATTTTCCAGCCTTTGAGATTACAGGTATATACCACCATGCTAGGCTTAAAACAGATTTTTTTTGTTTGGTTTGGTTCTTTTTTTGGTTCTTTAAGACAGGATTTTTCTGTGTAACAGCCCTGGCTGTCCTAGACTTGGTCTGTAAACCAGGCTGGCCTTGAACTCACAGAGTGCTGGGATTAAAGGCCTGTACCACTTTGCCTGGCAAAACAACAATTTTTGAAACATTTTAAAGTTTGTAATTGAAAACCAGGCAATGCTCATAATCCCAGCTACTCGGGAAGTTGAAACATTATAGAGACCTATTTCAAAATTATAAACTTACAATTGTACTGGCTAGTTTTAAGTTAACTTGACACAAGCTAGCATGATTTTGGAAAAGGGAGCCTCATTTGAGAATATGCTCCCACTAAACAGGCCTATGGGCAAGCCTTTGGTACATTTTCTTAATTTATGACTCAAGTAGGGGGACACAGCTCACTATGGGCAATGTTAGCCCTAAACTAGTGATCTGGGTGCTTTAAGATGGCAGGCAGAGCAAGGCATTGTAAGCAGCGTTCCTCCCATGGGTTGTGCAGTGGCGCCTGCCTCCAGGCTCCTGATCTGTTTGAGTTCCTGGCTTGACTTTCCTGGATGATTACAGTCTGTAAAATGAAATAAATGCTTTCCTCCCCAAACTGCTTCTAGTTATGGTGTTTTACTTGTCACAGCAACAGAGACTCTACGCTAGACGGTGGTGGCACACACCTTTAATCCCAGCATCTGGGAGGCAGAGGTAGGAATAGATCAAGGCCTTCTTGGTCTACAGAGAGAGTTCCAGGACAGTCAGTGCTACACAGGGAAATCCTGACTCGGAAAAAAGAGATAAAAATAGTGATAAAGAGATAAGAAACAAACAAACAAACTCTAAATAATACAATTCAAAGTAAATTAAAGAAAATTTTGGTTTGCTAGATAGTAGGAAATAAACTATATGTTAGTTGAACCTGTGTTAAAAATTAATATAATCTTTAGTATATAATGATTTTCAATCACTACGATTGAAATTTGTTAAACATCTGTGTATATGTTGTGGTGCTACCATTCTAGTCATAGCTGAGATGTAAAACAAACAGATAGGAAACAAGCTGAAAGCTGCAGTATGAGACTCAAGCACGGTCAATTGCTGGTGCTGTCACAAATGACAAGGACAGCCCTGATGGAACAGTGGTTTATATCAACCTAAAAACAGAGCTTTGGCTCAAATCTACTACTACAAAGAGGCAAAAAGTTAAATGATCTTCTTTACATCATTCTCCTTAAATGAAGCATTTCAATTTTCTATCCTTTAAAGAATAAAATTAAAGCACTCCTGAAACAGTTGTGATTGCAACTCCAGTTCTAGAAGTAGAAGTACTTTCAGCATTCCCACCATGCAGGCCCCAGGGGCTGAACTCAGGCTCAGCAGCTTTGGCACCAAGCACCATTATCTGCAGAACCACATCATGGGCCCTGAGATGCTAGCTTGTTATTTTTGTAGGTTTTTTCATTTGTTTGTTTGTTTGTTTTTTTAACCATTTAGTCACTAAAAGTTGTGAAGGGAGAGGGACTGGGAAAAGACATTACCACATTTGGTGTACCTGCTTCAATTGTAACATTCTAGATTTCATTTTAGGATCAAATCTGACAAGTATAGGCTAACATTTTGAGTGGCAATTTTAATATTTTTACTTAAATGCTATTCACCGTTCACCCTTTAGAGGAAGGATCTAATTATGATTTAAGGTGGCTGCATCATATGAAGTGCCTTTTACTTTCTGTAACATTGGCTACAGATTTAGACACAGAATAGGGATTTAGCCTAATAACTGGTGATCAATACTCTGATTTGCTATAGTGGGAGGAAATACATTTATCCACAAGGTCCCTTCCCACAAAGGGAAGTAGATAAAATCACCAGGTATACTGTTAGTTTCTGTCAATTTGACACAGGCTAAAGTCATTTGGGAAAACAGACCTTCAATTAATAAAATGCCCCCAACAACTGGCCTGTAGGCAAGCCTGTGTTACTGATATAGTAGGGCCAGACCCATGGCAGGTGGTACCACACTGAGCCTATGGTCCTGAATTACATAAGCAAACAGACTGAGCAAGGCAGTAAGCAGTGTTCTTCCCTGGCCTCTGCATCAGTTCCCACCTCTCGGTCCTGCCTTGAGAGCCTGTCCCGACTTCGCTGAATGATGTCAAAGTATACACAGTGAATGCTTTGTCCATGCAGAGACTCCTAAATAATCATTTCTTAGCATCTTTTTGTCCTGAGTGGAGTCATGAAGAACCAGACATTTTAAATAATCTCTAACAAGAAAAGAAGGAAATGAATGATTTTAGTAAAAAAAAAAAAAAAAAAAAGAAGAAAGAAAGAAAAGAAAAATGTAAAGATGCTCAGAAAGAAACTAATGGATGATGCTCCCCTAAATAAAAGTCTAATTTAAGAAAAAAGGAGAGATGAGAACAGCAGAGTCTTAGCAGCGAAGTGGTGGTGATGATGAGCCAGCCCAGGATAAGAACTAAAAAGCAGACCTAGAGAATAAGGGCTAGAAAAACATAGCTTAAGAAAAAAGAAGCATATGAAAATGTGTTAATATCCTAGAGTAAAACACTGGGTGTGGTGGCTCATGCCTGCAATCCCAGAACTTGAAAGGCTGAAACAAGTTTGTGAGTTCAAGGTCAGCCTGGGCTACATAATAACTAAACAAAAAACAAAAACAAAACCTGGAGTAATGAAATGTTTTAGAAAAAAGGAAATATAACCATAGTATAATTTTGAGTACCACACATTGAAAAATTATTTATAAAAAGCCGCGAACTAACTGAAGTGCTTATGAAAGCTGCACTGCTGAAAGCAAATGACTGCCTAACAAGCAGGAGTCAAGGCTGAGGCGGAGTAGAACAGGGAATTGTGTTTCCTAAAGCTTTATAGCTAAAAACACGACTTTGCAACCTATAGATATATTACTGATGAAAATATAAGGTACGGGCTGGAGAGATGGCTCAGCAGTTAAGGGCACTGACTACTCTTCTAGAGGTCAAGAGTTCAATTCCCAGCAACCACATGGTGGCTCACAACCATCTATAATGTGATCTGATGCATACTGTTTACATAATAAATAAATCTTTAAAAAAAAAAGAAAAAAGAAAAAAGAAAATATAAGGTACATCTTTCAAAAACACTCCCTTTTCTGTTTATCATTTGGGTCAGGCAAAGAACTTGTGATGCGTAGAATAATGACTAACGTATAAGAAACAGGCAGAGAGAAGTAGCCAGCGCCCAGGCTGGCGAGGGGCTCTCTCTTACTCACCATCTCTCTGGCCATTTCCAGCGCTTCCTGCAGGCCATAGAGCCTGCCACAGACCAGGTAGATTCCATTGGCCCAGAGAATACAACCCTCGTGGACCCAAAATTCGTTGCTGTCAAGAGGTAGTTCAGGGATTTGTAACTCCAGCTCAGGACCACCTTCTGAAGTGGTAGGTACAGAGGGCTTTGTGTCCAAAACATTCTTTTCACTGCTGCTCTCGGCTGCTGCTTTTTTACAAGGGAGCCCCCTGGACAGAGACCGAGGACCTCCACCACAGTCCTCGGAGCGATGGCGCCGCTTGAATCTAGGATGAGCAGCCAGGCTCCTCTGCTCCTTCTGCTGTTGCTGCTCCTCCTCCTCCTCAGTGTCAGTTTTAGAACCATTAGAAGCGCTTTTGTGCCGAACCTTGACCTTGCTCTGCATTTCTGTGGACCTCTTAGGAGGTGGATTCTTCGGAAGAGTGGCTGCATAATCTTGGGGGTAAAAGGGTCCAAAGAGGTCACCCATGTTCCGGTAACTGGCCCACTTGCCACAGAGACAGCAAACCAGGTGCCCCATAACGGAAGATTCTGTTACCACAGGCCCCTGCAGCATAAAGGATGAAGCTGGGAGCACCTTGCTTTCTGTGCTGCTGGGGGGAGGGGTCAGAGATCTCTGACCCTTCCGGCTCCTCACCAATTTGGTCTGTTCTTCTTCTTCAGCATTAATGATTGTACAAACAGCTCCAAGTTCACACTTATTTACTACATGGATGTAAGGGAAAAAAGACTTGTTCTTGGCATCAGTTTTATCTAGTGGCTGGGTAGCATACTTCAGCTTGATTTCTGGTTCTTGAGGTTCTACAATGGGAACTGCTTGTTTGGTTTTCCGCTTCCTTGGCTGGGCCCCAGGCTTCCTTCTCTCCCTCCTTTGCCTCTGCTTTTTTGGCTTTGGCTCTCCGTCTGCAGAACCTTCTGGTATCTGAGGGGGTTGCGGGGGTGGAGGTGGTTGCTGCTGCTGTTTCTTTTGCTTATTCACACTACCAATGGGTCTCCCCTTTTTCTTTCCTGATGGGAAATACCCTTTTGGGGGGAAACTTTCTTGTTTGGGTGAAATCATGACTGCATCATTCTCCTTCTCTTCAGCCTTGGGGTTTGCCTCCGGGGCCAATATGCCCACTGGAGCTACATTCTTTGAGTCAGGAAAGATTAATGCTGCTGCCCCACCCAGGGAACCATCTGGTCTCCCTTGGTTACCACCAGGCTTCTGTGAAGCTGTGACTGTCATAGTACCAGAGGGCTCCTTTCCAGTAGGAACTGTTTCTACATGTGCCTCTGTCTTGACTTTGTCATCTCCACTGCCACACCAGTCTTCAGAAGGCCCTGGAAGAGGCTTTTCAACATTTGATTCCTGGTTAGTTGCACTACCTAGGTCAGAGACCACCTCACCTTTTCTCTTCTCCATCTCAGCCTCTTGAGTAGCCACAGTCCCACCTTCAGGAGGACCAGTCTTCAGAGACAGAATATCATCCAGTGTGACTGTGTCTCCCCCAGCCTCGGCACTGTTTGTGGATGCACTCCTCCTAATATTTGGGGATGTGATCTTCTGAACTATAGCTTCCAATTTCAATCCCCGTCCCTTCCGAGGGGGCAGTATTTTGGTCTTAGCAGGGCTTGTGAGGGTAACAGGAGGACAGTTTCTATTGTCTGTATTTGGAAGGTCCTTGGAGGCATCTCTCTTAGGGATAGACTTGACATCCTGACTATGAGAAAGATGGGTGTAGGAATTGTATGCTTTATCGGTACCTTCTTTTGATGAGTGGAGGAGGCGCCCTTTATCATCAGTGTTACTGTTTTTTACATCTTGTGACTGTCTCTTACTGGGAATAGGGGAGATAAAAGAACGGACTCGCCTCCGCATGATTAAGGGATTTTGAGAAGAATGATCCTCTTGACCCGGAAGCCGTAACATTACATTACTAGGTTTGGATGACTGTGTAGACTCAGCTAGTCCATGTCCATCTGTCTCAAGGGGTGGTCCATACCGCTTTTGATTGGACATTCCTGGAGGACCACTGCTTTTGGCTGGAGAAGTCTGTCGAGAAAGATCCCAACAAGACTCTTGTAACTTCTGAGAGCTGTGCTTCAATTCCATGCCTTTGGTAGGCAGACCATCACTGGACATGAGACAGCGCCCAGCTTCCTGAGTGCTTGGGTCATGGTAGGTACCTACTGGTGGGCCATACATCATCCCATCTTTGTCATTTTTCAGGGGGCTCCGTACTCTGTCAAGAAACTGTTGCTGTCGTGGGCTCTTCCGTGGCCCTTCCTGCCTATGCTGTGCAGCAGCAATGACTCCCTGAGCAGAACTGCTGGCCCAATCTTTATACTCCTCTTGTTGCTGTTGGTACATCTGTCTCTTATAATGGAGCTGGGAATTCAAACCAGTATTAGGGTCCCCATAAGCATGAGCCCTAGTGTTTGTATGGTAAGCAGAGGCCAGGCTCTCTGAGTTGGGAGAAAAGGGAGCATGTAAAGAACTCCTATTGGCCCTCTCTGAAAAGGTCATATGTGGGTTCATGTGATGAGGGTCTCCCCCTGGGCCTCTGCTCCTGCCTGGAGACATCTTCAGTTTTTCGGCGAAGTCATGGTACTGAGAAGAGGACCGACCCCTCATAGTTTCCCGGCTACCAACTCTACCAGGGACCCGACGCATTGGTGTGGACCTGCTATCTTGTGGGCCATAGTCTGAAATGGAATCATGGGCTGCTGCTCCAGGGCTAATGTTGCCACGGTAAGTCTCATGCTTGATGCTGGTAGGATGGCAGTGGTCTCCAGATTTTTTGTTGAAACTAGCTTGAGATTTGGATTGTTCAAAGTCTTCCTCTTTTATCTGTCCACTCTGTGATTTCAGTTTTGCTTCCATGGATACCAATCCACCAGGAAGAATGACTGACTGACCTAAACTTGGGTTGAGACGTTCATTTCTCCCAATTCTGGCATCAGCACCCATGTGCCCCAGTGAGTGAGCCCCTGGGTCCCTGACAATCTGTCTTAGTGGGGAAATATCACAGATCACTGACCGCCGTTCAGAAAGGGAGCCCCCAGGCTCATGGGCTGATGAAGGAGGTTCTATCTCAAATTTTCTGGGAATGGGATAGTCAGACAGATTGATCTGTTTCATTTCAGAAGCTGTGCTGCCTGACTTCCTTTCCCATGGTCCCCAGTGGGGATTTTCTAACAGGGATCCAATGCTCTTGTTCAGAAGGCCCCTGCTGGCTAATTCATTGGTTTGACTGACTAAGATGTTGGGCCTTGCAGTTCCTTCCAGGCCACTAGCCATCCCTTGATGTTCCTGAGCACTTCTAGGATACCTTCTGTCGGGATGGTGGTGGTAACCCTGAAGCACTTCCTGTAGAAGACTTGGAAACTTCTCATTTCTACCCTTTCGTTCCCCATGACTGACAAAATCCCCCTTTTCTTGTCCTGAAGGATACTGAGGAAAGCCACTGACATTTCGTGGTACAGCTGACCCAAAACTCTCTTTGTAACTATAGCGCAAACTTCCAGGAGATTTGCTAGGCTCGGTCCTGCCTGTGAAACTTGAGCCTACTACAGAGTGGCTACTCTGGCCATTCCCTTCTCCGTTGTGGTTAGAACTATTATCACCATTCTTGCTTCCTTTGCTTCCTCCTCCTGGAGGATCTGTCTGTGGAAGTGATGTGTGGCTAACTTCCTTTATACCACTATTGCTAGGTGGCCTCTGACTGGCAGCAGGATCCTCCTCCTGGGAGCCTTTATCTTGTCCTCCAGATTTTTCTACCCGACCTGTCATGGCTTCCCGGGAGACAATCACCCCAACTGTCTTCTCGTTGACTTTTGTGTTCCCTTCAGATGACAATGATGTGTCCTTAGCACCTGGAGAGGCAGCTTCTTCCCTAGTTGCAGGACTGCTACTGAGCCTAGGGGCCTCATTCTGAGCACCTTGCGTTGGTGAGGAGCCAGCTTTCTCTGAAGCTCCACACTTGTAGGTAGTGTCAGAGCTGGTGCTCTGGCCACTTAGTTGCCTCACTCTCTCACCTTGATCTTCTGAACTACTGGAACAGCCTCCATCCAATGACTCGGCCATAGGGGACTTTAGTTGTTCTTCAGGCTGTGAGGAGCCTTCTGAGTTTGTACAGCTATCTGCTTTCTTAGATGATGATGAAGGCCTCTTGGAAGTCTTCTTCTGGGGTGTCAAGGCATCAGAAAGTAACATGTGCTGCACAGTATTGGGAAGATTGGCCACTTGAGTACTCAGAGCACTCAAACTACTCAACCCAGGATCTGTCAGCCGCTTTTCTGGCACCCCTTCTAATCCAAATCCTTTGAATCCTGCAGCGTGAGAATTAGGACTGGGCATCATTGAAGGAGTTGGACTGAGTTGGGGCATTAGTTGTAAAATTCGGTTTCTGGAACTCATGGGTACATTGCCTTGCCCACACTGGAGATTCTCGCCACTCTGCATGAGAGGAGAAGGGGTAGAGCTACAGCTTGGAGACTGAACCACAGAAGCAGCTGGAGAAGGATTAGAAATAGGGCTGAAGTTCTGGTGAAACTGCATAGGGGACCTTACAGGAACCTCAGGCTGGTTATACTGCCCCACCTGGCTTTGCAGGGGCAGCTTGGTGGCAGCATTGGTGTACTGCATCACATGCTGGGAGGCATGTTGCTGCTGCTGCTGCTGCTGCTGCTGCTGCTGTTGCTGCTGTTGCTGTTGCTGCTGTTGCTGAGGTTGTGGCTGTTGCTGTTGCTGCTGCTGCCCCTGCTGGGACCCTGGTGGAATCTTTGCCTGTTCAAAATTTTTCATAGACTGAGGTTGATAGTTATAATTTGATTGTGTTCCATAAGCCTGTGCATTAGAACCCACATTATGCCCTTCATACTGAGACCCAGCATTTACACTGTAACTGCCATCGTAGCTTTGTCCAGACTGACTGAAACGCTGTGGTGAAGGAAAGGAGGAGGAGGAAGAGGAGGAAGCAGAAGATTGGTAGTGTTGGCTGAACTGACCCACTCTTAACTGATAACCAGCAGAAGATGGCAGAGTTGAGGGCCGCTGCATTGGTTGTAGATGGGATGAGCCAGAGGTTGGCTGTCCAGTGGCTTGTGGCAGAGGCTGATGGGACTGGTAAAGCTGTTGTCTCAACTGCTGTACTTGCTGCTGTTGCTGCTGCTGCTGTTGTTGCTGCTGCTGCTGCTGCTGGCTGGAGGCCTGCTGTTGATACTGAGCACTCCCAGGAGAGAAAGGCCCTGTATAATCCTGCTGATAATGAGACACACCACCAAGAGCAGAGTGCTGTGCTTGAAATTGGCTCACATGACCCTCGCTCCCATACTGATTGCCAAAGCTGCTACCCTGGGGAGGTCCATAGCTCTGCACGGGCCCAGAAGGCCTTCGCTGAGTAGGCTGCGGGGTTCCTGCTGCCACGGTGTCTTTGTTGCCTGCCATGTAGTAAAAATCTCCAGCTTCTTTCCTGAAACCCTGGTAGCCTTGATGGCCAGAGGTCTCACTAGCCATTGCTGCTGCAGCAGCTGCTGTTCCTCGCCGTCCACTACTGCTGCTGCCAGTGCCACCACTACCACCACCTGCTCCCCCAAAATTCTGGAACATCTGGGCCTGACGAGGGCTGAACTCTTCTATTCGGGATGAGCTGTGTACCTCCTGTGGGTAGCTCTGCTGGTTTCCGTGGTAACTGCTTTGCTCTCGAAACGACTGCATACTGTTCAGCAGCACAGCAGCAGGCCAGCAGCCCTCCTAGAAAACGAAAAGAAAAGAAAAGCATGAAGCATGTATCTGCTTGGTACAAATAAAACTCAAGCCTAATAATTCAATGGCCAGATAAAGCTGATTGCTTTATGTTTCGTCTTACTTTTCCTTATTCTATCCATTTCTGATAATGCAAATAAGCAGATAAATGGTCTAAAGAATGAAGGAATCTGTATCACAACAAAGAAAACACTAGATAGATTAAAACACATCCAATATAGTTCATTATTAAAGCCAGGCATGGTGGCACACACCTTTAATCCCAGAACTCTGGGAGGCAGAGGTGGGTGGATCTCTGTGAGTTTGAAGCCAGCCTGGTCTACAGAGTTGCAGGACAGCCAAGGCTACACAGAGAAACCCCATCTCAGAAAAACAAATTAAAAAATAAAATAAATGAGCCTTATAAATAATCTTCATATGTCATTCTAACAAAAGGAGCAGAAGCTGCGTGGACGCTAAAATGGTTGAAGAGCTAGGCTTTATAGAACTAGCACCATTGAGAGATGGTGCTGAAGGGGCAAAAGAAACAAAATATCATCAGTCTAAATGCAGAACAGGAAGACACTGATAAGCAGCCTGTAAAATCCTTAGGGTCCAGTTCTAAGAGAAAAAAACAAACAAAAACAAAAAGCAAAAACAAAACAAAAAAAAAACCCTCAACTTATCTTGGGTGCACATGAGAAATAGATTTCAGAAATAAACAAAATCACAGCAGATGAGCAACAAACACTACTCTGAAAGTTTAACAGATTTTTAAAAAGATTTATTTTTATGTGTATTTGTGTGAGGATGCCCCTGACGGCCAGCTAGAGTTAAGGCAGTTGTGAGCTGCCCAAGATGGTGCTCAGAACCAAATTCAGGTCCTTTGGAAAAGCAACAAGCATTCTTAACCGCTGAGCCATTTCTCTAGCCCCAAGATATGGACATTTTTGGTTTGTTTGGGTATTTTTGACACAGAGTCTCTTTATGTAGGCCCGGCTGTCCTGGAACTCACTATGTAGACCAGGCTGTCCTCAAACCAACAGCACAGAGATCCTTCTGCCTCTGCCTCCTAAGTGCAAGGATTAAAGGTGTGTGCTACAACACCTGGCTCCTATAAGGTAGTCCTAATATACCTTATATTTAAAATAGCTAGACATGGGACTAAGTCTGATTATATATAGTCATATGGCTCAACGTTAGTCTTTTAAGTGTCTATACACAAAAAGAAAAAACCAAAAACAATAACAAAAACTCAGTGCCTGAAGAAAATCACTTCTCATCACTTTCAAATGCCTCTGCAATAGACCCAATGAATCTACTGGGCAACCATGAAAATATAATGCTCACCCCCGTTCCAGGAATTACATATACTAATTCAATCCTCACAAGACCAGATCCCACATTTTACAGAAGAGGAAGAGGAAACTGAGGCACAGAATTCATCAAGTTCCTGAGAGTCCAGTGTGGCAGTCCCACGGGCTGTATTTGTTCTACTAGATTAGACAGAGGATTTTTTTTTAAACATGGCCATAAGCTATGCCCCCCTTCAGTGTTGTCCTCCAATGCTGTTCCAGCTGGTTCTCTACCGCCTCCATCGTCCTCAAGACTGTCAAGAACAATTCCATCAACATCTAAACTTCCCTTGTTTACAGTATACTTCTAGTTCTTAAAACTTAGTTCTTAGTGGCTGACGGGGAGTAAATTGAACAAAACATTAAAGTTAGCAGTTAGTTGAAGGTATAAAAAGCTGCTTCCAATACTTTCCATATTGTTTAGTTAACTATTCTGTAATAAAAGTAGCTTCTAAAGATTCAAATGTATAAATAGTTGTGCCATTTGCTCCCCCTTTCCCCTAAATGAGAGGCACTAAGAGCTAAAGACTACTTTAGACATCAGCAATTTGGCCTGGGGCTGCCTGGGTACTTCCAACCTTATTTCCACAGGGGGAAAAAAAAACAGTCCTGCTCCCAGCCCTCCCCTGAACATTTCTTTACCGTCGATGATCCCTCTTTTCCTGTAGTAATGGTTAATAGACTTGAAAGAGACAAACATAAAAATGATAGCCATTATCTTCTGCAAAGTATCATTTGTAGCATATTCTTGGTGCACATGAAGTTTAAGTACCAAAAGGTGTTCCAAGTTTATCCTTTGCAGGAATTTCAAATAAGGCAGTTAGGAAAAGCAAAATGCCAGTAACAGAAAATATAAACCTGACGTATTTGCAACTTATCACCAGCCTATAAAACAAAGTAATAATACAAATAATTTGTGTGTGTGTGTACATATGTCCAAAAGAAAAACATCTCAAAGTCAGTCGGTCATCAATGATGTATTTTCATGCATATCGGAAAGAGATTTACTAACACACTTTCTCTCCTTCTTTCCTCATTTTCTCCATATTCCTAACTTTCCACTTCAGACAGGCCATAGAGGTGTACCAGTGAGGCCCAGGACTTTGAGTCCATTCCAGCCACAGTTGTGGACTGTGCTCTCTAGCCTGGTGGAAAGCTGGTGACCTCATTATCTTACAGAAAACTAGTATTAATTTTTGTTCTTTCCGTCATCATCTAAGAGCATTATACTCCCCAACCCAATCTTTTCTCCCCAAAGTCCTCTCAAATATCTTCAAGAAAGCTCTTATCTTTCCAAGTAGATTTAACTATTGATCTTCTATTGCAAGAATGACAACAGAATGTTTCTTGCTTAAAAAAAAAAAAAGAAAGAAAAGGAAAAAAGCTCCAGTCCTCAAGATAACGATTCTACTTAGACCCCTTTGAGGATATATTATCTGTCCTCTAGCCTCACGTCTCACCCACCTACAAAGTACTCTGCAACATCATCAGAGAGACAATGAACAGGCTCTGCCATCCTCTGGCTTCTGGCCCAATTTGGAGATAGTGAAAGAGATTTACTCTTATGGCTCTGACTAGGCAATTTCTGAGGCTGCTAAAGACTTTCTACCAACAGGGATGGCTCTGTCGGATGTCTGGCAATGTAACCATTTAGCCATTTTCTCAGAGCTCAGAACTACTTCTTGCCTGTTGGCTCAGAACGCCAGGCCACTTTCTCAGTTTGGTAACCTTCTGCATTGCTGTCCACATCCCAGTTCTACATGCTCAGAAGATTAGGAGCTGGGGCTGGGGCTGGGGTTACTTTTCAGTCTTTTCTGGAAGGGAGGGTTAAAGTGTACAAAGAGAAGTGCCAGGGAGATTGGGAAGACAGAAGAAGAAAAAGAGAGGCTGATACTTCCTGGAGGCAACTGCAGCACGCCCAGACTCCCAGTAGCTCTCCCACAGACTCCCAACATCCACTATGACATTCCAGTTTCTGGTCATCAACAGCCTGTCGTGACAGGCTTCCCCAATTCCAGTTCCTCCCATGTGGGACCATCCTTAATTCTTATATCAAAATTCCTTATAACATATTTTTCATAGAATACAAAGCTTCTCTTTTCCTGAATGAATTTTAAATGGTACAATTAAATGCTTTTCAAGTTACCAGTTTGAATGTGCTATCTGTTTTCTACTGGGACCCTGACTGATAAAGTTCTCTCATTCCCAGAATTTCAGAGTACACTATTATCAGTTGGGGAGTGAGAAGCTTCTATTTCATAATATGGTATATAACAGGGACGAAAATAAAAACATGCCAGACAAAGTACACAGTAACACTGCAAGGTTCAAGAGTAGCAATCAAAAAGCAGGCTATGAACCAGAATGTGGGATGGTCTGCAGGAGTCATAACCATTATGGCCAAGGTTCTCATGTAATGATGATAGGTAGTGCTATTTGTAGTGGGAAACTTCTACAAAGATGATTGTGTATTTATTCTTACAAAGTCACCAATTCATTTTTATTTAAAAAATTTTTGGCAACAAGGTCTCATTCTACTGCCCAGACTGGTCTGAAACTCACAGCAATCCTCTTGCCTCAGCCTCCTGAATACTGAGATTATCAGAGTGAGCCACTACATCTGGCTCAATTTATCTTCAACAGCAAAGATAATGAATTCTGTTTTTTCTTTGACCACCTCAATGTCTTACCCTGAACTACTACTTTAGAGTAAGTCCCTATTATTATTTTTTGCTTGCAATGCATTGCTCAATCACAACCCTGTTCATTTCTATTTGCTCTATTCCCTGGTTCTGAGATGGCCACCTCCATCTTCCTAATATAGAAGAATGTTCCCACAAACTTCTCTGTTCCAGCACCAGTCACAGGAATAATGGAATAAGCTTTCCTCCACTTGCTGCTTTGACAATCTCTCATTCCCCACAGTCCTGGATGGCTTATGGCATCTTCCTGCTTCTGCTGTTTCTACCCAACAATCTTACAATCTTGTTCAGAAGTGCCCCTGAGCTGTCACCGTTCTTACCGCTCTAAAGTACCCTGAGTCCAGAAATATCACCCTATCAGGTCACACGGGTCCCAGGATCCCAGATATATGATCTTGTCTACAAGTTAGGCTTACATCAAAGAATTTAGTGGTTTACTTCATTTAATGAAAACAAATGGTAAAAAGTGTTTACCTTTAACCAGTATCTAAGGAATGTGCTACTAATTATTATATATTAAGCAACTTCCAACATGTCTGACTGTCTGGTTTCCCTATGTATACACAGATACAGATAGACACAAGGGGGGAAACTGGTGAATTATGTATGTTCTAAGTCACTTTTCTAGATATGTTGGGAGCTGATCTGCTTTAGTTCAAATTCTTTTGAATCTAAAAGTCATGATCCTTTTACTACACCATATGTTAAGCAAGAAACATCCCAAATACACGTTTTTCTCTCGAGAATTCTGACCAACAACTTGAGTCAGATCCGAATAATGGCTATTGCTAATTTGCTGCATACCTAACACATGCCATATACATTACCAGGTACTTTTATATGCCTTGTAAACTGAAGACAGGATATGAAACATCTTCTCTAGAATTCAGTCTACACTTCAGGCAAAAGCCTTCCTCTAACCAGCATCAAGACAATGTAATGCTGCTATATTCCTAGAGGGGAGGCACTAAGAAAGAAATCTTAAAGTTTGTGAAATGGAGTTGTCATCTTAAACCTGGATATATCTGTATCATCTGTTTCATATGCATGTAAATTAGCAAATTAGGCATGTGTATCTGTCCAACGATTGGGTTTTTCCTATTCTGCATCCAGTTTGCCCACAGAATCTATCTTGTCCTTAGGGACTGACCTCAGTACAATTATTGCTGATGCCACTGGTAGCTCTCTGATAAGGGATTTCCAAAAAAGGGACTCTGAAAACATCTTAAGTAAACAAGACAGAGCCCACAAGCTTTTTGGTTATCTTAGGAAAAAGAAACTTACTAGAATGCTGCAGGTGTAAGAAGCTGGCTCTTCCAGGGTCAAAAAATATACACAATGTCAGCCATAAACGCTGTAAAAAAAAAAATCTATCTGCAACCATGATAAAATTATTTGCAGGCCCCAAAATAAGACACTAACTTATAGCTTTCAAAATGTTAAAAAAAAAAAAATGTCAGGTATGGTGGCATATATCTCTGATCACAGCCTCTGGAAGGCTGAGAAAGAAGGATCGTCATGAATTTGAAAAAAAAAAAACTTTAAGGAAGCCAGGGATGGTTTCACACACACCTTCACACCTTTAATCTGAGCACTTAGGGAAGCAGGAGCAGGCAGGCATATGTCTGTGAGCTAGAGACCAGCCTGGTCCACATACCAAGTTCTAGGCCAGCCAAAGCTACACAGTGAGACCCTGTTTCAATGACAAGAGACCTTATCCCATCCTGTGAATTTAGGCTGAGTGCAGTAAAAACATAACAAAAGCAGCAAACATTCTTATAAATTTCTGAAGATATAAATAAGACTGTTCCAGTGGGATCTGTGAGGGAAAAAAATGGCACAAGCTAAGTCTTTTATCACTTGAAAATGATTAAGCAAATATGGTGTATCTACTTACATAGTATATAAGAATTGTGAAGATTCTAGACACATGAAATATCTATTATTTACATATCCGTGCTATGATTACATATGGAAATTGGACATTTTTATAGTTGGAGGACAAAGGAAATGGTTTGGAAAAATGGAAACCTTTTGACCATTTACAGTGGCAGAATTCATATGGCCTCACACAAATAATAAAAACTTAAATATATATATATGCACATGACTTAGGCTTCTGAGCTTTTTATCATCTCAGCAGTGTTGTGCGGTGTGTCCTGCTGGCAGTAAAGCAATTCTCTGCCTAAGGGCAAGAGGCACAAGACAACCCACAAGCCCAGAGGCATGGAGGATGACCAGACAGACAGGCCCTGCCCCAGGAACTCACAGCCAACACACTGCAATACCTTATGCACTGCAGTGCCCAAGTGGTATGAACATCACTTGCTCAGGCTTTTTGTTTCTTTGTTTTGTTTTTCTAAGAATTAGATCTAAAAGCTGGGTGTGATGATGCATGCCTTTAATCCCAGTACTTGGAAGCCAGCGGCAGGTGGATCTCTGAGTTCATGGCCAGCCTAGTATATACATCAAAAGTTCCAGGAGAGCTGGGGCTATGTAAAAATACTGTCTCAAAAAAAAAAGGAAGAAAAAAAAAAAAAAGCAGGGAGGGGGGCCCTTAAAATCAGCTCAATTCCTTGATTCTCCACTATATATTACATACACAATAGTTAAGCCTATTTTTAGGCATAGTCTCCAAGAGCCCAGAGGTTAAATCGTCCCATCAACTGCCTTTTCTTCCCTATATAGAACGAAACTTCTGGAGGTGTCTGCAGCTCACATCCTGGTCCCCCCCTAGCACCTTCCTGTTTATACACAGGAGGCATCCCAAAGTGAATTCAAATAGCCAAATGGGAGATCACAACAGCTCAACAGTTAACAGAAAGGAGGCAAGAAAGTGGGAGTAGTTGCACCCTGGGCTAACTAGGTCTCCCTCTCAGCCTTTGTTACCAGTTGAACCCCAGGGCTTTGGGATGTCTCTGAAATTTTTTTCTCATTTAAATGCTGTTAACAGTACAATAAAATACAGACAAAATGATTGCAAACAGCAATCAGTGCTGCCACTTCAAAGCAGTGTCTCACTATAATTCCTTCAATACAATTTTGAATTAAGAGTCAAAAGACTGCCGGGCAGTGGTGGCGCATGCACTCAGGAGCAGCACTCAGGAGCAGAGGCAGGTGGATCGCTGTGAGTTCGAGGCCAGCCTGGTCTACAAAGGGAGTCCAGGACAGTCAAGGCTACACTGAGAGACCCTATCTTGAAAAAACAAAAAACAAAAAAACAAAAAAAAAGTGAAAAGACTGCCGTGTGTGGTGAGTGCATGCCTTTAATCCCAGCACTCAGGAGGCAGAGGCAAAGGCAGGTGGATTGATGTGAGTTTGAGGCCAGCCTGGTCTACAAATTGAGTCCAGGACAGCCAAGGCTACACAGAGAAACCCTGTCTCCAAAACAAAACAAAACAAAAAGAGTCAAAAGACTTCAAAAGTGGGCAAAAGCTGTAGGAGGAAAACCATAAACTTTTTTGAAGCCCCTCCCCCAAAAATTCAAAACAAAACTAAAACAAACTAAAAACCAAAAAAAGTGTAGCTAGACAAAAAAGGACAGTGTCAGAAATCAAGGCTCTTAACAGATTAGTATTAGTTTCACTTTGAAATAATTTCAAACACACAAAATTTCTAAGTGCTTACACACACATTTTAGAAAGTCTTCTACATATACCGAGTCTCTTGATCACTGTGAGAAATCTAAATGGCAAAAGCACTCACTCTTCTGCATAATCAGAACACAAACCTCCACATTAGGAAGCCACACTACTACTGTGTTACCAAGCCAGCCCACAGGTCCTATACCTCAGTTTTGGCAATGACCACAACATTTCCCCCTTTGTGGTCACATGTTTCATCCAAGTGCCATGTCTATTGATTGCAGTAGCCATCTCATTGTTTCGCTGACTTTTATGTCCCTGCTGGGGCTGGTCTTTTCATTTCATGAGGTCATCCCTCAGCCTAAGACTGAACTGTATTTCCTCATGGCCAGAGTGGTAGCAACACAGGACACACCACATAAGCAGAACCAATAGCAATCCATCCCTATAATGATGAAGGTACCATCTGGTCAAGCCAATGTCTAGCAGGTTCCTCTAAAGTTCCTTCATTTTCCCCTTCAAAATAATCACTTTGCTGTAGCAATTGTAAAGGTCTACCAATACCAACTCACAGTCAGCATCCAGATGATCCCCATCTCTATGCCTGCTAAGTAGTGATACCTAGCCATCATTCCTGCTACAATTATCAAAAGGCACAGCACTGCCTCTTCATCCACTTGGCACTCAAAATGTCCCAGATCTGGCCAACTGAAAACCCAAATAGCTTTAATATCTTTCTGCATTTTCTGGTCTTTGAACAACTCGCCTATTTCCTGGTTAAAGATACTTCAAATTCATCTGGTATTTTCCCAGTTCCAACTCCTAGAAGTACCTATTTTCCCAAAGACAATTCCTCTTGAAGGAAGATGATTTAGCAACAGAGGATTAGGTGCTAGGATTGAAACTTAAGATGTCAGTACTTCTAGCTACAAGAGCTACGTATACATACACAGTTACCATTCTTGTAACTATTTTTACAAATGTACTTACATGTTAAAGACCATACTTATCAGTCCAGTTCCAACTCAACATTTCTCAGTTCTCTTCATCTTTCCCTGTTTGCCAATTCCTTTCTCATACAGTAAGAAAACTAGCTCCCATAATCTTCAACAAATACAATTTACTTCTTTTGCTCAAGATAAACCATCTCTCAAGAATTTCAGTCTCATCCTTACACCATGTTTCTACTACCTCCCCAGCTGTGGAACTTTTCACTATCTATGTGGCACAATTCCATTAGTTTGATAAACTAATTCCAAAATTCATCTTAAAAAATCTAAGCAATACATAAAAATATTAAAGAAAATTGGAAAACTATAAAAAGACAGGAAATATATGACCTAACCATATACCAAAGCTTTTAAGTATAATAAAAATAAAGGGGAGAGACTAGCATGCCATTTTGGGGTGGAAAAAAAAGCCTGTTAGACCTCACCTCACAATAGCCATAAAAACAGACAGCAGGTAGATAAATTAAAAAGCTAAAGATCACGGGGTAGTGGTGGCGCATACCTTTAATGCCAGCACTTGAGAGGCAGAGGCAGGTGGATCACTGTTAGTTCGAGGCCAGCCTGGTCTACAAAGCGAGTCCAGGATAGTCAAGGCTACACAGAGAGATCCTGTCTCGAATACCCCCACCTCCCCAAAAAAAGCTAAACATCATCTTTTTAAAAATAAAAAAAAATTAATCTTTGGTATCAAACTGACATTCTCAGTTTGGGAGGTTTTGGTTTTTGAGAAAAGGTCTTGCAAGGTAGCCCATGCAGGCAGCCTCTAACTTACCATCTTCCTGGCTCAGATTCCTGAGTGTTGGTATTATGTACATATGCCACCAAGCACAGCCATTTTCAGGTTTCTATGTCTTACTAAACAGAACCCAGATTTCTTTTGGGGCGGGGGTGGAAGGAACAGGTAAGGTACAATTCACTTTGCCAGAAAGACAGAATAAGCTTTCCATCTGATGGAAATGGACCCAACCAGTGTGAGGAAGTAATTGTCATTTTATAGAACCATGTGTGTACATGTGTGCCTGAATTAACAATTGAGCCCTCCAGCCAGATATGAACAAAGAGAAGTCTCAATACCAAGCAACTGAAAGGGGCTGGTATCTGGAAGGGAGAGAAAGGAAGGGTTAAGGTCATAAGTATGGTGGTAACATACCACCTTTGAGGGAGAAGGTATTATTAAAGACTTTTTTTTTCCTGGTACATTTGACATATTGTTTTAAATGGTTTCCTACATAATCAGTTTGAGAAAATAGCAAATTTTGTGTAATTTAAGGCCTTTTAGCTTCTACCAACCATAAAATTTCTATATTCACCTTTCATACTCAGGCTCCGGACCTGCAGGCCTTGCCCATGCTGCTCCCACGTCTTCAATACCAGTGCCCTTCCATTTTCCCTCTCTGACTAAACAGTCTCCTGTACAAACCCTCTTCTCTTGAGAGCTGTCCTTCAGTGAAGTAATCACTCCTGTCAGCCCTGTAGTTTCAGGCTTCATGGTCTCAAGATCAGACAAATTCAATCTGAACTCAGTTTTGTAGCTTACTACAACTAAAATCTTCAATGTATTATGCATTCCTTTTAAGTCTCCATTTAAACGCCTCTCCCTACTTCTATCTTGATAAAACAAATGGTAACCCACACCACTCTGTAGGCCTCAACTGTGCAGCACATGGATGAAGTCACTGCTGATCTCTGGAAGCCCATGGGGGGGGGCGGGTCTTGGGCACAATGGGCCTGTGTAATTATATTCTGTTAACCAGCTTGCCAGGCAATCACAGGCATGGTACTGTTTAACAAAGACTGATAAAAGGTCTTGAAGAAGTTAAGAGCCCCAAACTAGAATCTATTAGAAGTCTCCTGGGACTTTTGAATTAGATGGTAGGTGATATGCTCTGGTTTCAGTTTAAAAATGGCTTGACTGTTTTGTGAAAACCAAGTAGGGGAGGGGCAGAGCAGAAGCTACTTTAGTAATTTGGGTAAGGGCTGCTAGCTGCACAGATCAATGTGGTATTGGTCGATTTGTTATGTGATCAAATACAGGACATATTTGGAACTCTGGGCCTAAAGAAACTGCCACTGTATCAGAAGTGAATGTGAGGGATACAAACAGCACTGCAATACTAGCTGAACACCTGTGTTTAATATCCTTTAGAGGTGAAAATTCAAGTCTTTACAGTAATACCAGGCAGACACAGCTGACAGCCTCACGTTATTAAAATGATGAAAATAAAGCAGAGAGATTTAATAACTGAACAAGGTCCCAACACTAGTCATCAGATCTGAGCCCTGGAAGTAGGCTTGTGTAGCAATACTCCAATACCATCTCCTACAATGTGACTGCAAAAATGGGCACCACTGTTGAGAGGGTGAGACCAGAAGACAGCAGGAATCATGCTTGCCTGCCAGGTCACGTCTGAGGCTCTCACTGACATCCAAGTGGAGAGAGATGTCAGATAGACAGGTGGCATGACTGGATCTCAGGTGGGGGTAGAGATAAAGGTAAAGTAAGCAGCACAAAGAATTCAAAGGAATGAATGAGACCACCTAAAGCAGGTTGTAAATTCAATTTAGAGGGTCTTGAACTCAACTCTTTAAAAATATGAAACAGAGCAAAATGGAAAATAACAGAGTAAACGGCTCAAAGTAAATTGAAGTATATAGGACTCAAGAAACAGCTCCATGGTTAAGAGCACATACTGTTCTCATAGGACCCAAGCGGCTCACAATTGCCTGCAAGGGGTATCTGACGCTTTGGCCTCCCAAAGCACCTGCAGACACACACAGACACAAATTAGAAATAATAAAAATAAGTGATTTGAAAGGGGAAATGGGGGAGGCTTTAATTGGGGAGGAAGAGGGAAGTCAATACAGAAGGGAAAGAGGGAGGAAAGGAAAAGGACAAAACACTAACAAAAACCCCAAGACCAGACATAAGAAATTCCCTTTCAAGTCTGCCAGGAGAGTTCAAGAGACTCTCAAAACAATAGGCCATTGTTGTTGCCTTAGGTAGTCTCCCAGGAGGTGAAGGTAAGTCCTTATTGCTGAAGGGACCATATACTTCTGACAAAGGACCCTGAAGATCTGAATCTGACCTGCAAGTATTCTCCTGAAGACGTTTACAGTACAGGAAGGTGCTATGTATGCTTCTGTGGCGGTTTGAATGAAAAAACAGTCCTCACAGGTTCAGAGGGAGTGGCACTATTAAGAGGAGTGGCCTTGTTTGATTAGGTATAACATACTGGAGAAAGTGTATCTATCACTAGGGGCAGACCTTGAGGTTTCAAGTGCTCAAGGCAAGCCCAGTGCCTCTCTTCCTGTTGCCACCTGCTGATTGGATGGAGAGCTCTCAGTAACCTCTCCAGCACCATTTCTGCCAGCATGCTGCCATGTGCTTCCCATGACAATAATGGATTAAACCTCCAAAACTGTAAGCCAGTCCCAATTAAATAGTTTCTTTATTCAGAGTTGTCACAGTCATGGTGTCTCTTTACAACAACAAAAACTTTAAATAAGGCAGCTTCCAAGCAAGGAAAGCAACCAAAAGCCCTCTCCAACTGCAACACCTATGAACAACAACAAATGACCAGCAAGCATGGCACAATAACTTTAAGGTTGCAGTAGCGTCACACATATCCTGTTGGTAACCAACAGCTTTCTAATCGGAGTTAAGGCCCACTCAACAGAAGAAAAAAAACAGACCTGCTGTACCCTAGGTAACTACACAGGGTAAATGAAGTCTTTGGATTTTAGAGAATCAACTTCCAATTTGACTAAACCAGCATAACTTCTAACTGCATTATAGATATTTATCCTTATACCGCTCATCGAAGGTCAAAAATAGTTCTCACTGCCATCAAAGAAACTTAACTCTACAACACAGAGACCATTACAGAAAAACTCAACTGACCAAACTTTCGAGAACAAGTATTACTGGGGTGCCCAGCCACAATGAATCCTTCTACAACACAACTCCTGTACCTAAAGCTTAGGTAACATCATGGAAGGGGATGGGGGTCTGGAAGAACTGTAAGAGCCAAAAGACAGGCAATCTACTGGGTCTCCTAAAGATGATGTGGAAGTTTCACCCACAATACTTCAACAGCATGGCTGCCTAAACAGTACCTGAAAAAGTATACCACCAACAGACATGCTAACAAGGGAAGGGGAACTCTCACATGCCCCCACCTCTAGACAAAGAAGTACAAGGAACTAAGGGGTGCAGGGAGGAGAAATTGTCTTCCCAGGGATAAGCCCCCTAAGTGGTTATCCAGTACCAAGTAGTCAGCTCTGGAAATGATAGATAAAAGAAACACTAATTAGATGGAGCAAGCTGTACTTATATACGTAGGCCTGCGTATATGTATGTAACAAAGAAAAGAGGCCATAAACTCAGGAGGGAACAAGGCACGATAAATGGGCAGGGCTAGAGGGAGGAAAGAAAAACAAGAAAATACTGTGATTTTATTTTAATTTTCCAATAAATAAAGATAAAGCATACAAACTAGTTTATGAAACCTAAGTTTCATTTTCATATATGTACTAATATAAGGCTGTCACTTGGTGTAGTTTTTTGTTGTTGTTGTTGTTGTTGTTGTTGTTGTTTTTGGTTTTTCGAGACAGGGTCTCTCTGTGTTAGCCTTGGCTGTCCTGGACTCACTTTGTAGACCAGGCTGGCCTCGAACTCACAGCGATCCGCCCACCTCTGTCTTTTTTTTTTTTTAAAGAGATTTGAAGCCACTGGTCTAAGAATTAAGCATAAGATTCATCCTCGGGGCTGGAGAGATGGCTCAGCAGTTAAGAGCACTGTTTGCTCTTCCAGCAACCACATGGTGGCTCACAACCATCGACACCCTTTTTAACATGCTCTTATGGTATGCAGATGCACATGCAGACACAGTACTCATATACATAAAATAAATACAATCTTAAAAAAGATTCATCCTCAAACTAGGCATGGTGGTACACCCTTTTAATCGCAGCATTCGAGAGGCAGAGGCAGGTGGATCCCTGTGAGTTCAAGACCAGCCTGGCCTACAAAGCAAGTCCAGGATACCCAGGGCTCTGTTACAGAGAGAAACCCTGTCTCAAAAAACAAACAACAACAACAAACAAAAAGAAAGATCCATCCTCAAATCCCTCTAATGTTCAAAGGTTTAAAAGAAAAAGAAGTCAAAAAGGAAGTTACTGAGAAAGAAGGAAAAGAAGTATAGTCACCAGAGCCAGGCAAATGACAGTAAACATGGCATACAGGTATGGCTTATATGATTAGAAAAAAAGCTGTATATAAATAATTATGGAATGGTGAAAAGCACACGACAGGGACAGAAGTGACCTGCCTACACCAAACATAAAGTCAAAGTGTGGGAGTTGAGGTAATATGATTTTATTTAAAAACCATCACTACTTTTTTTTTTTTTTAAAGACAGGGTCTCTCTGTAACCCTGGCTGTCCTGGAGCTCACTATGTAGACCATACCGACCTTCACCTCAGACCTGCCTACATTTGCCTAATGAGTGTTGGAAAATGTGCATCACTAAGCCTAGCTTAAACCCATAGTTTGTGGGGACAGCAGAATACAAAGTCTGTAAAATCCATAAATAGAAAATCTAGTTGTTTTTAAGTATCTACTATAAAATGCTGGCACTGCTACTGGGTCTTGGAAAAAGACTTAAGACTGAAAATGCTTAAGTCCTGAAAAAGCTTTCAACTCCACAAAAGAATTGCAGTATAGTGAGATCACAGTCATAGGGCAGCATGTAACAGGGTTAGCCAGGGAGGTGGCATTTTTCTTTCTAATCATAACTGACCAAGCCATGTCCAAGACTCTGCATATAAATAGTATACTCCATGTCTGTACTCCTGCAGTTTTTGGTTAGCATCTCACCCAAAAATTGCAGAGTCATTCTTTTAAGACTATCTGGCCTCAGTAGTGAAGTCTCTAGGAAAAGGTTCAGCTTAGTGATCCTGCCTTCTCACCTAAATGTGATGAGCTTCCTAGTCCATATACCACAATGTGGTGCCTGGTCTTCTAATAGTCTTTCCTTTCCCACTTCATGTAAGTGCCTCATCTCCCCAGCTGTCTCTAAGCAAGGGGCACTTAACTAGTCTAACATTTTCCAGCAGCAGCCAAGTAAAGTAGTAAATACTTGTTGATGTGCTATAAGACTTTCCTTAAGGGAATAGAGATGACTCAAAGGTTAAGAGCAAGTATTGCTCTTCCAGAGGCTCTGGGTATAGTTCCCAAATCCCACGAAAGAAGATTCAGAACCACCTTTAACACTCTGCATGCTTGCACATGCCCATGCATGTGCACATACACACAATGAAAAATTAGCATTAAAAAAAAAGGCTGGGCATTGGTGGTGCACGCCTTTTATCCTAGTACGTGGGAGACAGAGGCAGGTGAGGTCGAGACCAGCCTGGTCTACAGAACAAGTTCCAGGATGACCAAAGTCACACAGAGAAAGTCTGTCTGACGGAGGGGGAGGAAACAACAACAACAAAAGAAAAAGGATGGAAAGGAGGGAGGGAGGGAGACAGGGAGGAAAGAAGGAAAAGAGAAATATGAACACCTTGCAGAGGCAGCCTTCCCTGCATTCCTACTGAAACAGGTCTAGGGTGTTCACCCTGAAGACTGCTCAGCACTGTCTACAAGCCCTTACAGCCTTCACTTTCAACCCTCCTGATACCCTAAGGCTAGCTATGGCACTGGCAGTCAATATCAATACCAGAAAAAACCAACAATGCAAAGTACAAGAGAACCTGGCTGTCCTGGAGCTCACTCTGTAGACCAGGCTGGCCTCAAACTCAAGAGATCCATCTATCTCTGTGTCCCAAGCTCTGGGATCAAAAGCGTGCACCACCATGCCCTACCCACCACTTTTTTTTTTCTTATAATAAAATTTATTTTTATAAAGCTTTTTAGGAGGAAGAAAGTGATGAAATTCCATTTCAATTAAAAGTAGTTTATAAAGATTTTTCTTATTTAAACTGCATGAGAGATGCTATCTTACAGCCATCTTTGGGAGGTTTGGGGTGGGGCTGTTTTCTGTTAGTGTTGTTTTGAGATGTGATCTCACACTATAGCCTCAAATGCCTTCAAATGAATTGTGGAAATCCTACTACCTCGGCCACCTAAATGCTGGATACTAAATGCTTAGTATCACTTAATTTTAATGACTCTGTGATATTTATTTTTAGCCATTGTACAGATGACATAATTGAGGTTCAGAAAATAACTTCCACAATCTACACAGCTAGACAATGAAAAGAGCTGGAGTTGACACCCCTAACCTCTACTGTGCTATTAATAGTCTGTCTTCCCCAGAGTACTGAATGTGCCCCGGTAGCCTCACTTTTGTTCAAAACTAGTTTTGTCAGAATAATAATGACTTTGCTGACATACCATTTACCTTCAATGCAAATCCCACTCTCTAGCATCAACACCTACCCAGAGCACAAGGGGCAAGCAGCACTGTCAAAGTTATTTCCTCCTCAACTTACTCCACAGTATAGAACCCTGGTCTCCTAAGGCTGAGCACAGAATGCATATTCAACACCAGGTGAATTAAGTTAACAATGCAATCCACCTTACAAAACAAAGCTCACACATGAAGACCAACATTTTTAGAATTAGAGTATAACTTAATGGTTAGCATGCACAAAGTCCTGGGTTCAAACCATGGTAAACGAACAAACAAGCAAAACCAGTTTTACTTCAATCTGTCAGAGAAACTAATAGTAAAAAGGGGTTTCTATAATCTCTGCTTTCAATCTTTGCTTTGACCCTCACTGAACCATAAGGAGAAGCAGGTTGAATTTTCTAAACTTCATCTACAAGGGGCTAAAAACAGATCACCACTTCTGATAGGCAAAAACTGGCTTCACTTACTATTAAAATGTAAATAATACCAACCAAAAAAAGGGCTTTTTAAAAGCTTTTTTTCTTAAAAGGACTTTTGAAAATTACTTCCCAGAGGCTGACCCTTGAAAGCATTTACATGTAGTACAACAAAATATAAAAATATGAAGAAGTATTTTAAGCTAAATATGGGGGCACTAGATGTTTAGGATTCAAAAGCTCTTTTTAATAGCAACTGAACATATCTGAATTTATAAGAAGTTAAACCCCAACAACACACTGTAAAACAACAGTGTCAGCTAACAATTTCAGAAAAGAAATGATAGGACAGATTTTATTGTGTCCTTGGCCTTCTTGAACAAACCAATGAGGAAAATAATCAACAAAAGCATTCCAAGTTGATTTTATTGAAGGTACCAAAGCCATAGGTCAACTTGTCAAATGAAGCAAAAGGCAGAACTAAGTTGTGTGAGTCTGGTCCACTCCAGATAAAAGCCAATGGACCTTTTTATTTACTCTCCATACAGCTGAGGATGCAGGCATGGAGAAACCTATATGGATAATTAAGTTCTGTAAAACGAAGATAGAAGCTGAGAAAAGCAGGGGTGAGTAGCCGATTGTAAAACTCCACTGTTGCCACAAAGTCACCACAACTCCAAAACAATATGCTAGCTCTTAATCTTTCTATTTTATTTTTTAAACTGTGTGTGTTCCTGTGTATGAGTGCACATATATGTGTGTGGCCTGCACATGAAGGCTATACATCTACCTCCTTTGGACTGGAACGCACTAATGAGGCTACACTGAATAGTCAGTGAGACCCCAAAATCCTCCTGTCTTCACCTCCCCAGTTCTGGGTCTACAAGTATGAGCCACCTCATCATGAGTTCTGGGTACTCAACTAAGTAAGGTCCTCATGCTTTCAATACAGGTGCTTTACTGACTGAGCCACCCTACACCCCAATCTTACAGATCTGATATGAGCATCTGTAAACTAAAGGTATTTTCTCTCGTATGACAGAATAGAGGCACACTGTGAATAAATGACAAGATTTTTAAAACCAGGCAACTGGGACTGGAGAGATGGCTATTCAATTAAGAGCACTGGCTGTTCTTCCAGAGGGCAATGGATTGTTTGTCAGCTTCCACATGGTGGCTTACACCATCTGTTCCAGAGGATCCAATGCCTTTTGACCTCTGTGGGCATTGTCCACACATGATGTACAGACACACATGCAGACAAAACACTCATATAAAAACAAAAAAATCATTTTTTAAACAATCAGGCACCTGACCACTAACTGCCACTGTCTAATTTACTCAACCAGCTCAGCCACTTGTTCTGACTACATATAGACTAGATACAGTAGTATCTCTAACCTTATGGTCACTTGGTTTGAAGTTAATGTTATAGTAACTTGAGTTTCTGCTTTCAATAATAAACTAAAATTGGGGGAGGTGAGACAAGTAAATATATAAGTACATGTTTGTTTGTTTGTTTTTAAAATACCAAAACACTAACAAAATAGTGACAATTTGCCTTGGAAAAAATGGAAATACAATGAAAACCTGGGGGCATTTGTAGATCTGTCAGAAGTGAAGTGGCCAGGAGATCCAAGGTGCATGTCTGGCCTCTCCCCAGCCCTGCATAATGACAGAGGCTCTGAAAGACTGCTTCCTACAAGTAAGAGTGAGTTTAGGATCATTCAGTCAGTTTAGAATATCGGAAAACCTCTAGCCTGGATTTAAGTGATCCTGATTTGCTGGTGCCCTCAGGCATCTGAAAAGACATCAAGATCCCCAGCCTCTAATTATTTCTATAAATAATGCTCCAAATACCATCTCTAGCTCACGAACATGAACAGACAAAATGCCGCAAGAAACATGAGGTATAAGGATCCAGAGGAAGTCCAGATACTGGAACTAGGAAACTATGAAACAATTATATTAACTACGTTTGTTTGTAGAAAGGACCTCACTGTATAGGCCAAGATGATCTCAAACTCACAATCTTCCTGAAGCCTCATTCCCTTGAGTGTAGGAGGTAATGAGTGCTTCTTTACCGCCACACCTGACTTATAGTTCATATGATCTAGGAAATAAAAGACACACTGGAAAACTTGAGGGAACAGAAATGCATAAAAAATAACAGCCATTTTTTTTTAAAAGCTAAACTTAAAAATGCAATAAATCTACCAATTGTGTTCTTACTCTCAGTAAAAAAAACAAAAAAGACAAAAAACAAAAAAACAAAAAACAACTTGAAGACCTAGGTGTGGTGGCACACGCCTTTAATCCCAGAAATAAGGAGGTAGATGCAGCCAGATACTTGAGTTATAGGAAGCTTGGTCTACAAAGTGAGTCCAAGAGAGCCAGGGCTACACAGAGAAACCCTGTCTTGGAAAACAAACAAAAAAGAAGAATAAAGAATTGGTTAATTCAAAGATTGCTCAAAATAAACTACCAAAACTACAAACTAGAAAAGGTGACAGAAAGGATCCAGTGAGAAGGTCCAAGACAGAGAATGTAGTAAGGCAACACCAGGAAAGGAAACACTAGAAAATATTCCAGAACAAAGAAGATACTCCAAGCCACAGACTCAAGATGGTGACTACATGGAGCTATGTACAGGGACGAGCAGATGAGGAGCCTAGATTAAAGCAGTTAAAGGCACATTCAATTCTAACAATGCCAACATCTATGTACTATCAAGCAAAATGACAGGAACAAAATGCTAGGAAGTCAATGAAATTTTTATTATTGTTTTATGTGTACAGATGTTTGGCCTGCATCCGCGTCTATGGACCACACACACTTATAATGTCTACAGAGACCAAATGAGGGCATGAGACCCCCTGGAACTGGAGTTGCACTCAGTTGTAAGCTGCCATGTGGGTGCTGGGAATTTGAACTCTAGCTCTCTGCAAGAGCAACCAGTGTTCTTTAACTGCTAAGTCATCTCTCCAGCCCATAGGGAGGCAATTTTTAAGGGACTAAAGGTGAAAACCGACAGGCACTTATAGGACCATTGACAAGAACACATCATATTGTAAACCAACATTCATACCCCACAGACCTTGCACAAAAAAGAATCATCTTTAATAAGGATTTTTCTTTAAAAGATACATCTTTATGTGGGAGGGATTAACAAAGATATTTTACCAATTTTTAAATATAGATTTAAGCATTAGAGTTAAAGGTGAAAGAGAGGCACTCAGAGAGAAAAGATACACCTAAGAATATAGGTATTAGTTTTTCTAAAGGATGGCCAGAAAAGATACATCTAAGCAGGTAAAATTTTTGTTTTTATTTTTCGAGACAGGGTTTCTTCTCTGTGTACCCTTGGCTGCCCTGGAACTCACTTTGTAGACTAGGCTGTCCTAGAAATCACAGAGATCCACCTGCCTCTGCCTCTCATAGAGCTGGGATTACAGGTGTGTCCTGGCTTCCAACTGGTAATTCTTAATCAGCTCTATTCATGAGGACTTAAAAAATTCTGAAAACCTGTTCCTCTATTACTTGAGCAAGTCTGAAGAACCTGAATCTTGGAAAATTAAAGAAGGAAGGTGACTTCTACCAAGAATTAGTGCTTAGTAGAACTACAGGAAACATGGAATCCCCTCCAGCCACTTGGAAACTTGCCTTGTAAAATAGATTCTGTTTACCACACCCAACTATTCTGCAACATGCCCGATATGCACTCAGGAGGGAGAGGACCATTTGTGTTAGCCATTTGAGGCATCAGGGATAGGCAGATCCCTACAACTTGTTGGTCAGCCAGCTTACTTTAATTGGCACGCTCCATGCCAATGAGAGACCATGTCTCAAAAAAACCAAGGTGGAAGGCATCTAAGGAGCAATACCTGAGGTTGACATCTGGCTTCCACATGAAACTACATGGAAATGCACATGCACCACAGAAACATGCAGCACCCACACCAAAAAATAAGTAAATAATTAAAGGACTTGAAGACACAAATGGCTAACAAGCATATGAAACACCATTAGTTATTAAGGGAATGCAAGTCAAAACCACAATGAATTGTTCCTTCACACCCATTAAGAACAGCTACAAAAACTTAAAAAATTACAAATGCTGGTCAGAGACAGGTAAACTAGAAGTCCCGTACATTGTGACAGGAATGTAAAACAGTATATCCACTTTAGAACAGAACATAGCAGCTCCTGAAAGAGTACACAAGAGTTAATAAATAACCAGCAATTCTACCCTAGGTATCAATAATCAAAAGAATATTTCAAAAACAAAACTCAGAACAGATACTTTTTTAAAAAACAGTATCTCATGTATTCCAGGATGGCCTCAATTGGACTATGTAGCCAACGATGACCCCTACTACTGATCCTCTGGAGCCTACCTTCCTAGTGCTGGGGATTTCAAGTGTGTGCCGCCACATTTGGTTTATGGGACACAGGGATGGAATAAATGCTACGTAAGCACTCTACAAACTGAGCTATATCTCTAACCCTAAAAAGATACTATATACCAATGTTCATTGCCACATTATTCAAGATAGGCCAAAGGTGAAAAGAACACAAATACACATCAATAGATAATAGACAAACAAAAGGGCCTATAGTATACTTAGTCATAAAAGCATTATTTGGTCATAAAAAGGACTAAAGTTCTGCTATGTTGAGTAAAGATAAACCTTAAAAACATTGCTAGTAAAATAAGCCAGAGACAAAAGGACAAACATTATCCTATATATCACATGACTAGAACATGCAAACTCAGAAACAGATTAGAAGACTGGAGGTTATAAGGACTTGGAAGAGCAGGAAATGGGGAGTTATTGCCTAATGCTTAGAATTTCTGTTTGGGGTAATGAAAATGTTTTGGAAATAGCGATAATGGTTGCACAACACCATGTATGTAATCAGTGGCACTTAACTGCACATGTAAAAAGGGCTAAAATGACTGTCCACCTATATAAAACACAACTTTATTTTTAAAACAAGGAAATTAACATCTAAACACTTCAGAAAACAGTTTGGCAATTTCTTACAAAGCTAAGTCTACTGATAGATTATCAAGTAAGCCATGCATCTAATTATCCAAATGAGGTAAACTTAAGTAGACATAAAGTCTCACATGCTTTATTTATATTTGTCAAAAATTGTTTGCAACTGAGATGCTCTTCAGGAGTAAACAGATAAAAATTTTATTTAGAATATATTACAAGTCTGTTTAAGATTTATTTATTTGTATATGAGTGCTCTATCTGCATGTACCCCTGCAGGCCAAAAGAGGGCATCAGGTCCCAGTACAGATGGTTGTGAGCTACCATGTGGTTGTAGGAATTGAATTCAGTATCTCTGAAAGAGCAGCCAGTGCTCTTGGCCACTGCACCATCTCTTCAGCCCCCTAAATAAAATATTAACAGGGATAAAAAGGCATTCTATCAGTCTCTAAAAAGATGTAGAAATAGCAGGGTGTGGCACACACCTATAACCCCAGTACATAGGAGGCAGAGGCAGGAGGACCATTCCAAGTTTGAGTCCATGCAAGGCTACATACCAAAATCCTGACAAGAAAGAAGGCAACCCTAACAAAGAATCTTTGATACATTATTGTATGAAAGAACCAGTTTGAAAAGGCCACAGACAGTATGATTCCAATTATATGACGTTCTGGAAAAGGCAAAACTCAGAGATAGTGAAAAAGATCTGTGGTTGCTAAGGATACAATGGTGAGCAAGGAAGCCAGGGATGGAGCTAGCACAAGTACATGAGCATGCAGAAGGACCTATAGGGTAGTTACTCACTCTGTGTGATGTCATCATGGTAGGATCACAAAATTATGTATTGGTAAATTCCAAAGAATGAACTCAAATATGAACTATGAATTTTCATTAATAATAATGTATCAATAATCACTCATCAACTGTATCAACATGCCACATAAGTACAAAATTTTAATAACAGAATGCCCTTTTCTGTTCTCCACAGGCACCAGGTATGCACACAGTGTACAGACATATATGAAGGTAAAACACTCATATACAGGGTAGGACTTTAATGTCTGCAGAGGCAGAGGCAGGTAGATCTACAACACAGGCTGTTATATAGAGACTCCCTACCTTGAAAAACAAAATAGCCAGGCGTGGTGACGCACACCTTTAGTTCCAGCACTTGGCAGAGACAGGCGGATTGCTGAGTTTGAGGCCAGCCTGGTCTACAAAGTGAGTCGAAGACAGGCAAAGCTACACAGAGAAACCCTGTCTTGAAAAACCAAAACAAAATACAAACAAAAAAAGAATGGAAGGAATCAACTCCAAGTTCTCCCACTTCCACAAGCACACCATGAGCTGTGCACATCCACCTACGCCATAATAAATAAACAATGCAATAAAAAAATTTTAGCCAAAGAGACGGTGGAAAAAAAACGTCAAAGTTGAGAAGGGATATGGAAGTGGCAGAGTGCTTGGCTAACACACAAGGTCCTGAGTTCTATCTCCAACATAGAGGAGCAAAAAAATTACAAACCAAATAAATGATTGGTTAAAGAAACGTGAACACTGGGCAGTGGTGGTAAATGCCTTTAATCTTTTAATTCCAGCATTCTGGTGGCAGAGGCAAGAGATTCTCTGAGTTTGAGGCCAGCCTGGTCTACAGAGTGAGCTCCAGGATAGCCATGGCTACAAAGAGAAAGGAGAAAAACAGCAACACAGCAAACAAAAGGAAAAAGAAAAAAAATGTGAGCTTTCATGGAGGAAAGGATATTGGAGAAAGGCCTCGAAAAGAAACAACCTCACGAAATGGTTAATGGTCAAAGACATGGGCCTAACCTGAGAATGGAAACATTTCTGGGCATTCAGAGTAATATAATAAGAAAGCTGGGGGGCTGGAGAGATGGCTCAGCAGTTAAGAGCACTGACTGCTCTTCCAAGAGGTCCTGAGTTCAATCCCCAGCAACCACATGGTGGCTCACAACCATCTATAATGTGATCTGATGCCTTCCTCTGGCTGCAGGTGTACATGCAGGCAGAGTACTGTATACATAATAAATAAATCAATAAATCTTTAAAAAAAAAAAAAAGAAAGCTGGGAGTTGGAACTACAAAGAGGTGTCTACACATGATCCACACACAATTAAGGGATATGACAAGAGTGGCATTTGAAAGACTTTCCGGCTGTAGATAAGAAGAAACTGGAAAAGAAGTTACTTTCAGGAAGCTGGAAAAGCAATTTAGGCAGGTCTTCTTCCGTGCCCGCTTAACTCACTTCCAACTACATCTGCAACAGCCATGAGCTGACCCCTGCAGAGAGTTCCTTAGCATCTTTGCAGGGTACCTTCAACTCCCACGTTTTAAACAGATGTCTAGAAAGAAATAATCATTATTCCTACAAAAAAAAAAAAAAAAAAAAAAAGAATTATAAGCCAGTATCATATGGGGATATTACCTTAAGGCACATATTTCAACCAATATGTGAGCTCCTATTGTGTGCTGGATACTACTCTAAGGAATAGGGATTAACATATAGATGGTCCAAAAATGGGGATGGAGAGATGGCTCAGCGGTTGGGAGCACTGACTGCTCTTCCAGAGGTCCTGAGTTCAATTCCCAGCCACCGCATGGTGGCTCACAGCCATCTATACTGGGATCTAATGCCCTCTTCTGGAGTGCAGGTGTACAGGCAGATAGAGCACTCAATATGCATAAAATAAATAAATCTTTAAAAAGGGGGGAGGGCTGGAGAGATGGCTCAGAGGTTAAGAGCACTGACTGCTCTTCCAGAGTCCTGAGTTCAAGTCCCAGCAACCACATGGTGGCTCACAACCATCTATAATGAGATCTGGTGCCCTTTTCTGGCCTGTAGGTGCTACATGCAGGCAGAACACTGTATACATACATACATACATACATACATACATATATCTTTTTAAAAAATCTTTTAAAAAATACTCAAAAAAAAAAAAAAAAGAAAGAAAGAAAGACATGGATGGAATTCATATTAGGGGAGGCAAGAGGCAAAATGTCACATGATGTCTTGAGAAAACACAAAAAAGAAGGCTGCCTGAACCCTGGGTAGGCATGGAAGGCTTTCTGGATAGAGAGAAGGAAGCAGCCACATAGTATGAAGTTTTTATAATATACACATCTTACATAAGAAGAGGAAAAGAGATTTTGGAGGTTCACAAAGCCTGCCCCTAGCTCTATCATGCAACCACTAAGAACCGCTCTTAAATTACAAAAGCTCTAAGTTTATTACTTTTATCCTCATTCTATTGATAAAGTACTAACTTCATTATAGGGCTATTTCATAAGAAATAAAAAAATGAATATAAACATTGTATCTGGTACTTGGTACAAAATCTGATTTATTACATTAATGGTTTAATATATAGACAGTATCTTACTTTTTTATTGTTGTTTGTTTTTCAAGACAGGGTTTCTCTGTGTAGCCCTGGCTGTCCTGGACTCGCTCTGTACACCAGGCTGGCCTCGAACTCACAGGGATCCCCTGCCTCTGCTTCCCTGAGTGGTAGGATTACAAGTGTGTGCCACCACTATACCCAGCTCAGTATGTTATTTCTGTATCAAACTTGTTTGTTTTGGCACAGCTGGCCTTGAAATCAGAGATCCACCTGCCTATGCCTCCCAAATGCTGAGATTAAAGGCGTAACACTAACTTAGTCTAAATTGTCTGAAATAAATATGGTTTCAGTAGTGACTAACACTGAGCTTCCAGAGCTGGAGAGATGGCTCAGCAGTTAAGGGCACTGACTGTTCTTCCAGAAGACAGGGGTTCAATTCTCAGCACCTACACGGTGGCTTACAACCACCTGTTAACTCCAGCTCCAGGGGAGTTCCTTCTGACCAGGCATATTCAAACATACATGCAGAAAAAAATCCATACACATTAAATGTGTGAATGAATGGATGAATGAATGAATACCCACTTCCAGAATCTCCATGGACTGTAGGTAGATGCTCAAGTTCCTTACATAAAATAATTCAGTTTTTCATAACCTACAAAAAAACCTTTCAGGTAATTTAAATCTAAAATATTAAAAATAATCAATATTATATAAAAGCTATCAAAATAGTTATACTATATTATTCACTGGATAATGATAAAATTTTTTATTTTAAGTTATTTTTCCTTTATATTTGGCTGAATCAGTAGATGTAGAAACCACAGATAAGAGGGTCAAACCTAATGAGTCTTCTGCACTAGAAACACAGCACTACAGTGTTTCATAAAATAACATTAAGAATCACCACCAAACAAGTAGAACGTTATGATAGGCAGATTTTGGCCAAGGGGTCCCGCTCAAACTAAGGCACCAGCCAAGGACAAGACAGGCGGTAAACTTTAAACCCCTACCCAGATCTAGCCAACAGTCAGAACAGTCTCCACACTTGAGTGGAGAGTGGGATATGACTTTCTCACGTACTCTGGTGCCTCACATTTGACCATGTCCCCTGGAGGGGGAGACCTGATGTCACTTAGAGGAAGGACAGCAGGTCACCGAGAAGAGACTTGATACCCTATGAGCATATACAGGGGGAGGTAATCCCCCTCAGGAACAGTCATAGGGGAGGGGAATAAGGGGAAAATCGGAGGGAGGGAAGAATGGGAGGATACAAGGGATGGGATAACCATTGAGATGTAACAAGAATTAATAAAAAAAAAAAATCAAAAAATCAAAAAAAAAAAAAAAAAAAAAAGAATCACCACCAAGGCAAGACTCAGCCTACTTCAAAGAGGATGATGAACAGCAAAGAACCTCTTTATGGAGATGGCTTCAAATGTGGCAAACCAGCCACTGGGCACAGAATTCTGCCTAAAACGCTTGGATGCAGGCAGAGTTGATAGCCAAACTCTGCCAAGTCCTTAATACTTCCTGTCTCACAAACATGTCTGTCAGATACACTGGGCCAGAAGGCTGAAGATGATGCTCCAACCTTATACAGAGCTTTGGGTGACTATTCAGGTAGCAAACAGTTTCATTTTCTCATTCAGAAAGCTACTAACCTACTCTCCAGTATACTCAGGTAATCAAGTTTATTCCTTCTCAAGTCTCTGATGGGGTTGTTTATTTATTTATTTGGGGGAGGGGGCTTGAGACAGGGTTTCTCTGTGTAACAGCTCTGGTTGTCCTGGGACTCACTCTGTAGACCAGGCTGGCCTCGAACTCACAGAGATCCACCTGCTTCTGCCTCCCAAGTGCTGGGATTAAAGGTGTGCGCCACCACCGCCCGGCCAAATGACTCAATTTAGAATAAACTAGGCAAAGATAAAACATTAGTCCATTCTTCTCTAGAAACCTGACTAAGTTATTCATTTGTTAATAAACTCAGATATATGACTTCTACATGATCAATGCTGTGACTTCACACTGCCAAAGACACTTTTTGAGCTGAATTATCACCAGGCTCCTGGAAAAGATTTCCTAATAAACTACGAGCAAGCCTCTTCAGCAGGTACAAATGGGCCAGTGTCAAATCCTATGAATATTCATATAAAAATTAAGAGAGAGGAGGATGGAAATAATACTTGGGTCTGTTGATAAATATTCAACTTCTCTAAAAAAGGATTACATAAAACACTTTAGTTACTAACATGAATCCAATTTTAGGCTGGAGAGATGGCTTAGTGGTTTAAGAGCACTGGTTGTTCTTTACAGAAGTCCTAAGTTCAATTCCCAGCAACCACATGGTGGGTCACAGCCATCTATAACGGGATCTGATGCTTTCTTTTCTATCATGCAGGCATACATGCAAATAGAGCACTCATATATAAATAAATCAATTATTTTTGTGTGTGATATATGCATATGTGCCCATGTGATTGTGAGTCTGTATTGATGTTAAAAGCAGATTGGTGCCAGAATTTCCTACAAGTCCATTTTGTTTAAACCAGTAGCTACACTTTATTGCTTCCTCTAATGAGGCTTGGGCTTTGGACATGGGAAAAACTAGAAGAGGAAGAGGTGAAACTCCCATCTCTCCACCTTCAGCCTTCCTTGCAGGGAGAAAAAGCCTCTCAATCATAGATCACACTTCTCTTCCCAAACCATGTTCTGTTTAAGCAAATCAAGCACTCAAGCTCAAGGACCATCATCTCACTCAGGCTGCCTGGGTCCCATTCGCCTCTGCCCACCCACCTTGCCATGCTCCAGAGCCCACTCTGCTGTAGCAATATACTGGATACTTCTAAACCCCAGTCTTAAAGAACTTGTCTTTGAAATGCAATTCCACACTGCTCCCACACAGCTCTCTTCTATCTATCTTTAAGGCCCACTAACTGTCTCCTCCTCCACAGCTTTCTCTCATACTCTTTCCATACTCAGGAGTAACAGCCTCTTCCATGGTTCTCCTTTGTTACACCACTCATTATGCCACTGTTACAGCCTCCTAGATCCTTGTAAACTTTACAAATGACTCTCCTGCAGATATTGAACTCTAGGAAAAAGATATTTTATTTTGACATTTCTTATGCATAGAATGGAATCTACTTAGCAATCTTGGCTGAAGTAAAATATTTTTCTGAGATGTAGCTCATTCCGTTATCTGTGTCCCTTATCTTTAGAGAAAGTCAACTTTCAGCACATGCTGAAATTTTTATTTCCACAGAAACAATAAATGATACCAGCTATAATGCCTTTCATTGATACTCAAATATCTATGGAATATACTAAAACTCAATTCTACTTCCACAAAATATTTTTTCAATAAAAATAAGAAAATCTATTGCCATTATATTAATTCTTGCAGTGTTAGAGATGCACTCAGGACCTTGTGTATGTTAAGGCAACACTTTACCACTGAGCTGCACCCTCAGTCAGGTTTAAACTCACTGCACTGGGTAGGGGTAACACTAAATCCAACAGCATGTACTTTTTCATTTCTGTTGACACATGTGCATGTAGTTATAAACTGTTTAGGTTGGCTTCACTGCTAAGTCTGAGAGGCTGGAGGAGTCATTCTGTTCTTAAGAACATATTCCCCAAACTGACCTCCAATAGGATAATAATTACCAAACACAAAAGAGAGTGCTACTGCTCTGAAGTTCTCCAGAAATCCCCAGCTTTCCCCACAGGGCATGGAGTTCTTCAGTTCTTCACGTAAACCAATGTTCCTTCTGGGCCTTTCTGCAGTTGCTTTTTCAGAAATGAGGAACAGCAGGCCATGCTCTTCCACATACCCTAGACTAAGATTTTCATTATCTCGTTCCTATCAGGCCAAATTAACTCAGGTCATATTTCCTCCTCTGACGTTTTCTCTGTTCTTAATTTTAGCCATAGAAGCACCTTGTAAATTTTCTAAAATGAACTTAAATTCAACATTAATACCTATGTGAAGAGAAATAAAGGCAAAAAGCTTTACACGACATCTCGGCCAAAGGAAAAACTTGTGGAGAAATAAATACATTTCATATTACATAACCTATGACATACACTGACCATGGATGAAGACAGGTTGAGAATAAGTCACAACAGAGCAAGTCATAGGCAGAACAGCACTTTCATTGCCAAAGCACCGGCCTGAATCTTTGCCAAGCAGGATAAGCTAGCTGGCCAGCAAGTCAGCTTTTGGGCATTCAAACTTCAGGTCCCCATTTGTGAGGCAAGTGCTTTATCAACTGAACCACCTCTCCAGACCCCAACTCACGTTTTGTTTTGCTGGATATGTGTACATGTGGACACCTGGAGGCCAGAAAATGATACTTGGTGTTTTTCTCAATTGCTCTCCACCTTATTTTTTTGAGATAGGGTCTTTTACCAAACTTACTGATTCAGTTAAATTGGCTGGCTAATAAAGCCAGATATCCTCCTATCCCCTCAGCACTGAGATTACAGTGTGAACTACACTGCCTGCTTTGGTTTTTGAGAGAGAGTTTCACTGTGTAGCCTTGATGGACCTGGAACTCACTATGTAGACCAGGCTGGCCTCACACTAACAGTGATCTACCTACCTTCTGCCTCCCAAATGCCTGCCTGACTTTTTAAAAACCACTGGTATTAGAGAAAAGCAATGTGAGAAGAGGGCAAAAGTAAAAGAAGGAAAACCAATGAAAAATAAAATAGTTCAGATAAGAGAGAGATGATGATGCTTCAAGTATTAGACAGACTCAGAATGAATTCTGGAATCTAATTTTTTTTTCGGGGGGAGGGTTGGTTTGGGTTTTTTTCTTTTTCTTTTTTTCTTCTCTTTTTCTTCTTCTTCTTCTTCTTCTTTTTTTTTTTTTTTGAGACAGGGTTTCTGTGTGTAGCCTTGACTGTCCTGGACTCACTTTGCGGACCAGGCTGGCCTCGAACTCACAGAGATCCACCTGCCTCTGCCTCCTGAGTGCTGGGATTAAATGCATGCGCCACCATCACCTGGCTGGTTTTTTGATTTTTCAAGACAGGGTTTCTTTGTGTAGCCCTGGCTGTCCTGGAACTAGCGCTGTAGACAAGGCTGGCGATCCATTTAACTCTGCCTCCTGAGTGCTGGGAGTAAAATAAAGATATGTGCACCACCACCGAGCCTGCAATCTAATTTAATTCCTAAATTGTTTTCAGATATAATTTACCTTTAATAAAACTTACTTATAGACAACACAGGATCTAATCAGGTTTGGTTGTCTATCAAGACCCAGACCTCTAGAACAGGTTCTCAACTTGTGAGTCTCAATCCCCTGGGGGGTGCATATCAGATATTGTGTATACCATAACAGTTGCATAATTAGTTATGTAGTAGCAATTGAAATAATGTTATGGTTGAGGGCCACCACAACATGAGGAACTGTCTTAGTATTAAAGGGTCGCAGAATTAGGTCGCAGAAGAAGAACCGCTGCTCTAGAATCCTCATCCACCCAAGGTGGGAGGTGGGAATAGAAGCCAGACACGGTGACAAAGACATGTAATCCAAGCATTTGGGAGGTGGTAGCAGAAAGATCAGAGAAAGATCAGAAGTTCAAAGTCACCCTCAGCCACATACCAAGTTTGAGGCCAGCTTGGGCTACACGAGACCTTCAAAAAAACAAAAAACAAAAACAAACAACAACAACAAAAAGTATTATCAATCCAATTCTGGTGGCATTATTTTTTAAAATTTGTCTTATTGGGGTCTTATACCTCAATCTCCCTAATCCCTTCCAATCCCCCATAGGAGAAAGGCTACTTCTTATTGATTAAGGAATTAAAAGCTCCTTCAGGCAAGTCCAGTCTTCATCGCCAGAATCCCCAGCAGTTCAGCAAACCAGCAATAACAAACCAAGCAGCCATGTTGGGGGTGGGGGTAAGGTCAGCAACAGGGAGAATAGCAGCCACCACCAGCCCTCTTGGGGCTCTCCCATTTATACCCTCTCCAGATTCCCCAGAACTAAACTATCTGTAACTGGCAGAGATCACATCCCTGCTAGTTTACTAGGCAAATCTTAATCAGCTGCTGTGAAGTAGCCTCTTATCCTACACCTCGGATTAAAACAAAAACATAACTAGTTTTTAGAGAAACCAAAACTCTGACTACAAACTACTAATATCATGGGTTAGTTTTAGCTTATAAATACGATGATCCATTTTCTCTCAACTCAGCATATCTGTGACTCAGCTTTATTACAGTTCCTGTGGCTTGTTCCTTTTTATTATTGAGCAGCCCTTCCATTATATGTATATGCTAGTTTGTTTATCTTGATGATGGACAGACATCTGGACTGTTTCCAGGATTTGATTATTATGAGAAAATAACTGCTATAAGCATTCTTGCATATAGCTTAGTTGTGGAAATTTTTGTTCCTTCTGAGTAAATACCTAAAAATGAAAGTGTCTGGTCACAAAATATTTATGTTCAACTTTCTAGGAATTTCCTAAGTTTTCCGAAGTGGTTATATCATTTTACACACCCACCAAGAGTGTATCAGACTCCTAGATAGTGCTGTTTGAGAAACTCTGCCTATGTTACAAACAAACTAGCATTCTTTCAGCTCTCCAAACACACTTCTACTATTTAAAGAATTTTGTAGATGCACACCAAGAACACTTTTTCTTCTTACTGCTTATCTTCCAGTATTTATTCATTCCACAAAACAGCATGAAGGATGAAAAAAGGCTAGGGTTAGTCAGTGTTCTGGCCTAGAAGAAGTAGCATCTTCAAGGAACTGAAGAGTGAATGTTACTGGAAGCAGCAAAAGTGTCCAAAACAAGCAGTCAGGGGTAGGTGGAGAAAGGCAAGAGGAGTCTGGTTTCTCTACAGTATGCTTTTGGGAAACCACTAAAATACTCTAATCAGGAAAGGGGGGAGACTTATGCTCTGGGCAAGGTGGGATCGAGGGATATGTGAGTAGAAATATGAGGCCTTGTTAAAAGGCTAATAATGTTCCACTGAGTATGGCACTGGGGGCAGTGGGGTAGGATGAAAGAAGTTATCACTGCTGGAGTTATATTACTAAGCTGAAGAAATGACTCCACAGTTGAGAGCATTGGCTGTTCTTCCAGGGTACCTGAGTTAAGATTCCCAGAGCTCAGAGTCAGCCCACAACTGTCTGTATGTAAACACTCATTCCAGGTAATCTGATGCCGTCTTCTGGCTTCTACAAGCCCCAGGCACCGACTTGGTACACAGACATACATGCTGGAAAAAACACCCATACATATAAAATTTAAAAAAGTTTTTAAAAAGAAAGTCATATAATGGAAATTGTTTTGATAGTAACTTGGTGATGAATTATCAGTGATAAGACTGTGACTTAACCTGGAAGAGGAACCCAGCTTGGTGGCATGTGTCTTTAATTCCAGCACTTGGAAGGCAGACACAGCCATCAGTGTGAGTTCGAGGCCAGCCTGGTCTACAAAATGAGTCCAGGACAGCCAAGGATACACAGAGAAACTTTGTCTCGAAAAACCAAAAAGTAAAAGAAAAAAATTAAGAAATAAAGAGAAAGAAACTAGAAAGGTACTAATATCACTGGGCCATAGGAAGACCTATAGAAAAGTTAATCCAAATACTGAAAGCAGAATGATTGTGTCTTTTTGTTTTGATGCAAACAAACTTTAGTGAGGTCATTCATGGTGCCTTCTAAAGGCTTCAAAAAGGAAAAATGCCTAATTGTTTATTTAATAAAGACCACATAGGTCTAAGTGTATGGTAGATTACGCCTATAAACCTAGCACTCAGATTAAACTCAAGGACAGCCTGGGTACAAGAGTGAGGCAGATGTATGTCCTTCTGTATGTTCATAGTTAGCTTCAAATAGAATTGATAAACACTAGTGTGTGTGTCTGGTAGGTGCCTCACTAGTTGTCGCTTCAAGTAGGGGGTCCCAACTGAGTGGAACTGGGGTAGAAGGATGTGAGAGAAGCAAGGGCAGCTGTAAGAGGCTCTGGCAGTGGGTGAGAAGTGAAACAGGCTAGTTGAAGCTAGGAGACTCACCATCTCTACCTGTTAACTAGTGTCTAGCCTGACTTTTGCTTTCCTTTTCAAAATCTATTGACTACAGAATTTTAGAACCAGAAGAACCCCCCTCAAAAGCAAAACAATCACTAGGGGACTGATGACTCAAGAGTTAGGAGCACACGCTGCTCTTCCTTAGGACCTGAACTGGGTCCTCAACATCCATATCAGGCAGCTCATAACTACTGCAACTCCAGCTCTAGGGGATCTAGCACCCTCTTCCAGCCCCCACAGGTACTCACACCCACACATACAAATAAGTAATACAATCTTTTAGAAAAGAAACAATCTAGTTTAACCTTTTGATTTTACAGCTCAGGAAAAACTGACAGAATGGTGACTCTACACTGACTGACACAGTCAAAGGCTGGCCATGTAAGCATGAGACATGACTCTGACCCCCAGCTCTCACATCAAAACTCAGCACATAGCTGTTCTCCACAGACATGTGCATGTGCACCTCCACACACACATATATACATACATATCACATATACTCTTCTAAGTTTTAAATGTACCCCAATTTTTAAAAATCACCAGGGTGTGTGTGATGGGGCATGCATGCCTTTTAACCCTGCACTCAGGAGGCAGAAGCAAGTGCATTTCTGTTGAGTTCTGGCAGCCTGGTCTGTGTAGTCCTGGTTGGCTATGGCCACAAAGAGACTTAGTCTCCAAAGAAACAAAAAACTTCATGGAGCTCCACTCTGGAGAAACATGGCAACATAAAGCAGTGTGGACAAAGACTGTGTTACTGTTACTTTTCACATATTGGGCCCCATGGCTGGCTTCTCATCCTGATTATGTTTTGGTCCACAATGTATAACATGGAGAAATGTTCCTTTAATTATATTTATCTTCAACTGTTTGGTTAGAGTGAGGCCTTTTAGATGTGGGGATAACTTTTTTTTTTTTTAATTATTATTATATATACAGTGCTCTGCCTGAACATACACCTGCAAGCCAGTAGAGGGCATCAGACCACATTATAGATGGTTGTGAGCCACCATGTGGTTGCTGGGAATTGAACTCAAGACCTCTGGAGGAGCAGTCAGTGCTCTTAACCGCTGAGTCATCTCTCCAGCCTGGGAATAACTTTTGATGTGTGGCTAAAGGGGAGCTTTAGGATTCAGAACAATTAAGGTCCCAGTAGTCCTGCGTTCTTTTAACTTTACACCTCAGTTACAGGACAGGCCTGGTTTTGCTTCTGTGACTAAAAGTATGAACCATTACTTTGGAAGCCTGAAGAATATTCACTGGGCTTGATAAAAGCAGGGCTCTTGTAAACTGCTGTAGCACGTCTGATTCTAGCACTTGGGAGGTGGAAGCAGAAGGATCAGGGGTTCAGGGTCATCCTCAGCTACACAGTGAGGATGAGCCAGCCTGGGCTACAAGGGGAGAAAAGGTAGAGTTTCTTGAGAAGAGCAGGGACACTAACTACCTCCCTGGGTATTTCCTTGATTCACTGCTGTGGCTGGCCAGATAAATGGGGAACAGGTTCTGTGTGCTATTTGGTATAAAGGAGAAGAAAACATATTTGTTGCAGAAAGCACACTATTTAGTGGTGGTAGCCAACTATGAGAAGGGAACATCACTTCCTAATAGTGGCTGAAGTAAATTACTTAACATTACTTTTTGCTTGTCCTATAGATTAAATCTGACTACCCGGCTGACAGAATGTCTACAAAAACAGGGACCATCTTTGAAAGCATTCTAAGTCACTACCACATTGAGCTTCTTTCCTTTCTTTTCCAGATAGTTTTGCTCACTATGTAGCTCTAGCTGGCCTTAAACTCACAATCCTGCTTTTGCTTCATGAGTGTGAAGATTATAGGCAGGCACCAACACATCCACCTATACTGTTTTATTCTCTGTGTAGCTTATTTATTTACTGTTCACACTGTTTTAGTGTCTCCTTCTCTAGCTGGCCTACCACTGCATCTTCCATGCTTTAGAGCAGCCCATGAACACCTGGCTAATGCAAATCACAAGACATGCACAAGAGGATCTTACCCAACATTCAGGGATGTGATGTTCAAACAAAAAAGCCATCTTCATATGTGCTGACAGCCAAGTGCCCAAAGCCTACAGAACAGCTTTCAACAGAAATAGTTTTCCTAGTAGCTAGTATGTTCTCAATCTTCTGGTTTTGAGGGGTTTTTTTTGGGGGGGAAGGGGCTATTGTTTTGTTGTTGTTTGGTGGTGGTGGTGGTGGGTTTGGGGGGGTTGGTTGGTTGGTTGGTTGGTTTTTTTGAGACAGGGTCTCACTATATAGCCTTTGCCAGCCTGGAACACTATGTAGATCAGGCTAGCTTCAAAGTCATAGTGACCTGGCTGCCTCTGACAGTGCTGGGACTAAAAGCATGTACCCCCACACCCAGCTCTGTGTTCTTAAATCCATAAAGATGAGGCCACAGTTATACCAACAACTACTGTTATGTAGCTTCCTGCTAGTCCTGTGCATTACCTCAAAGCAAGCATGGCCCTAATATAGAAAACTGTCATCATGACCATCTTTTCACCTATACTCTGAGTACCACAGTCATGACAAGATTTTCGAGAAGCTTAGGGATGTAGCTCAGTGGCAGAGTACCTACCTAGCACAATTGAGATTCTGTTCTTAATCCCCAGTATCACCTCTACAAGACTTTCAAGGGCCTAAAACTAAAAATACTATCCCCAAGAGGAAGTAATACTTAAGGCACACTGAGAAAAGTTCTGTTTTTCATAAATGTATGTCAACAAAGTCTCACTTGGCCAAAGTGAAAGCAATCACGACATGGTTCCTGTATGCTGTAAACCAGTAACACAGGCAACAAGACAGCTTTTTATTTTTATGTATTGTCTAGCTCTTCCAGCTGATAAATGCTTTCAGCTCAAGGCAGAATGGCAGAACTAGGTAAGAAAGAGAAACCTCTTACAAATTAAATCTTAGGCACACCAGCAAAATTGGCAAAGTATGAGCAAACTGAAAGTTCAAAAAACTCTCAAGGGTTGCAAAGTGGGAACCCACTTTCCAGTATTTCACCCAGGTCCAGATTTGATATTCACCAGTGTTGCTGTTGCTATTTGTTGTAGCGTTTTTGGTTTGTTTGGTTGGTTTGGTTTGGTTTGGTTTTTAAGAGCCAGTAGAACAGAATGACAGCAGGAAGACATGTATTTTAGGGCCACATATATTACTAGCTGATCTGCACCTTGACCGGGCACTAAGTTAAAAGGAACCCAGTAACAAGTTTTGGGACTAGTAGAGGAATTATATCCAAGCCCCACATCTCACTAGCTCTATGTACTCTGAGAAGCAACGATGACCTCTCAGGTCTACTGGGAAGACATTTTAAGACAGTTTAGAATTCTTTGGCCAGAGTCGACAAGTATTGTCAGTGCAAATGTTAGCATCCTTTCCTATCTCTAAGAAAAAGTAAAATCTAATAAAAGCCAATTCTAACTTCTTGATCAAAACAGATCACTTCAACAACATACCACTTCATTTTACAATAGTTAAGAAAAACTACTCTGCTAAAATATTTTAATACCAAAAAAGGCAAGTCTACTATCTTACCAAAGATCTACTTTCCTCTGTTTCTGTCTCTCCCTCTCTCTCACACACACACCCTAATATTTTATAGTAATTTTTCTTCATAAGCTATAAAACAGGCATAATTAATGTATACTTGAGTGTGATAGGAGCTTCCAATTTGAGTAACTGGAGCTTTTTTAAATATACTGAATACGAGGTCATAATTCAAGTCCTAATAGAATTTTGTATTTTGGAAAATTCCAAATAATTCATCTGTGTAGTCATAAAGTGTCTCACTGATAAGCTTGATGTTACCATAAAAGAAAACCTCTATTAACACATACACAAGATTGACATTATGAGCCCATTCCCCATCCACGTTAAGACCATTTTTAAACTATGCAGACCAAATAAAAAGATTATCTAAGAAAGACGTAGTGAACTGGGTGTGGTGTACACAGACCTATAATTCCAGGTGAATATAATCGGGAAGACAGATCACTGAAGTTCAAGGCCAGTCAGGATATATAGCCAAAAATAATAAAGGCACAGGACAACACATTAAGTATATGTCCCTCAAATATTATAATACTAAAAGTCTAAAACAAGAGCAAAAATCTGAGGTTGGTCTAGAAGTACTTAACATTCAAAAGCATATGGTCCACGGCCCTCACACACCAGGAAAATCAGTGACATTAATTGGGGTTTTTCAGCATCTGCCAGGAAGCATCCTGCTACCACTAAGGAATAAACCAGGGATGCAAATAATTACTGCATCCTGAGGTGGATGTTAATTCTGCTAGCCTACACCATCACCTCGTGAAATCCTACTTCATCCCTTCTCCAAGATCCAAGTTGGAAATTTCATGTTAGCCAGTGCCACCTAAATGAACTTGAAATAGCATCCCTTCCCAACATGGAAAGGGCTTTTGACAAAAACAGACCCAATCATCTCATCCACATTTCCCAATTGGCCTGTGTTTTTCTGAAAACTCTACAACAAAGAAAAAAATATATAATGTGCATTCAACAAAGGCTAGATTGCTATTAATAGTGTGCATTTTCTCTCCAAACGCACAGAGCAGCACTGGGAATTTGAGGAAAAACTGACCAAGTTACTTTTCAGTCTAGTAAGGCACAGCTTACATTTCTCAGGAAAGTTACTATGGTCAAAATGAGAGCGTGAAAAAAGGAGTGGGAGAATCACTAAACCAAACTCAAATAAACCTTCGAAATGTCTGGCCTGCGAGGGAGTCTTTAACAGAAGTGTAATTGAGGCACTGAGAGGGTAGGTAACTTGCCCAGGGCTACAGTTTATTTGGTGGCCAAGTTGGAAGTACATTCCTGGCCTCCTAGATCGGAATTTACTGCAGTTCCCCTAGCCGCCAATGCCATCCCGTGTAAAACGTTTTATAAAACTCTTCACTAAGGCTGTTAGCATAAGGGTCCAATTATCATTCAAAGATCAGCCTGTTAGATAATAGCTCAAAAATTCCATCCATTTTATAGCATTTACTAGAGTCGTCTAATCTCTGGAGGGAGAACGCAGGGCTCAGGGAGGAACCCAACTCTGATTCGTCCCCGAGGAGTTGCGTACAGATAGGCAAGCAACACTGGCATCCTCACCCACAAACCGTGGAGCAATCTTCAGCTCCATCAAACCCCCCCAACACTAAATTCCACTCCCATCCCGGCACACTCAAGACATCCCACCTCCCGCCGCAGACCGGATAGCAAACTCTCATTAAAACCACCACTTTTCCGTGAAAACAGGGAAGAGAGACTCAGAGCTTCTCCCTCCCACCCTCGACCCCCCGAGAATGGCTCCTTCGAGGACTCCGCGGGACCCCACACCCAGCCCTGCTCACCACGGCGGGGGAGGGGAAAGCGCCCCATACAGGAAGTGTATCCTGCGCCCCGAGCTGGAGCCCTGCCGCCGGGTACCTGCCCTGGGCCGCCAGCAGGCGACCGGCAGCCGCATCCACATGGCCTCAGGTGTTCCCGCGGCTAGTCCACCGGGCCCTGCGCGGCCCCTCCCCGGCCCGCTCCGAGCCCGGCCCTCCACCGCGCGTGCCTCGCCTCCAGCCCGCAGCGAAGAGGCCAGCGACGGTGGTCCCCGCGGGGCTGGCTGCCAGGAGCGCGGACCCCCCTCTCTGCAACTCAGGCCGCAGCGAGCAGGTATCTCCGCCCGCAGCCCGAGAGCTCCCCGGCCCCCTCAGCCTTTACGCCGGTCCCGGCCGTTGACCCCTCAGCAGCCCACGCCGGTCCCCCTCAGCCCCCTCAGCGACTCCCGGGGCTCGGCACTCGCAAGGCGGGCCGGGCCACGACCTGTACTCCCGGCAGCCGGGGTGCGCGGCGCGGGCCGCTCCCTGCCCCTCAGGACTGCCCCTTTCCTCAGGCCCGGCGGCGGTTACCTGCAGGAGCCCCCCGGCCCGTCCCTCGGCCTCCGCCGGCGCTGGGAGGGGAGGGGGCGGCGGCGCGGCGCGGGGTGGGGGTGGGGGCGCCTCCACCGCCTCCAGCGCGGACGCCCAGGCCGACGGCGGGGCGGGCCGGGGCCGCGGCCCCTAGAGGCTCGCTCCGGCCCGCGCGCTGGCTTGCTCACTCCCCGCTCTGGCACGCCTCAGGGAGGGCTCCCCCGGCTGAGGCCGTGGCCGCCTCGCAGGGGCCGAAGGCGGCTCGGCTCCGGGTTTTTTCTCTCCATTCTCCCAACACACAGGAAATAACAGAGCGTCAGGTGACGGCGCGCGGCCAATGAGGCGGCTCCGGGCCCCGGCGCGCGGGCGGGCGGGAGGGCGCGCGGTGGGGCGGGGCGGGCGGAGGGGGCGGGGCCGGGGGCGGGGCGGCGCGCGTGCCCACCCGCGTGTAGCAGCGTCGAGGAGACCCCACTCGGCGGTCGGGGACCACGCGCCTGGTGTTACTCCAGCCCTCCGCCTGAGGCTACCTTGTGCGGGGTCCTCAAAACAACTTTCTGGGGGAGTTGCTGGCACAGAACCTTGCACTGGGATTTCTGGAGTTCTCCCTGAGCCTCCAAAGCTGGAGTCGCGCCTTGGGCAGCCTTTGGCAGCCCATGGTAATTTGTACAGTTAGCTGAGCCCTTACCGGGCTGGCTCCTGCTTTCTTCAAGTCCGCAGGAGCCCAAGTGGGTCACACACTGCTGTGTGCGCCTGCTGTCTCTACCCCATGGTGTTAGGTGGGTGTTCCTGAATAAACAATTTAGTCTCTGAGACTCAATTTCCCCATCATAAATGGAAGCCAGCCTACCTCTCCTGTGAAATAGAGACTTCCATGCCAGTAGTCTGCAATGGAGCGGAGAGTCTGCACTCCGGGATGGCAGGACCAGAACTGAAGAGAAGTCTAGGGCTATGCCTGAGGCCCTAACCAGCCTTCCCTTGTATTCCGCATGTCCTTACAGAGCAAAGGGCTAAATTTCTTTTTCCTCAAGAAAGTCTCGTGTAGAGCCACCGTCCCATAGACAGTGCTTCTCAACCTTCCTAATGCTCCAAGCCTTTAATACAGTTTCTCATGTCGTGACCCCCAACCATAAAGTTATTTCGTTGCTACTTATGAACAAAAATGTAAAAATACCTGTGTTTTCTAGTGGCCATAAAAGTTGTTCACAATTAAAGGGGGTAAGGCCCACAGGTAGGAACCCCCCTGCCTTATATGGTGGTACGACCTGCGCCACCCCCTCCACCCCCCACCCCGCACACACCCCACTCCCCACCCCCACCCCCACCCTATCAAAGTGAGGCTAGTGAGGCTAGGGTGAGTTAGGTATGTTTACACTCTGCTTCTGGCACACCCACAGACTCTCCACTTTCAGCCTCAGTTTCCCAAAAGATACAAGAGGAAGGAGAGTTTGGACTAGGTGTCCCTAAAACTACTGATTCTAAATTAAGCCTACACCCCGTTTATGTTGGGGGAGCGTGTGGCTTCTCCTCCTAAAGCAACCCATTGAGAGTAAATTGGGATCCAAAAAACCATGCTTTGGGTGTGAGATGAGAGGCCGAACAGGGGTCAGCTGTGGTCTGGGGGACCAGCTCTCATATGTCTAGGTCTACAGATCCCCGAGGCCTGCCTTTTACCCTTTGACCTTTCATTCTACCTTGTCACATTAGTTAATGCTTTCACTTGCCTCAGGCCACCCACAGAGGGTTTGGGGATCCCAGGCAGGGCCTGAAGTGCTTCTGTCAGGAAGCTGTAGTGAGGGCAATGATTTGTCCAGGCTTCGGTCCCATCTCACCATGTGGGGGCTGATTCCAGTGCAGGTAGGGACTATTCCTGGGGATTGGATTCCCCCACACCTCCTTCTCCACAGGCAAAATGCCAAGCCCTTCCGGAGCCGCCAGGCCCTGCCCTATGGCTGCTCCTATTGTTCTAACAGTGAGTTTCATTTTCAAACTCTCAGGCACTAAGGCCCTGTTTAAGAGACCAAAGCTTGGCTTCAGCTAGTGTCAGGACTTCAGAGAGAAAGGTGGGAGGGACTCAAAAGAGACCCAAAGTTTTCTGCACCAAAACGAAAGAAAAGAAAAAAGAAGGAGAATGTAGCTATGCGTTCTTGAAGACTAAGTGTTCAGGGCACCTGCAGCCCCTTGAGACAGCTCATGAAAGGATACCCATTTCCTCCTGCTCCTGCCCCCCCCCCCCCCGTTTCCCCCTTCTTGCCTAGGTTTTACTTTGTCTCAAGGGGACCAAGGGGATGCCACAGAGCTCAATAGGAAAAGAGTGCAGAGAAACACCGGGCCAGTCCCTGCTCCTGCTCCTTTCCTGGGGTAGCCCCCTCCCTGCTCTTTCAGCCCCTAACCGAACACTGTCCAGGTGACCTCTATAAGGAAACTTGCCCCGACCTACAGCCAGATCTGCTGGAGCCCTTTTAGCCCCTGGCGACCTACCCTGTCCCTTTGCAGTATCACATAGAGGGAAAGGAGCGTTCACTGGAATCAAGACCAGCAGTAGATAGTGTGCTGTGTGACCAAGGACAAGTCATTTCACCTCTCTGGGTATCAGGCCTGAGCCCCCAGTGTCACCTCACTCATAAGTATTGTGAGCATCTAAAGATAGCTGCATGGAGACTTCATGAGGTACCAGAGACAATTAACTCTAGCTACCTGGCAGGCACGGTGGTGCATGCCTGCATGCCTCCTCAGCACTCAGGAGGCCAACACAACAGCTGAGTGATGAAGCTCAGAGAAATTAATTGACTGCCCAAAGTGCTACAACTCAGTACTCCAGGGTAAGGTTTTTGTTGTTGGTTTGTTGAGACAGGGTCTCACTATGTAGCCCAGGATGGGCGATGGCTCCAGGTCACGATCTTCCTCCTGACTCAGCCTCTGGAGCCTTGGGACTACAACCCTGCCCCGACCTCTTGTATCCTTCAGGTCTCAAATGTATCCATCTGGGATTTCCTTCTACACTTTGTAATCTTTTAAAGAAAGGAGAGTTAAAGAGTTGGTCCTTCCCAGCCACCACCCCCCCTTCCCCAGTTCTACCTCAATCCACTCCAAAATACCTGCTGAAGGGAATCACTATGTATCAATTCCAAAGGCGAAACTAATCCCTTCTCTCCTCCCCTGGCTCAGAGTCGCGTTTGGAAACACTGTGTCACTCCTTTTATTACAAACTCCTCAGCCCTCCTCCAGGAACCTGGGCCACTCTGGGATTACAAATGGAGCCTTCTGCCTCTAGGTCACTGATTCCGCTACCATCTGTCAGCAGGGATTGATTGAGGAGACTGGCCCTGCTCGGCAGTTTAGTGACTTGTGAGAACTGAGCCTGCCTTTAGCTGCAGGCTGGTGTCCTTCCCAGCACTGGCTGACTCCTGTGAGCAACCCAACAGCCCTCACCTTTATCTTTCAACAGCCCCGACTTCCCCTCCTCTTGGGAGGGGACATCTGCTAACAACTCTAACACACCAAGGGGAAAGCCAGGGATCCTCTCTCACAAGCCTGGGGCTTCCAGGAGGCAGCTTACAAAAGTCTGTGGTTGACTGAGGGGAAACTCCCTGCCCCCCCCCCCCAACACCATGCTGAGCCCATCCCAAGCCAGGTAATTTCCCCAGGCAAGGGGTGGCGATGCTGGCCGTGCATGGGCACACAGGCATGGCTTGATGCTTTGGGTAATACCCTCATTCCACAGGAGTGCCTGTGGGCTTTGAGGCTCTAAGCCGGGAACAGTTCTTTCTCAGGCAAGGTGAAAGAAAACTATACAGCCAGGGGTGGGGATGCCCCCAAACTGGAGATAGAGGGAACTACTGTTCCTGCTGTGTACAAGAAACCTGTGCCACCTGCCCAGAGCGGTAGAAAGAGATGAGACTGGGGTGGGATTGGGGGGGTAAGCAAAGGTGGGGTCCTGCAAGGCCTTGTATCTTGTGAAGGGTTTGACATGGCTGTTACAGTCTCACAGTGGTCTCTGCTCACCAGCTGGCCCCTACACTCTGCCCTCCAAGATCAAAGTCATAGTTCCCACTGATCCCACTGGATTTTTTTAAGTATGTCTGTATTTGTCACTGGACATTCTTGCCTCCCTGTGGTGTCTGGCACCCTATGCAAGAAAAGGGGCGTGTCCACAGAAACGACATATCACCAATTATGAGGCAGCGCAGAGAGAACCAGGAACTAGACCTCTCTTATCATCCTAATTAATGTTGGGGACAACCTGATGAGCTTGATACTGATGTCACAGCCCATTTGACAAGTGCAGCCTCTGAGATGCTGGGGAATTTAAGTCATTCAGCTTGAAAGAGGCAGAACTGGGATTATCCTAGGCCCCCAGAGACTGCACTTGTAACTGTCCAGCTTCCTAGCATTCGGAGACTACTGGAAAGAGGGGCAGACAGCTAGCAGATCCAAAGTCTCCAGGTGACCAGAGAAAGAGGCCACAGAGAGCAAAGGACTTAGCAGCAGTCTCCACCCCCTACCCCAGTGTGCTGAGGCCCTGGAGACAGTCTGGGGAACTCATGCCTGGCAGCACTTAGTTTCCCCAAAATGAAAAAGGACCTGAAGGCAGGAGGCGAAGGAGGTGGGAGACGCCAGCTCTCACCAGCTTGACTTTGCACCTCTGAGCTGGGGGCTTCCTGGGCAGCCATTGGCACGGCACTACCAACACAGGTCACAAAACTGGACACCAGTCTACTCTCACCAGTGCATGAGAGCTTCTTCATCTGTAATCGGGATTTGAGCCACGTGGGAAGCAAGCGTCCTTCCTGCCTCCCTGGAATGGGGTCCCTTCCCTGGGTGATGCCTTTTCACACCTCACTATAAGCTAATGAGGCACCAATCGTGATTCTGAGCAGAAAGTAAGCACCCAGAGAGGTGAGTGACTACTTCTAAACGAGGCATTCAACAGAAGGCAGAACTGGGTCTGGTACCCAGGCTTCTGGCTCCAGAGCTTTCACTAAGTCTCTCTGAGTGCTCAGAGTTAAAGATGAATGATCTGACTCTTTGTAGCACTGAAGGAGGCACAGTCTAAACATTAACTCCCTCAGACCTTACAGCCACCTATGAAGTGGATACTGTTCTTGCTTTTGCAGGTTTGGAAACTGAGGCAGAGCAATTAGGAGGGGTCTGAGCTAAAACACAGAGCCAGGCTAAGAGTAGGGCTGCCAAGCCCCGCATCTGTCATCACACAGTAACAATGGGAGGCTCCTTCCATTGGGATTATTTCTGCTTGAAAGCTCAAGACTTTTAGCCACATCATTGTCTGGGCGCCACAGGAAGGCAGTGCCACATGCTGAGGCATGCTGGGAAAAGACTTTGTTCCATCCTGTTTTGTTGACATGCTCTTCATTTTTAAGCCTGAAACCCAAGTTTCCTGCTAAGAATGCAAACGGTGGAGAAAAACGCAGCCCTGATAACCGGCCACTGCTTCTGAGCCACACGGTTTCTTTGGCTTGGGACTCTATATGTCATTTAACCTCAGCCTTTATGAGGCCAGAGCGTCGCCCCAATTCATTGCTGAGGAGGTCCCACATTGCTAGGAAGATGCTCAAAGGCACACAGCTACTAAGTGGTGGACCCAGCAGCTGCCTTCATGTCCATCCCCTGAAGCCCTTGCTCTTGACCACAGTGGCTGCCTTGCTAGAGGACCCTGGGCTTTGGCACTGGACATAACAGTGGCAGGCAGTGTCTCTGTCCCTCCTCCACCCTCACCTTGTCGTACTAGGATCCAAGTATAGAGGTGCGGAGCTAGGTGCTGCCTTCTCAACAAGGATGGTCCAAACGGGGGCGCCGATGTTCCCCCTCCAGAGACTTGGGGATAGCTACCCTGCCACCAAGTCAGTTGTTTTCCAGAAAGACACATCATGCGAGAAGCCTCATTACTGCCCTGTGTCTATCTCCCTGATAGCTCTCAAGGACAACTGCCAAAGCACATGTGTGATGCCTTGGGAACAGAAAGCTGCCAGAGTCGTGGATTCTCCAGCCAGCCATCAGTCCTGACTCCAGCCTTTTTTGTGAGCCTCTTTCATCCCTAACGCCAACTCACTGCAGTCCCATGAGTGCTTCTCCCTGGCTTGACAGGGTGCAGTGGCTGCTGAGTGGCGTGGCATCTGAAGTCCCACTCTCCAGGAGACAAAGCCCTCTCTTGGCTTAGCTCACACTGCCAACCTCCACTCCCTTGTTTCGTTGTCTGCCAAGCCAAACAAGTTGTGTCCCTGTCCTATGCTGGCCTAATCCCAGATGCAGAGGTGCCTGCTCCTCTTCCTTCTCGGACACTGAAATTATTTATACCTTGCTTTTTTGGGTCCTATTCAAATGCTGCTTACTTAACCATTCATTCATCCATTCAACACTGGCTACGTGTTTATCATACTCCAAGCAGTAGATAAAGGGTCCTTGTTGTCATGCTTGTGGTCCCATGGGCCTTCATGTTGAGGCTGGATGAGCTCCAGGGAGAGGTGCTGCATGAACAAAGGCCCTGAGGTAGGAAGGCACAAAGAGAGCAGGAAGCGGGAGGAGGCAGTACAACGCAAGTCAGAAAGTGAAAGTGCAGCTACAGGAAGCTGTGGGTCACGGGCTTGGCACTTTATCCCAAAGTAAAAGGAGCCGTGGTTTCTTAGCAGAAGGCACTGGCTAATGACCCCTCTAATGCGAGTTTCCCGCTGCCCCGTGGCTATGCCGCCTAGAACCGAAGCCCCGCGTATGTTCCCCATCCCTGTCTGATCATCTAGTTTCACCCGCATTAGCTGACCCAGTGCCCAGAACAAGGAGCTATTCAGAAACCTCAGTTGCATGACCTAGGTGACCACATATCCCCCCTTGGGACAAGGCTGTCCGAGGGACCTTCCTCAATCTCTGCAAGTTACAGAGCCCAAAGGTTTCAATGAAGCCAGAACCTCAGAAGCCCCTGAGAGCAAAGCAAGCTTTGAAGTCCATGCCTATCAGTGTAGAGACTGCACAGGATATATCTGCCATCGTCACGCAAAGGCCCAGAAACCAGCCTCTTACAATGCACATTCCACATGAGCAAATCCCAGTCAACCTTCTGACATGAGCTCAGTTACCACCCTGCTTTCAGATGAGGGAACTGAAGAAAGGAGGGCCCCCTGGAAAGTCATGATGACAAAGCCAAGACTAGCACCTGGCCTCAGTTCAGACTCCCCATGGTCCTCTGGTAGGGCTGATAGACTTTCCAGACATTTCTTTCACAACTGTTTCCAACTGACATATTTCATCAGGTTGTCAGTCACACCAGCAGTGGGAGCCAGCACACCAGTTCTCAGCAGCTCCAACCCTCTGCATCAGAACTGCACGCTCAGCTCCCAGGCTCCAAGGCTGGCCGCTTAGCTGAGGCAGAGAGAGGCTTGAGCCTAGCATGTTGCAGGCACTCAGTCAGCACTGAGTGAACAGAGGCCTCTGAGCTGACTTGCAAGAATAACAAAGGAAACTATGCCTGCAGCTTTCCCATGCACTAGCCTCCGTGCTCAACGTTTGTCCTGTGCTAACCCACAGAATTCTCACGACAGTGCTGTGAGCCAGATCCAACATCAGTTCCCACTGACAGGGGTACAAACAGAGGCAAAACGCAGAGGTAAGGACATAGCCTAAGGTTGCAAGCTAACAAGTGGCTAGGACAGGATTTGAACCTATGTACTGCACTTAAGCAACCCCATGTGTGTGAATGTATACAGAAACACCTTGGGCAGAGGGAACAAATGTTCCTGAAGAGCCACAGCCATGCGAAGCTCCCTTTCTTTACAAACACCCTGTCAGTATACCCCTGTAGCATGAGATGGCAGAACTGCATGGTAGGAACCTCATCCCAAATTCTGTGTGTGCTAAACTTCTTGTCAGTGGTCTCTGGACTCCCAGCATTATAATCTGCCCCTCCTCTCTTTTGGTAACAGGTGGGTCTAAGAACCTTGAGTGAAGTCCCTAAGTGCTGGGGTCTCAGCTTTTTCTTCTCAGGAAGACTTTTACTATTCACTGCAGAGGGCTACCCCATACACAACTTCATCAGTAGCCTCGCACAGAAGGCTGTTCTGGAGAAGTAAGGTACCACAACTATCCTGCACAGACTGAGAGGAGGCAGCGCTCATGATATCTGGAATCCTCCGTGGCAGTCAGTCACCTCCCAGAGCCAGCTGTGGCCAGCTCCCAAACTCCACAGTACCCAATACCTGGATGTATTCACACATGGTACATGCCAAGGTGCTGGGCAGCCCTGTTCTCTCAGAGGGCCTCCTAAAGGCTGCTCCCTTGCTAGATCCTCTGGGCCCCTTCCCCCACCCTCTGTACAGTACTATTGGAGAGTAGTAGTAGGCAAGCCAAGCAGAATGAGAGGCAGTGGGCAGATGATACTGCCCAAGGCACTGCCTACATGGAAACCATCCAAGAAAATCAGCACCAGGAAAATAGCCCCTCAGAGAAGCAGGAAACATAAACAGACTAAGCCCCCCTCCATGGAAAGGGAAATTGAGGTGCAGGATGATGCTGTACCATGCTCAAGGCCCCTCAGTATATCAGTGGCTCTGCCATGTGTCCAACCAGGGGCTCATTTGCAGTGGTAGGTGGGCCCCTGCTCATCTTCAGGTCTCACACTCTAGCAGTCTACTTCCCTCTGGTCTTGCTCACAGTAACCAGAGACCCTGGCTCAGCCTCATCTAGAAAATGTGGAGTCCTCTTCCCCTGCACTTTGGGCTCAGGGCAGGGAGAGACTATTAAAGTAGCAATCAGACAGTTCCCGCCCAGCCTACAGTAAGTGCCATTATCACTCACAGCTGGGGAAACTGAGGTTTGGAGGAACTATGCCATTGACACACAGATCTCCAGGTGCTGAGCCTCCACTCTCCTGGGCTGTCCTCTCTTCAAGCTAATAATTACCAAGTGGCCCCTAGCCCAGAGAGCCCAGCTGCAATCTGGTTGGTCTGAGAAACTAAGTCCCTAACGGCCATCACAGCCCTGTGATACAGATACCACTACTACCCCAGGACACCAAGACTTAAGGCAGGCAAACTGTCTGAAGACTACACAGAGACTAAAGCCAAGCAGCCTGGCCTTGAGCCTTCAGCCACCTTCTGTGCTACCACTTTGATCAAACCTACGGCTAGGGAGCTAGCCAGCCAGCCTCTGTGGAAGCTACAGGTCACCCCAGTGTCCAACCTGGAGATGCAGCTCCAGGAACCTGCCTCCAGATTCTCCAAATCACGTCCCTCAGAAATGTTGTTGCCTCCAGCTCAGAATGTAGCCTGTCTGGCCCAGGAATGCAGCATGCCCCCCCTCCCACCCCCCATTTAATCCCCAATAGGAAACAGAAGAGGGGTGGACAGTAAGAAAAGTCACACTAGTCTTTAAACTCAAGTGTGGGACAATCCACAAATCCCTATCCCCCAAGGCAGCCTGACAGGCCTGACCTGGCAAGGTCCCGGGGAGTAGTCTAAGACGTAAACATATCTGAGGGTGAGTGTCAGTGATGGATTTATGAGTAACCTGCCCAGTCTGTCATCAGGTTGGGCTTGCCTCTAGACCCTGCTCCTTCTGTGAAAGCAGCAGCTGCCTCTCTCGGGTGGCTCTCCTTTCCCTAACCCGCCTCTCACCTATGTAAGCTCTATCCCTTCTCTTCCCTTCTCCAGTTACTCTCTTCTGCGTTAGCCTGGCAGACTTCTATTCATCCTTCAAAGTCCTAAGAAGCCACCTCCCCTGTGAAGCCTCTCCTGATTGCCCTGTTGAGTCTAACAAGGCACAGAGGGAGGCTTTGTTCATTTGTCTTGTTTTGGTCTTATCCCAGGTTTCTGGCACCCTTAATAGCCACAACTGCCATCAGCTGGGCACCTGCTCTCTACCTGCAGTTTCTTTAATCCCTCTAACAAGTCTACAGAAAGAGACCACTGCTCCTAGGCACTTCCTTGTAAAGCTGCAGCTCTGAGGCTTGCTCAAGGTTGCACAGCCAGAGCTTGTGTTAAAGTAACAGAGGCCGGGAAAGGTTACCATTCCAGCCTGGCTCAGTCCAAATGGGGGTGCCAGGAGGGAGGGGGCTTCCACGCCAGCTGTAAGTGAGCAGGCCATCTGTGGATCTAGGTAAAGATGGCTAGCCAGGACCAGGCCTGGTACTCTGAGCACCCTGGCCATAATGCTCTGGAGCCTAAGCCTGGAGTGGACCCGATGCCTGGGCTTTGGGGAGAGCACACCCACCCCCCTCTCCTTTTCCATCTGGCACACAGTTCCACGGGACACCAGAACACTGTAGGCCATCAGGCTGGCTAAGCCCAAAGCCCAAAGCTGTGCACCTGGGCAGCTGCTCTTCAGCCCCTGCTGCCCCAACTCACAGTCAGTCTTCTCTCATAGCCAAGGCTACAGTCTTGGCCTATGAAGCTCCACAGAGAAAGTTCTCCTTTGGGTGGCTTTGCCAAAAGAACTGGACCTACCCAGGACGGAAGTGGGGGGAGTTGTTTCATCTTGGTGGCCCTACTTCAAGAGGGATCTTTTAAGTTACTCTGCTACCTTGAGCCCCAGGCACAAGTCTCCACTCTCAGCTTTGGGTAGGTGGCAGAAATTGATTAGGGTTGCCTAAAAGTCCCTGTGCTCAAGGCCACCCACACCTCAGTTTCTTGTGCCCAAAAGACTAACAAGCGATAGGCCACCAGCATGGTCAAAGCTGCAAGAGGGTGGGACCCAAGCCCTGGAGGGGAAAGTGAGTCCAGAGGACTTAACCAGGGGTGGGATCAAGCCTAAAGGAGGCAGGACAGAATGTGGGCACAGCAAGAGGTCCACGCTTCTGGCCACCTTTCCCTGACCCTCCACTATAAAGGATTCTCGGCTAAGAGTCTCAGCCCGAGAACCCTTGGGCCCCAAAGGGACCTGAGCACAGCCCAGCCCTGGTAAAACCTGTTCCAGGTATTCTCTAAGAGCCAACCGCACGCACAATGATCTGCTGTGACCATGCCACTGTACCAGCTGGACCCCATGGCAGCCCAGAGCCTTGAGCTGTGGCTGTCTGCTGACCAGGAAATGACACACTCCAGGCCCCCACGGTCTAGCAGAAGAGTCAAGGTCCTAGGACATTTTCCCAACATGCCCTGGCAGCCCAGGCCAGCACTGCAGCCAGGGGGTGGGCATGGAGCGTTCAGTCCTGGTCCAGGGCTGTCTCTGCTCACTTTCTGTAAGCAGCTGTGGGCAGAAGCAGCCTCCAGAAACCTCAGACCACCTAGGCTAAGGGAGGAACCACGTGTGACCCTGGCCTGGGGTGGGGGACAGAGGGGGAAAGTAGATGACCTGGGGCAAAGACGTGGGGGCTGGAGTGATGCCTGGGCCTCCCACAGAATGAGGAGGGAACTGGAAAGCTAGGAAGAGGGGACTCCTTCCGCCATGCCGGCCTGTCTATCTCCAGCTCTTCACTGTAAAATAAATGGAAGAAGCACACGCCAGGCAGGAAAAAAAAAAGAGGGGGGGGAGGAACAAATAAAATCCCAAACCGCCGCCCACTGGCTCCCTTGGTGGGTCTGGGCCAAGGCCTTGGCCTGGGTCACTTGCCTCTGCTTTTCCCTGGAAACCACTGCCAAATTTGCATTTACCACAAACAGAGACAACACAATGTCATAATCCTTCTCCTGTCATTCTCCCCTCTCTGCCTCCTCCCACCTCAGACACACACGCTAACACAAAATGACGGCTCCCTCGACAGACTGAATGAGCAAAGCTCTGGATCTGCCTCCTAATTGTTGGCGGTTCTCTTTGGCCTGTGCTCTGTGCCCATCTCCCAACTCGCAGCAGACCACCCACTGCCCCCTCCTTTGTCCCGCATTACCACTGACAAATGGCCTGCTAGGGGTGGGAGAATGTGTCAGGAAATAATGGGGGGGGGGAGCCTGCCCCTTCCCCCTCCTAAAGCTTCTGCACCTCACTGCTGGTTTCCTGGCCACAGAGGGCGGCTGAACCAGAGGGGACAGGGACAGTAACAAGGATCTGGCCCCAAAGACCCTGACCCAGGCCTTGCCCTTCACGCCCCTGCTGCTGCTGCTGCTGCTGCTGCTGCTGCTGCTGCTGCTGCTGCTGCTGCTGCTG
>OU015748.1:107081858-107103853 GCA_907169655.1 Acomys percivali
ACACACACACACACACACACACACACACACACACACACACACACACACAAACATGGCTTCAGTGGCAGGACAAAACAGTTCCAAGCCCCCCCCCCCATTCAGGGCTGGCAGCAGAAGGAAGTCTGTCCTGGAACTGCAGCTCTGCCCCTCACTGTCTAAGTGGGGGTACTAGCTCTGAGCGATTAAGCCCCTACTATGTACCCCTACTAGCTGGGCACTTCACAGTTCCTCTATTTAACCCTATGACAATGCCTGAGAGGTAAGTATCCATCTTCACGTTCAGGAAGGGAGACCAAGGCCCGGAAAGTGGCCGAAGGGGTCCTGCCCCTGGTACAGGGAATCACAGCCACATCCTTGGCGTACAGTGACATCAAGATGACCCTCCTGCTAAGGCTACCCTTAGCCTACTGGGCCCTCCCCTATCCAAATGTCTACTACTGCTCCTTTCTGGCAGTAGTCCCAATATAACCTTGCAGGCCAGATCCACCAACTCCAATACAGCCCCACAGTCTACGCCACAGGGCACCTTGGCTGCCTGCTGCATCAGTCTCTGCACACACACATCTGAGCTTCTTTGATGATGCCCGGTGACAGCCTACTATGTACCAGGTCCCAAGCCCCAATTATTTTCTCTTTATCATCCAAACACTCCTTCTGACATTTCTCAAATCCGGGAACTAGTGTGGCCACCACGCTCTTTGTATCAGCCCTTCCCCTACCAAGGGCCATGCATGATCTGCCTTTAAGACCTGAGTTGGTATAGAATCTACAGGAGACATCCAATAAACTTCCAGATTAAACTGGCCACTCAGAAAGGATGTGTTTGCAAGTGTCAGCATAGGAACCTAGAACACAATTATTGACTAGGCTCTCTGCCTCTGGCCCTTTGCACTTGCTGTTCTCCCTGCTTGGAACACCCCCTGTGCACACTGCCAGCCCTCCCTTTGTTGCCCTGGGACCTTGACTTAGGTATCACTTCCACAGGGAAGCCTGGCTTCAAGACCAGCTTAGATGCTGCTTCCCCATGATTTCCTGCACTGCATCCTGGAAGGCAGCAAGAAGTGCTGGGGCTGGGGCTGGGGCTTCAAAGCAGACTGCTCCGACTTATATCTTAGCATCCCCAACTCACTATGACCACAGATAAGGCAATTGGCTCCTCTGAGTCCGTTTCCTCCTATGCGAATATGGGAACAATTACAGCAGTGCCCACTGGAGGGTCTCAGTGAGGCCCCCTTCCCCCGCTGCCTGTTCTACCCCAATGGGGCTTCTAATTTAGCCAACGACGCAGGTGGGTCTTGTCCTTTGACCACTGTCAAAGTGGCTGCAAACAGTGGATACTTAAGAAATATACACTGGCTAGGCACAGAGGCCTACATCTTTAATCCCAGCACTCTAGAGGTAGAGGTAGGTGGATCTCTGTGAGTTTGAGGCCAGCCTGGGCTACATATGGAGTTCTAGACCAGTCAAGACTACATAGTGAGACCCTGTCTCAAAAAAGAAAGAAAAGAAAGGAAGGAAGGAAGGAAAAGAAAGAAAAAAATATACACTGAGGAACCTAGTCAAGGGCAGCTAAAATCACAGATTGGAGAATTCTACTTCAGTTTGGCAGGCACCTATATTAGATTGTCTGGCTTTAAACCTTGGCTTTTCTACTTCCTTCCTGTGAGATCTAAGGCACGTTATTTAATTTCTCTGAGCCACACAGGCTCCACCTGTAAAATGGGAGGAAGACTAGAGCTCCCCTTTTAAGGTTGTGAGATGACATGAGATAAGGGATGCAAAAGGCTCAGAAGGGTGCAGAGTCTTAGCTGGAGCCAGATCAAGGTGAACTGCCTTCAAGGCTTTATCTGATCAGGGTTAACAAGGTGCCTCTGCAAAGGGGCAGGGGAGAGGGTGTGACCATCAGAGGAAGACAGCCTGGGCTCCCACATCACCCTACCACAGCTTGCTTTCTCTTTCTCGAAGCAGGGTAGCCCTCTACTTTGCTGAGATGATAGTTTCTGATAAGAAATATAAGCAAAATGTCTACAGGCACATGGGTAGCACTGAGTAGAAATGCAATAAGTGTGGGGTCCCTGTAGTCCTCCAAAGCATGGACAAGTATGCAGTTCTTAACTCCTTGAGCACCCTGCACCAGCGAGATGAGGTCACAAGCAAAAGCAGAAATAGAAAAGGGACTTAGAAAGGACAATGATGGGATGGACATCAGGGAAGGCTTCCTGGAAGTGGTGGCAGGGAGAAGCTTGGTCAGGACACCCTGTCCAGAAAAGGGAGGTGGGGAGCAAATGCATGGATATGGTGGGGCCACCCAACCCCAAAGCCAAAGCTGATTTCCAAGGTGGCAACACCCAAGCACACTTGGTTGAACAGACCCAATTGCATTCATTTTGGAGCTTTGAATTTGGGGAAATTTGGTAGCCGAACTGGAGGGTTTGGAGAGGACCAAGCCTCTATCCTGGGCATCTGTTGATGATCAAGGCCAATACCATAGAAACAAGAATTGAGTTGGGAGGGATGCTAAAATTATCCTGTCCAACTGTTTTACAGATGAGGCAAGTTGAGGCCCAAAGGACTGAACTCCTTTACCCCAACTCACAGAGTTAATAAAGAACAGAGACGAGATTTCACTCCAAGCTAATTCCGGAGTTAGTGTTTTTAACCAATGCATCCTACTGCTCCCCGTCAGAACATGCATCCATCCCATGCTGTATGCACACACCCATTCTGCCAGCATGCACCCATCCACCCATCCTCTCTTCCTGTACCTAACCCATCATGCATTCATCCACATACGCATCTATCCCATCACACGTGCACCCACCAATCTAATGACGCAGGCATGCATCTAAGTAATCATGCATGCAGGTATGTGCCCATCTACTCCAGCCTCTATGCATAAATCTATTTATCAGACATTCATATAGTCCTCCATCCCATTACACATGTGTACCCACCTATTCTATCACGCATGCACACACCAATCTAAACCATTATGCATGCATGCATGCACCTATCCTCCATGCATGCACCTATCTAATCCATCCCATTATGCATGCATGCATGCGTGCGTGCATGCACCTGTCCAAGCCCTCACAGGTTTGTACCCATCCATCCCATTTGACATGTACACACCCTTCTAGCACATCACACATGCATGCACCCATCCATCAGATCACACAGGCACGCATGCATTCAAGCAGTGCTTATTTGAGCTCCTGCTGTTCCAGACACTGAGATATCAACAGTGAATGCAGAACCAACCCCACAGAGCTCTGCACTGTGCTCAGCTGCTTTAGAGCTCACTAAAATCAGCCCTCCTGAAAAGCCTGGCTTCAAACTGAGCTGCTCAAGACCACAGACCACTCTACTGCTGGGAAACCACAAACCAACCCCCTTTCAAAGGCCATTCCGTGGCCTGCATGGGAAAAGGAGAATGAAGACAATTGATCCAGTATCCACTTCTGGACAGAATGATGGGTTGTTTGGAGGTCTACAGTCTCACTAACAACAACAACAAATCAGATTTGGAAATGTTCAGTCCAAGGGGCCTGAGGCAATTGAATGAACAGGCACGGCATCTGGGTTCTGCTACCACAAGAGCATTTGGCAAGTAGTTCCGTGGGCAAAGGGGATGTGGGCCGACTGTATGCACTGGGTTCTGGGACTCCCAGACCTTTCTTCCTAAGAACTGAGCACCTACTCTGTTCCAGACCCACTGTGCCGCCCCATGCCAAAAGGTTGGCAGGACTGTTCGGTTCAGCAAATAAGAAAACTGAAGCTCAGAGAAAGGAAGACTTGGAGGTTAACATAGGTCTGGATGGCTCAAAAGGCTGTGTGACTCTCAATACCAAAGATCTGGCCTAACGCTGGACAGATATTACTCCTCTGCTTTCCTCACCTCAAGAGTAAACACAGGGAGAAAAACAGCCTCTTCCAGCCCTGGCTCTCACCGAGGCCTGCCACCTTTCTCCTGGCCCGCTTCCCTCCAGCTTCATCCCTGACTCCACCAGTGCCCAAAGTTTGACTATAAAACTGCCCGGAATGACGATCATAAAACAGGACTCAACATGCTGACTTGGGCCTCCATTTCAGGGAGGTAACTGTTTTATACCCATTTTACAGATGAGGCCGTAGATCACATCTATAAGATAATCAGTACACTCTCCCAAGGTTCCTGCAGCACATCTGTCATGGCCTGAAGAATGGATGACTGCTAGTCAGGTTTCCTGTAGCGCTATTAATGGTGGTCCCCAACATCTGGGAAGCACACCACAACTCCTGAAAAAATGCTCCATAAAATGTGGAAAACAAACAAACAAACAAAAAAACACAAAACAGTTCTTAAAAGAAAGCATGTAGCCCCATTTTACAGAAAGGGAAACGGAAGCCAGGAAGTGTGACAAGAAGTGTGAAGGAAAGCTGCCACCCAGGATTTGTGACCCCCGAACATAATAGCAAGAGAAAGGCTGGAGTGTCAGTGGGCTGAAAATTTGAATGGCACGCTTCTGTGGGCTGGCAGTCTGCCAAGAGCCACAAACAAGGGGTGTTCTGCTCACCCAGGGCCATCAGGAGCCTGCAGCCTTCCCTGGGCACAGCTGCTACCCTGGCAGACCCCTAAAAGGCCCCCCAAAGAATCTCTGTGCTCCAGAGCTTTTTTCCCATTCCAAACATGCCAGAGCCCCGCGGACCCCGGAGGCTGCTACTTAGCGCCAGATTAATCACACCGAATTCTCCATCCAGATATTGCGTGCAGGCCGAACTCCCACCGCTAATCGCCGTAATATTCTCCTCGGCGTGTGCAGGCGGCCGGGGCGATGTTCCAGGAATATTAATTCTCCGCAGCCAGCTCACTCCCACCGCACGCATGCGCCCCCTGCGCTGCTGGCTGCTGGTAGGGGAGCAGGCCTGGCCAGGGGATCAGGAGCCTGAGGGAAGCCAGGCCAGACCCCAACCCTCTATGGGAACCAGGCTGGGCACGCAGAGCCATTGGTCCAAAGCCTAACCAATGTCTAGAGTCAAACCAGATAGTGATGGCGTCTGCCCATAGTGGTAAAGTTGGTCCCCAATACTGCCTCTCTCCCTTTAGTCCTGAACCCTAGCCTGTCCCAGAACCTGCACCCGCAGGAAGCTCAGGACCCCCAAGAAGCCACACAGCATAGGTTCTCTGATGTCCTCTCAACACAGCAATGCTTTGACAAATAGGCAGCCAAGGACCAGCTAATCCTAGCAAAAGAAAAAAAAAAAAAATGGGGGAGGGGGGGAAGCACACACACAAAAAGGAATAAAAATCTTTCATCTGCTTGAAATATAAAAGTATGGGTCATAGAGGAGACTAGGGTAGGAGTTTGTACTCAGCTATGGGGCTAACCCAGACCTGGAGAGGGCAGGCTGGGTCTGTGGAAGGCAGGTCTGCTGCTGGCCCTGCTTAGTCCAAGGCTACAATGTAACTGGTAATGCCAGGAGCTGAGGAATGAGGGAACTGCAGGGAACTAGAGCAGAAGGCTTGTAGCATCTGGAAGGTCCCCATGGAAAAGAAGCACTCCCCTGTCCCAGCTGACTAGTTTTAAGGAAGTTCTGACCACTGTGCCTCCTCTTTGAGGTCTGAGGTACTGGCCTGTCTTTTTAAAGAGTTCCTGGTAAACCTGGTGGTCCAAGGCAGGGATCAGCATCCGAGAAGACCTGGGGATACTAGGCAAACCTCCTGCCCACCCAGAGGAGAGCTAGGAAAAGCCACATCTTCAGGCGTTTAATCTCAAATCAGCCATTGGCTTTAGGATTGTCCTTTTACAAACAAGGAAACAAACATAAGACATAAAAGTGTCCCAATCAAGCTGGGCAGTGGTAGCACATGCCTTTAATCCCAGTATTGAGGAGGCAGAGGCAGGTGGATCTTTGTGAGTTCGAGGCCAGCCTGGTCTACAAGTTGAGTCCAGAACAGTCAAGGCTACACAGAGAAACCCTGTTGAAACCCTGCCTCCAAAAACCAAAACCAAAACCAAAAAAAAAAAAAAAAAAAAGAAAAAGAAAGAAAGAAAAGAAAAAGAAAAAAGGGTCCCAATCAGGCCAGTAGGACTTGAATTCAGGCTCTCTTCTTCAGCAGGCTCTGTTACTCCATTTCCTCCCCCCTGAAATGACCTGTAAGGTCCGTCTAGCTTCCACATGCCTATGAAACAAGTACGAGAATGTACTGATGCCTACTGTGTGCCTGGCCCAGGAATGCAGAAATGTGCGTTCCTTTAGCTCAGTCTGCTAAAGAGAAAAGTGAAGCCATTGTACAGCCCGAGGTGCAAGGTCAGGGCCCCTCTCCATGGCCTGGGAGTCAGGGAGGGCTTCCAGGAGGTGGTGAAACTTACTGTGAGTCAAGCAGAGCTTTCCATACTACATTCTAGACCAGAGGAGAGAGAGAAAAATGTTCTAAGGCTTTAGCAGGTCACAGGTCTTGGACTTAAGCAGACAGCCTAGATTCCCAGGATGACCCTTAGCAGCCTGATTAGGATGGTCTGCCCAATGCTAGTGTTAACCCTGAAGGGCTGCACCGGCCAAGACAGCAACGACTACAGCCCCCCTGGGCAGTCAGACGTGGTCAACAGCAGAACAGGGGAGGGCTGGGCAAGTGTCAGGCGGCTCAGGACACCCCAGGTCATTTAAGCCAGTCTCTGCTTCCCAAAGTCTGGGTTGGACCAGGCTGGATGAAGGTGGGGCCCTGGGGCCACAAGATGGAGGAGCCTCTTGGATCTGGCCCAGTACTGGGAGTGAGAGGCAGAGCCTGTAAGAACACAGGTATGTGGGCCAGTTCAAAAGAAGGAAGGCCTGGGGCTGCCTGAGGGGCTGGGGGCTCAACTTAGCTTCTTTCCAGGACAGATCAGAACTGGAGTTGAGAACACACACATCAGAACTGCAGAACCAGCCCTGGCTCCAAGGCTCCTCCCCCAACATCCAGCAAAGGCCCAGCCAAAGGAGAGCAGTTGACCCTGTGGGCCTGAGATGTCACCTCTCACATGCTACCATACATATGTCTCATGAACATATGAAAGCCCCTTTTCTCAGAGAAGAAAGCAGAGTCTTCAAAAACAGCTGAGCGTGCGCAGTCTCTTTTCACATCCTGGAGATCCATAACCCCACAGTGTCTAGGTAAACATTCCCAATTCTCAACTGGGTGCTCATCCAGATGCCGCAGGTAGCAGAAGTCAATGCTGTATGGTTTCCGGGTCCAGACCTGTGTGTCTGTGTCCGGCCCCACCCAATGCCCTGGTGCTCAGCAAACAAGGATGTAAAAAGGGACTTTCCCATCCTCATCTCGTCCCGTGGCCTCCCTGCATCGGACGGGAGGAATCTGAAGCAGACACTCGGAGAGAGATGACACAACTGGGGCTCATCCCTGCTTCCTAGGAGGGTACATCCCAGCCTGTCTGTCCACTGCAACCACGGCGGCCCATAGGACCCCGGGCAAGTCCCAGGAGCCTTCCCAGGAGGGAGGTTTGGGCGGGAACCCAGAAGACCAAGAGGCCTGTTCGAGTTTCAGGTCTCCCACTTCCAGGCCAATCCCTCAGTGCCTCTGGCTTCTACACCTCTGGGGCATGTGCTTCTGAGTCCTGCCAGGGAGGATCCAGTGCCACGTGAGCCTTGCTGTGTCTGACCGTGGGTGGCACAGATACACAGTTACCCCATCCCTTCCACTCTACTCCGTCTTGGCTCCAGACCTCACATCTCTTTAGGCAGATGCTTCCCATAAGGCATGGCAGGGGCTGGGACTTGTAGGTAGGGTGGGAGATAGGATGGGGGTGGGGGTGGGAAGGCAAGGGATTCAGGCCTAGCTATGGGGCAAGGCAGGGGAGCAAGGAAAGGCCCAATATTCAGGAGGCAACCTCCCAGTCAGGTCCAAGACCTACAGCAGCAGACCGCTACTATTCTCCAGTAATGGTTTGCCCAGAAGATTCCATGGTTTAGACAGTTGGCCCTCTGGCCCCTGGGTCAAAGGCAAGAGCTGAACGCCACCTCCTAGCTGACTCAGCAAACCATCACTTCACTGCTCCAAGCCTCAGTTTGTTCATCGGAAATGCAGGCTGAGCACACCACGGGTCAGTGACTAGTCACCAAGCAAATGACCAGCAGAAAGGACAAATGTCAGTGCCTTCCCTGGGGCTGGACAACTCCAGGGGACTGAGAACTGCCAGAACCGGTCCTACACAAGAGACCATACACTCGATATCATTTATTGATCCTGACAGCCTTGGAGAAGGGGGATTGCTGCCCTATATTCACAGGTAAGAATCGGGAGGCAGACAGATGAGGGGCTAGCCCGAGATCAAAGCTGCATACTCCCACGTGGACCTTACCTGGTCGTAAAAGGCCTTTTCCAGCTATGGAAAGCAGCCGACAGAGAAGGGTACCTCAAACCAGGCCTCTGGCCAACCCGAGACTGAAAGCCTTGCTATGTAGAGGCGAAAGGTCTAGCCCACACTCCTCAGCCTGTGGTGGCACACACCTGTAATCCCCAGCACTTGGGAGGCAGAGGAAGGTGGGTCGCTGTGGAGGCTAACCTGGTCTACAAAGTGAGTCCAGGACAGCCAAGGCTACACAGAGAAACCCTGTCTCAAAAAACCAAAAAGAAAGAAAAAAAGAAAGAAAGAAAGAAAGAAAGAAAGAAAGAAAGAAAGGACTCTTTTACCCTATCCCCACCGAGCTTATGGCCATCTTGCCTCTGGAGGGGGCTTTCTTTTTATTTTTATTTATTTATTTTTTTAAAGTCCAGGAGCCAGCCAGCGGGTACCTGTGGCAAGGTACGCTGTGTGTGGAGAAGGGCCTGCTCCCCTCTTGCTCCACTTGGCGCCGGCAGTGCAGCAGTGCGGCGCGAGCGCCTGGCCCCAGCGCTCCGTGCACACAGGCAGGCACCTGCCAATCTCAGCCCACGGCCTTTGCCCAGCCCCCCTCTCCCGGAGGACAGATAATTCTCTCGCTCTCCCAGCCTGACAAAATAACTAATGCTAACTCAATAAAGTCCCCCTTGAAGGTTTTTAATTACCAGACTGTGCCGAAGACTAAAGACTCCAGGAGCGGAAGGGGAGGCTGAGAAGGCTGATGGGGATGGGCGTGGCAGAGGTTCGACCCGGCTGGTTGGTAAAGTGCCCTCCCTCGGACTTGGGGGAGGGCAGGGCCAGGCTGGTGCTGTCCAGGGTGCTGGGCCCAGCAGACTCGGGACTTAGCATTCCTGTGACAACAGCGGCCACTGAGGGAGGTCCTGCAAGACTCCTAGCTAGTTGGCTGATTTTATCTTTGAGTTTCATGGCTAACCACACAGTGGACGCATTCTCAGTGAACACAGAAGACACAGTAGTCCCGAAGTCACCAGAAAGCCTGGACTGCACAGTTTTACAAGTTCAGGCAGAGGGTCTGGCTGCCCATAGGTAGAATATAGATGTGGGGTATGAAATTAAAGAGCTGTGCACAAAGGTGGTTGTCAAAACAGTGTCCTGTGTGCTAACTGTAGCTCCGGACGGAGGGATGCACTTGCGACACAGCCTAGCATAGGTGGGACCAAGTCTGTCCAAAAGGCTTAAGAAAAGCCTAAAGGAGGGTAGGCCTAAAACATCACCCACCAATGATAATCAAAAGACCAAATAATGATGTCCTATTGTCATAAGAAGATAACTTGAGGCAGGAGGGAGTGTCACAGCCAGCACACAAGCCCCATGACCACAGTGAAGACACTTACCCTAACACAGCACCGAGCTCCTCTCTTAAAGACACAGGCACTCTGTGGGCCAATCCAACTGTTCCATGGAATGTACTCGGCTCACTCACTCATGGGTCCCATTCAGCTCTCAGACCTTCGACCTGTCATTTATCCCTCTGTGGGATGTATGACAGGCTCTAGATAAGCCTTTCTGGGATTCTCCACCTTGAACTTCTAGGTCAAAGGCCACCTCCTACCCCTCAACAATGACTTTCTCCACCAGTCCTCAAACAGAATGAGTACCCCTCACTCTCACACCTGGAGTGCAGGCTCTGAGTTCGTTCTCAGACTTAGGGTACAGACTGAAACAGTCTGCTGGGGTCTCAAGCTTGCCTTGACCCTGAACTAGCTGTAAGTGGGTATGTTTCTTTATATATACACTGAGGGGTAAGAATAGTCCCTGACTCGGATTGAGGTTTTGAGGGCTACTGGATTCATATTTGTCAAGACTCAGCATAGTACCTAGTAAGTGCCTGGGGTTGCCAGGCAACCACCATCATCGTCATCTTCAGAAGAAGCCTGTCTTTCTCTATATTGTACCTCTATACAGCACCAGGATGCTCCATCCTTTGCTCCCAGCACAACCCTGGACACAAGAACATGCTGAACCACCCATGAGGCAGACCCCAAGGCTGGCCCCGTTTTCTAAATGTGGACACAGAGGCTGCAGGAGGCTCCATGCTGCTCCACACACGCTCTGCAGGAGATGTGCTCTTTTTACTGCATCTTCCACAGATCTCTTTTCCCTTCTGCAGAGGTATCGCCTTGGGGGCAGCGCTAAGAGCTCGTGCAGCTGTGTTCCAGCTCCCAGTGGCTCCAAGGGGTGGTGAGAGGCTCCAACACCCAGCCCTGACTGGAGTCTTCTGGCTGGGATCACAGCCCTACTACGATGGAGCTGCTGCCCACCAGCCGGCCCCTTGGCATCCTGTCCTGGATGGCAGCCAGCTGGGAGAGGAAGCAGCTTGGCTGGCAGCCAGCTCACAGTGCCTGAGCTGTCAGCCGGGAGGCAGGCCAGGCAGGGCTGAGACCCCCTGCCCCTGAACAGGGGCCTGGCCAGGCCACCAGGATGGGGCCCCGCTCCTCCTCCCACCAGAGTCAAGGGGGCCCTGTCATTGCCAGCCCTGAGCAGGGAGCGGGGACATAATCTTGCCGGGTTCCCATTTATTCAGATCAGCTTTTCACAGACAACAACTGTTGTGGAAGCGGCACGTGGAGCAGGAGATTTTCAAGTCAAATAATAATAAAAAACAGCAACAACTACAGCTGACATTGAGCAAGCACTTGCTCTGCGCCGGGTGCCACTGCACGGAGTCCTCCGGGAGGGAGATGCTATTACTATCAGACGCAGCAGCTGAGCTCAGAAAGGGGCAATAACTCACCTGGAGCCACACAGCATGCTGGGAAAAGGCTTGGGACTGGAACTGGTGCCTCAAGCCTGACACTCCACTGGCTTATGGAGGCCTAGGTGTCTGGACAGGGCAGAGGCTGGTGCATTTGTGAGTGTGGGGTTCAAGACTGGGCATGGGGGTACAGGCAGGAACACTCAATCCACATGCATGTGTCCATCCAAAGCACTGTGGGGTTGGGGTGATGGCCCAGAGGTTAAGAGCATATATTGCTCTCCCAAAGGTTCTGGGCTCCTAGTTTATAATTAATTGCCAATGACTCCAGCTCAGGGAATCCAATGCCCTCTTCTGGCCTCCTGGGGCACTGCACTCACATGCACAAACTCACACTCAGACATTCACATATACACATAATTAAGAATAAATAAACATATTTTTTTAAAAAGCACTTGGGGTGTCTCACTATCCTCCCCTCATACTATCAAACTTTTAGGGTATGGTACTGCCACTAGCTCCATTTCTACATGCTCAGGGAGGGAGAGCTAGTGACTCACGCACAGGTATGGTGCAAACCAGGGTTCCTAGCATTCCTCCCATCAGATTCCCAATCCTATGGGAAGGCCCAGAGCCACACTACTATGCCCCCAAAGTTACTTAACCCAGGAGGCTCAGGGGCAATTGGGAGGCAGGACTGGCAGTGTTGACTGGAGAAGTCCTCTGGAGAGGGACTCTCATCATCTAAGGCAGAGCCACTGACAGGTACTCCAAGAAGGCAGGAGCGGACCAGCACCTCTCAGCAGGTTAAGGAAGGGTCACCAGTGAAAGGTGCTTCTGGTGACCCCACACGGGGAGGGGCTTGGGCTCCATTGAATTCCATTCTGAGCAGACCCCACAGCAGAAGGCTGGCCTGCTAAGGAATCTTGGCACCTCTTTGATCCTGTAGTGTTGGTGTTAGGGGAGGGCTGGCCAGATAATACCCTCTTGTCCCCTGTGAATGGCCAGGTGCATAGCAGTCTTGCCAGCTGGCATCTTCCCAGCTTGGCCCTAATCGCCTATCTCTGCACTTGCCTTCCAGAAGGACAGACTCAACCAGAGACTCTGAAGCAGGGCTATGCTAAACCTGGGGCAAGATGGTGGATGGTCCTTCTCCGGAGGACTGGACACCCTCCTAGGCTTCTGGGGACCATCCTTGCAGCTGAAGGAGGGGGGAATGGCAGGGAACGAACAGGGAAACCCCAGCACGATGCCAGTACAGCCGAGGCTATGGTGCTGCAGTAAATGACAGCAGCAGTGAACAGACACTAAGGATTCCTTTACACCTTGCACACACAAACCCCGCCCCGCTGCCCAGGACTGGAAGAATTTACCAGAGAAGGCTTGAGAGGACCTGAGGGATGGTTGGCAGACATGATGAACACCCAGAAACTCTGAGAACCTTACTCACCACTCACTAAAGGAAAACAGGGGCAAGGTGAGACAGGGGTGTGGCCCTTCTGAGGGTGCACTGCACAGCCCTTCCCCAGCCTCACCCTTTGCTTCTTTTCCCCATCAACCCTACATTTGCACCCCATACCCTACACTCCTCTTACTCATCTGCAGTTCAGCTTACAGTGCCCATGGGCCCCTGTTTCCCATTGGGACAAAAGGGATACAGCTCCTCCCCATCCCTACCCTCCCACCACCACTCCCCCCCTACCCCCCACTCCCCCACCCTGCCTGCCCAGAACTGAGGAGGAGCTCTTGACTCAAATGTTCACAGAATAACTGCTGGTTGGCGGTAGTGGGTCATTTGGGAACTCCATGGTCCTGGGGTAGGGGGTAGAGAGATGCCATTCCTCCTGGGAGCTCCAAGCCAAGTCACCAGTCCATTTTTCTCCCAGAGATCAATTGATCAACCTCCGCACTTCTCCCCAGTGGTGGGACACCCCCCCCCCTCCCCGCATCTGGATCTAGCTGGGCCTGAGCCAGGGAATTAGCTGATTCCTGGAGCGGGAGAGTAGAGAATAGCAGAGGAGGAGGAAATGCAGGGGAGTGGGAGGTGGGAAAGAGAGGAGGAGGAGGAGGAGGAGGGGAGAGGGAGGTGGGAAGGCGGAGGAGGAAGTGCAGAGGAGAGGAGGGGGGAGGGAGGAGGGAAAGGAGAGGGGTAGGAGGGAAAAGTGGGGGGGCAGATGGGGGCGAATATAGTGGAAGAAAGGAAGAGAGAGAGGAAAGGGAGGCAGGGAGGGAGGGACTCGTGGGGGAGGGGCGGTCTACAATCACAGCAACATCAAAGCTTTCCCCGCTGCAGAGCAGTCACGTGCAACCTCGTTCCTTGCGTTCCTTAGCTGAGAGAAGCTGCTGGGCCGGGGGCTGCTGAAGGAATTTTAAAACGAGGCAGATTGTCTAGAATTGGGAGTGGAAGGGATGAATGGAGTTTTATCTCTAGGGGATGAGGCGGCAGGTCTGGAAACCTGTCCCCTGGAGCAGCAGGAGCCTGAAGGGTCCCTGATCAGTGGCTGGGTAGGGGGCCAAGAGCAAGGACCACCCATCTGCTCTGGTAAATGGAGCTTCTGGCCAGCCCAGCCTGGTTGAGAGAAGCTGGAAATCTGGCTTTCATTTAAAAAGCTTTCTCCTTTTAATATTGGTTCAAGTTTAAAAGGGAAGAAAAAGATTTTTAAAAAAATATCCACCACGTGAACCAAATACAGCAGGTCCTCACCTGCTCGGGGTCTCAGCTGGGATGGGGTTTCTCTGATAGGCTCCAACCTGCTGTTTTATTTGTGGGGGCTTGCTCAAGATCACATAGAGGAGAGTATTAGAACTTGGGGGTCTCAGATCTGAGGTTCCAGAGATCCAGGGTCTGCAGAAGAAGAGGAAGTGGATGGAATCTGGTGGCAATAAACAGGTCTTAGGGACCCCTACTCCTATCCCATGCCCAGCCGTGGGCAGTCCTGCCAACAGCTCCTCATGGCTGGCCCCCTCCTAGCCAGCTTCTCACATGCCACCTTGAGCCTGGCAAATCCTGGCTGCCTTTGCTCCCTCAGACCCCAGGCTGGAACAGTGAGTGCCCTAGCAATCAGCTGCAGGAAGGCCAGGCCCAGGGCCAGGGCCACGCTCTACACCATGACAAGGACAGAGATGGGGGCCCTCCATAGAGGAGACAGCTGTCCCAGCTCCCTAGTAGGAGAAGCTCCCCAGTGAAGACTCCAGGAGGACTGGCAAGATCTCTAGGCAGGATGCACAGTAACTGCATTCAACAGGCAAAGTGGGGTGGAAGAAAACTGTACTCTGAGGCTTGGATGTTTATCTCCAGGGCACTGGGGAGCCCTTGGAGGAGTTTGAGGAGGAGAGGGATCAGCTCAGATCCTCAGTGTGTGTGTTGGGGTGGTGGTCAGGGATCAAGACACAGGGTTGGGATCCTGTTCTTTCTTCAACTCATTCTTCAGCAAATATTTACCTAGTATTCCCTCCGTGTCAGACAGAGTGGTAAGGCAAAGGGGGTGGGGTGGGGAGAAGGCTGGGAGGAAGCCACAATTGCACCTGGCAGGTGACCTGGCATCCAAAGAACTAGACAGGATAGAGAAGACCGTTCTCCGCAGAGGGGCAGGAGACAAGGGACCCACGGCGTCTCCATAGTGTGGAAACTCAGCAGCCAGAAGAGGCAGAGCTTTGCAGATGCATCCCTTAGTTCTCTGTCATGGGGTTTTCCTATCTGGAACAGAACTCAGCACACTGGCAGCCACCCCCCAAGGCTAACTGTTTCCACCGAGGTCTCGTGCTACGGATAAAGCCTTCTGGCTGTGTGGCCTCATAGGCTATTACAAGCCACTACTACCCACATATTTTGGGATGGCAGGCCTAAATCCCAGGTCCCGGGACCTCAAACTTAGGCTAAGTCCCCCCAAGACTCTGGAGAAAGCGCCCTTTAGAAAGACATGTGAGCCCTGGGAGAGAACCCTATGAGGGCTTCCTATAATCCCCGTCTATATGAAAAGCGATACCAGGCAAAGGGTCATGCTCACAGGATTGAGGGGTCACCCGTCCCTGCACAAGAGCCCAGAAGTGAGTAGTGATGGCTCATCAGACGCTAGGAGTCCCGTTCTCCAGACCAGGAGGCCAGGGCTGGCAGAGCAGAGTCAGGGTGGACACCAGACCTGACTCGGCTGAGGGGAGAGGGGAAAGGTGAGGAATGGCCCAGGTCCGAAGGCCAGGCTGACTATGCAAGAAGCTAAGGTAACTGGAAGGAGATCGCTCTTGCCTGGGGGTTGCTGGGGGGACGGGCTGAGGGTAGAGATGTAGCCTTGCACTTCTGCCACCCTGTGTTCTTTCCTGAAGCACGTGGATTTGGGGGTGAGGGTTAAAAACCTCCCCCAAATGATCCTCTATCCCTCACGGGCTCCCGCTCCACTCACCAGCCTCCACGCCACTCACGCAGGAAAGGTGTTCACATCCCGCTCACTTTATAGATGAGGAAACCAAGGCCCCCAAGAAGAAACTGAAGAAAGGATCACCAGCTGGTGAGGGGCAGAAACCAGAGCTGGGCCCTCGGCTTCTCAGGCCTGGGTGGGCAGGACTCCTGGAGTTTCAAACAGAGCTGAGGACAGGAAGATGCCAAGGAGAAAGGAAGCTGGCATAGGTCACGGCTCAGCTCCAGGAGATTTCTCCAGGGCCACCTTCTCACTGAAGTCCTAGACGGTGTGGTGCCCTCCCACCCTGCAGCTCAGACTCCACCTGAGTGTGTCCCGCCCACTTGGTACAACTTATTTCTGCCTGAGAGCAGCTGGGTGAAGCCCAGCCCCCAGCCCTGACACAGCTGAGTGTCTGATAGGCTAGATTACTCTCTCAGCCATCTATGGGATGTCTCCTTGTGCCAAATTCTGAAATATAGCATCTGTCTTCATCCTCCCCATCCTCAGACTAGAAGTTATGCACACTGTGGTTCTAAGGGGAAACCAGAGGCTAGTGAGGCCACGCCCCAGCCCAAGACCATAGGGCAGAAATCTCAGGGCTTAACAGCATTCACTTATTTAATTCATCAGAAGGTGAAGATACCCACAGCCCAATTCTCCAGGCCAGACATGGGGCACTAGAGAATTGAATTCTCGAATCTGATCATGAGCACTAGGCTGAGACTCCTCCAGGCAGGCTGGCCCCACATCTAATCACCTTTCCATTCACAGGAGACAGGACAAATGTCTGGCTGGCACTAGAGCTGGTCCTAACAGCCGGTGCCCTTTCCACACATTCATCCAAAGGATCCTTCTGGATGAGAGATGGTTCTGGAAAAGAAGCTATGTACCGGCCTGGAAATAGCACTGGCCAAAAGGAAGAGGAAGGAGGAAGAGGAGGAAGGTGGGTTAAACGGAGGGGGCTACAGAGAGGCAATGTGAGAAAAAGGCAAAGGAAGGGCATGAAAGGGGGAGGGGTAAGAGGGGGACCACATGGCAGGTTCTCTTGTCCCCTGGTGTCTGGCAGACTACAGCTGGGGCCAATGCTGCAGCCTTCCACGCCAGGAAGATCTGCCTGGTTCCTTCACGGCAAGAACATCAAAGCTGGTTCCCAGCCAGCCCAAAGGTAGCATCCTTTGAGGTTTGGCAGTGATCTGGCCATATTTCAGGCTGATCCGAAGCAGCCTGCGCCCCGCCCCCTCCTGCCCGCCCGCCAGGAGATCCCCATCTGGGCTGTCTACTTAATACCCCATTAAGGGAGAAAATATACAGCCAGATCCCTCCCGGCCTCAGCTGCCCATTCCTCTGAAAAGATCAAAGCTGCGCTAGATTCTCTCCTAGAAACTCCATAAATAGACCGCAGACTAGAGGAGAGGCAGGTAGAACCCAACATGGTAGTGCCTAAAACGGAGCGGGTATGGCACCAGGGGTCATCAAGAGCCAGTGGAAGTGGAGAGCCATCCAGGTCCAAAAGTAGGGGCACACACCTCTGCAGGAGGCCCTCGGCATGGATTCTGGGCACTTTATTTATAGGTGGGGAAACTGAGGAACATAGTAGCACAGTGAATGAATGACTCAGTGCTGAGAGGCTTCAGGCTTGAGCCAACAGTGTACACACCTCCAAACAGAGGTGTTCGAGTCCATCAGCAGCCTGTGCCCTGAGATCTGTTTGCCTGTACAAGCTGCACCTTTTCCAAAGTAGGAACCAGACTCAGAGAGGGAGGCTCAGAGACCTCTCTGGAGAATGCACAGCCTATGGGGAACTCCACACACACACATACAGCAGAATCCTCCTCGATCACCCCTGGGGTAGAGACAGCAGGACTTAAGTTGACTACACCTAGGTCCCCTCATGCAGTTTACAAAGTCCAGGCTAAGTATATCTCACTTCTCCAAGGCACCTCTCCCCGAGGCTACTGGTGAGAATGAGTGTACCAGCTGATCCAATTTCTTCATACTGCGCAGTGATTACTTCCTCTTGACACGGACCATCACCTCCCTCCCTCCTCAGCCCATGGCTCCTTCCCACAATGCCTCTGTGGCTCACCTGGGAACCTCAGGTCCCAGCATCCTTCAGGATCTTCATATACGCCTTCCCACTCTCCACACTGCCCATCCACAGGTGGCTCTAAACTGCCCGTCTGACTAAAGAGCTCTCAGTCCCCACAGAAGATCAAACTCTCTCTGGGCGGACACTTGGCTCACTCTGTAAGCACCCAGGCAGCTGTTCACCTGACACCTATGAGACACATGACATCAGACTAGCTGTGTCCTGGCTGCCCCAGGACCAGAACTTCTTTGCGTCCACCTTCCATCCATCCTCCTAGACTTCACCCTCCAATGCTACTCAGCCTCTGCTCGCTCTACCCTCTAGCCTGTCATCAGGGCACCATCTGCTTCCAATCTGCTCACTATCCTGCAGGTCCTAAGTGCTGGAAGGCAGAAGAGCCCCCTCAGAAATGGAACACGGACACCCCTGGAGCCCGTACCAGTAGAAACAGAGATACAGAGGGCAGTGGGATCCTGGGCACTCGGAGACTTCTGTCTTCACAGTTAGCCAACAGCTGACCCTGGCAGGTCCCCATCTCTCCTTCCTCTCGCCATCAGAGATAGAGCAGTGAGCACAGGGTGAACCAAGCAATTTTCCAGACCTAGTGGGGCTCGGCAAGCCAATTTGAACACAGAATAAACCTCTGGCCTCTGCAAGGGGGGCACAGCAAACATTGAACACACAGGAGCTGGCATCACCCCCACTATGAGCAGAGAGCGCGGCTGGGCCACAGACAGAGATGCTGCGCTCTGCTGCCAATTCCCGGCTCAGCAGAAAGCCTCCATTTTGCAGGGAGAAATTAATGAGAGAGAGAAGCCTGGGAAATTACGAGTTGCCACCTGCAATTTCTCCCTCCAAGGAAAGAGGCACGATGGCTGATTAAAGCTGCAGCCGCCCTGCCAGGCTGGGCCAGCAGCTGAGGATAGTCCACCTGCTAAGAGGCCAAGTGGGAAGCAACAAGGGGGACTTCTAGGGGACCCCCCCCCGCCCAGGTTCAGGTGGCCTCTCCCAGGGAATTCTGAAGAGAGGAAGCCTCCAGCCAGGAGAAACGTCCTCTCTCTGTTACCCTTAAAGATGGATGATTCACAGGCCGCCTTGGTGACCACTGGTGCTCCATGGATTATGAGACAGGAGACACACCTCTGGCCGAGCTCCTCGTAGGCAGATGGGAGAATCAGGGAAATGGCGCCAATGGAGGAAACATCCCTTGTGCCTAAGGCTTTCCCAGGCACTTTGGCCAGGGCTGTTAGCCTCCTGACCAAGACACACAAGTTCAGGAGGAAGGCATTTGTTCCAAATGAGGAAACCCTGGCCTGGGCATTGACTGGAGTCATCTGGTGGCAGCAGTGGGTCCTTGGTGACAGCTTAACAGGTAGCCCCTGTTAAAACTACAGGATAATCACAAGGCACACCCACTGCCATGTCTGTGTACCTCAGTCACCTTCCTCCCCTGGATGGTCAGGGCAGAACGCCCTCTGGTCAGCACCTGAGACTCTCCTTCCCCAACCCAGCCATGGTTGGCTCCTGAATCCCGTAGTGTTAACTGTCTTGATAGAATCCACAGTCACCTCAGAGACAGGCCTCTGGGCATGCCTGTGGGGGTTGTCCTGATTAGCTGACAGGGGGAGGGGGGACCCATTTCAGTTGTGGCTGCGGCCACTCCCTGGTTAGGAGAGCCTGAACTGGGTAACACGGAGAAAGCCAGCTGAGGACACACAGGTGTGCCCTCGCCTTCCAGTCTCCCGACTCTGGACAGAATGTGACCAGCTACTTCAAGCTTGACTTCCTACCTTGAACTGAGAGCCAGAACAAACCCTTTCTCCTTTAAATAGCTCTTATCAGATCATTTTATCATGGCAACAGGAAGAGAGCTATCTACATCAATTCCCAGCTTCCAATCTTCCACGCGCACTTCAGATCTGAACAAAGCACATGTGAGAAGGATGACTGCCAAGCACGGCTTGGGGACTCAGCTACGTCTCCTCACAGGGAGCTGGACCACTCCTTCCTCGCATGAGTCCCTCATATCCCAGCCCTCACTAGGATGCGGGTCTGGACTAAAGCGTGCAGCACTAGTATCAACCTCATGGCTCCTCTAGCAATGGATGCAACTTCCTAGTCTGGAGCTGGTGGACCACAGGAGTGAGGAACTGAGTAGAGAGTCCACGAGGATGGCAGTCTAGCAGTTCTGGCCCTACAGACACCAGGCACAGAAAATGCCACCACTGCAGCAGAAATCCAGGCCTCCTGAGCCAGCTCTTAGCTTAGCTGCTGTTCATAGGTAAGGTAAGCCAGAGACCTCCAAGCCCGGTCTCTTCTAGCTGCCCCCTGCCCAGCTCTGACCCTGGGCAGGTGCCACAGGCTCTCTGCGCCCCAGCTAGGTGAGCTGGGAAGCAGCGTGCGGTGGCATCCTCCGGGAAGTGAACTTTGAAGCACCAGCTATCTTCTAGCTCCCTGGCCCTGGCCGTATATTATAATAATGGCCTTGGCCAATAGGGGCGCAAGCTATTAGAATGAGTTAAGACCAGATTAATCTGCTTAAAAAAATATGCCTGGTTTTTACGCTGTGCATTCCCTCCTAACAACTCGGGCTCCTTCCAGGCCATTATCTCGTTTTATCGTTAATTCAATTCCATAAACATGTATTAAGTGTCTATTATGTGCAGAGCCCTGGTCTGGTAGCTGGGGTGGGGTGGAGGCCCGTGGGGGGACACCCAGGTGTCTAGAGTCTGGCCAGGAACCCATGTGACCTTCAGGCCCTGCTGCTGAGGCAGTGTGAGGGAGCTGAGAGCAAGGATGAAGTCCAGTGTGGGTGAGGGAGCTCAGAGCAGGGGTGAAGTCCACTATGGGTGACGGTGTTTCCCGGAGGGCAGTGAGGGCTGGGGGTGGAGAGGGCAGCATTTCATAAGGAAAGGCCTTCTGTGTTCAGGCGAAGTCATGCACTTTACATCCATGAGCTCCATCCTTCCGGCCACTGAGCGTGAGCTCTGACGTCACCCCCTTCTTACACCAAGTAAAGAAACCGCAGCTTAAAGAGCTAATATACTGGAGGGCCCAAAATACCCTGGGAAAACTCAAAATCAAACCTCATAGCCTAGACTTTAGGTTTTTAAAACGAAGTTTATTATGGTTATTTCCTTCGTATGTGTGGGCGCCCACGTGTCACAGAGCATGTGGGGGGTCAGAGGACATCTTAGATGAGTAGGTTCTCTCATCCACCACATGGGTCCCAGGAACCACACTCAGACTGTCAGGCTTGGTGGCAAGTGCCTTTACTTGCTGAGCCTTTATTTTCACCAGCCCTAGATTTCATCTTCTACAGAATATCTCAAAGGTCTCTAAAGTGCTGGGTAGGCCAGAGACAGGAGGCAGAGATGGGTGGATCGCTGTGAGTTTGAGGCCAGCCCGGTCTACAAAGCAAGTCCTGGGCAGCCAGGGCTGTTAAACAGAGAAACCCTGTCCCAAAACAAAACAAAAAACCATCTAGGAATCTAGGAATGAATATATGAATGAAAGAACAATCTCAATCTCTCTCTCTCTCTCTCCCCCTCCCTCCCTCCCTCCTTCCCTCCCTTCCTCCCTCTCCCTCTCCTTCTGAGCTGAGTTTGATCCCTCTGATGTTAAGCAGGGAAGAAGAAGGTCTCTGTAGAAGCCAGGTGAGGACATTAACCAGATGTGGTCCAAACCTTGGCACTGCCTCATCCCAGCCAGCTCCCTGGGCCTCAAAAGTAAACTGCTTCTACCTACAGCCATGGGAGCTGCCCAGCGTGTCCACAAAGGTCTGGGAGTAACACTTAGTGAGGGCATAAGGGCACTGAATACCCAGGCCAGATGTCTAGTGCCTGCAGAGGGTGTGAGGCTGAAGACGCATGAGCAGAGCAGGCTGGCCTAGGCCTATGCTGGGTTAGCCACTGGAGGACCAGAGGGAGCTGTAGCTGGAGACCAGGGAAGGGCAGTGATCTGCACTCATTCTTCTCAGGAGATGAAAGGGAGTCAGCTCACAAGCTCCTCCTACTTGTCACTATTGCCCCATGAGGACTTCTGTGCAGGCAGTGACCCACAGGGACAGATACCTGTAGCCTCCCACCCCCAACCTGCCCTGTCAGCCTGAAGGGGACCTGCTAAGGGCACAGAGACAAAGGATTAAAGAGTCTGGAAGCTGCCAAAAGCCAGAGCTGCACAGTACCAGGACCATAGCAAGAGTGAATGCCGGGAAGTTCCATTCAGCAGCCAGGCCCTGCTGGCACTCCTGTCCTGGGCTCCCTCACCTGTCAGGTCTGGCCACCTCTCCAGCCACTTCTTCCCCTGCCCGGGGCACCTGAGCCTCAGCCTCCTTCCCTCCCATTCACACCTTTTTGTGTATGCATGCACACATACACTCCTACAAGCTCACACACACACACACACACACACACACACACACACACACACACACACAC
>OU015748.1:107105836-107129882 GCA_907169655.1 Acomys percivali
GGAGAGAAGAGAGGGAGGCTCAGCTAGCACTCAGGAGCTGGGGCAGGAGGATTGTGAATTCAAGGCCAGCCTCACAGATAGAAAAGAAAAAAAAGAAGGGGATGGAGAGATGGCTCAGTGGTTAAGAGCTCGAACTGCTCTTGCAGAGGTCCAGCTTTCGCTTCCTAGCACCCACATCAGGTGGCTCACAAACACCTGGAGCTACTGCTCTTGGGAGAGCTGATGTTTCTGACCTCCATGGGTGCTTACACTCATGTGCGCACACCAACACAGTATACACAAATGTACACATAGTTGAAAAGAAAATCTTAAAATAATTTTAAAATATAAGAAAATAAAACACAAAGGAAGGATAGAAAGGAATGGAGAAAGAAATGCTTAATGGTCGGAAGAGAAAGGGACCGCTGAGTACAAGGGAGGGACTTTGACGTCACCTTGCAGAGATGGACGGTGCTACTTTTGGACTTGACACTATGAGGAGGTGGTGGAAAGTTTAAGGTCATGGCAGAAGGAAGTCTGCAGGCCATTGTGGCAGGCCCTCTGAGGGGACTGTGGGACACCAGGCTCCTCTGTCTGATTCCAGGCCATCAGGTAAGTGCTTTTACTCCACTATACACTCCAGCCATGATGATGTACGGCCTTGCCACAGGCCCCAAAGCAACAGGACCAATTCACCAAGATGACACTCAAAACCGTAAGCCCAAACAAACCAGGTATCTGTCCCAGTAATGGAAAACTGCCCACACAGGGAGGGCTGGCAGGGAGTGCACTGGACAGCCACTGAACAAAGGGGCCACAGAGCAAGGAAATCTCTGAGGCCTCAAAACTGCCATCATGAATGAATGAATGAATGAATGAATGAATGATGAATGAGTGAAATGAAGCAAGCCACGGGGCGGAGATGGGAGGAGACCCTCCAGGACTCCATTACCGGCCCCTCCTACTTGGTTTCCTTTTGGTTAGAAAGGCACCTGGGAAACCCACATAGCTAGGGCTCTGCCTGCCTGGTTTGAGCCAGCGGCTGTGGCTGCAATGGAATCTTCTGGATGTCGCAGCAGGAAGGGAGGGAGCTTCATGGCTGGACTTGCCCTTGTGGATGGGAAGTAGATGGACCTGTCCAGACCTGTCCACAGAAGAGTCCATGGCAGGGACTACAAAGGTGAGTAAGGAAGACAGGGCTAGAGAGTTCAAGTTCGGGAACTGAGACAGCCCTGGCCTCCCGAGCAGCCACTGACACCAAAGCCCCCGTTCTCAGCCACCACAACCACTTCCTATCCTGTCCAGTGGTTGCCCTGGCCTGGCCATCCCTGCTGAGCCTTGGGCTCCTTGTCTGCCTGAAACGTGGTGACAAACATTCCTCCATGAAGAGGCACAAGGCCCACACTATACCAACCTATGCGGCCGTGGGTGCAGAGGGAGCTCTGTGGCTGGGTTCGCCCTTGTGGATGGGGGCTTGATGGGCCTGGCCAGGCTAGCCACACCACGTCCCTGGGCCTCATCGTCCCTCTCCGGAAGCACAGGTGCTAATGCCTACTTGGAGGCTACACCAGGTAACGTGCCAGTGACTGATGCTTAGTAAGCCTTCGGGGAGCAGAAACAGCTGCTGGGACATAATGAACTCTGGCACACGACAAAGCTTTAATCCCAATGTGCGAGGGCTTTACAGGCTAACAGGGTAAAGTTACCCAAGGCCTGAGAACCTCAAGGCCTGAACTCACCACGCCCAAAGCAGTGCCCACCACAAGTCAGTGAAATGTGCACCCCTGAACAGGAGGCGTGCTCCTCCCGGTTGCTCCTGCCTCCTGGGAGGCCCCTCCCCATTTCTAACTCCTCATGGCTCACAACCAACACACACAACCCCTCCAGGGCTTTTTTTGATCACATGCCAGCCTCCATCTTGCCTTGCTCAGGATGCCTCTGGGGTTCTGTTAGGATTCTGGTCTACCCCTGGGTAACTCCAAGTCACCTAAGTCAGGCTCACAGCAGTCTGAACAGCCTCCTTCTGTTCTGTCAGCACAGCGGGCTGAGGCCCCACCTCAGGACCTTTACAACAACTTCTCTCTCTCTAGAATGCTCTTCCCCAAGCTCTGGGCATGCCTGGCTCCTTCCTATGCATCCCTCCCCAGGGCTACCATAGAACTCTATCTGCTGTTCCCAGGGCCTGCACAGCGTCTACACAAAGGAGTCCAGGGCAGCCTGGAACCTTGTTCCTGAGGGCCCTGGATCCCGATGGGGCTATGCTATTGAGCCCCAGCTCAGGAACCTCAGGATGAACTTGGAGGTGATATATGCATCTGGAACTGGCTGAATCTGTCTCTCTGGACACGTGCTCGTGCTCAGGGCAGACGCCTAATGCGAATCGCTTCTGTCATCAGGACACGAAGGGGCTTGACACAGACCAGCTGCCGCTGCCGAAGGACAGGCTGCCAGAGCGCCGATGGGCTCTCAGCAAAATTGATGGCCGCTGTCAGAAAGTGATTTCCCCACGGCTGCATCGCAGGCCCTCAGAGGAGCTCAAATCCCAGGCAGCAATGCCTCCTGTGGCAGAGGGTGGGCAGGCAGCCAGGTGGGGGTGGGGGGGGAGCAGGCGAGCCCACACCTGGCCCAGCTGCTTCCTCGGGCCCAGGGGAAGGAGGGGGCAATTACTAGCTCAGAGAGGAGCCCACAGGTCGGCACCCAGGAGCTGGGACGTCAGAGAGCAGAGGGTCAGTGGGGAGGACAGAGCTACTTCATATATTCTTCATTCATTCTGCTCCAGGCACAGCACAAACACCCAAAGTAGGCTGGGAGGGAGGGAGGGAGGGAGGGAGGGAGGGAGGGAGGGAGGGAGGAAGGAAGGAAGGAAGGAAGGGAGGGAGGGAAGAAAATTGAGAAGTGCCGAGGCCTCTGAGAGACAGGATCTCTAAATGAGCCAAAAAGTAGGCAGCAGCACAATGGTCCGGGTGTCAGTACCCAGTCACTTCAGTCTAGGCCAGCAGCACCTCGGGCCCCAGTTCAGTGTCCCAGCATGCTCTCTGTGTGTGCCTACTTCCAAGGGTGGGAGGGGGCAGAGAACCGGACCACAACACACAGAGCCAGTTACCTGTCACATAATTCTTCAAAAAAGCACAGCTGATGCCTGAGGCCAAGGGTAGACGGCAGGCCGGAGTCACCTCAAGACCATCATGGGACACAGTCCAAAGGTTCAGTCACCAGCCACACTTGGGGAGTAAAGGCAGCCTTAGGGCACTTGTGCCAAGCTGCCAGGACCTTGGGCAGAGCCTCCAGTGGGTGGATCCCTGGCAGTGAGCGCCTTGAGTGCAGGGCCACATAGTACCATCATCAGTGCCAGAGATTCCTTCATAGTGAGTAGAGGAAGTAGGAGTCTTAGAGGAGGGAGAAATGGCTTCCAAATCCCTGCTGGGGCAAGGCAGGTATGTTCCAGGAACTTCCAGGGGCCGCCAGGCAAGGCCCAGCATAGAGTCTACAGCAAGGGGCCCAGCATGACCCTCATGTCCATTGGTCCCATCAGCCTGGTCCCAGTTACACAGTTTCTAGAAGTTCCAGAGGCTGCAGAAAGTTCAGGTGCCACACAAAGCCCCTCTCTGCACCCCAAGAAGCCCTGCGCCCACCTCATGGCTCTGACTGTATCTACCATGCGGACACAGCTTAGTGCCCAGTGCCAGACCCTAATCTCCATTTCCAGGTTGCCAGGCTCTTCCCTAGACACACGGGGATAAAAATATTGACATCCCCAAAATCAAAAGCCTCAGGGAGACCTAGGCAGTTCTCGCCTTCATGTGAGGAAGGTCGCACCCCAGCAAGAGACCCTGGCAGGGAACTGTTCATATCCAAAGCAGCCATTCCCTCCCACATCTGCCCACTATTCCCAAGAGAGCAAACTCTCATGCTGTCACATGAGCTGCAGAAGCTGAGGCCAGGTGTCCTTCCTCGTCCTCTGTCCATGGGAAGGACCCCCTGACTACTAGGGTCTCAGGAGGGGGAGAACTGTTCTCAAGCTGTCACCACCACTGCCACCGCCACCACCTCCCCTTTAAGCTGCCTCACTCCCAGGCAGGCCTCTTCCGTCCCTCTTTCCTTCCTGAAGCAGACATGGAACTTAACCATTCCCCAGCTCCAGTGCCATCAATGGCTCTCATCGCCTCCCAAATCACAGCCAGACTCCTTGGCTTCCGGCCCCTGATGCTGGCATCGGCAGTACTTTATGGTGTCATCCTCAAAACTTCAGCCAAAAGTCACCCTGTCCCCAAATCCAAACTGTCCTCTCCTGCCTCTGTGCCCACAGTTCCTCTCTCTGGAGTGCTCCTTCCCTGAGCCCCTTCACTGCCAAGTAGAAAATGTGACCCCAAAGGCATAACGCAAAGGTCTCATGGCCTTGGCAACCTTCACAGACCCTTGGAGCCCCACAGAGAACACCAACTGCAGTTCATGTCTGCCTCTGCTACAGATTGCTCTGCATGCCGGGCTGGCTGACTCACGCCACACACCCTCAACACTTGCTAGAGCGAATAAATTACCTCATTTAGCCACAGAGCACGCCTGGCTCGAGTGTTGGCAGTTCAGCCAAGAGCCCTAGCGTGGAAACCAACATGCTGAAGGTGGCAATATTTCACCTCACCGAGAAATACACTGTGAGCGCTAGAGTCTCGATGGAGCAAGTGTTTGTGTGTGGTTGGGGGTGGGGGGGACACTGGATGAAGAGGCTTGGCTTAAATACACATGACAGGAAACCTCCAACTCCAACTCCAACTGGGCAAGGCCCACCATGCTCCTCTGGGGGTCTCTGCCATTCTGCACGGGGGCACACAGAAAAACCACCTGCACTTCACAGAAGTGGGCACTGGCTCAGCAAGGCCAAGCAGTGGGCCCACAGAAGCCCTGTATGCCAGGCTGGCACCACTTGGGTTTGTTCCTCCTTACTCGAGTGAGCAGCAGCAGGGGTGGGACACAGCAGCAGAGCCACTTGGGAGCGGGAGTCTTTAGCTTTCTCACACGCAGGGATGGAAGCGTAGAAAAAGAGAGCCAAGGGGGACAGGGTGATCCACCCCAAGCCTGGTGAGAGAAACAGCAGCCAGCCAGCAGGACCCAATTAGGCATATGGTTTCAAAGGCACCCAAGAGTCAAGATGAGCCAGACCCTGCTGGAGCCTAGGCAGGGAATCATCATGGCTTTTCCCCCCATGTGTGCCAGCCCAGCCATGGGCAGCCCAGTTGGCCATGCTCCCAGAGCCCTATGGGGCAGGCAGGCAGGCCCAGGCAGCAAAGACCTTCACTGGAGGCCCCAACAAGCCCTACTACAAGTCTGTATGCCAGGGAAGGACTGGGTCCCGGCCCTATAAGCACTCTAGTGCCATTTACCTGGCAGAGGCCAAACCATGACAGGGTGCTGCCAGGACACCCTAGGCCCCACCTGTTTGGCAGGCCTGATTTGCATATGCTAATTAGATATGCATCTATTGCTCCTGTTAAAGCCAGCTTGTTTGGAGAACGGCTGGATCTGGCTATACCTGTACCGTGCTGATGTCACGCCGCCGAGCTATTTCCAGCCTGGTTGCCATGGGAACCACAAGGCCTCAGCTCCAGTTAGGAGTTCAATATATAATTTACTTACTCCCCCATCCCCCATCCCCACCCCAAAGAGACTGGGGTATATGGGGAACAATCAGCTAAAATATACAATAACACTCTCCACTTCCCTTGGAGGCCTATGAGAGTAGAAGGGAGGAAGGGGAGCCACACAGAGCCACACGGTGGAAGGTGGAACGGGAAATCCATTTTTGGAAAAGGAGGATGGTAGTGGGGAAACAGCTTCCCTCTTTAAGGAAAGAAGAAAGCTTGGCACTTGGGTGCTTCCAGGGAGAGACTTAGGCTTGGTCAGAGGTGACACAGTGCCCTCTGCTCTGTGACAGCCCAATGCTGTCAGGCAAGCTTTCATCAGGAACTTCAGCTCCTCAAGAGAGAGCCTGCCTGGCTCTGTGAAGCTTCGAGGCTTAGGAACCCACTACTAACTTGGCTGGCACAGCTTGGGCACCTCTAGACACACGGCTGTGCCCAGGGCTTGCTGCCAAATACAGGGGCCACCTGCCACCTCCAGACTGGGTGTGTGTATTTAGATACCTGCCTTGTGCTCTCGCTGTGAGGGGTGCTGGGAACACAGAAGGGCTCAGGCACAGACCTGCACACAGGAGCCTCTAGGCTGGCTGCAGGGGAGCGGATCACGGTGCTGCAAGGACATCTAAGTAAGTGACTATCAGAGGTAGCCAGGGAGGGCATCTTGGAAGATAATATGGCCTAATGGGTGGCGACTCAGGGACAAGGGAGGTAGAAGACCATGGCCGTGGCAAACACAACAAGAATGCAAGTTGTCTCTCTGGTGCTGCACAGGCAGGCCAACCCCAGGGCAGGGACCACCTGCTGGAACACCACCCTTTAAGTGCTCCCTGCTTCCCCAGGTCCATGGATATGCATGGATTGCATGGAAGGCCACAGTGGTCCTCGCTGTGTGTTGGGGAAGGCAGAGGACCTCCAGCTTAGGGTTCTCTCATCCTGAGCTGCAGAGTCTCTGGGCCTGGCCACAACAGGACCCAGGAGGACTCTGCAAGTCACCTCCCTTTCTTACCTTTAGTTCCTTCCCCATAAAATTACTCCAGTTTATCCCCATCCCCAATCTTCTCAACCCTAAGTAGCAGGACCCACACTTCCTTGATGGAGAAACTGAGGCAGTTGAGTGAGCTGCTAAACAAAGTTTGGACTGAGCTCCAAGATCTTCAAGAGCCTGGACTAACCCCACGGTGGACAGGAACCAGCTGAGAAAAGCAGACTCTCACTCCTGGGAGCACGGCTATGTCCCCCATGTGCTATGTAAACTCCCACCCCCACCACAGCCAGGCCTCTCCCCGCAAGTCTAATTCTCTCTCTCACCTCAGTGCCTCGGCTCTCCTGGCCCCAACCCTCCCAGAAGGAAGCCTAGACCGTGCCCTACAGCGTGGCTCCCCCAGGTTTGGCCTTTCCTTACTTCCCATTTTCCCTCCTGACAGAGCATACTAGGACCCCAATTTCTCCTTTCAGCCCACAGCATCAGCACCCCACCCCCAACCTCTCCACCTTCCCTGAACTCATTAGCCACATGCCAGTCTCTGGGCCTCTGCACATTCTGGTCACCAGCTTGGAACTTTCTCCTTGGGAGCCACAGCCTAGAACAGGGGGAATACAGACAGTGGGTAGGATAACCTGGATTAAATGTTGGCTTGGCCACTTAGCAGCTGTTGACCTTTGGGTGCACTCTGTGAGATGGGCAGACAGCCTTCACTGCTTAACATAGTGTAAGCAGAGCAGAGCTTGGTGTGTGGGAAGCCACAGTTAGTTACTGTGACCATAACCACTCTAGAGTCGGTGTCCTATGTGCCCTCTGTGCACTCAAACCCAGGTGCCAGCCCCTGCACACATTATTATGAGTGCTCAGTGTGTGTGTATGTGAGATGGATGACAGCATAGATATACCTGTTACCACGGAAATGAACAAGGCATGTGCCGCAGGCCTCACCGGAACATCAATCCACCCTAACTGGGATCCCCAGATCCCTAGTACAGGAAGTGGGGAGAGCTGGGGACTCAACACGCACACTATGCAGGGCCAGCAGAGGTGACAGAGACGGTCAGCTCCTGGAGCCAGGAGCACTCACAGCTGTGTTTGTCCACAGCTCGGCTGCCTGCCTCCCTCGCTGCCCTGGTAATGTACACACAGCCTCCCAGGAAACTGCAAAAAATGAGTTAATATAACATTATGGCTGAGAATTTAAATACACAGGAGTCAGGCAACACAGACTTACAGTTCCCCAAGCAACTGTAAAAACCACACAAGCAATTCAGGAGCAAAGGCAGGAGTGGATTTAAGGCCTTCTTGGCCACTGGCGGACCCCAGTGGCTACACCCTGACCTCTCAGACAGATGGTCCTTCCAGGCCCAGGGACACCGACATGAGGGATGAGCAGCTCAGGCCATGTGGCTCACCAGACACAGTCCTCTGCAGACACCAAGGAGCTGCCCGCAGGAGCTCTAGGGCCCCACCCAGGGTCCTGTCACTTGCACTGCTGTGCCCATACGCCTGTTCCCTGCTCCTATGGCTAGCCACTCTAAAGCCAGCACGCGTTTCCACACTTCCATCCAGTCTGCAAGGCATATCCCACAGGGTCACTGTCCAGGACCCTTGGTACCCTCCTCCTGCCTCAAGTAATGGAGTCAAGAAGGCAGGTTCAGAGTGGAGAGATAGCTCAGTGGCTAAGAGCACTGGCTGTTCCTGCAGAGGACTGGGGTTCAATTCCCAGCACCTACATGACAGCTCACAGCCATCTGTAACTCCAGTTCGAAGGAATCCAAAGCCCTCTTCTGTACTCCATGAGCACAAGGCACTCATGTGGTACACAGTCATACTCACAGGTTAAACATCTATACACATAAAACAATCATTTAAAAAAGAAGAAAAAGAGAACACAGGCCCAGGCCCTGTTGAGTTCACAACACAACTTTTTACTTAGAGTCTTGAGTCACCAGTTCAGCCAGTGCCTCAGTTTCTCCATGTATCCCAGAGGTGCTAACTCCTATCTCAGATGAATTAACACTTCTGTTTGGCAGATCGTAGCTTTTTCAGTGACTACCCCCACGACTGTCACTCCAGTTTTCCTTCCTTAACCAAGAATCTGTGAGAGAGGGCACCTGTGAGGGATGGCTGAGCCTGAGGGGTGGGTGGGTGGCTGGGAACTGAAGGCCCAATTCTCATGGTGCCCCTGTTGGGTGGGGCATGAGCTCAGCACACACTGAGGCTCTTTCCTGTCTTCTCAGGCTGAGAGACAGGGAAGCCCTTCCCTTGATGCCTAGAGGGTGAGATCAAAGGCAGTAATGAGTCAGGGTCTCCCCTGAGGGGATTCTGGCGAGGGGCCACCAGCACTAGGATGAAAAGGTTGGGAGAAGTGAGGTTAGAGATTTGTTCCTGCGTTTGAGAAGGCTTCCCTGAGCCTGGAGCACATGGCCAGCCGGACTTCTCATGGTGCTGAGGGAACTGCCCTAGTGGGAGCCACAGATGAGGGCTGGAAGCGGTGACTGACTGACAGTAGCTTCCCAGACTCAGAGAGACAGGGCTCTCCATCCTCAGGCCTAAGCTGGGTCATTCACCTGGCTCAGTTTAAACCAAAGCTCTTTGGGGACGACTCTTTCCAGGACCTGTATCTGGCAGGCTCTGAGCTCTGTGGAAAGCTGACTAAGCAACAAAATAGAGAGGCTTAGGGGTGGGGTAGGGGGCAGAAGTGTCAGCATGTAGGGGAGTCACTCCAACAAGACCCAGGCTCGAGGATGCTGTAGCCTCTCGGAACACCTGGTTAAAGTGACAGGCACCATGGAGAGAGCCATGTGTTCAGTGGGAGGATAACAATGAGGGGTCACGATGACACTGCAGGGAGTGCTACTCCTGGTTAGTTGGGGGTGGCAAGTCAGAGGAGGTGACAGTTGAACTAAGCAGTGCACGGCCCTGGGTAAGGGTATTCTGGGGGAAGGGCAAGTGCAAAAGCTTGGAGGCAGGTCCAAGCCAGCACGATGGAGCAGCAGGAAGAGGCGGCTGAAGGGACACTGCAGAGATGAGCCACTGGCCACTTAATGCTGGGCTAGTTTTGAATACTAGCATGGAACCTCAGATTCCTCATCTGGAAAACAGCGGTGACGCCCATAACCAATTATGAGGGTTAAGCCTATCACTGGGAATCCAGCATGTACTGCGGGGACCTGAGCTGCCGCTGTCATTACCAAAAGGGAGGGGAGCCTAACAGACCCACAATGGCAACCAGGAAACACAATGAACTGCAGAGGCCACTGAGTAGGGAGGACACAGAAGGAAGCAGAAGCAGTGACAGCACAGAAAGATCCGTCCTTTCTGCCACTTGCTTGGAAGAGTGTGACTTGCTGACATCCTTTTCTGTCACCCGGAGATAGACACAATTCTCAGCTTACGTGACAGGACACCAGAAGAATCCTAGCTGGAGGCTAACAAGGCAGGAGCCAAGGAGCTGTAACCTGGCACCTGACACAGAGTTAGAGCAAAGGAAATGATGGATGCATGCATGCATGCATGCATGGATGCATGGACACACAGGTGGATACATGGATAGATTCATGGATGCATGCGTGGATGGATGCACGACTGCACAGGTGGGTGCATGAATGCATGGGTGCATGCATGCATGGATAGATGTGTGAGTGCACAGGTGGGCGCATGGATAGATGCATGGATGCATGGATAGATGCATGGGTGCATGGATGCATGGACAGATGCATTCATGCATAGAGCAACAGACAGAAAGATGGACAGCAGGCAGCCAAGAATCAGAGACCTCACCAGCCCCACTTCATGCCTCCCCAGGATCCATGCAGCCCCAAACAGTGATACCAGCATCTGCATGTGTTCCTGGCTGTTCTAGAACTGGGCCATGCATGGGGGATGCTATCTCCCCAAGAGATCAGCAGTGCCCCCAGGCCGGCTTGGGGACAAAAGCTTCTAGGAAAATTGTCCTTAAACTGTTCCCTCCCACCTGTTGGCCTCTCATCAACCTCCTCCTACCGTCTGGCAGGTGGTGCCCTTTCACCAGGCCCACCTGACAGTCACAGCAACCTACATGTCCTGCCCAGTAAATCTTGTGTCCCCAAAAGTATTGCTAAAAGGCAGAGCTGGCATCAGCCAGGGCCATCTTCTCAGCCTGAAGGAGGGGTAGGGTCTGAGAAATCACTTCATCTGACATATCTGTGCAGCAGCCTAGCACTGGGCATCCTGCCAGATGACCTCTGTGGGTAGGGTACCAGAGAGGGACAAGTCCTGGACCTCAAAGAATTTACATCAACATTAAGGGTCAAGCTGGGCATGGTGGCACAAGTCTTTAATCCCAGCACTCAGGGAGGCAGAGGCAGGTGGATAGCTGTGAGTTTGAAGCCAGGCTGGTAAACGAAGCGAGACCAGGACAGCCAAGGCTACACAGAGAAACCCTGTCTCAAAAAACAAAATACAACAAAACAAAAGAGCAGAGTCAAAGCTGGGTAGTCTCCAGCAAAGAGCACCTTACTGGCCTGTATGGGTTTCCAGGAGAGGCCGTGGGTGCAGGGAGGTTGATGCCATGAACAGAGAGATGGCACTCCAGGCAAAAGGCCTGGGGTCTAAGGTACAAGAGGCGAGGCTAAGAGTGTGAGGCAGTGTGTGTAAGGCCCAGGCTTTCCGTCCAGGTACACATGGGATACAGGATTGGTAGGGATCCAGGGTAAGGTGATGAAGCCTGCTTCTTTCCACACCTAACTCTGCCTGTGGATACCAAGGCAGCCAGGCCCTACCCAGAACCCCAGCTTCTAAGACTTGCAACAGCTTCTCTCAGCAGAAAGAGAGCCTCCTCACAGGCAGGTCCTGACCTCAGGGGCAGCCGTAACAGTGACCAGCAAGGCAGGGTGAGAGGCTGAGCTGTCTTGGTCTGAACAGCTCTAGAGGCCGGGTAGCTCCCCCTGACACCACTCCTTGCCCCATGGCGTTCTTCCTAACATCCTCTTCCGACAAGGCTCTCCTGACCCTGCAGTCAGACTGGTGACGCTGACCGGGACACTACCACTGTGAGCTCAGCTCCTTGCAGACAGGAAGTGGCATGGCATCTCTACCTCTGCTCTCTGACAACAGCACCTCAGACAGACTTTGCAAAGAGCAGCAAACTCCCTGCCCTTCATTCTGAGGGTGGGGTGTGCCACCCCAGACCGACATGGACCTTCTGCCTCCTAGACTTTGGGGCCCTAACTGTACCATAATCTAGACAAAGGTTGTAGGCTGGAAGGAACTACCGTGTCTGACCTGGCTCTCGTGGGGCAGCGCCACCCTTGCATACCTTCCGGAGGAGCCCACGGACGATGATCACCTGTCTCTGTGGTCAGCAGCTCTGTAGTGGCTGCTCTGTCATTTCCCTGGGGGGAAAAGGCAGCCCTTACTCTGCTGTCTGAGTCAGGGATGGGATGCTGGGAGCTGAGCCTGGGTCTCCCCAGTTCTGACTATAGACTGGCATGGCTGTGATGCGGCTCGGTCTCTGAGAACACGGCTGAATGTGGCTCTTCCTGAGTCCTCCATGTGGGGAGAGGACTTGGGTAGAAGACACAGGAGCAGACAGCATTTGCTGTGTGCTCCCACGACATCCCACCTGAGGAAGGCACCGCTGACCTTGGCCGTGAATGCCCATCCCCCCCCAACTTGAAAACTATGCAGGATGTCCCCACCGACCTGCAGCTTGCCAAGACGGTAAGCAGAAGCCTAGGAAATGGGAGACCCCCACATCTCCTGAGTGGGACCTTTAGGGTGGGTACCGCACAAGGGCACTGACCCACACTCCCGCTCTGATGGCAAGGACAGCTAGCCCACCTTACACACAGGGATATACAAGATAGTGCTAGTCACACTCAAGTCGGCAGGCAGAGGAGGAGGTGGGCACGGCCAGGAGCAATGGCAGGGCTCAAGGCTCTCTAGATCCCCAGCATCTGACTGGATCACTCCTGGGAAGTCTCCCTCACCAAGCGCCACAGTCCCACCCTCGAATCATCTTGCTGTAATCACAGACCACCTCCCTCCATTTCTCCAAATATGTGTGCTTCCTGCTAGGGCCTTTACACACACGCTCCCTCCGCTTGGCCACTGTTGCCTGCTTGGATCATTTCGTTGCTCCCTCAATCTGTCACTGCTGTTCTGGACCTTTCCTTCAGAAAGCCTCCCCAACCTCCCTCCTCACTCAAGTCCTTATCTTGGCCACAATGTCACTTTTATTCTGTGAGTATCTGATGAGCCATTAAGGCCAGTGAGCCAGGCCCTGTACTCTCTCACTTGAACTAACACATCTTTTCCACCCACTTTCCCTCCTAAGTGCAGCCAAGGGTGGCCTCTAGGCTGCTCTTATGCAGAACCATCCTTCCATGGCTGCTTGCACCCATGTGGTCACTTCAGTCAGGCTGTACAGACCAGGCTGACCTTGAACTCACAGACATTTGCCTGACTTTACCTCCTGGGTACAGGGAAAATGGTGTGCACCATCCCTAGCTCCAGAACATATTTTTTTTAACAGGTGACCCACTTAGACACCCCCAAAGAACAGCTTGGGGGCCTTCCTCAAGGCAGGGCAAGGATGGGTCCCTTCACTCCCAAAGTACCTAATAACACAATGCAGGCACCTCGGATCCCAGCAGCACCCAAGCCATGGGGGAAGGCTCACACTCACACATGGCTCCACCCACCCACACCTTTGAGCCTGGGCTGATTATCTATCTGGTCCCCTTACTCATCCTTTGTCTTGGTCACATGTGCCTGTCTCTGGTTTCAATTTCTCAGCTCAAACTCCAGCCCACTCGCCCCCGGCTGTGAACCCTTGGGTGCCTTGGATTCTCATCTGTAAAATGGGAAGAAGGGCCAGGACTGTGGCCCTCCCTGGGGTTGTAGGTAGGGTCTAACGGTTACATAACATACACAAAATCTTATCCAGAGTCTCAGCAACAACAGGAGTTGTCACACCTTCCATGGCATTAGCTCCTCCAGGGACGTCAGACCCCAGAGGCGGTCAGTCAGCCTCAGCCAGGGGCAAACCACTGTCTTGGTGCTGCCTCACTGAAGCTCCCTGCAGAGTCAGAGACACTTGCTGTACCTGCCTGATGCCTGGCCATCTGATGCCCACTGCAGCCACACCTGCCTTCTATCATCCGACTTGGCCACTCCTGCACCTCCTCGGCTTAGCAGTTTATCCCCCACCCCCCACCCCACTCTCCCGCCCCTCTGTGAGACAGAGCTAGGAGGAATTCCTCCAAGAGGCCAGGAAGTGATAGATGTGATCAGGCACCTCCTTGCCAGAGCCACCACCTCTCTGGGGACCAGTCACAACTTGGGTAATGAGGGAGGGGGAAGGCAGCTGGCTAGTGCTGGGAATTCCTCTCTTCCTAATGGAGGCCATAAACCCATCCTTCATCCCAGCTGCCGAGGGATGCTTCCACCTGCCTCATCACAGGGTGAGCCTGTCCCAGCCTGAAGACACCTGTGGGAAAAACACTGACAGGACAGTGGGGCACAGGGCCTGGGTCTCCAGACTCCCCTCTCCAGGGTAAAAAGATCCGTGTTTCCTCAGAAGCCAAGAAAGGAGGGGCAGGCTGTGCCAAGAGGAGGTCGTTGAGCCTGGAAGGCTCTGCCAGGGTAACAGGGAGCCACGGATGGTAGTGGGGGAGAGAGTGTGTGTGTGATGAGACAAAGGGCTTCTGGTAATGAGCTGGGCATGGAAAGTGACCCTGGAGGCCAGCACAGGAATGCACTGGTCAAGAAGGTGGGTTAGGGGCCAGCAGTCAGGAGACAGTCAGGGATCAAGCCGCAGCAAAGCCAGAGGCGATGTCATTCTCAACAGGAAGCCTTCTGCCTCCCCTTGCTTGCCCTGTCCCCCAGCCAAACCACACTGGTTGGAAGCTTAACAGGGTGGTGGAGGGAATTTGGCCTCGGGCCATCACGTTCAAACACAGGTTGAGGCCTGGAATAACAGAAGACTCATAAACCAGCCAGAAGACCCCCGTCCGCCGTCCTCTGTCCTGCCCTTCCTCCCCACAGGGGCAAACTTAAGCCCCAGATGGTGTCCAGGTCCCTCCACCGCCTCTCAGTGCCCCTGCTGAGCAGGCAGCCCCTAGCCAGGGACTCTGAAGCTACCAGCATGCTACAGATCCGGGGTGTCACTTTCTCATGTTACAGACCCAAGGTTCCCCATCTACAGCATGTAAAAATGATACCACTCCTCCAAGAGCTGACAGAAAGATTAAAGGTCAGAGCGTGGGCGTGTTCTTTCCCAGCACAGGCCATGAACCCATCCCTTCCTCAGTAAGTACTGCTACCTTCCCTGCCTCCAGGCGCTTCACACCTCTCCCCTCTACCCCAGGACCTCTGCACAAAGTCTTCTGGCCTGGAACATTCTTCAAGGCCTCCCCCAACCCCCACCCCATGGCTGTTCTGGGCTCAGATGTCACTCCTCCAGAAAGCCTTCCCTGGACCCCAGATGAACTCAAGGTCTCACATGTCTCTACTACCAGGAACAAGGGTCATGAGGAGTGAGTAAGGTGCCTTGAGGGTTGCAGGTGTTCATGGAAACCTCAGATTCAACCTACATAGCACGGAAAGTATTCCAAGAGGAGGCCACCCTCAGTGTAAAATCAGAAACTGAAAGCTGCAGAGTCCCCAGCACCCACTTTGCAGGTGAGAAAACTGAGTGCTAGAGCTTGGATTGCCCTATGACTGTGGGAGCGACAGCCCTGCTCCATCCGTTCCAGGCTTTGCCAGGTTCCCTACTCCTGCAGGGGCCCCTCCTTCTCCCCTGGGGCAGCCTCACAGCCTACCTGGGGTCTGCCTGGTCCTGCAGATCACCCTGTTGGCTGCTGGCTGAAGGCTGGAGTATCACTGGGCGCCCGACTGCGCTACTGAGCCGGCAGCTGGCAGCAGCACAGCTCCGAACCAGCTGTTTGGATGACAAACTGCGTTCAAGCTTCATTAGGGTAATCACGGGCTCCCCTCCCGGCAGCGCCGCGGAGCGCGACTGTCAACCTGAACTAATCAAACCCGGCCCCAGGACACCCACCCGCCTGGCTGACAAGCCGCTAAGCCGCGGAGCCACTTTGAGCAGCACGGCTCACTTGGAGGTGGCAGCAGGGCTGGGCCCTGGAGACAGACAGCCTGGGAGTCCTGCTGTGGCTCCCTGGGACCCTGGGAGCCCCAGAGCTGTCAGTGCAGCTAGTCTAACCAGCTTCTTTTGTCACAGCCAGAAATAGAGCTTAGGTGGCCAAGGCCATGAGGGAGGGGTGAGGCCAGGCCCAAAGCCAGGCCTGTGCATCCATCATCTTTTTTCCCCATTGCCTTTTCTCCTGAGACGCACCACAGGCTGGGGAAAGCTGAGCGGCCTCAGAAAGCCCCTTTAGTCCTACACCCCAACAGAAATACGGGGACTCTGGTTACAAAGATGTGGGAAGCAGTTTGACAAGCAGTGGGACCAGTCCTCAAGCTGGGAGGGCAGCCCTGTCCCCTTCCCCCCCCACCCACCCCCACTGGATGGCTCCCGGTCAGCTGTCCCTACCCACAATCAGAACCAGGACAGAATGACCAGGTCTCCTCATTTGACAGCTGGGGAAACCAAGGCCTACCAAGAGGAGGCGGGGTGGGGGTCAGAGACAACGGCAGATAGCAGAAAGTGTGGGCTGTAGAGACAGAGGATTATCATTCATTCACACATCCACTCCTTCACCCACCCATTCACGCGACAATGGGAGCTCTGCGTTGGGCACTCGGTGCTTGCTGAATGAACAGATGCCTGCAAGGCTGAGAGCATGAATGGATGCCTGGCGCTAGGGACTCAGCCGTGAACTCAGCAGACACTCTCCCTGCCTCCTGGAGTCTGTCTAGTGGGAACAGCCAAGCAACAGATAATTAATTACAAGCGACACAGGCAACGAAGTTGCTGGATAACAGCCACCAGGAGGGCCATTGCCTGGTCTGAGAAGGTCCAACAGGCTCCCTGAAGGAGGGGACACGCCAGCTGGGACCCTCAGAGAAAAGCTGAAGGCAGACAGGGGTGAAGGGCACACAGCATACGCAAAGGCCCAAAGGCCAGAAGTAGTCTTAGCGCTTTGGAGAACAGAAGTCCGTCCAAGCGGCTGGAGGGCAGCGATGGGTGTGAAAGCTGAAGGTTTGGGAGACTTGGGTCTTCACCCTAAAGGTGGCAGGTGCCTCTGGAGGGTTGGAAGCAGGACTGGTGGCTCTGGGTGCCGTGGACAGAGGAGGTGGTAGGGCTCACTGTTTTCTGAGCCAGCATTAGCTTGACAGTTAGGGCAGCCAATGCTCTAACTCAGGAGGGGGCATCCTGGGAATCCATGCAGATGTGACACACACACACACACATGGGCAAAGTCAGCCTCTACTGGTAGACGCCAGGGTGTTATGGGCAGCAGGGGGGGTGGTGGCTTGTGGAAGGAGGGCAGCAAGAGGTGCTTCCTCCTGGGCCTGGCAACACTGCAGGCCTGGATCTTCACATAAGTGTCTACAGCCTTGTGCTTCGGGTGTGTGCACCTTTGTGTGGTAAGTAAGGCCTCCGAAAAGGTTATGAACAAAAGCCTGGCTCCATCTCTCTATCCTTCTGCCTCTGTGTTTGCATTTACAGAATGAGGACAGTGCCAAGGACCACCCGGCTGTGCATGGGGCTGAAGAAAGTGCCATACCCCCACAAGTCTGGCTGCCCTACCCTACAGCAAACAGAGGTCACAGAAAAACATCTGGCAAGGCTGGGGGCATGGCTCAGAGGTAGAGTGTTGCTTAGCATGCACAGAGCGCCGAGTTCAACCCGCAGCGCTGTTCAGACTGAGTACAGTGGCTCATACTTGTCACCCAAACACTCAGGAGCTACAAGCTGGATGATCAGGGGGTCAGGTCACCTTCATAGTAGCTTTAGGCCAGCTATGAATAGGCCAACCCTCCCAAAAAAAGATAAAGAAAATAAAGCATGTGTTTTCCACATATTCTGCACTTCTTGGGCCCCCCGCCCCAGTTTCCTAATCTGTTAGGGGACAGCTATCTTCTTTTGCCTCAGAGGCCATGAGCACCCCAGCATCCCTCCCACCTCACATCACGAGCTTGTGAAGAGCTAAAGGAGTAGAACTCACAGCTGTCAAATGTCACTCCTAGGTCTACAGAAGGTAGTTGCTGGGGCAACAACTCCCTGTCCAATGCCACAGCAGCAGATGCCAGGCCAGACCCAGGCCTCCAATTGTCACCCTGAGGAGTGCCTATCCTGCTCACCTACTGTGTGTTAGGCCTGGCCCGAGAGTCCTCCCCTGCAGGAGGAGCACCCCCCTGCGATGGAGCTTCTTCGTGGGAAGAAGGTTCCGGAGTGCAGCCAGGTGTGAACCCTGCCTGGGCAGGCGCTGCAGTTACCCTGGAAAAGGAACAGCTCTGGGAGGCCCTGAGCCAGCTCCCTTGGACAGCTTGGAGGCACGGAGAGACTCAGCCCTCAGCCACATCTGGAACATCTTACTTACCTCCAGAGAACTTGGAGGCCTCGGGAAGTCACGTGGTGACTACACCAGCATTTCAATGGAGCTCAGTCCTCTGAGCCGCATGGGGAAGGGCCTTGGTATCAGGACCTCCGTGTGACAAAGGCTTCCAAAGGCCGAGTGCCCTACGAGTTCTCAGTGAGGAGCCAGGAAGTAATCTGATGGCTGAGATTTCCCCATGGTCAGCATGGGGCACAGCTCAAGCTCCCTGATGGGACACCTGTATGCTCTGTACAGTTCTCCCCACCACCTGGGGCCACTCAGCCAACAAGCACCCACTACATGCCATGAGCACTAGCAACTGAGCATGGAGTGGTAATTGTGGCTGCAGGGATGAGGACCACTTACCAAAGATGGCTCAATCTGTCGCCAACACAGCAATGCTGAGAATCACAGCAGTGGTAGTGGCTGCAAGCCTAGGGCCCTCGCTAAGATGCCAGCTCAGTCCTCCCAGCAGCCTCAGGGGGGATTAGCTGTGGGCCCCAGGTTCTAACCTATACCATGGGCTGCAAGGGCCTGCTGGCAGCGGTTTGTTCCACCCTTCAAGGCTGGGACAGTACCTGGAGGTACCCTGTGGCTCGTGACTCACTTTGCTCTTGACTATACTCCTTAAGATGTGGGCTCGGTGGAGATGCTGGAGGAATGCTCTGCTCACATCAGCTCAGCCCCAGAGATGCTGGCTCCGTGATTGCCTCCTCAGGGATGAGGAGTAAGGCAGGTAGACAGCAGGGTAGATTGCCCCACTTAGTATGTCCTCCCCTCACATCCCATGGCTGACACCTACTTTTCCCTCTAGTCTCAGAGAAAAGCCTCCAGCAGTGTCTCTGTAACACTCACACTTTCCCCAGCACTCCTCGTTTTCCCATATAGCTCTGCACGTGTGCATGCTTGCTAGCCTTTCACTGGCCCTTCGTACTGTCAGAGGAGCTCCCCAAGGACCAGGCTACATCTGCTCTGTTCACAAATGCCAGCACACAGATGGTGTGAGACGGGGCCTCAGTATCCCTATGAAGTGACGGAATGGGCTGAGCCAAGGCTGCCTGGCAAGAAACTGGACACAGCGTCGTGCAGCCCTGACCCTGTCCCTGAGAGGGGAAAGGATTCCACAGCAGAGGGAAAGGCTCTGAGGTGGGCTCAGAGGGAGAAGGAGGGGTCAGCGGAGTTGTGGAAGGGGTGAGAGTGAGACCTTTGAGGTTCTGGCACTGAAGTGAGAGTCCCCAGATTTCAGACTGCCTTCCAGCCCACCTCCCCCCCCAAACCCCCAACACATAGCCCCGCCCCGCCACTCAGCCCCGCCCCACCACTCATGACAGTCAACTAAGCATCAGAGGGCTGTTACTGCTCGGCCCCAACCCATGACTCTGGGAGGTGGTCTCCCATTCATACAGGGTGTGTGGCCTTGTCCGCTAGGGGTTTCTTCTAGCACAGCCAAACAGATGGGCCAAAAAGACAGAGCAGCTTGGGTGAGTGCCCTGCTGCAAAGTGGCAGGACACAGCCAGAAGCTGTGGCAAACATACCCAGCCAGGACCTGGTCAAGTGCAAGAATTGGCTGCGGCCCAAGTAGCAGTTGAGCATCCCCACACCATGCTGGATCCATCTGGCAGAGCTGGCCTCAGGCCTCAGGTGGTTGGGTAACAAAGGCCACAACAGAGAGACGCCCTTGGCTCCCAGATCCTCTGCTGGGAGGATCTCAGTTTTAACCACCAGCTTTAGATGCCCCCATGAGCTCCCACCCAGCTCAGACCGGCTCTAGGATGGTGTCACCTGCTCCCAGGAAACCTGACAGGCTTTCCTCTACCTCTCCAGACTTCGTGGTCAATCCTAGCTCCAGCCTCGATGTGGAATTCCTCAAGGCCTTCCAGGGTTCACAGCTGGGAGCTCTGACACGAAACTCCAGCCCTACTGGCAAATCTGTTCTCTGACAGATAATGCTCAGTCCACCACAGGACCTTTGTACCTGCCTCCCTCCCTCTCCCTCCCCCCTCCCTCAGATTCTTTCCCCCTCCTCATCTCTCTATCACCATGCTGGGCACTTCAGACCCCAGATCAAATGCCTCCCTCCCCTTGGAAAGGCATTGCATACTAGCCAGTGGTTTCTACACACCCAGAGCAGCACGTATCACATGACTGTCTGCCGTGTGCCTTCCTCCTTAGTGCTCCAGCCACAGGGCCTGAGGCACGAAGGCCCTCCGAAGACCGACTGATACTGAGTGTGTAAACCAACCAGTCTCCGTGGCACAGTCAGATTTGACCATTCAGAGGTCCTGGGCCTCTTCCACCACCCCACCCAACCCCACCCCCACTCCCCAAGATGCCACAGCCTTAAGACCACAGCCCTGAGTTCTGGCCCTGGAGTGAGGAATCCTCTTCCTACCTGTGGCCTCTCTAGGTCCCTGCACCATGCTCACACTCAGCCCCTCCCCCACACCTCCTCCCACTGACCTGCACCCTGTTCCTGCTACCAATCCCTCCTACAGTGCTATGCACCCCTTTCTTTCCTTGGCACTAGCTTCCACACCAGGGCTTCATCAGTAGTGAGAGAAAGGAACACAAAACAGCTCCGATAAGAGAGGGGACGTGTCAGTTTATGTAACTGACAATTCCAGAGGTGCCTTCAGGTGCCACTGGATATAGAGACCCCAGTGAGCCCTCTCGGTGGTCCCATCTCAGCTCCACTTAGCCTTTCCAGGTCCTCCACCCTCGAAGTAGTTGAGGCAGAGGACGGCAGGCAGCTTCGCCTTCACGCTCACCGACTTCAGCAAGTGGAGGCAAAGTGGGCCAGGCAGCGGGTCCCTGCACACTCAGATCCAAGCGAAAACACAGGAAGGCCTGTGGTTAGCAAAGGAGGGACATGTGTCCAGTCAGTCACTGAGGCAGAGGGGTGGCACACATGGTCATCCTGTGGATTGGGGAGAAGATCCTCAGGACGCCCGGCACCCGGGTCCATATTGCACACAGCCTGTCTCCACACATACCCTGTGCTGTATGATCTGTGAAGCCTCAAGTCAGTCCATCTCCCTCACGGCTGGGTCCTCAGTGCCCACTCTGTGACAGTCAGTCCCAGGAGAAGGACTGGAGACCCCCGATTAAAGGAGGTCTGCTGTGCAGAGGAGGCACGCACATGTGGAGTGTAGTAACGGGTTAACTGGCACCCCTGCCAGGCAGCAGATCTGCATTCTCACGGAGGCCTCAGGGGGACACAAAGCTGACATGGCAACGCGGGGAGTCAGAAGGGAGGTGCCCAGGGGTCTCCCGGGCACAGCACAGCCCCGGCATCCCAGCTGCAGGGGGTGGGGGGGGAGGCTACTCGGCCAATCCCAGAGAGCTGTGAGTGAAAGGGTTGGGGAAATAATTACCGAGGAGGCTGGGAGGGAGGCGGAGAGGCTGGCGAGAGGCTTAATGAAACTGCTAACGCGTTAGTGATTCCTGCCTGCTCGGAAAGGCGGAGGCAGACAGCCATGTTGCCAGCTCCTGCAAGGAGGCTGCCAGGCAGGACTGGCTGGGCACGCACAGGCGGCAACAACGGGCACCTCTGCACCATCATCTTTCAGCACGTGACTTTCAAAGGGCATTCTTAATATATTACAGTCGGAGTGACAGTGTGCTCCAGCATCCGTGAAATCCGGCTGGAGCCCATTCAGAGGCATTGAGGATACAATTCAGGTTAAACACAACTAGACAGCTCAGGGCTGATGAGAATTGGGTGTCTGGTCCCATTTTCCAGACAGGAAGCTGGGAACGCTGGAGGTCCCCATAGGGAGGCAGGAAGCTTCCAGAAATCACCCAGCCCTCCAAGGCCTTCTCACCACTTGCAAGTAGTTGTATTCTCAGGAAGCTCTGTAGGGCCAGGGAAACAACACAGTCCCATGAAAACTGCCCCCAAAGAGTCAGGACCAAAGTCCCAGAGCAAAGGCCCCTGGGTACGAGCTCTACTCAGGGTCCTCTTCCCACAAGGTGGGCATTTAACAGCCACTGTGACCTGCACTTTACTTTTCAGTCTAGTACATCTCAGGTCTTCTTCAGATGAGAAAGGAGGCACACAGGTGTCAAGCGCTATGCCAGAGGACCACTACAGGGCCACGATCCAACAGCTGGGGTTTCAGATCCTCAAAGCGGGGACTTTTGTTCAAACGTTTCCCAGGGTACTATGGGTACTAAATATGCCCCAGCTGACAGCTGGAAAGATGTAGAGGTTCAGACAAGCGAGTCCCCACTTCTTCAGAATGCTCTAAACATTCTGGTTGCCAGGAGGTACATGAGAGCCATCGGGGAAGCGGCCTGAAGCCAGCAGGGACCACAAAAAACAGTGCAGGGCTTTCTCTACTCTGTTTTGCCCTGAGTTAGTTTGGGGAACCCCCCCCCCCCCCCCCCCCCCCCCCGCACGCTCCAGGACCAGGAAACCGGGACACAGAGGCTTGGAGGAACAAAGCTACATGCCTTGGAAACTGACCCTTAGTAGCTAAACATGGAGGTGCACACTTGTAATCCCATGGAGACAGGAGGATCAGGAAGGGGTTCAAAGCCCCCTTCTACTATGTAGTGCCAAAGTAGACTGAGGTACATGAGGGTGTGTCTCAAAAATATGTGTGTGTGCATATGCGCACGCCAGTGCACCCCTCACTGGTGGGAGCCTATCCATCCTACAAGAGTGGTTCCCTCTGGTATTCACCTATATGCTTAAAAACCAAGGAGGTACAGATCTGAGGCCAGTGCCCCTAGTTTAGGGCCAGGAGACACTGGGCAAGGGGTAGATTCTCCATATGTGTGCACACAAGGAAGCGTGAACTCAGAGAGGACTGTCCATCCCTCTGATGGACAGTCAGGTCTAGGGGCCAGACAGACCAGGAACTCAGTGGCTAGCTGATCTCTCCCATATCAGAGTCTGGTCCCATCGAGGTCTGTGTGAGAAAGCAGTATCTTTAGAACCTTCCAGACAGCGCTCTGCCTGAGGAGGCTCTCTGCAGGGTATGCAGCTGTTCGTGAGACCTAACTACTTGTTCCTGGGTCTATTTCTCCAGAGCAGTATCCAAGGGTAAGACCACCACTGTGGGGATAAGACCCTGGGACAGGAGCTTGTTCTGGATGAGATGGGGGAGGAGGGAGGGAGAAGCAGACAGACATAGAGACAGAGACAGAATGAATGAATATGATGGACAGTCCAGTGCCATCCCACCTGCTGCTGCAGCCATGCCCAGTGAGGCTCAGTGAGCAGACTCAGCTCCCGTCCACTGAAAGGACCTCTTACTGCAAGGAATCAACCCTGGTCCTCAGCCATTGTCAAACCAGGAAGCGGAGGCTTAGAGGGCCCAGGACCTCACAGGGATCAAACCCACAAAACATGGGCTTCAGGCTCAGCTCCATCCATATTTTTTACGGCATGCCTCCACACAGTGCTCTCTCATCTGATCCCCATCCCCCACCACACCCAGGGGGACAACCATGCCCCAGCCTCAGACAAGGACCCTCAAGTGCACGACAATGCAGGCCTAGACCAAGGTCAGTGTCACCAGAACACACTAGGTTTCAAACTGGGATGGCTCTTCCAATCCCTCATCATCTGTCTCTTCCACACGCCAAAGCCGCCTTCTTCCCCCATCATCAACGCAATAAAGAAAGAAAGGGGGAGGGGAGAGGAAAGTGGAGGGGAAAGGAAAGGAGGGGAGCCCCCCACAGCCCACAGCGGGCTCCTTTCTGGCCAGGGGAAAAGCCTCTAATGAAGGCCCTTCAATGCCGCTGAGCTGGCGGTGTCAGCCTGGGAGCCCCATGGAGCTGCGGGCCGCACATCTCTGCCCCCAATTAGCACACAGGTCCTCCATCAAAGCGTGTGCCTGCTGCCAGAGGCATAGGCCACAGGGACGGCCCCTCCAGCAGTGGGAGGAGGCCAAGGCTCTCTGGCAGGCCCTGGCCTCTGCCCCCTTGCCTTTTGGGTTTGGGGGGGGGG
>OU015748.1:107130282-107157918 GCA_907169655.1 Acomys percivali
GAGAGGCGCCCGGGCGGGCGGCGCGGGGCTCCCGGCGGGGCGCGGGCGGCGCCGCTGCGGTGGCCCCGCGGCTGAGTGGTGGGGAGCGATTTACTGGCTGCAATTCCCGGCGCCCCTCGATGGCACTTAAGAGAGACCGGGAGGGAGCCGGGGAGAGCGGGCGGAGGGCGGGCAGAGGAGGGGCGGCGGGCGCCGTGCGCCGGCGGGGGAGGGGCGGGGGCGGGCGGGCGGGAGGTGGGGAGAGGCCCGGATGGAGGCGGCGGGCGGCCGCGGCGCGCAGGGCTGGGGGGGGCCGCTCCACCCCCGCCCACCAGCGCCCAACCTCCCCCCCATGCGCCGGCGCCGCTGGAGGGGGACCCGCCCCCCTGCAGTGCCCCACCTTCCACCGGTCAGCTCCACCCGGTGCCCCTATCACTACCGCAACCAGGGAGCAGAAACTCTTGGCCCACGCACCAAATCCAACCCGAAACCATGCTTGGTTTGACGCGGTGGTGGTTTTTTGTTTTTTTGTTTTTTAATTAGAATTAATTCCCATTATTTAAAAATGGGAGCTTTTCTTATAAAACCCCACATATTCGTGCAATTTAGAAAAGAGAAGACTGGGGCAGATGCCTCTCCATCCTGCAGTGTCTCTTGGCAGAGGTCTGGGCAGACAACATTGGCCTGCAGCTGGCCTCAGTCCCCAGCAGCAGGCCCACCTGCCGGTCTCTTAGCCAAGCACTTCTGTCAAACTGCAAATCCCAGAGCCCTTGTGGACCCTTTCAGTAGAATGCCTGTTTCATTTAAGACCTTCTGTAAAGATGCCTCACTGCTGATACCCCCTCCCAGTGCCTACATCCCCCCCAGGAATTGGTGGCACCTACCCCACCTGCCTGTTTCCTCACAGGCTGGCATCACTGTCTCTCTGGCTGGATTCTGTCTCCATCCTGGCTTTAGGCCTAGCCCACAGTAGGCACTCAGTAAGTGTTGGCTGAACCGCAAGCTAAGAATGGCCGGGATTGGGATTCCAGGAGGCTGCCTGGGCCGTAGCAGGCCCAGGGCACCAGTCCCTGCAGCTGATGTTCATTTTTAAAGCCCCAAATGTTCATTCAGGGCGGCTCTCGCCAACCAAGAAAGCTAATGATTTCCATGCTTCATTTTTTTTCTCCACCTTAATCCCACTGCCAAGGCTTCCGGGCCTCTGCTGCTGCTGCTGCCCTCAGACTGGCGTTCAGTCTCTCTCAGAAGATAACCCACCTGGGGAATATGCCCAGGACCATCTGGAAAGGCCCAGCTGTGCTATCCCAGTGTGTATGAGGCCACTTCCAGGCCTCGGGACCACAGGATCTGAGCACTAGCTGCTGCCTCTGGAGAAAAACTAAGCAGGAGCACACAGACCTAGACCAGCGCAGATCTGTTGAGTCCCTGAGGCAGGTAGCTTGGGTTCCTTTATTCTGCCACTTCAGAGCAGAGCCTACCAAGAACTGTCCCTTTCCAGTCACCAGAAGCAAGTTTTTGAGAAATATGTCTCAAACCCAGCACCACGAGAATCTCATTTTGCCGAAATAAGACAGGGTACTCTCAAAATCACAAGGCTGGTAGAACACTAAGCCTGGAGGCTGCATTCCACCCACCCCTGCACCCTCTACCACCCACCCACTCCCAATCCTCCTACCCTCCCACCCCGCAGAGCCTTCAGCCAGCAAAGAAAGTGCGACCTCCCTGGGGGCTCCAGTTAGAGCCTGTCCGTCAGGTTGAGGCTGCTTGTGATGAAGAGCGGGTAGGAATCTGCACCTAGGAGTTGGTCCCAAGCAGGTCTCTGTGGTGGAGCCATGCATGACCCAGGCAAATGCCCAAGACCTTGTCCCCACTTCCTCACCTACTCCCTGGACACTGCAGCTCTGTGGATGCCCTCCTCCCTGAGGAGCCAGGAAACAAGCCTGGCTCAACAGCCAGCAATTGAGGCACAGCTCACAAAAGCTCATCTTGGGCATCAGTGTGACTACTGCTTGGGGAACAGCCTCTCAGAGAGAGAATAAGCTTCTGTGAGCTTTAGGAGCATCAAGCAAGACAGCAGGCTGCCAGGGAGGATGCAAAGCCAGAGGGGGAATGCTCAGGCTCAGAGGTAGGCCACCCTGGATTTAAACACTGGTTTCCCAACCTCCCAGGTGCGACTGACTGGTTCGGGGCTTCAGTTGCCTTCTCTCTTAAAATGTGTAGATGCCAATCATAAGCCCAATTTACTTAAGTGGTTGTAATGAGCCTGTCGTGGGACAATGCATGTAGAGTCCTCAGCACAACTGGGTAAAGCTCAAGACTTGGGAAAGGGAACAATAGTTAGAAGCAGGGGGCCAGAAAGGGTTCCCAGCCAAGCCCCCACTGTACCAGCCAGTGTGGCCTTGGGTACATTAGTGAGCCTCGCTGGGCCTTGGTGATCCTGTCTGTAAATGAGGTTATTGACGACACTCCCCACCTTACCAGGTGTATAGAGCTTAAATTTGAGTAACCCAGGTCCTGTGTTTAGGATAGCACCAAGCAGTAGTAACACTCACATTCCTTTGCCTGCTGTTACTCAGCCCCAACTTCAATGCGACTTTCTTACTGTCCCCAGGAGACTATGAGGCTTTGCTTTGAGATTAAAATATAATGAGACAGGCCTCTATGTTCAAATTCCACACTTGCAAGTTGGGGTCCTTTGAGCGGGTCGCAGTCTCTTCAGCTGAAATGTGTGAGCACAGCAGCGTGTATAGCTGCTGAAGCTTCTAGTGCTGCCCTGCTCTCCCCCCTCTCAGAGCATCCCCCTCTCAGAGCGTTCGTTTCCGTGCAGACAGCTCTAACCCCTACAGTGGGGGCCTTGGCCATGACTCCTGCAGTGTCTAGAAGGGACAGCCCCTCTGCCTCAGAGCACAGGTGAGCCTGGTCCACATTGGCAGAGAGATGGGCACTTAAATACCTGAACGGCTGCAGAGAGGTCTCCCTTGTCGAGCCTTGAACCAACTGGACAGCCCCTATGTGTATATCTGGGAGCCCCCCAAAGCTTGGTAGTAGGTATTGGACCCCTGAGGACTCAGGATTGTCCTGGAAACCATGGAAGGGGTCCCAACTGGAAAAAGGAAAGCAGAAACTCCATAGAGGGTACACCTGATCCCTCTGAGGTCATTGTCCCAAATTCTCCAGGTTTCACTGTTTCTATGGTAACAATCACTATTTATAACCATCATTATTGAACTGTGTATTATCTGCCTGCACCCTCGTTTCCCCAAAATCCAGGAATACAAGGGTTCAGCTCTACCTCTCTGTCATTTGTGGTTCTTTTCACACAGGGTCTTATGTCTCCAAGGTTGGCCTTGAACTCGCTCTGTTGCCGAAGATGACCTTGAACTCCTCATCCTCCTGTCTCAGCCTTCCAAGTGCTGACATTACAGAAGTGGGCTACCATGCTTGACTTCAGTTATGTCTTGATCCCTACCCTACTTCCTGTACCCCAGCAGTGCTGAGCATATAGTAGGTGCTCAGCAAATACTTGCAATGGAATAAGAATCTTCAGATGGCTTGGCTTTAATCCCTGCACTTGGGAGGCAGAGGCAGGCGGATCTCTGTGAGTTCGAGGCCAGCCTCGTCTACAAAGTGAGTCCAGGACAGCCAAGGCTACACAGAGAAACCCTGTCTCAAAAAAACAAAAAAAAGAAAAGAAAAGAAAAAGAATCTTCAGTTCACAACTGCCTATAACTCCACTTTTGGAGTACCTGACACCATCTTGTGGCCTCTGGAGCACCTGCACCCATGTCATGCATATATGCTCACTCAGGTGCACACACACACACACACACACACACACACACACACACACACACAATAAAAATTAGTAACTCTTAAAACAAAACAATCCTCAGGTGGCGACATTAGGCCTGCATGATGGGATGGTGATGTTCCATCCCCTCCCTAGCAGACAACCGAGTTAGGCTGTTAATCTGCCCCACCCCCACCTGCAGTGGAACCAGGGAGGGGCACTTCAGAGGAGCCAGAAAATGGCTCCTCAGTACAACTGAGCTTGTTGGGCAAGGGAGGAACTTGGGCAGTTTTCTGGCTCATTCTTCATTCCATGACTGCGTGGTGACACAGAGAGGAGGTTCCTGCAAGCCTAAGGTTCCCTCAGATACAACCCAGAATTCCCTTTCTGTAGGGCTTCTCCAGCCCACCCACCCTCTAAACTGGAGGGGCTTCTCAGCTAAGCCCCAGGATGTCATGTGGGGGCTGAGCTCCCCGCCCCTCGCGTGCACATGGCACTCCCCCGCTACAGTTTACAAAGTGCGTTCACAGACATTATCACGTCGGCTCCTAAACGCCCCCTAAAAACCACAATAAATCTCTCGCTCTGGCTCCGGAGCCCACCGGCTGCCGCGTAATCACTGAGCAGAGAGGCCTCAGGGCCCAGAGCCTGCCAAAGCCGCCTCGGCGCCAGCAGGGGCAGAGGGGGATCCACGTGGGCGGGTGGCAGGTGGCGGGTGGCAGGCCCAGCTGGGGCGCTGCGGGAGCGAGGAGCAAGCCCGAGGCCCAATCCTACAAAAGCAGAATGTGCTGTCTCAACCCAGAAGCTCTCTTGGGAGAGGGGCCAGCAGCCACAGGATCTTGGGGACAGAGGCTGGTGGGCAGAGGGGCCAGGAAACACTAAAGGGAGCCTGAAGGCTTAGTTAGCACTTGGGAGCATCGTTGGGGAAATGTAGTGAAGCCATAAAAATTGTTCTGTTGGGGGCCAGGGTGAGTCAGCCTCAGGTGGCTCTTCTCTCACCATACACTCCCCCCCCCCCACACACCCAGATAGCCCTCCTCAGCCTGTGGGATTCTGTAGGGTCCCTTCAACACATCCCTCCAGTGATGGGAGCCCCCTCCCATGCTGTTCTCTGCCTGGAATGTTCCTGCTGCCCTTTTAAAACTCCCCGGTCTCCTAGAAAGACAATCCAGAGCTTTCTTCAACGTAGAAGCCTCCCCAGAATCCAGAGGTGGCTCCCAGGACCCCTAGCTGTACCTGAGTCCCTTTCCATTTAGTTCCTTGTACAGCAGCTGTGTCATCCTGCTGTGAGGTGACCCAGAGAACCCAGAACCCAAAAAAGATACCTAGGGATGAGCCACAGAACCACAGCCACAATGCAAGGGGACAGTCAGTCCAAACCAATGTCAACCCACATGACAGAGTCATTAAGCTCCTGTGTTTACAGCTGGGCTCCTAGCCCTGGGTAGCCACAGGGGAGGGGGGGGGACTCCCAAATGTGTGAGCAGAATCAGGCAGCGGCTGTGGTTGGAGGTTTTGTTTTTTTACATTTCCCTTGGTTCTGAAAGTTATGAAAGCTCAGCTTACAAACCGTGGAAAGTTCAGCAAAGTTTAACTAAGCAGGAAGAGGGAGGGTCTGACCATCAGGGCTGCGGCTGCCCTGGCAGGCTTCTTGGGGCCTCTCTTCATGGTGGCCACCTCCTGGGAGGCCTTGGGCTCGACCTCTGTGCTGCGGGGAAGCAGCTGACCTAACAGAGGGGTGGCTGTGGTGTCATGGCAGCCAGGGAGCAGGTGGCATCTCATCCCAGCCTTCAAAGACCTGGGAAAGTGGGACACTGCAGGCCCTGGAAGTCTTAGCCCTGGGGTATCTGAGGTAGAAGGAACAGGGAAGCTAGAGATGAAAGTTTATGGCACAGTCCATGTTCCTAGAAAAGACCTCTGAGTCCACGCCCTAGAGGCTCCAGTACTAGTTCCAATTCCTTGGCTGCTTGGCCTGGTCCCAGCTCCTTTCCCCTGGTAAGGACTTGTATGCAGAAACATACAAAGATACAAAACCCCTACAGCTGTTGTAAAAGGACCAGCAGCCAACCTTTATAGCAAAGAGTTTATACAGATATGTCTTCAAAGAAGACACACAAATGGGTGCTGGCAATGTAGCCCAGTAAGTAGAGTGCCAGTGCAACATCTACAAAACCCTGGGTGGGGTCCTCAATAGTGTGGTGTGTAATACAGGCATGCAGGAGGTAGAGGCAGGAGGATCGAAAGTTCAAGGTGGCGGTGAGGTAGCACATTCAATAAGGTACTTGCCAACAAGCCTGACAACTTGGGTTCAAGACCCTGAACCTACATGACAGAAGATGAGAGCCAATTCCTGCAAGCTCAAGTTGTCCTCTGATCATCACACAGGCATTACAGCACCCATACACATAGATACAATAATAAATAAATGTAAGAAGAAGTTCTAAACAAAATTTCAAGGCCATCCTTAGCTACATAGCAAGTTAGAGGCCAACCTGGGCTACATGACACTCTGATAAAAAAATAAAAATAAAAGAAGATATACACATAGCCAATAAATATCATCAGTGACTGATCAAACCACAGAGAAACATTTCATACCCACTGGATGGCTGTTATCAAGAAAGACGGGAGACAAGTAGAGAAAACAGAATCCTTGTGCATTCCTGCTGGGAGTGTAGGAACAGTACAGTCACCAAGAACAGTACAGTATGTCACCTAACAACTAGTCATGCACACCCAAAAGGAGTAAAGGAATAGCCAGGCGTGGTGGCAGACTCTTGCAATGCCAGCACTCAGGACAGGGGTGTAGGTGCTGAAGCCGGCCAGGACTACCCAGTGAGACCCCGTGGAGAGAGAGAGAGCTCAGTGGGTAAAGCCACGTTCCACAAGCATGATGCCCTGAATTCAAAGCCCCAGTGCAGGTAGACACAACAGTATGTGCCTGAAATCCCTGCCCTCCTATGAGGAGATGGAAGGGGGGAGACAGGCAGATCCCCTAGAAGCCAACAGGCTAGGCAGTCTGACCTACACAGTGGCCAACAAAAAGAGAGCCTGTCTCAATAAGGTGAGAGATGGAGACCACCATCTGAGGTCCTCGTCCAAGCTTCGCATGTGTGCCCTGGCATGCATGTACCTGCACATACAAATATATACTTGATTTTTTTTTTTTAAGGTGGAGCATGCTATTGAGGAAGACACTCAATGCCAGCCTCTGGCCTCCACATGTGTGCACACAAAGTCAGAAAGGAAGGGGGAAGGAGGGAAGGAATGGAGGCTGGGAAAAGAGCAGGTTTCCACGGAATGCTTTGTTCTGGAATGTTCAGAGCGGCAGCGTCCACAGCAGTGAAAAGAGAGAAGCTGCTCAGGTTTCACCTTGAGCCGAACAGTGGTAAGTCCAATTCTTGTACTCAGCTACGAGAAGGCACAGGGTACCAGTGCATGCTACTGCCTGGATGAACCTTGAAAGCATGCTATGTAGGAGAAGGCAGATGCAAAAGGACACAGATTGTCTTCTTCTATTTTTTTTTTTTTTTTTTTTTTTGTTAACATTCAAGCCTATCAAAACCATAGAAAGAGAAAGTAAATTAGTGGTGGCCCAGCCAGGAGCTTGGGAAGGAAGAACTAGGAATGATTGTTAATAGGCTCAGCGTTTCTTGGAAGGACGATTAAAATATTCTGGAAATAACAGTACTGATTTGTTCAAGTCTGGAAATATATTAAAAGCCAGCAAATCACACACTGTAAAGATGTGGAGCCAGGCCGGGCACGATGGCACACACCTGTAATCCCAGCACTTGGGAGGCAGGGGTAGGCTGATCTCTGTGAGTTTGTGGCCGGCCTGGTCTACAAAACGAGTCCAGGACAGCCAGGACTACACTGAGGAACCCCGTCTCAAAAAACAAAACAACACAACAACAACAAAGATGTGGCGCCAGGAGTGTTGACGCACATCTGTAATCCCAGCACTTGGGAGACTGAGGCAAGCATTTTGAATTCAAGACCAGCCTGAATTAATTGTATCTGTGTGTGTAACTGTCAAAGACAGTGACATCATCACAGTAACAACATGATTAAATATATACAAAATTACTAGTCAAGGAAAAAAAGTAGAAAAAAAATGTTGCAGTATGTAAATTATATTTCAGTGAAGATTTTTTTAAATGGGATCCTTATACTTCAGTTTTATGCCCACTGATCCCCAGGATCCAGACCTGGTCAGGCTCAGCCACTGTTCCTTCACTCACGATGTACTCTTCCCCTTTTGCCTGTGGATAACGGTTTCCCAGAGCCTAGATAGCATGGAGGTTGCATCTTCACCCATCTTTTCTGGCACCCCGAGGAAGTGATAGTTTGCCCCATAAGTTAGTGTACTGTGAAGCTGTAGAGGAAGGCTCCAGAAAGACTCCTGTGGCTTTTTGACCAAGTGAATCAGAAGACAGAAGAGACCTTTGTCCCTAGCACAGGCCTAAAGAGCTTGTCCAGCATAAAAGCAAAGCTGAGCAGGTTTATGTGATGTGATACTCTCTCTCTCTCTCTCTCTCTCTCTCTCTCTCTCTCTCTCTCTCTCTCTCTCCTCCCCCTCCCCTTCTCCCTCTCCCTCTCTCTCTTCCTCTTCCTCTTCCTCTCCTCTCCTCTCCCTTGAGACATGTCACTTGGTAGCCCTGGCTGGCTTAGAACTGCCTATATAGTCCAGACTGGACTTGAACTCAGAGATTTACCTGAGCCTGGCTCCCAAGTGCTGGGATTAAAAGCTGGCCAAAACACTTTTTTCGAGACAGGGTCTGATGTAGCCGAGACCAGCCTCTAACTTGCTGTGCAGCAAAGGACTACCTTGAGCTCCCCATCTTCCAGCCTCCACTTCCTGAGTGCGGGCATTACAGGTGTATGCCACCATACCTGTCTTAGATAACACTGGAGCCTGAAGGCAGGCCTTCGCCCATGCTGGACAAGCATTCTACCAACTGCACTACAGCCCCAGCCTTGGTGACATATTTTTTTTTTTCTCTTTTTCCCCCCAAGACAGGGTTTCTCTGTGTAGCATGGTTGTCCTGGACTCACTTTGTAGACCAGGCTGGCCTCGAACTCACAGCGATCTGCCAGCCTCTGCCTCCCGAGTGCTGGGATTAAAGGTATGCGCCACCACACCTGGCTCTGACATAATTTTAAATGACATAAAAAAAGTGCTTGACTATTATGCTACATGTGGTCACAAACTTGTTTTTATCTTCAATTTGACAGAACTAAGAGTATCCGACGGCCCACAGTTCTAACTTCTGTCTGTAGGAAGGGGGCTTTGAGCCAGGTACACGGCTGTTGAGTGCAGGAAAGCAAGGGCCTAGTCTGTAGCGTTCATGGGAATCTGGGTGCTGGGATGGAGGAAGCTGGGCGAGAGGAGGATAGTGGATGGTGGGAAAGGAAGGAAGGACAGAAGGGTGGGCAGATGCAGGTGCTGGGATAAGACAGCAGGAACAGAGTGCTTACATAAGCCCCTGAGCAACACTAAGCCCCGCCCCCATCCAGAGCGGGAACAAGACTCCCCAGGGATGGAACCCTGAAACGTCTGGGGGTACAGAAACAGAGGGCCCCCAGCTGTAATCTACCATGGGCTGCCATGCTAGAGCCTGCCTCTTAGCATGGATGGATAGTTAGGGCCACAACCATCCGCTGTGTCCTGCTGGTCCTTGGCCCAGCCTGTCCTTAGGTCTCTAAGCCTCCCTTAGGGTCCAACCAGGCTTCGTAGCAACACCAACCCCCTCGATGCTTGCTGTCATTTAACAGACAGAGCCTCCTCCCTCCCCTCCCCCCTCCCCCGTTAGATTCTCCTCAACAGCTGCCCACTCCTGCCTTGCCCCTCCCCAATCCTGTCTACCTCAGCAGCCAGTGGGATCCTTGCAAATGGTACATCCAGGGGCCACGCCATCTGGCCCCACCTCCTCCCAGAGCTTGTCTGTTGCCACCTGCCTCCTGCCCGTCCTCCTGAGACGCTAGCCCTTCCCTGCCTCTTGACCGTGCCAGACCAGATCCCACTCTGGGCCTTAGCTCTTGGCTTTAATCTCTGCCTGGAATAACTATTCTCCCAGAGGTATCACCTCGGTCCATCTTTGCTCAGATGATACCTTCTCAATTAGACCTTCCTTGGGTACCTATTTATAAATGAAAAACAAAATATCCACCCATCTCCCTTCTCAGCTTTATTTTTCTCTCTGGCACTTAGCACTCTTGATAACAACATATGTTCCTTGCTTATTATGTTGGGTTTTTTTCCCTGGTTTTGGTGGGATTTTTTTCCTCTCTCTTTCTCTCTTTGGTCTGTCTCTCTTAGAACGTCCTTGAGGAGGAGGTCTGATATCGTCTGCTCAATGCTATGTGTCCAGGACTGAGCTGGGGCTGGCAGGACACTGATGAGCACTCTGTAATGAGTTTATAACAGAGCCAGGTGTGGTAGTGCAGGCTTTTAATCCCAGCACTAGGGAGTCAGAGGCAGGTGGATCTCTATGTAGAATAAAGGAATGGGTGAATAAGTGATTGAATAAATGAACCTCTCTCAAGGGTCCAGGCTTGGTTCTGGGCTAAGCTGGGCTACCCTGGGCCCCAAGTTAACTCAACCTGCCCCATAACCACCCGGGTCTCTAGTCTCTCCTGGTCCCATCCCCTGTTGAACTGCCCCAACCCAAGGGCCACCTGCCTCTCTTTGACACTGATAATGGTGCAACCAGCCCTCCAGGGCTAAGCTGAGTTCAACCCCAGATGGTCCAGCCCAGAGGCATCCCAGCAGCACCTTCTCAAGATGGCCTGGGTGCACCCCAGCCACAGGCTTCTCAGAACGCCCCCAGAAGCCCATTCTGCAGCCCTCCTCCCGGTTTGCTGCATTTCACCTCCTCTCTGCCTTCTGTCTCTTCACTCATTTTTTGCCCAGACCTTCCAGGGGTGAGTGGGACAGATGGTAGGGCACTGGTGGAATGTGGAAGGAACTAGAGGGCATGGGCTACCCCTGTTCCCAGGTACCACTGTGGGTAATACCCAGTGATAATGCTGGTTCTCCCTCTGCCACTCCCACTGTGCCAGGTGCACTGCAGGGGTGGGGGTTTCCCAGCTCTGTCTCACTGCCGAGTGCTGACAGCCACATGGATGAGACCAAGAAATCAACGGGAGTGACAGCCCCCACCCCAACAGAGCAGGAACGTCTGCAGGTTCACGGTGGTAAAGGTAGTGAAACAGTCAGTCACTCCTCTGAAGACGCAGAGCAACACGGCAGCCGTGGAGGTCAGGAGCCCACACGTGCACCAGTGCACACACTGCATGTGCATATTACAGGGCCCAGGGCTCATGAAATAACTGACAGATCACATCCACACCCTGGCACCCCAACAAGTGATCTGGGAATGTGAAAGGGCACCAGGAGGGAGCAATGGGATATGTCTGGACCATCAGAAAGGGGCACAACAGGCCAGGATCAGGATCTCCCCGCCTCCCAACTTACAAGTACTCTCTAGGCAGCCACTTCTCACAGTCTCACTTGGAGCCTCTGCGAGGCCGGTCTGATAACGCCCATGCTCCAGGGTGGTCGGAATTAGCTGTGATCGTGCACTGGATGCTCTATTTAGATTATTATTGATTTTATTAGAAGGGCCGAACATTCATTCTATAGGCATCACGGAGCCCCAAGTTCCTGCCTCCCTCCACCCCCTGGGGGCCGGGGTGGGGGAGTGGGGGACTCACACATCACAACACTGATGTGCATGACAGGGCGTGTCCTAGCTGGCTGGTTCTCTGAGGCATTGTGGCTCGCTGCTTTAGCAGCACAAACTCGTTTCATCCCCCGCAGAGTCCTGTAAGTTGAGCTGCGGTTGTCCATCAGCAGATGAAGAAACAGAGAGGTGAAGTATCATGCCCAGGGTCACCCAGCAAGCAAGGGGCACAGCTGGAGCTTCAGTCAGAAACAGTGATGCCACTGTCAGGCCAGACAGCGTGCTGGTGGCCAAATGCTCAGATCCAGGCCATATGTGGTGGGATTGTGCAACCCATGGCTCAGGGAACAGCAATAAGCAAACCCTTAGTAGGATCCAGAAATTTCCAAGAAGCCAAACATTGAGGACAGCCTGAATAAAGCTCCAAAGTGAGGAAAGGGTAGTTCAGGTCCAGCCTCCTCCCTTCTGCCCGGGTCCTGCCTCTGCCCTTCTGACTCATGAAGCTCTCAAAGGTCCTCATACCTGTCCCGACTTTGCCTTTGCTGTTCCTCCTTGTGTGTGGTTCCCATACTCTCTCCAGGCTTGCTGATAACAGACTTGCTGCGTTCCCGGTCACAGGCCTTTCTTACTGCACTGCCTTGCCTCACCTAGGGAGACGTAAGCCAGAGACACAAGGGCAACTTGGACTGAGTTAGCCAGGGTATGAGCCAGGGAGAGATGGCTCCCGGTAAGTGCTAGCTGCTTAAGCCTGACAATCTGGGCTCCATCCCTGGAACCCACACGATAAGGCAGATGCAATGGTGTGTAATCTTGGCAGTTCCGTGGAGACGCAGAAGAATAGCCTGGAGTGTACGGAGCAGGAGAAACGAGAAACTCTGCCTCAGGAAGCTCAACAAGGTAAGAGAGACCCTCATCCCAAAAGCTGTCCTCCAACCTCTACTCAAAATGATATCCATATAGACATTAAAGGAAGGGAGGGAGGGAGGGAGGGAGGGAGGGAGGGAGGGAGGGAAGGAGGGAGGGAGGAAAAAAGAAAAGAGAAGAAAAAAACCATAGTACGTAGCGGAAACAGAATGGGCAAAGAACAGAGTCAGATTGGAATTCTGACATCATATCCTGGGGCCCAGAGCCTGTCCTCTGTCCACTACCTTGCCCAGGAGACAGAGACGGGCTTTGGAGTCCCACAGCCCTGAACTGAAACCCGCTCTGTTGTTACTCCAGCCAAGTTCCTCTTTCTTTCCAACCCTTGTCTTTCTGTCTCATGATATGAGGCTGTACCTCAAAAAGTATCTGACCAGGAATGGAATGCAGCTTGGTGGGTCATGAGCTTGCCTAACTTGCACAAACCCTGGGTTCCATCCCAAGCACCACTGGATGTGGTGGTACACACCTGTAATCCCAGCAATTCAAAGGTGGAGGCAATGAAATTGAGGCTAGCTTAGACTACCCAAGATCCTGTCTCAAAAAAAAAAAATTCCCCCTCTTGGTTTGATGGTAGAGCCCTTGCCTAGCATGGATAAGGCCCTGAGTTCCATCCCTAGTACTACAGAAGTAAATAAATAAATGTTTAAACTTTTATTCAAAATCTGGCAAGATGACTCAGCAAGTAAACATGCTTGCCTGCACGCCTGGTGACTTGAGTTTAATCTCCAGGATGCAGGTAAAGGTGGAAGGAGACAACAGGCGCCTAAAACTTGCCTCTGACCTCTATCTGCACACTGTGCTATGCACACACAAATACATGTACTGATGCTCACAAGTGTGTGTTGTGTATGTGTGTGTGTGCGCACATACACACAACAACAACAACAACAACAATAATAATAATAAATTTAAGCATTAAAAATGTATTTAAGTAGGCATAGAGATCCTTTCACAGAATAGGTGCCTAACAGATATGAATGCCTAGAGAAACTTGATATAGTTTGTGGGCATGGGAGTGCCCCAGCTCTGGGCACCCCAGCCTCAAACCACTTTCCAGCTAGGAAGCTGTGAAAGGCAGGCCTCTAACTTTGAGAGGTCACCCTGCGAGTCCTGCCTCTCCTGGGGGTCAGAGGGCAAGTTCTGCTGCTACTCAGGCTCATTTGAGTGGGCCAGCCCAGTACCAGGGGAGCCCCTGAGGCAGATGTTTATGGTCGGGATCCTCCCCTGTAAAGTCAGAGGCAATGGGGCCTGCACAGGCGCTCTGCAGGGGCCCTGCTATGAGGTTGCTTCCACTTAGCCTGTGACAGGGGATACTTGGAGGTCCGGGGGGTGGGAGGGAGGTGTTCACTGAGCACTGACTGTGGGTCAGAGGGGCTGGCTATATTACAATGCTCCCTGGTGTCTAGCATTTCTGCAATTTGGCTATGAGTGTAATCGTGGATATGGAAACTGAGGCTTAGGAAGTCAAAGAAGCCTGGAATGCCCAGTGTGAAGGCTCCTTCAGCCAATCACCCTTCCCCTATAGCAGAGGCTGTTTGAACTTTAGTAAGAGCAGGGGAGATAAGGATTGCCAAACTCCCCTTTGGGGCAGACACCAAAAGAAAGCTCTGGCCAAGCATGGGCTGAGGTTGGCCTCTGATACCCCCGCCCATACCCCCAATATGTCCAAATGCCAGTTCTTCCCTCTCTGCTTCCATGGCCGCCTTCAGAGAGCAGCTCAACCAGCCCGTGTGCGTCCCTCAGGTAGCCGCTCTCTACAAGCCTTGGTTTCTTCCAACCATAAAACAGGAGCAGAGCCCACACTACCTGAAGCGGTTGGGGGACTTTCACGGAGTTAGCAGAGCATTGTAAAAGCAGAGAAGCTTCCTCCAATGGGGAAAGGCTTGAGGGGTTTCCAGAGACTCAAGCACAATGAGGGCAACCTTGTGAAAGAGGACCAGGAACAGTCTAACCTGTACTATCCTGGCTTTCCCAGACAAGTTCACTTGGCCCATCTATGTATTTGAGACTGGCCTTGAACTTCTGATCCTCCTGCCTTGGGCTTCCGGAGTGTTGAGAGGGATGATGGGCTTGTGCTGCCACACCCCTGCTGAGACTCAAGCCTTGCTAAGGGCAGCGGGGCACAGGGCCAGAAATGTCTGAGTCAAGTCCTTCAGCTGTCATTTCTCAGCCATGTGGTAAATATAGCTGTCAATCATCTCTTTGGTCTGAGCCTTGACTTCTCCAGGAAAAGCTTGTCTATCAGAGCTGTGGGGGCTCAGCAGTATGAGACCTAAGTGGAGAGCCTTCAAGGCAGAACCTAGCACACTTCAGGTCTGGGTCCTGCTGGTGACAGCCAGGCTACCCTCCTGTCAGTGATGGCTCTACTCACTGAGAGAAGGAAGGAGGAGCCACAGCTCCTCAACACCCTGCTCCTATAGTCTTCTCTGCCCTCCACCATGCCAGGCTTAGCTCAGCATCTGGGAGACTGGGCAGTGTGGCAGGAAAAGCACACAGTCTGGAGTCCACAGATGGAGAAACTGAGTCTCAGAGAGAAAGTAAGGCAGCTAGGAAAACATATACTTTCATTCCTTAGAGCCGTCACTCACACCATAACCCCAGCCCCATCACCTGCCCTTCCTCCACCAGCCTGCATCTGCCTGGCCAACAAGGATTCCTTTTCCTGGCCCATGTCCTGCTAGTCCACCTGCCCTCTAGGTCATCTGCAACCCCTCCTCACCTGTCAGGCCTCCTCACATATGCCCACCTCTTAGGAAGTGCCCACCAATTGGCTAGAGCATTTCCCAGACACAGCCCTCCACTCCACCTGCTCTACAGGAGGCAGGAGACCCTGAGGGTGAGGGGTGTGTGGGGGGTGTCTTATCCTGCACTCAGCATAGAAAGTAGCACAAGGCAGCTGTTTAACATCTGGCGTCCCTCTACTCTTTCACTCAAGACATGCTCATGGGGTCAGCAAGATGGCTTGGCAGGTAAAGGTGCTTGCTGTGTAAGCCTGGTGACTCAGTCCCTGGAACCACCATAAAGGAGAAAGCTGAGTCCCAAAAGTTAGCTGTCCTCTGACCACGCGCGCACGTGTCCTCTGACACACACACACACACACACACACACACACACACTGATACTTTTGTTGGTTTGTTTGTTTTGAGACAGGTTCTCTCTATATAGCTGTGGCTACACTGGAACTCACTATGCAGACCAGACTGGGCTTGAACCCACAGCGATCCACCTGCCTCTGCCTCCCAAGTGCTGGGATTAAAGGCATGCATCATCAGCCCCCAGCAACAGTAATATCTTTAAAAGTCATGTTTATGGGACCCTGTGTCAGGCAGCTGGGATACATCAGCGAGAAAACAGGCAGAGCCTCGCTCTGCTGCCTCGCTCTGCTGCTAGTGCACTGTAGTAGCAAACACGCTCTTGTATGGAGAGGTCAAATGCTAATAAGTCCTATAAAGAGCAATGGAGCAGAAAAGGATGAGGGGGGGGAGGGAAGGTCTGTCTGTGATCAGAGCATTCAAGGAAGTGAAAGAGGGAGTGAAGACCAGAAGCAAGAGTGTACCCTGGGGAGAAGGAACAGCAAGTGCAAAAGTCCTGAGGTGAGCAGACCCATGGGATGTCCGCAAGGCTAGTGTGTGAGTGGGGCCTGCAACAAGCCACAGGCAGGACTTCTCTGATCTTGAGGAAGAGACAGTACAGGCTCTGGGCAGAAGAGGGAAGGCTCAGGCTTAAGCTTTGGCCACTGTGTGCAGAAGGGGCTCCAGGGAGGTGAGAAGGAAGCAGAAAGGCCCTGAAGAGCCGAAGCTAGACCACCAGGCTGTCTTTGGAGGAAATAATGTGTGGCAGGGAAGACAAGGGAAGGAAAGGCACACGCAGTCTTCCTGGGCACCAGGCCTGCATAGGATGCACGTCTATTCCCTTTGGGCAATGCGGGGCCAAGGGAAGTTCTGTGCACAGGAATGAGAGGGTCCCATCTCCTCCACCTGTGCTGTTTGACAAGGCGCAGATCCATAGTGTCGTGTAGCTAGCAGGAAGCAGAGCCGGGATGCAAGCCTGGACGGTAGACCTGTCTCTAAGGTCCACACTGGCCTCTTTAGCTGAGCCTGGTCTCTGTCCATGAGAGTGGCTGGTCCCAGTGCCAGGTGTCAGGTACTGGGACTCTTCCAGCTGGGAGAGCAGGGGCAATGCATCCACCCACCCCCCAACCCCACTTACAGAGAAAGACACCAGGAGGAAGAGACACTTACTCTGGACCCCAAAGCTTGTCCTCAGCTGAGACACCAATCCGGGTCTTGGATGTCAAAAGCCTGAGTTGGGTGCTTGCCGGGCACAGCACATTCCCTGGAACTCCCTTAATCTGAGCCTGCTTCAGGGGCCAGGTATATTCCTAGGCCCCTCAGCCTGGAGCTTTTTCTGCTTTTTCCTCCCTTTGGAGGGGGAAGACATCCGGTGGCCCTGCCAGGTGGCCCTCAGGTTCCAGTCACAGGTCCCTCGACCTCTGTTCTCTGCCTGACTCTCATTTCAAAGTGTTTCCTGCCAAGAAGTGCCCTGGTCCCACCCTGCTGACACATGCCATAGGTCCTACCCTGCACTGCCCTGCCCTGCCGACTGAGGGCTCTCCTCTCCAGCTCAGCTGGGACAGTAAAGTGCCCTTGCCAGGGGCCCACTGTCAGGAAACTCTGCAGAGGGAACGACAGGTTTGTAGATGGGGGCAGGACCGAGGTCATGCCATAAAAATGGATTCCTAGAAAAAACAAGCCAGCTATTTACCTTGTGAATTTTATTGCCTTAAAAAAAAAAAAAGCGATCTCATTTTAATAACATAGAGAGAAGGTACTGCTAGCTCCCTTTACTGAGGAACCAGGATACAGCCAACAGAAACTCACAGGAGGTTGTGGTCCAGTTTATTAGCCACTTTGTCTCATAAAACTCAGCATTTTTATGAGAAGAGGACGATGGCCCAAACGATCTGCTTGTTTTTTGTTTTGTTTTGTTTTTTGTTTGTTTGGTTGGTTTTTTAAGAACATTGCCTTTAATATCGGGCAAGGCTTGGGTTGGGTTTCCTTTTGTTGTTGTTGTGATTGTTGTTGTTGTTGTTGTTGTTGTTGTTTTAATTTTTCACACAAAGCTCAGATCCCCTCAACTCCACGCCTGTTCCTCCAGCCGCGGGCGGGAAAGAAGGGGTTTCTGAATCCATCTGACATGTCGGATTTCTTTGTGGCATCCACTCCATCGCTCAGCAGCCAGCCATGATGTCATAAGCCCATCAGATTTCCGGTAGGGAGAAAACGCTGGGGAATCGGAGAGAATGGATGTTTCTTACCCGGCAAGGAGGGGAATGGGAGTGGGGGATGGGGGTGACGGTGTGTTTGGAGGAGGGATGGGGGTGACGGTGTGTTTGGAGGAGCTTGGCTGGGGAGGGGGGAGAGAGAAGAGAGGCAAGCTCAATGTTTGTGATATTAAATGTCAGACCGAACCTGAAAAGCCCAGCCACCCAGATGTTTTTTCAATATCCAGATGTCTGGCAAAGAACAGACCATGCACCCTCCCAAGAGGCCCCTCTGCGTTTCGGTTTTGACCTCAGGTCTGCAGTGAGATCTCACTGCTAGGAGCCGCACATCCAGCGCCCTCGCATTGCCCCACTCTCAGGGGTGGGATTTTCTTTTTTCTTTTCTTTTTTTTTTTCCTTTTCAAAATCTTTACACATGGATGGTAGGGATAACCAGGTCCAGGTTTTTAAAAGCTGTTGAACCTGTGATTTGAAAAGTTCAGTCCTTGGAATTAGCTTCCAGAGAGTACTCTGTATAAGCCAAAAGGAAGGGCGGGGGGTGGGGGGGGGGAATGCCTCAGCCAACACACACACACACACACACACACACACACACACACACACACACACACCATATGTGACTCTTAAGTCATAGGACTTAAAACCCAAAACAAAACCAGCAAGGCTACGAACAAGGAGTCAGACTGACCCTGAGAAGAGAGGAGCCTCCCCCAGGAGCACACCTCCCCCAAATCAGAAAACCACATGAACAGCTTTGTTCTTCCTGACAAAGCCCCTCGCTTTCAAGGCGCCGACAGTTGCCAACAAAAGCACAGGGTAGAACTAATTTACACTCCAACCAGGGCTTTCAGGAGTCATAAAATATGGGAATGGAATTGGCTTGGCCAAGGAAACTGCTTCCCCACCACAGCAACAGGGACCCCTCAGGCCTCAGACAGGGCAGGTCACAGCCTGCTGGTGGCCTGGCCACGTGCCCCGACTATGACCACCTCCCAGACCTGTGACATCACAGCTAATTGCCTCTGTGAATGAGCCAGGAGCTGCAGGCCCCTCAGGGCCACAGTCCAGGGACTTCCACAGAGAGGCTGGGGACAGGCAGCTGTAGAGGGACACAACGCCAATTAAACCAGAGTTCTCAGATGGCAAGCCAAAGGAGTGGCCCAGGGAATAGTGGCTGGCAGAAGGCAGAGGGAAGCAAGCCAAGGCTCGGGGACAGGGGTGAGGAGTCTATGCCCGTCTATAACAGCCCCTATGTTTTGCAGATGAGGAAATGGAGGTTGAGTGGCCTGCCCAAGGTCACCCAGCTAATTAAGGGGACAGCCAATACTAAAGAAGAGAAACCCCAGGTCGGCCACTGCAGAGCTCTTCCCCAATGCTATCTAATTTAATCCTCACAGCCTGTGAAGGGGGAGGGGAAGGACTGCCATTAACCTCTGTGTCTACAAGAACCAATAGAGGAGCAGAGAGAGGTTAAGTCATTTGCCCAAGGTTACACAGCTCCTCATTAACAGAACTTGGCCTGAACGTCTGATTCTGAATGCAGCGTGCTCTTGCTGCTGGGCAGGAGGAGGCGGTTGAGGTTTAGCTGGGAGCAGTGAATGTGATTTAAATACACGTTTAAAATGCTGGTGATCCCCACAGAACAGAAGGGAGTAAATCACTGCAAATTAATTTTTTTTTTTAAAGCTAATCCAGGCAGGAGGGCTGGCTGGGCCGGTGGGTAGGTGGAAGGCTGCTTTGACGCTGTCCCTGCCAGAGTCTGAATAACATATGTAGATGGGTTCTCTAGCCCTGGGCCCCCTCAAACCCCCTGAAGGGGGTGGGGTGGGCTGGAGGTAGATTCCATAAAAGCTTCATTGGGCATCTGCAGGAATCCGACAAAACCTGCCACGGGAGAAGGTGCCAGGAGTACAGGTCTACTGGGCATAGAAGCCATGAAAAATCAAATTACAGCCAGTACTTCTAAGCGGGATTCCTACTTTGCAGCCAAGAGTCTCGGAGATCCATGAGTCACATAAGCAGCTCTATTTAGGGGTCTGTCTCTGAGTAAGGGAAGCTGTTCAGGGTCCTGTCCACAGGACAGGAGTGGAATACAGTCATTGTGGCCCTGTAATCCAGCCATCTGGGGGCCCTTCACTGGCCACTACATTCTCTCAGAGCAGTGCTAAAGGAAATTGAATACAAGAAATAAGAGCAGGCCGGGTGGCAGTGCACACCTTTAATTCCAGCACTCAGGAGGCAGAGGCAGGTAGACTTCTGAGTTCGAGGTCAGCCTGTTCTACAGAGTGAGTTCCAGGACAGCCAGGGCTACACAGAAAAACCCTGTTTCAAAAACAAAACAAAACAAAAACAAACAAACAACTCCCCCCCCCAAAAAAAGTAGGATCAGAGGTGGGCAGGGTGGTCTGAGCCCAGGGGCCTAGGACAGGAGCTCCCCTGCATTTCTCCTGACAGGTGCTTTGGCCCTGCAGCAGCCTTGGTGTGGCTGTGGACGGTGTGTGCTTGCTTCTCCCTGCTATTGCCCTCACCAGACCTGCTGGCTTCTTTTACTTTCTGTCTATGAACATGCTGTGGGGTAGGTGGAGCCCAGACCTCCTCCAGCCAGGGCCAAGAAGAAAAGAAAGAAAAATCCCTGGACACCTGCCAGGCTGAACAGCCCCATTTTCCTTGGGAAAGTCTATCTGCACACTAGCCACTTTGCCTCCCATCCACTCAGCAGAAATCTGGGTTCTGCCATCACTGCACATGCACCCAACAAGGGGCAAACACTAGTCATGTTGTCCATATGGGGACTCGTCCCAGATGATAGGAGTCCCTTGGTGTGAACAGCCAAGTCAGGAAGGACAGGGAAGCCTTCCTGGAAATAGTGACAGTGGTCCTGGGGCCCAGGAGATGAGGAACAGTGACACTTCTTATTTACTGTCAGCCCCACAGAGAGGCTGTCTTTTGACACCCACCCAAGCTGCCACCTCTCCCTCCCTGATGGTGTGCCGTTTGTCTCTGGTCTGGAATCCTTGTGAGGGAAGAGACTGCATCTGCCTTAGTCACTGCTCCCTTGCCCATGCCTAGCCCATGGCAGGTGTTTTATTTTGTATTAATCAAGAGAATAAACCGGGCTCGGAGGATAGCTCAATAGGTAAAAGCGCTTGCAGCCAAGTCCAAGGGCCTGGGTTCAATCCCAGGGACCTACAAGGTGGAAGGAGAAAACTAACTCCTGCAAGTGGTCCTCTGACTTCCACATAAGCACAGTGGCACTGGTGCTCAATTACATACGCACACACACAAACACTCACATGCACACACACACACACACACACACACACACACACGAAGGGAGGGGCTAGGTTCAGTTCCCAGCACCCACATCAAGTGGCTCACAGCCTCCTGTAACTCTCGCGCTCTAGGAGATTTGACGCCCTCTGGCCTCTATGATCACCTGCTTGCACGTGGTGCACATAAACTCATAAAAGTCCCCCTCCCCCATACACATAATGTATCTCTATGTACTCCTGGTGCCCTGGAACTTACTAGATATAGATAAACCAGACTGGACTCAAAATCACAGAGATCTGCCTGATTCTGTCTTCTGAACGATGGTATTGAAGACACATGCCACCATGCCTGGCAGTAAATCTTTTCAAGAGAAGAATAAACAATACATATAAAGGTCCCACAGGGACAAAGGTTACAGAAGGTGATAGAAAATGAGACTGCGCCTCCCCCAAGAATCACTATAGACATGTTGGTATCTCTTCGTCAGCAAGCTTCCCTTCCTTGGGTCAAAACGCCTTTCTTCCCTTATAGAAGAGTGTAGCTAATCCCCATATCACTTGCTCTGCCCCAGGCACCTTTGGGAAAGAATAAGACAGACACTAGGGTTCCCTGCTAGAACTCTCGGCCACTAGCCTCCCGCCTCCTGTTCCCGTAATCCAGACTACACGGCCACCTGAAGCAACGACAGCAAATCCAGGATTTCCAGACCAAACGTTTTTCCTCTGTCTCATCTATATCGCCCCACTCCCAAAACCCCACCTCTCCGCAATGTCAGGCCCTTTCTCCTCACTGAAGCTGGGTGAAAAGAGAAAAGGAGTCAGAACACTGGTGCTAACCCTGTCTTCTGACTCCTCCCAGAGTGTGGTGGGACATCAGGTTATCCTCCTTCTCAGATTCCTCACGGGAGAGACGAGGACACTTCGGATGCAGCCAACTTGCACCAAAGGGCAGATCGGCGGGATCGACGCGTCTCCTGCCCTGGGGAAAAGCGGACTACTGAACCCGAGGTTTGGGGCTCCTTCCTGCACAAGTCGCTTTCCCTGGGCCAAAGCGGGTAGTCCGTGACCAAGAGCCCCCGGGGGACGCCGCAGGGTCTGCACGTGTGCGAGCTGCCCTTTCCCCGCTCGGAGCTACTCAGCGCACTCCAGCAAACTTTCCAGCAGCGTCTACACCTGCCCGCGGCTCTGCGGTGCCACAAACCACCAGCGCGCATCCAAGCCTCGCCTGCTCCCAGGTCGCTGGAGTACCCGCCCCCCGCGCCCCCCCCCCCCTGAGTCCCAGGTCCGCGTCTCTACACACTCTCCAGCCACATAGGACCTCCTCAGCCTTGGGGATCAGTCTGGCCCCGCTCCAGATCTCCCGGGTGCCTCCTCCGCACCTCCTGCGCTCATCCACACCGCCTCCCGGGCACCGAGGGTCCCTTGAGCCTACACCGCTTCGACAGTCTCCGGGTCTACACCACCCAGCACAAGAGCGGCGCCTTCAGGGTTCACCCGGTGCCTCATTCCAGAGCCTACCTTGCTCGCGCGCTCACGCTCCTGTCCTGGCTGTGCGGTCTGGTTCACACATTTTACATCTTGTCAGTCGCGAAGGGAAATCTTGTAATCCTCCTGTAGCCAAGTGGCTCTTGCTCCTAACCCCCTTCTCCTTTTTGGGGGTGGGTGGGTGGGTGAGTGGGATGGGGGCTTTTAGGACAATACTCGGCCTCAACGGCGGCTAGTCGCTCGGCCCCAAGCAGGAGCAGCTGGCTGCGGGGGGCGTGGCCTGGGCGGGGATAGGGCGTGGCCTGGGCGGGCGAGGCGGAGTGTCTCTGCCCTGGCCTCCCTCTGCCAAGGAAACCGTGGCCTGCGACCAAGTCTCCTGTTCCAGCTCATGATTGGTCGGCCCGCCCGCGATGCTGATGCCTAATTGGCTGAGACGAAGAAGGCTCAGAGGTGGTGGCAGTGTGTAGATTTTATTCTTTGCCTTTTTCTTCCCTGCGGCTGCCGCTGCTCTGTGGGTCCCTACTGAACTCTGCAGCCTTTTCCTCTCTGCCTTCGTGCTCTCCATCGTAACGCTTAATCCCGCCCCGAATGACAATTGCATTTCTTTGTCCCTTACCAAATGGTTCCTTGAGGTCTGGACTCGGGGGTTTCTACTGCTCAGTAGTGTATCCCCAGTGCCTGTCTCATAGTAGGTGTGCCAAACTCGTTTGTTGGTTACATTAATAGAAAACGTGCACGGCAGTTTTTGGAGCTATCTTTAACACTGGTAACAGTCCTAGGGGGAAACGGAGGTGCAGAGAATGCGGTCACTGGAGAGGGAGTGAAGGGCCTGATTGGCGTTACATATAGGCTTATTATATGTAGGCTCCAGCTTTGTAGACAGCAATGCCCTGTGGGGTAGCAGGGCCTGTTTCTCATGTGTCAAGTGTTGGACTTAGAGCACGAAGTGGGCTACACTGAGTTATTTCAGTGGCTGCGCGTTCCCTAGCGCTGCTCTTGGCAGCTGAATGATTCCCCTCCCATCTCCATGCTAAGATCCTAGTGACTGCTGAGCCCTCTTCCTCTGTGGGAACCCACCTGTCTAAACCCAGGCTGCATTGTCAATCTCTGACTGTTTGGGCACCGCACGTGTGTGCCCAGGGGGAGCCACAAGAACGATGGATCAAACTATGAGCAAAATGACTTGAGCCCAGATGCCGATCTTTGGTTGGAATGTCCTTGGAGAAACCCCTAAAAAGGTCCTTTTGATCGAGGAGTGGCTTCCGAGAAGAGCTTGGGAAAGGGCTTCCCTGACAAAGGAGTGTGTAGGACGTGCTCCTGGAGTTGGATCGTGGTGGGTTAATGGACCAGAAAATGCTCCCAGGGAGCCTGTTTCCTGTATAGTGTGAAGCCAGAATCGGGCATGAGGAAGGCTGGCTTGGCGACTGATGAATGAGTTCTCCTTGTGTCTGTGACTTCACATGCCTTTCTTATAAAGACACCAGTTGTGGGATTCAGGGCCCACTCCAATCCAGTGTAACCTCATCCTAGGTCAATTATGTCTGTGAGGACTGGGTTTCCAAAGCAGGCTCATTTATCTCTTTCAATCCACCAGGATCCTTTGGATCTGTGAACAGAGAGCCCAGACGCCCGGAGGCTGCCGGGGACAGACTCTCTTCCCAGCTGCCCACTCTTCTCTCTTGGGCTTACCTCCAGCTCATTTCAGCCCCTGGCACCTGGTGGCTGCTGCCTACCCAGAGCCCGGAAGAGAGGCAGTCCTCTGAATACTAGGAACTTTCAGACCTTCCAACCAACCATACTGTGTAGTGTGGTGCTCTGAGAAGCCTCCCCCCCCACCCCGCTGGCTCACCCTTTTACACACACACACACACACACACACACACACACACACACACACACACCACACACTGCCTCCTCCCCACCCCCAACCCCACCCGGAGATGGACAAGGACAATAAAAGCTATTTCACAAGCAGCTGGTGATTAATCGCCAAGTTAATTAAAGAGGCAGTAATTGCACTCCTGTTTCTGAGGTGGGAATGATGTCTTGGGCAGGGATGGGTGGTCGGCTTAGATCTCCCTGAGAAGAGTGAACCAGCAAGGCAGGAAGGAAAACAAGCAGCCCGTTTTAGAAGTGGATGCTTCCACCATAGCTGAAATGTTTATTTGACACAGTTGGGCCATGAGCCTAAATGTTTATGCTTGTCTCTGTACATTTCCACATCTTTGAAATATTTCACTAATAATGCGGGGGCAGGGCGGGGAGGGGGGTGGAGAAATTCACCAAGGGGAAGGTTAAGTATTTCTAAACTCTAGTTCCAGATTTATAAATGACCTCAAATACCAGTGTGCCTCAATTTACACAATGGAGAGGCCTTTAAAATTATGTGCAAATCGAATCCCGTTTGCCCACCCAGTACATCTTATGGCTGCTGATGCTCTGTCTTCATTTCTGATTGATTTTCCCTGGCAGAGGCGCCAAATTCGTTGCTTTAAGTGTCAGCCTCTCTCTGTCAAGTAGTTAATGACCTATAAAGCACTTAAACCGTACTGGAGGAGATGCTATTTGGAGGCGCCCTGCTGTGTCCCCTCTCCTATTGTCAGTAATCACCCCTCATTTATTTGCTCTTATTGGTTTGGAATTTGCTCATAGGTTTCCCTAAAACCCGAGCCCTCCAGGGAGAGTCCAACTCTCTGGGAGCTCGGATGGGTGCTGGGGTTGGCACCCAGGGGCTGCTACAGCAGGGATGCCTTCTTTTCTCAAATGCCTTTTTCTCCCCCCCCCCCCCCCCCAGTTGGGCATTTAACTGTTCCTCGCCGTGTCTCTGTCTATGATGTTCCAGAAATGGTGCCTGTCTTTAAGCAGCTAGTGAATGAGGGAGTAAGAGAAGAGGCCCAAGGTCAGAGTGAGCAGAGGCTATGGCAGAGATGGGCTCCAAAGCCAGAGCTGGCAGGGAGCAGCATCCCCTGGTAGCAGAGCCAGGCAACCCATCTGCCATGGAGTGAGAAGAGCTAATGAGTCTCAACCAGAAAGGAAAGCACGTTTGCTTTTCGTGGCTCTTGTGACCAATTGCCACAAGCAGGGCTTAAAGCAACACACATTCTTTCACAGTTCTTGGGGTGGAATCCAAAGCCTCATCAATGCAAAGAAACCAAGTGGCATGCGTTCAGAGGCTTTAAGGAAAACCCATTCTGTCACCCTTTTCATATTTGGGACTCGCCTTCCCTGGCCATGGCCCCTTCCTCCATTTTTGAGCCCAGCGCTTCAAACCCACTCTCCCTCTCCACTTTGCTCACCACACTTCCTCCTCCTGAGCCTGTCATCAGCCCATCTCTTTCCTTCTCATAAATGATGCCCAAAATCCAGCATCATTTCTGCATCTCGAGAGACTTAATCCCCTCTGCTATCTAAGAAGCATCACAGGCTCCCAGGATGAGGGTGGAGGCATCTTGGGAGGGCACAGAAGGCCACTCAGCAAAGTGGCCCAGATTGAGACTCATGCTGGGTCTGGCATCTCAGTTGCAACACCCAAATAGTTAGACTGCCTTGGGAGAGTTGTTTTGCCTCTTAAGGCCTCGATGTCCTCATCGGTAAAATGGGACCAGTGCTTGTTGCCAGATGAGAGCTCAGAAGACATTTAACTGTGAGGTAGGGGGACTCCCTGTGCCAGAGTAGAAGTGGAGAGAGGCCCTTCTGAAGAAGGATGAAAGAAGAGGTGAGGCTGGGCAGGCTGGAGTGGAGAAGGGCAATGTCAGGTTCAAAGGAAGAATGTATGCGCTCACCTTACCCGCATGTACAAATTCTGCCCTGGGGGTGATGGACTTCCGTGTCTGTGTCTAGACAGAGTGGTGGTTTGGATTTCTGTCACCGTGTCCCAGTCACTTGTTTATCATAAGCTTCATTCTTGTCAGGTCTACAATTCAGTGGAGTTCAGCACACAACACAAGGCTGTATAACTCTCATTACTGGGTAGTTCTACCCTATAAAGAAATACTATACTCCCCAGGTATCCCCTCACCCTAAAGGAAGACAGGACAGGCTGAGCTCTGAAGAGCGGGATAATAACTCAGCCTTAGGTCTAGACTAGCCTGGACTAGACAGTTCCCTCCCTGACCCCTGACCCCTGACCCCTGACCCCAACCCCCCCCACCTCCCGCTCCCTTTGACCTTTGAGACAGAGATGATCTACCACACCAGACACACAGGACTAAGGGAAGGCTCAGGATCACAGTGTATAGCCACAGTAAACTTTAACTTTTACTTTTAATCTTAAAGCAGGCTCTTCTGTCCGTAGGTTAACTTTGAACTCCCTACTTAGCTTAAACTTCTGGTCCTCCTGCCTCTAGCTCCAAAATGGTGGCATTACAGTCATGTTTTACCGTGCCAGGTTTATACAGTGCTGGGGATCAAACCCTGGGCTTTGTCACTTACCATTTTATGTTTTCTGGATCTGATGTCCTGGCACTGGAGCATGCCTATTCCTCTAGCCTCAGCTGTTCATCAGAGAAGCCAGCAGCTCTCCTGGCTCCAACCCCAGTACGCACTAATCAGAGTCCCTGCCCACAGAGGCCGTTGGCCGAGGGGCTTCTGCAGGAGTGTGGCAGGGGGCATGGCTGGATCCTGACTGAGCTGCTCCGAGCCTCCCACATTGATTTAGTCACTCTGGGAGTGGCTGTGGGTCTACTAGAACAAAAGGAATTCCAAGAGGATTTCTCCAGCTGGTAACTGGGAGACTCCCAGGCCCTTTCTGCCAAGGGTGCCTGGACTTACCTACAGGCAGGAGGAGAGGCCATCTGGTAAAGTGAAAGCACGGTCAGGACATTGCTGAGCCATCTGAGGCTTCCCCTGGCAGTGATAGGGGCTTCTGGGAGCAATTAGCAGAACCACACTTGCAAGCCTCATGGCCCCTGATCTTGTCTGCCAGCTCACATCACCAGAGCCTCTTGTCAGCTACAAGTTACACACAGTGCTGGCCTGTCCTCCCTGGCTGGACTTAGAGCTACCAGGCAGGTGGTACGGCTTCCAGAACCCCTGGCAGGGGCTCTGGTGATGTACATGCCCTAACATGCCCATCTCAATTCTCACAGATGTAAAATGGGTTACATTTCATGCATTTAATAGCCACTTCCTGGAAACTAGTAGAAGAAGAAGAAGAAGAAGAAGAAGAAGAAGAAGAAGAAGAAGAAGAAGAAGAAGAAGAAGAAGAAGAAGAAG
>OU015748.1:107157928-107168901 GCA_907169655.1 Acomys percivali
AGAAGAAGAAGAAGAAGAAGAAGAAGAAGAAGAAGAAGAAGAAGAAGGGAAAAAAAATCATTCTCCTTCTTCAGCGAGAACAGGCACTGAGAGGCAAGTGCAGGAAAAGATTCATTTATTTTTTAAGCAAATGACTCTTGAGGCCTGAGTATGTGTCAGGGCTCAGACAAAGAGACACAAACAAGCTGGAAGCTTAGGACCTCCTGGGGGAGATGTGTGTGAGTGTGTGTGTGTGTGTGTGTGTGTGTGTGTGTGTGTGAACTGATTTAATATGAGGTGATGAAGAACAAATAAACCACCTGGTGGGGGGAAGGAGCTTAGGGAAGCTTCATGGAAAAGGGGGAGTATCTGAACATCCTCCTTGTCAAGCAAGAATTCAGTGAGGGGCCTTGGCTGGGGCAGGGGCAGGGGCGGGGGCAGGGGGATACCGGGGTGAGGAGCTGGGCATCTTTGAGGAGCAGCCACCACACAGGTCAGACTTGAAGTGACTTTAGGCTAATGACAGCTGATCAGTCAGAATTATCTATCTATCTATCTATCTATCTATCTATCTATCTATCTATCTATCTATCTAAGTATCTCCCTCTCTATTTTGAGGCAGGGTTATATATAGCTAGGCAGGCCTTGAAATCACTATGTGGTAGAAGACCTTGAATTTCTTTCTTTTCTCCTCCCCTCTTCTTCTTCCTCCTCCTCCTCCTTCTTTTTCTTTTCTTTTTTCTTTTGGAACTCACTCTCTAGACCTTGAACTCACAGAGATCTGCCTGCCTCTGTATCCCAAGTGCTGAAATTAAAGGTGTGCATCACCACTGCTGGCATTTTCTTTATAAAAAAAAAATCTTTAAATCATATTTATTGTGTGTGCTTGAACATGTTCATGGGTGAGCGTGCCACATCATGCATACGGAGAACAGAGGATACTTTGTGAGAGTTGGTTCTTTCTTTCCTCCACAATGTGGGTCCTAGGATGGAATTCATGTCATCAGCCTTGGCCGAAAGCATCTTTCCTCACCAAGCCATCTCATTGGCTCTGATCTTGAACTTCTGATGCTCCTACCTCCAATTCCTGAGCACTGGGACCAGAAGTGTATATTGTCACGGTACCAGGAATCAAACCCAGGGCTTTGTACGTGCTACATGGGCACTATTCCAAATGCGCTATCTCTCCCCAACCCAGGACCATCTATTCCTATCCCAGCCTTAGCAAAGGTCCTGGAACATATTTGAATATGACAAATGTTGAAAGAGTGATAGGTGGAAAGAAGACTGAGTGCTGGGAAAAAAAAAAAAAAAAGATCAAGCCTCAATCATGCAAGTCACAGAGGCCATTGTGAGCTTCTTTATAGGTTGTGAGTCATCCTTGGCCATGTCGATACCTAGTTCTCCCAGGACCATTTGTTGAAAAGCCCATTCTATCTCATTGAATGATCTTGTCCCCTTTGTAACAATGAATTTAGCCATGGAGTACTGCAGGTGATGAGTTTACTATGGTCAGATCTGAGCTATAGAAATATCGATTTGGTGCAGAATTGGGGAAGGTCTGAAGAAGAGGCTAAAGAGACCGAGGAAAAGAGGGGAGGGATTTGAAGAGACAAATCAGTCCCCAGATTATCTCAGGCAAGGTGAGCCGGAATCTGGTCCACAGAGCCTGAGGATCAGGAATGAGGCGGTCCAGATTGCTGGACCCCTAGAGGCCCCCAGAGTGGGGAAATAAAAGCCGTTCCAGACATAGCCACTTGCAAAGTAAGTTTTCAGGCAATGAGAGGGTTGTAAAGGCAGTGCGGTGCCAATTACAGCGGCATTATCCTGGGTTATGGAGCTCCTGGGAGGTGGCTCCTGCTTCCAGGCATGCTATGCCTGGGATTTTCCAGGGGACACCTGGGATCCCAATGTCCAAACTGCCAGGAATAGGCTGCTAGGCAAATATAACCCCAGGACCTGCACTGACCTGCCTTTATTTTCACCAAGGATGTAGACCACTGGGAGGTAGGAATATCAATCTCTCTCTCCTCTCTCTCTCTCTCTCTCTTTCTCTCTCTCTCTCTCTCTGCTCATACACACACACACACACACACACACACACACACACACCACCACCACCACCAACAACAACAACAACAACAAACCCTGGGTGGAGGGAGAGAGAAAATTTGGATATGGACCATCTCTGGAGAAACTTTGACTTTCTGGGGGACTTTCACAGCATCAAGTCCTTTGATCACTTTCTTTTCCATTTCTACCCATGGAATCACTCCTTGGCCTGACCCATGGACACATGCTCACTTCTGAAGCCAGCCCAGCATTGCCCTGTCTCTTCTGGGCTTGTATGCTTTTTATCCTGTTAGTTTCTCTCAACAGTAGCTTCTGCTTTGGTAAACCAGGGAGATCACCCTCTCCCCCAACCCCAATCTGCAGGTCTGTTTTCAAAATTAAATGAGATGTTGGCAGATAAAAAAAAAAAGTCCAACGACCGAAAACCAGTAGAACCTTTGTGCCTGGCAGTGTCTGTTGAAACAGGAAAGCTCCAAACTGGGAGCCCCAGGAATCTCTTTTCATCATTTTCCACAGAGAAGATTCAGCAGGTATAGGTCCAGGTGGTAGATTGGAGACTGTTCCTTGCAACACCTTACACAGAGGTTGAAAAATTGTGAGCAGCCAAAGGGGCCATTGATAGGGGCCTGATTAAATTAGGACCATCCGTCCTATGAGTCCTCTGCGGTAATTAGAGTCTGGCAGCATCCACACACTGTCTTGGGCAGATCCCCACGTGGGGCTTTGTGAGCAAAGCCAATGCAAACACCACCTACAGAATGACTGCACCAGCTCTTCAGAAATTTCCCACAAATACCCTACCCTTCATCCATCCAGATATATAGAGGCGATGAAAAAACACCAAGGTAGGAAAGCCTCCCCCAGTAGCCTGGTGGTAATCTCTTGGGAGGTGTTGCTGACAGAGGCAGGGAGGTGGCAGGTGCATCAGAGCAAATTTCACCGTGCTGGAGTTTAAATGTTTTACCACACTCAGTGTCTATGTCACCTGCTTGTACGCACAGTGAAAATTCAATGCCAACTGCAGCACGCAGCACTTAACCAGCGCTCAATCAAGGCTCGGGGGCGTAATTATAACCACAGATCAAGGAGGAGCCAGCGGAGGTTCACAGAGCCTCATGTCAATGTCTGGAGTCTGGATGCAGGGCTGAAGCCCCTCTGGGGGGCAAATGGCATCCCCAGGCATTTAGGAGGCACAGATTGACACCACTCAGCTTGCCCGGGCTGAGGCAATGGCCCACCTCTCCTAGAAGAGCTGTCTGCCAAGAAAACTATTGAACTACATAAAAATCCATCCCTGAAGTCCCAGAGGCATCCTTAGACTGCAACATGGCCTTTAAATTAGATGGAGGGGAAAAAAGGCAGGTTTTGCCTGTAACTCGATTTCAGGTGAGTGAGAACTGGTGGCCAAGGAACCGAAGCTGCCCCCAGCAGAGGCCACCCACTAAAGTCCTGTGATACTGACTGTGAGAGACACTCTAGCCCCCACTAAAAAGCACTGATGATAAACACATGTTCCCATGGAAACTGCTGCACAGAATCCTCTGGAAATTTTTTTCTGGGGTGGGGGTGGGGGCACAGCTCCTATACCTACTTCCTGGGTTTGGTTTCTAGAGGTGATTTTCCTCTGTAAAGATGGGGAGCACTAGAGCCAATTGAGGGGGCAGGCAGGCAGGGGTCATCTCCTTCCAGCCAGTTGCTACTCTTGGGAGAGGCTGAAGTGGGGAGGCTGGGGAGTGTCAGAGCCTTGGAAATGTTCCTGATGCCCTAAGACTCTGTAGAAGCTAGCAAGTGGCAAGACCCCAGAGGGACAGCAGCCTAGGCCAGGAGAGAGGGTGCAAATCCCCCCAGTCAGGGACAAGAACCAGAACCACCGATGAGGCGGTCATATCAGCCTTTCTTGAAGTCCAAGGCTCCCCCCCCCCCAATCCCCCACCCCGGCCTTCACCTTCTCCATTCAGCCACTCTCTCTCCATCACTCTCCTGGCTGTGCCCCTTCTTGGAGGGAGGGTGGGTGCTGCTAAACCCAGAACCACCTTCCCTCTGCCTCCCTCCTCCTACCCCCTGTAGCTGGGGGAGCCCCAACCTGTGTCCTGGGAGGGGTTCTTGTATTTTTTTAAAAATTTTATTTATTTTACATTCTGATGCCCCCCCACCCTGTTTCCTCTCCTTTCAGCCCTTCCCTCACACCCTCCCCTCTCCCACCCATCCCTCCTCTGTTTCTCTTCAGAAAAGGATATTAATCAGCCATATCAAATAGCAATAAGAGGAGGCATCTCCTCTTTCCTTTCTGCCGCCACCGCCATGCCATCCAGACTGAGGAAGACCCAAAAACTCCAGGGCCATGTAAGCCACGGGCACGGCCGCATAGGTAAGCACCACAAGCACCCTGGAGGCCGCGGGAATGCTGGAGGCATGCACCACCACAGGATCAACTTCGACAAATATCACCCAGGTTACTTTGGGAAAAGTTGGTATGAGGCATTACCACTTAAAGAGGAACCAGAGCTTCTGCCCAGCTGTCAACCTGGATAAGCTGTGGACACTGGTCAGTGAGCAGACATGGGTCAATGCTGCAAAAAACAAGACTGGAGCTGCTCCCATCATTGACATTGTGCGATCGGGTTACTACAAAGTTCTGGGGAAGGGCAAGCTCCCTAAGCAGCCAGTCATTGTGAAGGCCAAATTCTTTAGCAGAAGAGCTGAAGAGAAGATTAAGGGTGTTGGAGGTGCCTGTGTCCTGGTGGCTTAAGCTGCCTGGGGAGGTTAATTAAATGCTAACATTTTCAAAAAAAAAAAAAAAAAGAGGAGGCATCTCCTTTTCTATTAAGGCTGGACTAGGCAATGGGGGTGACGGGGTAGGGGTGGGAAGGGTGGGGGGTGAGGGGATGGGGAGGTGGGGGTGGGGATAGAAGGTCCCAAAGGCAGGCAACAGAGTCAGAGACAGCTCCTGTTCCCACTGTTAGGAGTCCCACAAGAAGACCAAGTTAGACAACTGTTCTGTGTCTATTTTCTCTAAGGACGCCTGCCGGCTCTCTCTGCAGACTCTTCCCGTTGGCCTAGCAGTTTGAATCTTAAGGAAAGACACACTCACCACGACCCTTTGCAGGACCCAGGGACCTCCCCACCTGTCTCTACTATGACAGCCTCAGTGGTCTGGATTGCTGCTTAGGCAGGCAGGCAGTGACAGTCAAGTCTGAGATGCTAAGAGGTGGAGCTGGGTCCTAAGGGAGGTCCCACGGCCACTCAGCTTTTCTCTCCTCTCTGTTCCCTTCCCATTCAGAACTTGTCCCCAAGGGGTTGGCATTCAGAGACCCCTTCTCTTCCTCCTTCATCGCAGCCATCTGCTCCCTTCAGCTTTGTATCAGCTCCCCTCTGCAGGCTCTCAGGCCTGAGGCAGGGGACTGGGCGTTCCCTCTTCTTTGTTAATTACTGGGAAGACCCAAAATATGTCCCCACCCTCCGTACTATGGCAACCCCTCTTATATCCCACCCTGAACCCTTCTCTTCTTCCTCCTCCTCCTCCTTTCTACTCAGACTCTCTTCTTGAGCATTAGAGCCCTTGGTAACCTCTGCTCCCACCCCCCTCATCTTTTTCCTAGTCACTCAGCCACTGGTGACTCTGGCCGTGTCTGTGTCCCCAAGAGGGACAATAGGTCAGTCTTTTTGGGGGGCTCTTAGGCCACAGCAAGGAGCTGGGATTTTATTCCAAGTGAAGTATAAACCATGTAAGTTTTTTGTTTTTATTTTCCCATGGGAAAGGGACAAGAGAAAGTATGTCTTTTTTTTTTTAAAAAGATTTATTATGTATACAGTGTTCTGCCTACATGTATGCCTACACACTAGAAGAGGACATTAGATCCCATTATAGATGGCTGTGAGCCACCATGTGGTTGCTGGGAACCGAACTCAGGACCTCTGGAAGAGCAGGCGGCGCTCTTAACCACTGAGCCATCTCTCCAGATTCCCCCAGCTGCTTTGTAGGGAAGATGCAGCGAGTGGGAACAGGGTGGCTGCTGGGAGATCTGGGTGCTGGTCCTGAACCAGGGCACAGTGTGAAGTCCCACCAAGCTTTCCTCACTCCCCTAGAAAGGGCTGAAAAACCTGAGTTCCACTCAGAGAGATTCCAGAGATTGGCCTTAGAGTTCAGGAGGTGGGAGAGGCGGCAGCCAAGTTCTTACTAGCTTTCTAGGATTTCCACCCCAGTGCTGACCTTCACCTCAGGCTGCTGGGGTCAGGAGCCTGGAGGCAGCTCTGTGCTAGGCAGCTTCCCTTCCTCACAGACCAGGAATCCGCTAGGCCAGCCTCAAGAAGCACAGGCCTTCACTCAGCCCGGCAGCCCATGAGGAGCTTTGCTTGTTGGATGTTCAGAGGGTAGGGCCCAGAAAACCATGGTGCCACCGTCCGAGGACACAGGGGCTTCTGGAGGCCAGTCTGTGCCTTCCTTTCCAGCCTTTAGGTACTGCCTGAGGGGTAAGGGTTCAGCAGGGCTTGGGCAAGGCTAGGTGTGTCTGCCTGGGCACCTCTACATTCCCAGGGCTCCTGCGGGTTTTGGAAGGAGAGCATCCGAGGAACGTTTGAAGCGGCCTAGAAAGTAGAGGAAGATTTACAACTAAACTGACTCTGGGAAAGCTCAAGGAAAGGCAGGCTAAGGGGGAGGGAAGTGGGGTACAGGAGGAGAGGAGCTTGGCACTCCAGGGCACTTCAGTCCTTGACTCCCAAGGAGATGGCTTCCCTATTGAGGGGCTGCCTGGAAGGTGAAAGGAGTGGGGGAGGGTCCCTTGAATGAGCTCCTGAAGGGCCAGAAAGACTGAAGGCCAGGCATTGGAGAGATTTTGTCCACACTGATTTGAGTTTCTCTAACACAGAGACCCACCCACCTGCCCAGGGAGGCCCAGCGGCAAGCCACACAGCTGAACAGCTGTAGGAAGAGGGTGGCATGGAGGTAGCTAGGCTGGTCTCCATCAGAAGGGAGGCATGATGGGCGAAAAGCAAATAAATTAAGATGGGCCACAAGAAGGGGATTTGGGGGGGACCCTTGGGGGACTGGGTCTAAGGGTAGAATGAGGAGCAGAGGCCTGGAGGGCCAAGAGGGGCAGGCACAGCGAGGTCTGAACCCATACAGGCTGATGGGAAAGCAGCTCGGGTCCTTGTGGGGGGAGGGGAGCTCCTGTTTAGGGGCCCTCCACTTTTATTTACCCCAGATAAGAACCCAGATTCTGTTATGTACTAATGTTTGAAAGTTGCCTGCTCCAGGGCCCTGGCTCATCGCCACTTTGGACTCACCCAGCTTTTGTGACGTTCTCTGTGGCCCACGCTTCTTCTGTCCTTAGCCATACCATTTTCCAACTCCACCTAGCACGCGCCCCCTCCCCCCACCTCGTACAAACCTTTGGGCTAGCTGAGTGGCTCCTTGGCCAGGCATAGCCCTGACCACCCTATACCACTGGGGTCCTTCTGTGTGCTTCTAGGGGCAAGGCTGCCTGTGGACCAAAATTTAGTCCAGTGCCAGGAGAGCCACAGACACAGCTCTGTCTGGGTAGTAGTGCGGGCTGAAGAGGGAAAGAGGTGATGTCCAAGAGAGCCCCGTGGGACTGAAGACCGCTTTGCCCATGGGGCCAGGGGGAGGAATGGCTCTCCTGATGGAGGAAACGGTCTGGGAGGAAAATCCTAGGGACATTAACTGTTCAGACTCAGATGCAGAATGTGAGAGCAGGCCAGGCGAGGGCAGGGAGAGCCCTGACCGTCAGGTGAGGTGATGGGGTATCCTGAAGGCCCTATTCCTGGCCCTCAGACAGGAGAAATAGCTCTGGGGTTCCGATCCAAGACAAGGCTTGAGGCCTGTAGAACTTCTCCTAGAGATTTTCATAAACCATGTTGAATTCATTGCCATCCTCAAACCTATTCAGTTTCTCCTAGGAGAAAAAGAGAGGGAGGTAGGGAGGGGGAAAATATTAGATAAGAAAAGAACAAATTTGAACCGGTTTTTGTTTGTTTGTTGCATTGAACTCACTGTGTAGCCCAGGCTGGCCTTGAACTCATTACAATCTTCCTGCCTCAGCCTCCTGAGTGCCGGGGGCAGGAATGTGACAGACATGAGCCACCATGCCTGGCTATGAATTTGTACCGATTTAGTTTTGGTCAGGAGCAGGCAGATAGCTTACTGAAAGTCATTTTGACAGGAAACATGACCTTTGTCACCAAGGCCACCTCTTCTTCTACCATACCTCTCCAAACCTGCCCTCCACCCTCTAGCCACACCAGGCTCCCTTAGCCTCTCCCCCCATGATCTTCTGGAACGTGAGCCCTTCCACACAGGCACGTGGGTGCCTAACTACCAGAATTCACCTTGCAGGGTACATCTCAAGAGGACTGGGGGGTGGGCTATCGGGGGAGGGACACTAGGGGCATTCAACGGCAGGTAGCCCAATTCTATGGTCTATTAAATTCACATGGCATAGATGAGGGAAGGGTCAGAAAGAAGGAGAGGAGAAGCCGGGTATGGTGACGCACCCCTGTAATCCCAGGACTCAGGGAGGCAGAGGCAGGCGGATCTCTGTGAGTTCCAGGCCAGCCTGGTCTACAAAGCAAGTCCAGGCCAGTCAAGGCTACACAGAGAAACCCTGTCTAAAAACAAAACAAAACAAGCCAACAAACAAACAAAAACAGGGCAAGTAGGACCCAGGTTCCAGGCCCCAAGCCTTGTAGCATACCTTGGAGGGTGGACTTTGGTTGGAGACAGGGCTACCAGTCTCTTCCCCGAGGCAGGCGTAGACCTCTGTCTCTCGGGGCTGTAGAGACTGCAGGAAACAGAACACAGGGGTCAGTGGCAGGTGCGTGGAAGGGCAGTCCCCAGGTTCCTGGAGCAATCCTTCCTGTCTTGTTAACCTGACAACAGACATTAAGCCCAAAGGGAGAGCAGAACGTGCTGCCCCCCCAGCTCGCCCCAACACACCATTAAAACTGTTAGTCTGAGTTCCAAGGCGTATGATACCAGTGCACATAAAATAAAACTAAATAAAGGTTATTTAAAAAAAAAAAAAACTGTCAGTCTGAGTCCCCCGAGGCCCTGCCATGATTGTACAGGGCCAGCTCTGTCTGTACCCCAGCACTCCCCTCAAGGACTACCAGCCCAGCCCAGCAGTGGGCTCTGCCCAGACTTGTGCCTGGCTGGTGAAAGGACACACCCTTTCCTACCATCCCTGTTGGTCCTTAGGGCCCTGGGGCCTCAGCAGCTGGGACCCCCTGCATGACACCCAGAGGCCCTGCTAACTCTGCCCTTACTCGTTGGTTCAGAGATTCTCATGAGAGAAATCCATCCGCTTTCTAGGTCTCCTCTTACTCACACAGACAGCAGAAGCACCCAGTAGGGGGTCTCATCCCTTATCCATCCTATATGCCTTCCTTGCTGGAGGAATCCAGAGCCCACTGTGTGCTTCTCTCTCCCCAGACTGGCATTTCCATTTCTGCCCTCAGCCAGCCTCCCTTCTCTGGCCACCTACGCTCCAACCATTCCCTAAACATACACCCTTGGAAACGCATGCTCCCAGTTTCCCCTCTGACCACAGCCATGCAAATCCATGACACCCCAAGAGAACTTCCCTGGGGGTGGGAGGCTGGGACCCAGCCTCGGTGGCTCTCTGTAGCACACCCAAAACACATCCACAGCCTCCAGGAGACTGGGCATATCGTGGGGACAGGGACCATGCCTGGTTTGTCTGTGGCCGCCTGACTCCAGGGCTGAACTTAGCACAATGAGAGTGCCAACAGATGAAAATTGGTGAGGGAACATGTCCCCTACAAGGTGTGAGGGGAGGGGAGTGGGGCAGTTCAGAAGCCAAACCACAGATTCTAAGACAGCCAGAAGAACCAAAATTTGAAGACAGACAAGACCACGTTCAATTCTTTTTTTTTTTTTTTTTTTTTGAGGCAGGGTTTCTCTATGTTATCTTGGCTGTTCTGGACTTGCTTTGTAGAATAGGCTGGCCTCAAACTCACAGTGATCTGCCTGCCTCTGCCTCCTGAGTGCTGGGATTAAAGGTGTGTGCCACCACGCCCAGCTCATGACCAGGTTCAATTCTTGGCTCTGCTATCTGTGGCCACAGGCAGCCTCTTTGTTTCTCTGTGCCTCAGTTTCCCCATCTACAAAATGGAAATTATCATATCTGCCTTGCAGGCCCAACACATGAATAAACATGAGGCTGTACATAAAGAGCCTTGCACAAAGTTAGGCAAATAGTAAGTGCTTAATATGCAGTTGCTTGTGGATCCTCAGGGAAGGCCAAACATCCCCTTTTCTGCAGCTCCAGCTGGGGTGCATCAGGGCTCTAGAACAGAGCTTGCAACAGCCCAAGCAAGAAGCAGAAGCCTTCCCTTCCCCAGTGTACTTGTCATATGGATGCCGGCTTGTTGCCAAGGAGGCGGTTTCCCTGGCAACAGTCAAGCAGGGGTTGGTGAGGCAGGCTGGAGAGGCAGGTGGTGCTCAGAGGCAGGAGGGAGGGGGGAGAGGTGGGAAGGGCGAAGGGAAGAGCCCAGAGGTAGCCACGCATGAAAACCCCTGTAATAAACCATTTGGCACTTGGGAGACCCTAACTTCAAGGGCATCAGACACAGGGTGGTGTGGCTGTCCTGAGAACTGGTCACAGTGTCCCCTCTGAGCCAGACACAGGGTGGAGTCTGGGAGAGGATTTCCCAATCTGCCTCATTTCCAAGGGAAGGGAACTTCCAAAGCCTGTTCTGGCCTGTGTAGGTTGCTGCGCCTGACCAGAGCTCTGGCCTTCTCCCAACCCGCAGGATGGGACATGTTGCTCAGTCACACTGTGACTCCTTGGGTCTTTCTCAGATCTGACAGAGTTGGGAACCACAGGTGGTTCCCTTTCTCTCTCTCTCTCTCTCTCTCTCTCTCTCTCTCTCTCTCTCTCTCT
>OU015748.1:107168911-107189365 GCA_907169655.1 Acomys percivali
TCTCTCTCTCTCTCTCTCTCTCTCTCTCTCTCTCTCTCTCTCTCTCTGGTCTCCACTCTTATGGGATGCCCTAGCAAGTGCAAGCCTAGAGAAGCCAAAGATCATCAGAGACAAATAAGGGCACCCTGGTCCTGGTGTCGTCTGTGCTGCAAAAGGCAAGGGTGGCTATCGCTTAGCTGCTGCAGAGTGGAGCTTTTGACAGACCTGACCTCCTGGCTTCGTTTGCATTCAGGGTACGACCTGCTGAGTGGGCTGTGAAATGCAGGGTAGAGCCTTGTCAGCAGAACCCTATCTTCCTAGCCTTTGGGCAATGGAAGACGGGATGACAGGAGAGACTGCCAGCCTCCTCTCTGAGCTGCAGGGCTACACTGCGTTAGACTGGACTCTGTCGCAATATCTCCAAGGTAGGCTCTGCTGGGCTCTGCTCTCAGTGGTCACAGGTCCTACAGACAGGCCCTTTGCCTTCTGCTGTGCAGTGGGCAGTTACAAATGTTCATTAGCCTGGTGGGAGATCAAGTCCAGTGGCCAGGTTGGCTTAGGGCAGTGCAAAGCCAGCTGTCTGGGCCTGGACCAGGTTGAGTGCTGGGCATTGAGGTCGTGGGCTAGTTCTGAGGTTACAGTTCTGAAAGGAACAGTATTTAGTGGGAAAAAGAGCATTCCAGTTCTGGGTTGAGGGCCTGGTATGTTTGAAGTCACCAACGCACTTCTGGAAATGGTTTTCGGATACTACATCTGATTGATAGAAAAGTCACTTCAGGGGACTGGCAAGATGGCTCAGTGGTTAAGAGCATGACTGCTCCTCCAGGGACCTGGGTTCAATTCCCAGCAGCCACATGACAGCTCACAGCTGTCTGTAACTCCAGTTCCAGGAAACCCAACACCCTCATACAGACATGCATGGAGGTGAAACACCAAAATGCATAAAAATAAATAAATCTGAAAGGAAAAAACTCATTTCAGCAAAGACAACAGTGAGACACTGGAGGGGACACTGAGGGGGACTCTTAAGGGGGAGACACTGGAGGGGACAGTGGGGGGACACTGGGGGAGACACTGAAGGGGGCACTGGGGGACACTGGGAGGGAACATTGAAGGGAACACTGGGGGGAGACGCTGGAGGGACACTGGGGGGGACATTGGAGGGGACACTGGGGGCACACTGGGCCAGGCAGAGAGCAGAGCTGAGGGGAGAGCTCTAAGTGCTGCTAACACCCCACATTTGCTATAGGCATTGCCTCTACCCTGCATCAGGTCTCATAACTGAAGACACCCTGCAAGGCCAGAGCAGACTTCAGGGCACCAGCACTGGCTTGTGAAGGATGAGGCAGGGGCTTGAGGGAAACTGGAACCACACAAGAAAAAGAGCTGGGCATGAAGACTTTGGAGAGACAGAGATGGGCCAGGAGGCTGTCATTTATATTATATTATGATATATTGTGTTGTGTTATATTACATTATACCATACCATACCATACCATACCATACCATACCATACCATACCATACCATACCATAAGGAAAAGGCTAACTGAGGAAAGGCTGGTATACAAATGACCTCTTGGACAGGCAGACAGAGACAGCTGTGGAGGCTAAGAACAGGGCTGTTGATCTTGACCCTGGGTGGGATGGAAACTTACAAAGGATTGTGATGGTCTCAAGAATTGTTGCTCCTGCCGGGCGGTAGTGACGCACGCCTTTAATCCCAGCACTTGGGAGGCAGAGGCGGGTGGATCTCTGTGAGTTCAAGGAAAGCCTGGTCTACAAAGGGAGTCCAGGTCAGCCAAGGCTACACAGAGAAACCCTGTCTCAAAAAAACAAACAAAAAAAATTGCTGCTCCGGGTATTGGTGGGGGAGGAGGGGGGAATACTTTAATCCTAGCACTTGAGAGGCAGAGGCCAGAGCAGCCTGGTCTACATTGTGAGGTCCAAGCCAAGTGAGACCTTGTCTCAAAAAAAAAAAAAAAAAAAAAAAAAAAAATTGCTTTCCCATCTCCACCTGGAGGAACAGGAAAGAATTAGGACTTGAACGCCTGGCCTCTGCAACCTCACCCTGCTCAGAGACCTTGGACACTGCTAACAGCTATGCTATGTAGCTGAGGAGCTTCTGTGATGTCTTCCTCTTTCCTCTGCGGGCCCTGCACCCAATGTGCTGACTGTTCCAGGAGTGCCGGCTCCTTTCCCCATCTTGGGTTTCTCTAGAAAGACTGCCGCTCATTAGTCCCCAAGTCACCAAGGTGCTAAGCGGAGGGGTGATTTGTCAACGGTTTAATGGGATGGCTCCGGCTGCTGCCAGGCAGAGGACTGGCAAGGAAGAACACCAGCACACTGAAGAAAGAGCAACGGCAGGGACCACCGACAACAAGAGACGGGAGAGGTGGAAACAGGAAACGCTGGATGTGCTTGAAGCAAGGTCTGCCAGTGGATCCGATCAGGTGATATGCTGCCTAGTTGTATGTCAGCTTGACACAAGCAATAGCCATCTGAAAGGAGGAAATCTCAACTGAGAAAATGAGTCCACAAGATCCAGCTGTAAGGTATTTTCTTAATCAGTGATTGATAGGGAAGGCCTGGCCCACTGTGGGTGATGCCATCCCTGGGCTGGTGGCCCCGAGTAATATAAGAAAACAAGCTGAGCAGGCCATGAGGAGCAAGGCAGTAAGCAGCACCCCTCCAAGGCCTCTGCATCATCTCCTGCCTCTAGGTTCCTGCCCTGTCTGCGTTCCTTTTCTGACTTGTTTCAACGATGGACTACAAATATGGGAACATTTTTCTCCCCGACTTGAGTTTCATCATAGCAGTAGTAACCCAACTTAAGACAGGTGATGCTGAAAAGCACACCTCCAAAGTGTCTGGCCCAAGTGACTGAGGGGACAGCCAAAACCTCCCAGGGTAAGGATGTAAGGAGGAGGCACCTAGTGCCTGGTTTGGAGTTTGGTTGAGCAGTGTGGATGAGACATCCCAATGCATCTGGGTCCAAGGCCCCGCCATGTCTAAGACATAACCTGGGGCTGGTCCAGACATGGGTGGTGTTCTGAACCCTTCCCAATGAGACCACTGGGGTGAAGATGAAAGAAGACAGAGTCCCAGGGCTGAGCCCCACTGTCCACACCAACATTTGGAGATTAGGGCTCCATAGTTCCCAAGGAGAAATCAGTGAGTGTGGACTGGAGAGCTGTGGCAGTGAATCGAGGGTGGGGGTGGGGGCCGAGGAACAAGAAAGAATGGAATGATCTAGAATCAAGGAGGAGAGAGCACTCAGTGTTACCAGGAGCTGCTAAATCATCAAGGGACCCGAGGAGCCAGGACTGCCTGCTGGCTATAGCCACGTGCAACTACAGTGACCGGGCAGGGTCACAGCCGTACTAACCAATCAGAAAGGAGAGAGGAATGCTGGGGACCACAGTTCAAACCTCTAGAATCCGCATAAAACCAGGCGCAGGCGCAAGAGGTGTGTGTCTGTAATCCCAGCACTGCTCCAGTGAGATGAGAGGCAGAGACAGAAGACTCCCTAGGAGCTCACGGGCCAGGTAGCCTGGAGTAAGCAGCATGACCACCGGGAGGGCACCAGCGCCCGAGGCTGTCCTCTGACCTCCACATACATTGCGGTCCACACTCACACATAGAGATGGTACGTGCGCGCATGCGCACACACACTCCGATTTTTTTTTTTAATGTAAAATAAAAAATAAAGAAGGGGCATCAAGAAAAGCACCCTGGAGTGTTCTGTCATCCATAGAGGAGGAGGGCAGCTGGAGCGGACACGGACACAGTTCGAGATGAAGGATTTAAGACGGAAGGAACCATAGTGTGTTGGGTGCCGTAAATGCAATGCTGTCTGACTACTTCCATATTAACCATGGCAGGACCGGGACTCAGAAGGCTTAAGTCATGGAACCAGCAAGTCCCAGCCCAGCGTGAGTTAACACAGTGAGTGAGGTCCTGTCTAAAACAAAACAAATGCGAGGTTCACTTCCTTGGGCTGCCGTACTCTAAATACTCCTGGTAGGTCAGGTTCTAAACACAGGCTGGAGTGATAGTTTTTGATGTCATATGAAAGAAAACAAAGCTGACCCAACTTAAAGGAGAAATATGTAAGCCATGATCCCACTGGCAGATAACTCACTTCTTCTTTAACAACTGATAAGACAAAGAAAACCAATAGAGATCACTAAAGGTACGGAATATTAGCCAAGCATGTTGGTGCACGCCTTTAATCCCAGCACTCAGGAGGCAGAGGCAGACAGATCTCTGTGACTTCGAGGCCAGCCTGGTCTCCAGAGTGAGTCTAGAACAGCCAAGGCTACACATAGAAACCTTGTCTGAAACAAACAAACAAACAAACAAGGTACTGAATATTTTAGCAACATGATCCGAAAGTGTGCCATCACTGGCATGTGTAGAACACTCACTCACCATGAATGAAGTGTGGGCACTTCCTGTGTGTGTGTGTGTGTGTGTGTGTGTGTGTGTGTGTGTGTGTGTGACATAAAGCAAGTCCCAGCAGAGTTCTGATTATATGTACATGTGAATAATAGACTTAGAGATAAAGAACATACAAAAATAATGCAAGGTAAAGGTGCCTGCCACCAAACCTAGGGACCTCAGTGAGATCCCAGGACCTCCGCAGCACCCGAGGCCCAACTTCCATAACTTTTCTTCTGACCTCCACAAATGTATGCTGTGGCACATGCGCATACTCTCATATATATATCACAGGCATGCACCACCATACCTGGCTAATAAAAAAAATCTATATATAATTTTTAAAATTATTTAGTTATTTATTTTTTATTTTTTGAGATAGGGTTTCTGTGTAGCCTTGGTTGTTATGCACTCACTTTGGTAGACCAGGCTGGCCTTGAACTCACAGAGATCTGTCTCCCTCTGCCTTACTGAGTACTGGGATCACAGGCATGCACCACTGCACCTAGCTAATAAATATCTTTTTTTTTTTTTTTTTGGTTTCCGAGACAGGGTTTCTCTGTGTAGCCTTGGCTGTCCTGGACTCTGTAAACCAGACTGGTCTCGAACTCACAGAGATCCACCTGCCTCTGCCTCCCGAGTGCTGGGATTAAAGGCATGTGCCACCACACCCGGCGTAAATATCTTTTTAATTAAGCAATTTATTTAAAAAAAATACTAGTGGTACAAGTAAGAATTCTTTGTGGAATCAGGGAAAGAGACAAATCCCATTAATCCCAGCATTTGGGAAGCAGAGGCAGGCAAATGTCTGTGAGTTCAAGACCAGCCTGGTCTACAGAGTGAGTTTCAGGACAGCCAGAACTCCATAGTGAGACTTTGTGTCTAAAAAACAAAGTAAACAGGAATTCTCTATGGAAAGTTTATACAAAAAATAATGAAAATGCAAGGAAGTAGTCTTTTGGGGGAGGCTGGGCATGATTAGGTGTACTAACAATTCTAACACACTTAGGAGGCAGAGGCACAAAGATTGTGAGTTCAAGGCTAGCCTGGGCTACATAGCTAGCTCATATATTATATTCTGAGAACTGGGGATAGTGGGGTAGAAGAGAGTTTAGTGGTGGAGAGTGACTCCATGCAGGGGGCCTGGGTTTGACTGCCAGCAGCACAAACACTCATCTAATGGGATGCAGCTAGAGTCATACTTAAAGGGTAGTCAGACTTAAGTGCTATGTGAGTAAAGATGAAGGGCACTGGGCACGGTGGCACACACCTCAGGCAAAGGTAGGTGGTTCTCTGTGACTTCAGGTCCAGCCTGGTCTAGGACAGGCCAGCCAAGGCTACACAAAGAAACCCTGTCTTGGGGGCCGGAGAGATGGCTCAGCGGTTGAGAGCATCTGACTGCTCTTCCGAAGGACCCAGGTTCAATTCCCAGCACCCACATGGCAGCTCACAACTGTCTATAATCCAAGGTCTGAAACCCTCACACAGACATACATGCAGGCAAAACACCAATGCACATAAAATAAAAATAAATACATTTTTAAAAAAAGAAATCCTGTCTTGAAAAACAAAACAAATGGAAACAGAAAGAGAGAGAGAGGAGACAAAGGGTAGAGCTGGCAAAATGAAGGCACTTGCTGCCAAGTCTAAAGACCTCTGGAAAAAGAAGACCAACTCCTACAAGTTGTCCTGTGACCTACACACACACACACACACACACACACACAGGCATACATACACACACAGACACACATATACACACAGAGACACACACTACACAAATTAATAGGGTTTTTTTTTTTGGTTTGGTTTGGTTTGGTTTGGTTTTGGTTTTTGAGGCATGGCTACTCTGTGTAGTCTTAGCTGTCCTGGACTCACTTTGTAGACCAGGCTGGCTTCGAACTCGCAGCGATCCGCCTGCCTCTGCCTCCGAGTGCAGGGATTAAAGACGTGCGCCACCACGCCCAGCTAAATTAATAGAATTTTTAAAGAAACCATAAAGAACAGAAAAATCATATAAAGAAAATGAAGGAAAGAACGACCTTCCCTGGAGGCTAGGAAGAGGACAAGGATGTCCCGGTCACATCCCTAATCACCTTGAAGGCCCCAGGCAGCAGAAAACACCTGGGCAGAGGGATAGATAAGGATGGGAGGGCTGGAAGGAGGGAAATGAAACAGCCATTACTCATCTGATAGACAGGACGGGGCTCATAGTCAGGGCAGAGGAATTTACAGAGGCGCTATCAGAATTAGTGAGGGAATTCTTCAGGCCACTCCATGTAATACCAATGTATATCTTTCTACATACTAGGAATAGGCTATTTGAAAATGGGGACGCCTGTTCCTCAAAGCCTCATCAAGAGCATGGCCAGGTGAAGCGGCCATGCCTGTGATCACTGTGAGCTTGAGGCCAGCCTGGTCTACAAAGCGAGTCCAGGACAGCCAAGGCTACACAGAGAAACCCTGTCTCAAAAACAAAACAAAACAAAACAAAACAAAAACCTTATCAAGAGGACCGAAGACCTATCAATTACAAGCACGTGGTAGGCACATGTGACAGATGGCTCCTGACACCATCATTATTTTGCTAATGACCTTCTTTTTTGCCCAAGTCCAGACCGGTAGCCTTTGTTTGTTTGTTTGTTTGTTGTTTTTTCGAGACAGGGTTTCTCCGTGTAGCCCTGGCTGTCCTGGAACTCATGCTGTAGACCAGGCTGGCCTCAAACTCCCAGAGATCTGCCTGCCTCTGCCTCCCGAGTGCTGGGATTAAAGGTGCGCCACCATTTTGGCCACACTGGTGGACTCTTATTTCAAAGGCTTAGTGAAATTCTGTGATCTGTCTCTTTCCACACCTCCTTTCTGGTCCTAAAGTCTTAAAGCCAGGCCACAGAAGGGGAGATGCTACACACAGACAAGAAAGATGATCTAGGGGAAAGTGAGTCTTCTCTATTCAAAACAAACAAGCAAAACAAGACAAAACTGGGATGCTTTCCAAGTGGGAAATGCCCAGGAGATATTAGAGCCTGAAAATCAAACCAGGGCTAGAGAGATGGCTCAGTAGTACACTGGTTGCTCTTCCAAAGGACCTGGGTTCAATTCTCAGCACCCATATGGCAGTGAACAACTGTCTGTAACTCCTGTTCTACAGGACCTGATGCCCTTTTCTGGCTTCCTAGGGCTCCAGGCACACAATGGAACACAGATATACATGTATACAAAACACGGTGCATACATTAAAATAAAATAAATCTTTAAGGAAAAATATATATATACAATTCTAAGTTTTGTTTTGTTTTGTTTTTCTCTTTTTTTTCTTTTTCTTTTTTTTTAATTTTTTTTTAAGATTTATTTTATTTATTGCATATGAGTGCTTTATCTGCAGAAGAGGGTATCAGATCACATTATAGATGGTTGTGAGCCACCATGTTGTTGCTGGGAATTGAACTCAGGACCTCTGGAAGAGCAGTCAGTGCTCTTACTCTCTGAGCCATCTCTCCAGCCCTTGTTTTGTTTTTCAAGATCGAGTTTCTCTATGTAGCCTTGGCTGTCCTGGACTCACCATGTAGACCAGGCTGGCCTCGAACTCATAAAGATCCTCCTGCCTCTGCCTCCTGAGTGCTGGGAACAAAGGCGTGTGCCACCATGCCTGGCTTCAATTCTAAGTTTTTGAAGTACGGTTGGACAATGAAACTCAAGGTTGTAATTCCCACACTCACACTCTGGAGGTGGAGGCAAGAGGATTAGGAATTCAAGGTCAGCCTGGGCTACAAGTGTAAAAACAAAACCAGTGTAAGGACAGAGGCTACCCCTCAGTGGTACAGCACTTCCTTTCTGCCTAGCATGTACAACACCCTGGGGGTTATTCCCAGAAGAGAGAGAAATGGAAGGGAGGGGAGGGGGAGGGGGTGAGCTGAGAGAGAGAGATTGATTTTCACACGGTAGCTAACACCATAATCTCCCACAGTGCTGATCTGCTGGGAAGAAAGAGGGAAAGTGGGGGAGTCTGAGGTGGCATACGCTGTGACAGCTGGTGGAAAGTCCCTGGGGAGGAGAAACTGAGGGCCCTTTGAGAACTGTCCTGTTCTTAGAGCTGTCACTGCTGGCCCTGTGGGAACATTCCTTGGCCTCACTGCTACCAACCCCATCCTCAGTGAACAACGCATGTCTGTCTGTCTGTTTTGTTGTTGTTGTTTTTCCAGACAGGGTTTCTCTGTGTAGCCCTGGCTGTCCTGGAACTCACTTTGAACAACAGGCTGGCCTCAAAATCAGAGAGCCACCACCTCTGCCACCAGAGTGCTGGAATTAAAGGTATGCACCACCAATGCCTGAACAAATTAGATATTTCTACAAAGGTGATCATGCTGTGTCCGGGGAAGGGGGTTTATGGTCAGGTCTCAGGACAGGTAAGAGTGACAAGACCATCAAAATATGTCCTTGGCTACCAGACAGGCCAGGTGTGGAGCAGGGAGCCTGATGGCTCTGGCTGACAATGGTGGCGAATCCTTCACTTGCTCTATAGTGAGCACCCCTACTCACACAGACTATAAGCAACACAACCCACAGGGGGAGTCCGCTGTCCAGTGGGCCAGGCAGGCACAGCCTCCTTAGGCCCTTCCATAATAACTGTGAAAACTGCGGGGGTGATGGGAACGTGTGTGACACAGCAGGGCATGTGATACATGGAGTCTTGCTGTGACTGGAGGGATGAGTGAGGAACAGAGTGGGTGAGCAATAGAAAACCCTTGGTGTGTCCTGGGTGTGGGGTGGCGCCTGGCCCTTTCCTCTTTTTGTGACTTTTTTGCAGTTGCTGCTTCAATGTCGCTTGTGCAATAGGGATAGGAAGAAGCTTGCACACCGGCTCAGGGGATAATTTGGTCAGCTGACGGAAGTTTCTTCATCCTTGCCAACTTCTGCTCTCGATGCCTCATGTGTCTGAAGCGGGGGAGGGAGGGGGAGCACACATTGCCTCTTCTTTCACCTCTGTAGAAATATCTAATTTGTTCAGGCATTGGTGGCGCACACCTTTAATTCCAGCACTCTGGAGGCAGAGGCAGGCGGCTCTCTGATTTTGAGGCCAGCCTGGTGTTCAAACTGAGTTCCAGGACAGCCAGGGCTACACGGAGAAACCCTGTCTGGAAAAACAAAGCAACAACAATAAAACAGACAGACAGACAGACAGACAGACAGATAGACACAGGTCTAATTTGTAGAATCACTGTGTCCATTTTACAGATTAGAAACTTGAGGCACAGAAATATCCCACAGCTAGTCAGGGCCCAGTCAAGCCTGAAAATGGTAGAAGGGCCCTGGGACTCACCGTGTAGATGGATTCTGCCTGGGGCTTGGTGGCTTTGTCGGTGGCTTTGGGACCAGGGCATGTCCGTGTGGTGTGATTGCCCAGAACTGACACCTGTTTCTGTGTAGAGAAGGAAGCCAAGGCTGTCAAGGCTGAGGAGAGGTAGCTCTCCCGTCTCCCTCCCGTCACAGACCCCACCAGGGGGACGCATTACCAATTGTCACGGGGGTCCACAGAAAAATTAATCACTCAACACTTTCACCCACCCTCTCCGGGGAGAGGTGCCAGAAGCAAAGACCCACACGTGAGGCATTGTCACAGGCGGAGTGCCTGACTCTGGGGAGACTGGGTCTGGCCCTGGAAGCCAAACCATAGGTGGGCCCCAAGTGGGTGCCGAGACAGCCAGCCCTCCATGGACTATAGCCTGAAGGAAGTCTTTTTCCTCTCTACTTCAATGTCTTCAGCAGTAGCACCATCACCTGTTGGCAGGATGATTGCAAGGATTTGGGTGAGGGGATGAAAGGGAGGCCCTAGGTGGCACTTATGAAACTCTCAGTCAACCACCCCCACATTTGCTGAGCACCTCTGTTATGGGGACAACATGGACAGACTGGTGGACACATTCCTGCCCTCCTGAACATACAGGCTTCGGGAGAGATGGGCAAGACATAGCAGCTTTGCCACAGCAGAGGATGGGGATGCGCGTTCAGCACACATCTGGATAAGAGGGCTCCAGGCAGAAGCACAGCAGGCAGCAGGCAGGCATGCAGCAGACCTGCAGGGCTGAGGACCTTAACAGAGGTCACCCTGAGGCTAAACGCCCTGCTGGGCAGACTGACAAGTGGAGCAGTGTGGACAGGAGGCAGCACTGAGGGCTCTAGGGAGCATGCATGAGCCAAGGCAGCTTTGGAAAACTCCCCAAGGCTGAAGCGCACAGCAAGTGGGAATTTGGAGAACACTGGGTCACCCTGCTGGAAAAGCACAGGGCCCCGGGTGACAGTCAGAGGGAGGCAGTCGGGGCGCACACCCCCCTCATCCGCAGGCACCACACTGCCAACAGTGGAGCAACAGCGGCCTCATCTCAGGGCATGGAGCTAATTAAAAACCCTGGCCACCTGCCAATCCCCAGCCCATCTACTCCCGGATTAGCGCTCAAGAGCCACTTAACTCGCAGGCAGAAGCCTGTGCCACCCCCAGTCTCAGCATTATACAACTCTGAACATAGAGCCAGGCAAGGAGATATGCCTTGTTGCTTGTACTCCTCAACAAACCGGCAGACAAGTCCCCCCACAGGTCACGTCTCCCCTGCGCATAAAGAAGTGAGGTCTTGGAGAGAGCAGGGGATGGCTAGGACCACACAGGCAATAAGTGACAGGGGCTGGATTTGAACCTATGTCTGTCTTCACTAAGATGCCAACCCAAGTGCTACCCAGAGCGTTGGCTTCTGTTTTGCGAGGTTTTGTATGTCTCATACAAACAGCTGCTACATCTATGCATGGTTTATAATTCATAAAGAGCCCTGGCCTTGTCAACTTGTCACTTAATTCTCTTGCAGCCTGAGGGAGTGGGCATGGAGTTACCATTTCACAGAGAGGGAAACTGAGGCCTTTCATGCTAGTAAATGTCTCTCTGTAGAGGGGACATAACTCTGGCACCTCCCTGCACTGTCTGTTCCTGGACACACTGTCACAGTCAGACCCGTGGGACACTGGAGGCACATTGATACGTTCCTGTCAAGATGGCTGGGGTCCTGGATCCCCCCCACCCCCACCCCCACTCCCTTTCTGATCCTGCTTGTCCGAAATGCCACCAAAGCTGAAGGACAGGTGCTCACAGACTGTGACGATTTGGAGACTACTTGGATAAGGTCCTTGGAGCGAAGGCTGGAAAACACAGGCATTGTGGGAACCACTGTCAGTGCTCCCCCATGGCCTGGCTGGGCCTGGAGATCCTGTGGCCTGGTGAGCTTGCCACGGAGAGGTCAAAGGAGGGACGCTCCACTGTAGGCCTCAGGAAAAATCTCAAGGGCACAGGAGGCTTCAGATGGTTAGGGGGAGGGGTATGCAAAGGAGGGGACAGAGGAGGGGGAGGGGAGCAAGAGAGCAGGGAGGGAAGAGAAAAGAAGGGGGAGATGGGTAATGACAGGGCCACAGAATACCAAATGACACAGGTGTCTTTACTGGCGTGTGGGGTGTGGGGGATGGGGGAGGGAGAACAGTGGAGGTCACCGCAGTTGGAAGTGGCCAGATTTGTTCTCCTCCACCTCCATATGTGGCCTCAGATGCAGGTGTAAGGTGGATTGAGGTTTGGGAGGGGCAGTGGGGAGGACATCAAGTCTTCCAGTGCTGCCCGGCCAGCCGAGAGGCCTAGGCTAAGGTGGGACTTCTATGGGGGGGGGCAGAGGGAGAGCACTGTTTACAACTTGGTTGGGCTATGTTTTGCTGTGGAGGTTGGGGGTTCTGTCCCTTGGGTCAGCTCTGTCTATGACCCAGGCAGCCAGAACTGATCCTTTCACGTTCTGATTATCAGGTGAGGAAACCAGCCAGCGTGGTTTCTCCCATAATGCCTAGCTCTCTGTTATCCACGCTCCCTTCAGCAGATATTTACCAAGGACCTACTACATGCAGAGTCCTACGCCACAGGCTGAGGCTGCATCAGGGGACAAGCATGGAACAAGAGACCACTGAGAGATGGTGAGAATGAGGGATCCCCCCGTGGGGAGTCAGCTCTCCTAGAGAGCCACCATGAACAGGAAACAGCCAGGCAAAGAGCTGGAGCAAACTGTCCCCTTCAGGAGCACTGGAGCCCTTACTATGGTATGCTTTCTATACGACCAAAGCCTCTCTGAGGCTCGCTCTCTGGGGCTGTGAGATGGGAAGAAATGTCCTCACAGAGTTATGGGATGTGGGTGAGTGGGTCAGGCACAAGGCATCTTTTAGGCTCTTCTTTATTTCTTAGTTGCTGGCTATTTGGGCAGGGCTCTGTCTGGGAACAGCACGAGAGGTTGTGTCTTCTTGCACCTTTTTTTTTTTTGTTTTGTTTTTTGTTTTTCAAGACAGGGTTTCTCTGTGTGGCTAGCTGTCCTGGAACTCACTCTGTAGTTTAGACTGGCCTCAAACTCAAACTCACAGAGATCCACCTGTCTCTGCTTCCCTAGTGCTGGGGTTAAAGGAGTGTACCACCACCACCCCGCTTCTCCCAGGTTCTTTGTTTTTGTTTTTGTTTTTCGAGACAGGGTTTCTCTGTGTAGCCTTGGCTGTCCTAGACTCACTTTGTAGACCAGGTTGGCCTTGAACTCACAGCGATCCACCTGCCTCTGCCTCCCGAGTGCTGGGATTAAAGGCGTGCACCACCACGCCCGGCTTTTCTCCCAGGTTCTTAAAAGGATAAGTAACCTGGGAAAATCTAAAGAGTCCCTATTTCTCTCAATAGGGTCAAAGTGGATGTGTGTGCTGATAGAGTGTCTTCCCCAGGGTCTAGGGTGCCCTATGGAATAGGGGCAACCCTTCTGGTCCCAGAAGCCTCCCCAGTTCCATAGTGTGGGTGGATGGGGCAAGACTCCACAGAACGTGTTGTGTGTCCGTGTGGTCCTCACCTTCCTCCAAAGCAGCAGAGCTGTGCCGAGTACACTCAGAACACTCAGCAGGACGGTAAAGGTAAACATCAAGGCCTCCTGGACCTTAAATGAAGGTGGCTGGTACCCTGTGTCTGGGAGGGAGGAGAGCAGAGGGTGAGCTTCCCAGAAGAAACAAAGGGCCTACCTGGCTTACCTGCCCCTAGCCCCGAAGCCTCGCATTGCCTTTGACCCATTTCTTTTTCTTTTTTCCTCGAGACAGGGTCTCTCTGTGCAGCCTTGGCTGTCCAGGACTCGCTTTGTAGACCAGGCTGGCCTCAGAACTCACAGCAGTCTACCTGCCTCTGCCTCCTGAGTGCTGGGATTAAAGGTGTGCGCCACCACACGCAGCCTTTGACCCATTTCTAGCTCTCTACAACTCTTGGCCTTGTCAAGAGCCCCCTGGGACCCTTCAGGGCCATGTTGACTGCCATGCTACTCTAAGGACAAGGACTGGTCATTTGCTCCCTTAGTGGCCCTGCCTCAGTGAGCTGGCACTGCCGAGGGCTGCTCTGGGATCCTGGGTGAGTCATTTCATCTTTGGGGACCTCTTTCGCTGTATTTGAAAATAATGGCTATACGTGTGTGTTGTGGGGGTTTGGGGAGACAGGCTTACATTGGGACTGACAAGGAAAGTGTCAGTCCAAGGATAGACAAGGGACAAACTTCCCCTCCTCCTGAACTCTCCCACCACCCTTCTTTCCTGCCTGTATCTGGCTGGCAGAAATGTACAGAAAAACGAACCTACTTCTGGGTCCATAATAGCTATTTAGCAAGTGTCTCCCACCCCAAGGCTGCAGCCCATCCTGTGCAACATTGCTGTAGTCTTTGATGGGCAGAGCACTGCTGTGAAGGTCAGGCCCAAGGTCACATCCAGTCACGCAGTAAGTCAGGAACTCAAACCCAGGTCCGAGGGACTCTGAAGTCCCCACTCCCTTCCAGGTGACTCATAGAGGAGAGGGGAGCAAGAGCCAAGACTTAGATCATGGCTTGCTCTTAAGTTTGGGGGGGGGGGGCAGTTCCCACACTGTTGAGAATGATGACTAGGAATTACTTCCAGGATGATGTGAAGCAAATGCTCACTCAGGCGAGACACCCACAAAACCAAGTCAGTGTATGCATGCACGTGCTGAGCCCCTCACTGTCCTGCACTGCTAATGGGATTCTGGCACCAATGGGCCGAGTTGACCTCTCTCAAGTCACTTGTCCAAGGCGGCTAAAGGCAGACAGACATACTGGGCCCCTTCTGGTGCCTGGCACGCCAGAAGGGCAAGGGTATTTTGGGGGTGCTTCCGGTTTGTTTGCAAAGCTGAAAGACGTGGCAGAGAAACTGCCAGGTGATCTTTGCATTTCTTTCTCCCTGGAAGGATCTGAGAGGAGGCCTTACCTCTGACCAGAATGAAGATGCCATCGCCCTGTATCTCGGGCGGTCCCTTGACTAAGCAGTAGTAAGTGCCAGTGGCTGATGCATCTGGCAGGCTGAGCCCAACCACGCAATCCATCGTTTGATTTTCTGCGCCAGGACTGTGTTGGCAGTGAATTGGCTTCTCCGAACTTCTCTTGCCATGGAGGTCCACATGAAAGAAGCTAATGGTGAATTCCTTGAATCCTGGAACGTTCTGGTAGTTGATTCTGCAGCTAAAGGAGACAGTCGTGTTGGCCAGGGAGACCACGATAGGGAGGCCAGGATAAGTCACTGACATCCCTCCTGTTGGTAGGGGGGGGGAGAGGGACAACAGGGTAAAAATGACAGCTCACCGGAAGTGGCCTCAGCCCACGTGCACCTATTGCACGTGGGCCGCACAGGGTGATTCTCACAGACTCCTTTTCTCCATCCAACATAAGGCAAGAAAAGAGCCTTGATGGGAGGAAAATTGAGAGTCCGGGAGGTCAACCACTAGGTCAGATTCCTCAACAAGTATGGAGTAAACCAGAGACTGCACCCCAGGCTGAGGGGGCCCCCAGAGCTCCTAACTCCTCTCCGTCCTACAGGACAAAAGGCACCCCCATGTATTCCACATAGAGACCTAAGGAGCCAAAAGCTAGTGAAGTGAGGAAAAGGGGAAGGCAGGACACTCCAAGCACTTCCTGGAAAAGGATGGAGATGGAGCAGGTCTTCCCACAGCTCTACCAGCAGGGAAGACTGGCCGGTCTGGAATCGGGGCTCAGAGAACTTTGTCAAGTCCCCATGTGGTATAGCAAGTCATTTTCACATGGAGCTGTCCTCCCCGCCCCCCCCCCCAGACCTGCATCCAAATCCCACCACAAGGCCAGGTCCACCACAAACATCCCCCCACCCCCACTTGGAGACACTTGTTCGCAAACGGTCTAAGCCCCACCCCACCCCACCCCACCCCCAACACCGCAGCCGCCCAGCCTGGCAGCAGCCGCCTAAAGGCTTCTGGGATGATGTTCAGATTTGGAGCAGGGTCAGCAGCCACAGCGCCCTGACTTTGGCAACGCAGGGCTCTCAGCTTCAATATTCCATGCCTCCAGGGCCGTTCCTCTCCAGCAGCTAAACAGCAGACAGTTTTTAAATTGAGGTCGGCAGCAAGCAGCCAAGAACACGCAGGCCGGCTTGTTAATCGGGAGAAGATCGTGCGTTTTGAGACGCTTAGAAAGTCTCAAGATTTATTTTGCTGTGGAAATCGAGCTGTGGGCCTCCTGCCTGTGGCGCGGGCTGTCGTGAAGCCAGGAGGGCCTCTTTTGGCCTCTTCATCTTTTCTGGGGGGGGGGGGGGCTTCAGGGGGGGCTGGGCCTTCTGGAAGACTCCAGGGAAGGAGGAGAGGATCCTCCAGTGAGGCCTTACAGTTTTGAATGGGCTACTACTTTGAATTTGCTGTTGAGCCTCTAAGAGACACCCTGCCCCCTAAAGAACAGGGGGCATTGATCGTGCCCTATTCACTGCCAGAATAGGACAATGGTCACTTTGGGAGTATTGGCTAATCTGGTGCCCAGGCCCTTTCCCTGGCAAGGAGTCCCTGTCCCGGGTTTCCCTCATGTGGCATTGCCCTCTTGCTCTCTGGCCTCTGTGGCAGAGCAGCCATGGCTTGAGTACGCTATACGTGCCATATAATGCCAAGACAGCAGTATTCTGGCTTTGTCAATTAAGAGGCTTTTAATGTCGCCAGGCTGGGTAGAGCAAGGGGGGGGGGCAGGTGTTATGGAGTGACTGCCCAGGACTGGAAAGTGCATGAGGATGGAACGAAGTACAAATGATTGCAAGCTCTGCCCACTCTGCCAGCGGCTCACCTGTCACCCAGCCCCTTCTGCAGCTGCTCTGCCAGCGGCTCCCTGTACCTCCAGCTGCCCTCTCTGTGGCCTGTCTATGAACCCCACCACCTGTGTCCCTTCCTTGAGGCGTTCTCTACCTGGGGCCCCTTTACCTGCACCCCCTTCCTATTGCCTCTATTTTTGTTTGTTTGTTTTGTTTTGTTTTTTGAGACAGGGTTTCTGTGTGTAGTCTTGGCTGTCCTAGACTTGCTTTGTAGACCAGGCTGGCCTCGAACTCACAAAGATCCTCCTGCCTCTGCCTGTCGAGTGCTGGGATTAAAGGCGTGTGCCACCACGCCCAGCCCTATGGCCTCTATTTCTTCCTATGTCTTTCTGGTTCCTCAGGGGCGCCAGCACCTGATCTTCCTGACGGGCTCTCAGTATGCCCCTGTCAGGCTGCCAGGGTAAGCAGAGTTCAGATGGCTTCCCCAGGGTTTCCAAAGTGAAGGATGGAAGTTGTCTTTGTTTGGTTGGTTTTGGTTTTTCCGAGACAGGGTTTCTCCATGTTAGCCTTGGCTGTCCTGGGCACGCTTTGTTGAGGCTGGCTTCAAACTCACAGTGCTCCATCTGCCTCTGCCTCCAGAGTGCTGGGATTACAGGCATGTACCACCACCATGCCCGGCTTGTTTGCTTTTTTTTTTTAGACAGGGTTTCTCTGTGCAATAGCCCTGGCTATCCTAGAACTCTCTTTGTAGACCAGGCTGGCCTCGAACTCACAGAGATCCGCCTGCCTCTGCCTCTCGAGTGCTGGGATTAAAGGTGTGTGCCACCACCACCACCCCCACCCCCACCCCACCCCCGGCTGAAGGATGGAAGTTGTAATCTGAGCAAAGAGACCTAGAAAGTGGTCAGCCTTCCGCTTCTCCAGCGTTGATGTCCCTCTCAGATGAAGGGGTGGACATGCTGCCAGCACAGGGACGCTACCTTCCCATTTTTCCTGGCAGGACGCTATCCATCTAATTGTCTTTAAGATTTCCCTGACTCAAGGCACCCTTCTGGAAAATGATGGGTGGGGGGTCTGCTAGTGAAATTAAAAGCTGATCTTTACAATTCTAAACGTCTACTGTTTCACAGCCTCGCGGCATCTTCTACTTTAAGGTTAAAGGGTTACGATGATGAAAATTCAAGGCCTGGCTCTGGCCAGCCATAGTACACAGGGACTTTGGAATAAGAACTTCGGGCCCTGGTGAAAGTGCTGTATCCGAAGGGGGAGAGACGGCACAGCTCCTTCTACGTCACGGAAGCAATGCCACTACTCTGGAGCCAGGAGGAATCTCAGTACACTGCAGCCAGGTGTCTGGCTTGAGGATGCAGCCTGTCACTGTCCCTCATTTGCTGAGGTGTCAGCACCCCACAGCTTGGACCATCTAGCTACCTGAGGGTGTCCAGCCCTCCTTGTCTGCCAGTGAGAAACGGCCCCCATTCAGCTGCACCTGAGCCCCCAGAAATTCTAAGTCCACGAAACCTATTCCTCTAGCACTTGCTGTGCCCCCCAACACAGACACAAACTCAGAAGGGTTACCAGGGAGTTTGCAGGTCCTCGCTGGCTGGTCAGCATACCCTGTGTGATGAGCAAAGAAGCCTGGGGTCAGCAGAAGGTAGAGTGGCACGGGAGGGAATACTAAGTCTCTCTTGATGGGGGGGGGGGGGGGGGGGCGGGAAAGGTGCCTGGGAGTTGAAGACCTCTGAGACTTGGAAGTGGGTATACAAGAAATAGAAGGAAAAAAAAACATGAATAAAAAATCTACCCTAGCCAGGTAGGACACAGGTAGAATGACATGAAGCAGTTATAGTAACCGCACTCCACAGACAAAAACAAAAAACAAAACAAAAAAAAAACCCCAGAGAGCCAGGCTGGCAAGATAGTTCAATATGGAGCTGGAAAGATTGCTCAGCAGTTAAGAGTACTAGCTGATGCCAGGCAGTGGTGGCGCATGCCTGTAATCCCAGCACTCGGGAAGCAGAGGCAGGAGGATCCCTGTGAGTTCAAGGCCAGCCTGGTCTACAGCCAAGGCTACACAGAGAAACCCTGTCTCAAAAAAAAAAGTACTAGCTTTGCTGAGCCTGGCACACCTGTTATCCAGCACTCAGGAGACAGAGGCAGGTAGATCTCGGTGAGTTGAGGTCAGCCTGGTCTACTGAGAGAGTTCCAGGATGGCAGGAAGTACATAGAGAAACCTGCCTCAAAAAACAAAAACAAACAAACAAAAGGAAAGTGGTTGAGTGGGGAAGACGGTTGTCACTGAGCCTGATGGCTTAAGTTCCATCCCTGGTACCCACGTGGTAGAAAAAGAGAACAGAGTGCCTCAAGTTATCCTCTAATGGCTACACTTACACCCGAGGAACACACACACTATACACACACACACACACACACACACACACACACACACACACACACACACTACATGCTAAAAGAAAGGGAAGAGGAGTCATAGGGGACCAAAGCTACAGGATTCACAAACAATAGAGCTGAGCTTGGAACTACCCTTCACCTGACTCTGCTGAGGGGAAGGGCAGGGGCCACAGGCGCAGGATGGGGGTGGGCGGTCCCTGGAGGAGCCAGGCACCGTAGCCAGCAGCTGCGGAAGACAGTCTGTCAGATCCTGGCAGCAGTCACATTTGAACAGTCCAGTCACGGACAGGTTGGTTACATGTCCTTTGGCTCATGGATCTTTGAACTTTGGCAGCGTGTCACTCACAGGACGATGCGGCCAGGACAGGGAGCTGGCTGCGCATTTTCTGCACATCTGTTCCTGCAGCTGTCTTTGGAGCTAAGCACCCCAGGAGCGTCACTAAATGCACCCCAGATTTCGAGGGGCTGAGAAGAGGGAGGGTCAGAGAGTGTGTCTGAGTGGCTCTGTTTGTTTGTTTGTTTGTTGGGTTTTTTGTTGTTGTTTTTTAGGGGGATTTTTTTTTTTTTGAGAGTTTCTCTGTGTTAGCCGTGGCTGTCCTAGCCTCACTTTGTAGACCAAGCTGGCCTCAAACTTACAGCCATCTGCCTGCCTCTGCCTCCTGAGTGCAGAGATTAAAGGCGTGGTGGCAGTTTTTTGGTTTTTTTTGAGATACGGTTTCTCTGTGTAGCCCTGGCTGTCCTGGAACGCAGTCTGTAGACGAGGGTGGCCTTGAACTCAGAGATCTGCCTGCCTCTGCTTCTCCAGCGCTGGGATTGAAAGTGTGTACCACCCTGCCTGGCTTGAGTGGAACCACTTGTCACTGTAACTCCCAGAACACGGTCACCCTGACCCTCCATGGTTCTCCTTGCTCTATTTCCACCCAGGGCGACCATGTGGAAAGACAGAGCAGGTGTCTGAGTGGGAGAGAGAGATGAGGAGACCTGGCCCCACCCTCCACAGACTGGCAGCTGTGTGGGACCAACCTTGGCAGTTGGCAAGGTCAGCATGGCCGTTACAGGACTCGGGACTTGAAGCTCTAGGAATCATGGGTGATTTCAAGTGACCAAAGACCGAGACATCCTCAGAGAGACAGGGACTGCTGAGGGTCCAAAGGGCCCTGACACAAGTCAGAGTGGCTCTTCTGGTTGCGCTCCGAGCTCCACAGGTCTTCAAGGCAGACAAACCAGGTCCAGAGGTGCTGTCCCAAGAAACCTTGTTTGTCCCCTACAATGGAAGGGACCTAAGGCCTCCACTTGGGTGAGGTCAGGAAGGCTGTGGGCACGGGGCACAGTGGCAGGGTTCCACGAGGGCAGTGGTGAGAAGGCAAGGGGGGGATTATGAAATTTCTACCTTGCAGCTGCTGGGAGCACCTCCTTTTGACCGGGGTGGGAAGGAAGAGGGAGGGTAGGTGTGTGTGTGTGTGTGTGTGTGTGTGTGTGTGTGTGTGTGTGTGTG
>OU015748.1:107189375-107199979 GCA_907169655.1 Acomys percivali
GTGTGTGTGTGTGTGTGTGTGTGTGTGTGTGTGTGTGTGTGTGTGTGTATGGGAGCCTGGGAGCCCAAGGTTGATGGGATGACACAGGGAATAAAAAGGAGGGGGCACAGCTGGGTGGTGGTAGCGCACACCTTTAATCCCAGCACTTGGGAGGCAGAGGCAGGTGGATCTCTGTGAGTTCGAGGCCAGCCTGGTCTACAAAGCGAGTCCAGGACAGCCAAGGCTACACAGAGAGACCCTGTATCAAAAAACCAAAAAAAAAAAAAAAAAGGAGGGGGCACCCAGAGAGTGAAACTTCAGGGGTACATGCAGGGGGTGATAGAGGAACAGCGCCAGAGAGAGGAAAGGCCTAGACCAGCGATTTCCAACCCCTTTGGGGTGATCAGACAACCCTTTCACAGGGGCAGCCTAAGACTATCAGAAAACACAGATATTTGCTTTTCATAATAGTAGCAAAATTGCAGTTATGAAGTAGCAACGGAATAATTTCATGGTTGAGGGTCAGCACTACATGAGGAACCATATTAAAGTGTCACAAGCATTAGGAAGGTTGAGAACCACTGGCCTAGCCACTGTGCCCAGCCTGGCTTTGTCCCATTTGGTCTCTAAGTCCTCTCTGTCTCTCCCCGTCCTCACATACAGTTCCAACTAGGGAGCACAGGCCACTGCTCAGCCCACCCACTGCACCCCCCCAAGAGCAGCTCAAAGCAAACTCACTCAGCTCTCTATAGCTCCAAGAGCTACAAGGAAGCATAGAGCCAGGCCACAGACTGGGGTGTGGATGAGAGGCACCCAGGAACTAGAAGCAGCAGGCTCAGATTTGGATCCTGGCTCTACCACTTAAAAGCTGTGCAACCTTGAGCAAGTATCTTTGTGTCTCTGGACTCCAGGAGCTCTTCTCCGAAATGGAAAAGAGCCAGTGCCAGCCTCAGGGTTATGGCGGGACTTCACACTCCCAGTTTAAGTGACACACCCACAACAGGCCTGTCCTGACCCAGTTTTGTCTTATTACCTGAGGTCCTTCCCTGACTGAACACTAAGGTGGGTGTCACCCTGGAGCGTCACCTGCTGGCCTGCCTTGGAGGCCTGCAGCTGGGTGTCTGGTTTGTGTGTGAGGGACAGGCTGGAAGGGTACTCCTCCCCAGCGCCCCGGCCCCCTGACAGCTGCCTCCTGCTGCTGCCTCCTCCCCGCCTGTGTTCAGCCTCCTGACTGGGAAAGACAGCCTATTACCCCTGGTTCCTGATTCTTCCCTTTCTGGTTCTGACTCTGTAGCTGCTTGGTCTGATGGCGGGGCTGGGTGGAGTTACCAGGGACCTCTGTGCTGAGTCCAGGACAGGGAACAATTTGCAATCAGAGAACCTCCCAGCAGTCTTCCTCCTCGGTATACCCAGCTAAACCCACCTCTGGCTACCCTCCCTTCCTGCTCTCCCAGACACTCACAGATTCAGCCTCACCCCTGCCCTTCCCAATCAATCAGGGGCTCCCCTCCCGGAGGAGGCCCAGGAAGGAGTCTAAAATCAATTCACAGGGGCAAGGCAAGCAAGTCATAAAGGACAGAATGTGGAGGGCACATTTCACGCTGAGTTGGGCCCTCGTGTGTCACCTGGTTTCCCTTCTTTTCAACTGGGTTCAGACAGGATCGCCCTAAAACATGCGGCTTCTGATTTGGGGTTACTGTAGCCTACAGTCCCTGATCTTGGAGTAACCCTTTTCACATCCAGGTCCCCTTCCTGAGACGATGGACGCTGCTGTCCCTTGCACACAAGGCTCAGAGACCAGATGAAGTTTGCCCAAGCAGCACAGCTATCAAGCAAAGATGAGACTGTACTCTGGGTGCCTCTAAATCCTCACCTGCACACACCCATATTCACTCGTCTGCCCGTTTCTAAAATGTCTGAGCAAGCAAAACTCAAATGACAGCAATACTCCCTGCAGGACGGTGGTGGCGCACACTTTTAATCCCAGCAACCTGGCAGGCAGAGGCAGGAGGATCTTTGCGAGTTCGAGGCCAGCCTGGTCTACAAAGCGAATTCTGAGATGGCCAACCAAGGCTGTTGTTACACAGAAAAACTCTGCTTCACAAAAAAGAAAGAAAGAAAGAAAGAAAGAAAGAAAGAAAGAAGAGATCACTTCCCTAAATGTGGGTTATACAGACAGGGCTGACCACATGGAGGGGTTGAGGGAAAGCAACACTCAGAATTGATTCTTTAATCGTTAGGGGGAGCTGCTGGCATTGGCCTACCTCCAAGAAACCCTATGGCCCTATGGAGAGGAAGTGGACCCATGAACCCTCTACAGTCTTGTAACAAGGCTCGGAGTCCTCGGAGGGCAGACTGTGGCCCTTTAAGGAGGAGGCAGAGGAGAGGAATAATCTTGGGAAAACCCGCCTACTGGAGGAGCAGGGGGTAAGTGCTTAAAGTTTCACCTCACCCCCATCTCACCCCAACTCTGCTCCAGCTGCCAGACCTCGGCAGTGAGCTCTGCAGAATCTAGCAGCCCCTCCTGAGCCTTGGCTGGCTCCCAGCTCTGCCTGCAACTCAATCCCTCCCACGGCCCTGTGCAAGTAGTCAGGGCCCAGGCGTGCTGATCAAAGGGATCCACCCTGCCTCAGGTCGATTTTTAAAGGAAAACACTTTGATTTCAAGCTCCAGAAGAAAGCCGTTCCCACGGTCTTTATACGAGGCCTGGGGTTTTGCCCTCCCACCGGTGCTGACAGCTCTTGGAGCTGCGACTCTTGAAAGGACCCTCTAAAGGGTCCTCGGGAAGACTGCTGGCTGCTGGCTTGTCCTCCAGCCCCAGCCATGTGCCTGAGTGTGACTCTCAGGACACCCCGCAGGGCATCCTGAGTCATTCCTGACACAGCAGTCACCAAGTGGCTGGTGCAGGTGTTGGAAGGCGACCTTTGAACGGTGGGTGTCTTACGGAGGTTTGAGTGCTAATGTTCTCCAAATGGCATGCTTAGACAGGCTGTCATGTCGCTCAACACCTTTGAATCACAGTTGCATACAGATGTGGCTTGGCTATTGGCCCTTTCCACAGCTTGTCCTTGTCCCAATTCTCACATTTCTAGACCCCAGACCCAAGAGCTCAGGATAGCCACGGGGAGACACAGGCCAAGTGAGCATTTGGTCAATTGTTTGGCCTTGATTAAGTTCTCAAGTGTTGACTGGAGTGGCTTCCCTTTGAGCCCCCTTTACTGGCAAGCTGGTGAGCGGGACCTGGGTGTCTGCCTTTCCACACATCTGTACCCTCAAAAGAGTATGTGGACGGGCAGAGATGGTAACAGGGCGAAGTGGTGGAGACAGGACCCTTGTCTTTGAATGCGGATGAGAGAAGGGCAACCCCACACCCCCAATCCTCCACTCCCCCAACCCCCACCCTGGGGGCTGAATGATACAACTGGAAAATGAAACAATAGAGGGACCGTCTCTACGGGTGTAGAAACCCCCAGGACAGGACCCTACCCAGCCTGAGAGGGGATGGAAGCTTCTTGAAAAGAGAACCCTTGCACTGGGTCATTGTTTTCTGTACTTGAATTCTTCAGGTCCCTCCCCCCCCCCCCCCCCCCCCCCCCCGTATAAGTGCAATCTGCTCACCGTGGAGATCCTGGAAACCACAGGGAAGGATCAAGAAGAAAGGCGGACTTGTCTGCAGTTCCGCCACCCCGACAGAGAAGCTGTGAACATTTTGATGTCTTTCTTTCCCATCTCTTTACCAGGCTGAACTTTGAAGGAAGAAAAGAGTGTAGGAGGCAGCCAGGTGGGGGAGGGGCGGGCAGGAGAGTTTTAAGCGCAAGAAAGCTCTTTGGGTAGAGCTTCCCCACAGGGCACTGTGGGGGGGGGGGGACTGAAGAGGAGGTACTGAGAGAAAAGGGTTTGCGGCTGGGATAAGCAGGGCATCGGGGTCTGGAAGAGGTTGGGAGAGGCTGGAGGAGGTGGAGGGTGGCTAGGACCCAGGCGTAGCCTCTGGGAGCTTTTCTATTAGAAGGGGAATGTCACTCTATTTGAGAAAAAGGACAAGAGGATGCCACAGAGTTCCAACCAGTAGACCTGGGCCACCTCCAACCCCCCCCCCCCCCGCATTAGTGATTCATCTGGCCTCTCCTTTCTTCCCTTCAATCTCCTTTTTAAACACAAGCCAGGGACTGGAGATGTCGCTCAGTTGACAGCGGGCTTTGCCTAGCATGCGCCAAGCTGCAGCGGGTTCAGTCCCTAGCATGGTACAAGCCAGGTGTGGTAGGACACACCTGTAATTATAGAGCTTGGGTGGTAAAAGCGGAAGGGTCAGAAGTTCAAAGTCATCCTTGAATAGATTATCAAGTTTGAGGGCAGTCCGAGCTCTATGAGACTCTGTCCTTAAAATAAAAATAAAAATAAAAATGACTGCACACTGCCAGGCACAGTGGCACACACCAGTAATCCCCAGCACTAGGGAGGCAGAGGCAGGTGGATCTTTGTAAGTTTGAGGCCAGCCTGGTCTACAAAGCAAATCCAGGACAGCCAAGGCTACACAGAGAAACCCTGTCTAGAAAAGCCAAAACAAACAAATAAAACTGCACAAGTTCCCATAGCTATTCCTCAGGCTCCATCCACCACCAGCACCCCAGATGCTGTGCTTGCAGTTACCTTCCTCCACCCCCTCACCCCAACCTTCCCTCACCACAGCTTCGCAGGCTGCCTCAGGAAAGCTGCGAAGACCATGGTGGCTGTTCTGGGACTGCCATTGTTTCTGGTCTTGACTCCTGACCTGCAGACCCTCTCTCTGTGCCTTCCCTTCCTCCTAGGCTCCCTCCCCCGACCTGCCCTGCTGCCTTTGATATCCGTAGCTTTTCTTATCTCATCCCCTGGCTAGGATCCTAAGATCCTTGGCACAGCCTTACCTGCCCCAGATCAGGCTCGGCTGTGTCCTGAAAGGCAAGGGAGGGTTCTCACTGAGTTCATCCCCCTAAGAGCCAACTGCTGCAAGTGAGGCTATGAAACCAGGGCAGTCTCCTCCTGTTCCCTGGAATTCTTGACTTGAGAAGGTTTAAGAAGGGGACTTGGTTAATCAAAGGCTACATACATTCAGAATGTAGGTCTGTGCCCTCCCTGACTTCGTGAGACTCAGCCTGCATAGTGGAAGCCACCCCTGCCTTGGCTCTGTGTCCTGCTTCCAATAGCTCAGAAGTAGCAGACAGGCTGTGGTACATGCCATCCTCAGGCAGGGCGGGGGCAGCTGTCCAATCATGTCAAGCACTACTAAGCACTCTGCAGGACCACTAGCATTGAGAACAAAGCCTCCAAGCACAGCCACCCATCAAACAGACTGTGAAACCAGAGTCCCCCAAGTCCCAGCCGAGAGTCCCCACAGGATGGCTAGGTCAGAGCCGGCCCATCTTGGACCCCTAGCCCCTCATCTGGGACAGGCCCTATACTGACATAGAGCATCAGAGAGAGGATGAGGCCTGGCCTTCCAGATGCTCTGATGTGGGTGTGTGCAGAGACAGTGACTCCCTGTCACCTGCAGGAGGTGTGGGAAGACTCTAGTGAGACCCCAGCCCGTGAGGTTCCCGAGCCCCAGGCACAGAGGAGAGGGTGGCAAGGGGGAAAATGCTGGGCCTAGAGGAGTCCAGGGGGCAGGGTGTATACTGATCTCACCCTGGGAAGAGAGCACCAAGCCAAACCATTCACTGTGCCCACCTGTGAGGTCTCACACTGACCCTGAGAGTGTCAGCGGGACAGGATGTGACCTCCTGTCCTCCTTAGCAAGAGGTTTGCATAGAGAGCCCCTGAATACCTCAGCAGCATGGGAAGGGAGGTGGAGAGTGCTCAGGTAACTTGGCCAAGGTCTCTGAGAACTCAGTTCCAGGCTGGTCAGGCCATCTGCCAACTTCATCCCCGCCCCCCCCCCCAACCACACACACACATACAACCTCCTCTGGCTCACCTGGAATTTTCCCTCCCCTCCTCAGGCCTCAGCAGCCACTCCAGCACCGTAATCCTACCACACATAAGCCCGGTCTAGAGGCATCAGGAGCAGGGGAAGGGCAGCTCCCACGCTCGCTTTCCTGTTTCTCCAACACCCTGCCAACTCCCACTCACAAGACCCAAGAGGCTTCATACCAGAGAAGAGCATCAGTTCTGAGAGAGTCGGAGCTCTATGTCTAACCAGGATGAACAGCTAGACAGCCCATCGCCTGGGGAAAACAGAGGGAGGAGGAGGGGAATGGGGGGGAGGTGGGGGGGAGGGGGGGGGGGGGGGGGGGGGCTATCTGGGCTGATGCACTGCATTTAGCTGCAGAGTTACTCCCTTCTGAGCATCCCCTGGGTGCTGAGCACTGGGCTGGGAGGCCCAGGTATAAAGCCACAGGGCTGCCAGTGGTCCCTGCTCTGTGCACACTCAGCTTCCCGCCACACAGGACGACAGAAGTAGCTTCCATGGGAACATGTGCCCTGGAGCACAATGCCCAGGGACGGACATACACAAAGGCACACAGAGGCACACATACACACTTGGAGACCGTGCGCATATTCCCAGTCCCAAAACAGGACGCCCCTGAAATGTCCAGCATGACTCCAGAAACTGCACTGTGCTCACTTAGCAGGACACTCTACGGCAGGTGTCCTCATGACATTGCAGGCTTATGGGACACATTGGTTAGGTCCCAGCTATACTCTGCCATCACAGATGGTCTGTGGACAAAATGCACGTCCGTGCCCCAGGAAAATTCAGTTATGGACTTAGGGATTTGGTCTTGGTATAATTTTCAGGTCACCAGATATTTTTTTTATCCCTACCCGCAAGCACTTAAGAAATATGAAAACCACTCATAATGTTCAGGCCATATCGAGGGGACTGGGACGGGGGTCTTCTCTGGATTTACTTTAGGGACCATAGTCTGCTCCTTCTCAGCAGCAGTGAAAACAAATGTCATCCACCGCTCATCAGCTTGGCACGCCTTTTTTTTTTTTTTGGTTTTTCAAGACAGGGTTTCTCTGTGTAGCTGTCCTGGACTCACTTTGTAGACCAGGCTGGCCTGGAACTCACAGTGATCCACCTGCCTCTGCCTCCCAAGTGCTGGGATTAAAGGCCTGTGCCACCATGCCCAGCAGCTTGGTACACCTTAAAAGGCATAATGCTGAATCAAAGAGACACACCGCAGAAGAATACATACAGTAGCCAGGCACTGGGGGGTGGGGGAGGGGGGCGGAGCAAACCTTTAATCCCAGCACTGGGGAGGCAGAGGCAGTCGGATGTTGAGGCCAGCCTGGTCTACAGAGTGTGATCCAGGACAGCCAAGGCTACACAGAGAAACCCATTATGCCAAGTTCGAAAGCAGACAATCTACGCTCAGCAGTCTTGCACTTGCTTAGTGTATATGAAGCCCTAGTTTTTGCTCTCAGTGCTGAAACAAAACAGGCAAACTAGTCTATGGTAAGTGGCTTTGTGCTGATTGAGGAGAGTATGAGCAAATAGGTCCAGCTTCATCCAGCATCATCACGTCCACACTCCTTCAGAAGAGCAACGCCTCTAAAGTGAGAAAAAGTGTCTGTGGAAGAATGTTCTGGAATGTTCTCTCTCATGTCACATTTGGGGTTTCTTTTGTTGGCAGTATTTATTATTCATCCCTGTACTTTCCAGCAGGTGTATCACATTTCACAATTACAAGGAAGAAGGCAGCGGGGCCAGGACCTCCCTTGACAGGCATTATTATCCACTGGAACCGGCCTCACATCCCACTGCTTTGGGAGACTCCCCTCTCCAGTCAAACAGAGCCTCTCGATGTTTCTGGTCCCCCAACCTTTATCCATGCTGTGCCTGTGTGCCCCTGCTCTGTTCTCCTCTGGGTCCAGCCCGCAGCCAATACACTCTCCAGCAGGCAACCTTCCCCCCCCCACACACACACACTCTCTCCCTGAGCCCACCTCAGCTCTGCACTGCCTCTCTGCCTCTCCGCAGGCCTTTGCCTCCCAAGCTCTTTATTGGGATTAAACGAAGATGAAAGGCACAGGCTAGTGGTGACAGAGGCTGGAGGGCTAGGAAGGGAGGCAGGAAGCCTTGGCTTGCAGAAAGCAGAGCAACTATTCATGTTTGGGAACAAAGGGAGTGGTGACATCTGAGGCCAGAGAGCACAGTCAGAGGCACACACACGAGCTCCATCTGGGTCCCGCTCCCTGAGACAAGTCTCATGATTTCCACCCAACGGAGACAGTAGGCTTTTTCTCCTCTGTTCCCCGTAGTGTCTAGAGACCTGTGGCCTGGGAGGCTCTGCGAGCCACTTCCTCCTCCATGGGCATTTGAGAGAGAAATCAGTAAAGCTCAGAGTTTGAAAACAGTCAAAAGAGAAAAAGCACTGACATTTGTCAAAGACACCGAGGCCCAGGAAAGGTAAATGAATTACCCAGGTCACACAGGAGGTGACAATCCCCGCATTTGAAAAACTGAGGCAAGAGAATGGATGGAGAGTTTAAGGCCAGCCAGGGCTAAACATTGACTTCTGGCCAGCCTGGGCTATATAACAGTTCAAGCTACACATTGAAATCCTATCTAAAAAAAGAAAAACAGCAAGAAAGAAGAAGCCAGACAGTGATGCACCTTTGATCCCAGCACTCAAGAAGCAGAGGCAGGTGGACCTCTGAGTTTGAGGCCAGCCTGGTCTATGGAGTGAGTTCCAGGATGGGCAGGGCTATACAGAGAAACCCTGTTCTGAAAAACCTAGGGAAAAAAAGAAGGGAGAAAAGAAAGGGAGGGAGGGAGGGAGGGTTATCAATAGGGCTCAGTGGGTAAGGCACTTGTGGTTATCCTGGACCTGAGTTCACTCTCACATAAAAGTGGAATATGAGAACTGACTCCACTGTGTTGTCCTTGTTCTCTGTGTACAACCAGGAGACACATGAACCACACACATCCACAAGGTAATAATAATAACAAAGGGAGAAGGAGGAAGGAAGCAGAAACGAGGGAGGAGGAAGAGGAAGAGAAGGAGGAAGAGGAAGAGGAGGAGGAGGAGGGCTCTCAAAGCATCAGGCATGGCCGTGCCTGCCTGGGATTCTAGTCCTCAGGAGGAAGCTGAGGCAGGAGGAAGGTGTGTTTCATAAACCAGAGGGGGAGGGTTTTCACTTAAAGCCTGAGACCGGGTGTGGAGGAGGAGCAGAAGCTGTGATAGGCAAGAGGCTGGACCAAAAGAGGGGGCTGTGTGTTCCTCTGACAGCTTTCCCCTCTCATGCAAGAGCAGGGAGAACTTCTCTGTGGTAGAGGGTTTGTTGCAATACACGGCCAAAAAAAAAAAAAAAAAGAAGAAGAAGAAAAAAGAAAAAAAATTCTGTTTTTGTTTGTAGCTCATCCTCTTTCAAAACAGCTTCCCCGAAGCTGCAGTCGCTTGGCCAGCAAAGCCTCCTCTAACTCAGAGCCTTGGCATCAGGAGGGAAGAACCATACAGAGACAAGACTGGAACGCGAGGGACGCTGAGTTAAAATGGCTATGTGGAAATTCTTTTTTGGGGGCCAAGAATAGGGTTATTGAGACAGCGTCTTACTCTGTGGCCCAAGCTAGTCTGGAACTAATTGCAATCCTCCTGCCTTGGCCTCCCAATTCTCATAATTACAGGCACTGGCCACAATCTCTCACTTAGGTGGATGGTTCAAACACAGTGTCAGCAACAGGTCCGTTCTGTCTATTGGCTGTCTTTACTTAGGTCTGGGGTGGGCAGAGTGGGGCACACAACATTAAAGGAGACAGGCCACAGGGTTTGAACATCTACCTGCTATGTTGGTTTCACCTTCCCAGAGTAAATTTTTCTTTTTCTTTCTTTCTTTTTTCCTTTTCTTTTTGCTTTCTTTCTTTCTTTTTCTTTTTCTTTTGGTTTGTTTGTTTGTTTTCTGAGAGAAGGTTTCTCTGTGTAGCCTTGCCTGTCCTGGACTTGCTTTGTAGACCAGGCTGGCCTTGAACTCACAGCAATCCATCTGCCTCTGCCTCCTGAGTTCTGGGATTAAAGGCATGCACCACCATGCCCAGCTCCAGTGTAAATTTTTCTATGAAGACTGTTCTTTGAAAAGAAAAGGAACAACAGAGCCAGCAAAACCCACTGGGCAGGGTTTGGGCTGAGCCAAGGCTAAGGCTGAAGCTGACCCTGGCCTGCAGCCTAAACTCTGACCTTTCTGCTGCCTGACATCAGATGTGTTGACAGACCACCCTGTGCTTGCCTCCCTGGCAGTGAAACGATGCCCAGGGCACTCAGTGTTGGGCCTAGGCAAAGGTTCAATAGACGCTAGTTCCTGACTATCAGAATACTTGTCTGTGATATCAATGAAAAGGGGGATATGACACAATTGGGGTAGAAACAACTCCTTGTCACCCCATGAAAACCAAAATGGCACTGGGCAGAGGCCTCGGTGGGTAAAGTGCCTGCGGCACAAGTGTAAGGACCTGAGTTCGAATCCCTGGAATTCACATAAAGCACGGTACCATGTGTCTCTAATCCTGTTGTTCCTGCCACAAGATGGGAGGCAGAGACAGAATCCTTGGAGGTCTGCAGGCCAGCTAGCCTGCAATGACAAACAATACACAGCAGTGACAAAGAAAGAAAGAAAGAAAGAAAGAAAGAAAGAAAGAAAGAAAGAAAGAA
>OU015748.1:107252420-107279899 GCA_907169655.1 Acomys percivali
CTCTCTCTCTCTCTCTCTCTCTCTCTCTCTCTCTCCCTCTCTCCCTCTCTCCCTCTCTCTCTCTCTCTCTCTCTCTCTCTCTCACACACACACACACACACACACATGATACTGATAGCCAATGCTACTTTGCGGGGGAGAGGTTGTTTGGGGGTTTTGCTGGCTTACAGTGTGGTAGTCATGGCTGTTGCCATAACTGACTAGGAGCTCTTCCTTCCTGGACAGACTTCCCTTCTCATTCCGCTTCCTTTGAGCAACTTCGTCCATTCTGTGCGGTGCGCACTCATGTATTGCTCCAGCCAGAGGCCCTTTCCCCAGAGGCCTACCAGACGGGTTGTCACCCTGGGAGATGGTGATATGACATTCCTACTCCTGGAGCCACCACATGAAGAGGATAGAAATTACAAGAGGCCCTGGGTCCCACATGTGGCCACCATATGTCCACACTTGGAGGCCCTGACTGGCCTCACTAACACCAAACACCACTGATGGGTAAATGTATAAATAGTTGACTTGGTTCCTTGTTCTAGGAGCCGGGACAGCAAGCTGGAGGGGCAGCCCATGGGTGGGTGAGGGGGCTTCATGTTGAGCTACCGAGAGGACCCGAGCAGAAGTGGCCAAGCCCTCCCATCAGGAACCACCTTCTCCATAACCAGCCCAAGCCACTCCCACAACACCAATCCAGTTGGGTGTGGTGGTACACGCACTTTGTTCAGTGCTGTGATCACAGAGCTGGGAAAGTACAGGTAGGTGGAGCTCTGACTTTAAGGCCAGCCTGGTCTACAAGAGGGTTCCAGGGGTACATGGTGAGACGAGAGGGGAGGAGGTGGTTAAGAGCAAGTACTGCTTTTCAAAGGGACCCCAGTCATTACTGGCACTACATGGCCTCTCAGAAACCAATACCCGTGTCTCTAGTTCTGCAGGATCCAAAGCTTCAGGTCTGCACAGGCACAGACACTCACATGTACATCTGCCCCACCCACCCCCACCCCACCCTGCGCCCGGAGCACACACACACATATACACATACATACACACACACACACACAATTAAAAACACTTTTTAAAAAGGCACTAATTGGTTCATAAGGGCCCTGACTTAGCCACCTGTTGGCTTCCACAGTTTGATTCTGCAGCCCACAGGTCCACACCTGATGCCAGCCAGGCCTTAAAAACAAAACAAGTTCCTTAGAGTCTCTGAACTACGCACACCTGGAAAACTTCACCCACGCAGATGTGCGGTCCTATTTACTCATGTTAAAAAAAAAAAAAAAAAAAAAAAAAAAAGCAACCCCTCCTCTGGGTTTTTCTTTCCAAATGAAGGCGAAACCACTGGAGTGGGAGACCCTGGATAGGCAAATAGCAGCTAAAATGTACAGGCCCTCTTTGGGGACAGGCCCTGATAAACTTGAAGATACCACCAAGCGAGCCCACTGACAACCCCGGCTTCTGACCACGTGTCAGAGGCAGTAGGGGAGCGTGCTCACCCCGAACCAGCTGGCCTTGGCTGGGTGTGGTGGCTGACTCAGGGACTCACCTCTGCAGAGAGCCCGGGATGAAATATGTTTCTGCAAGCTCGTCTGTGGACCTCTGAGCATCTGTGCCGCCTTCAGCCCGAGGCTTTTCCAGGCTCTACGTGGGAACTTTCCTGTACTCTCGCTGCAAAGAGGAAGCACCAGGTGCCAGGTGGAAACGTTTGAGCGGCTGCTGCGCTAGTGCCGCTCAGGGATCGCTAACTGCGCATCTGAGCAGCAGTGAGCCCCTCCCGGAGTGCCCCGCGGATAGGCAGGATCCCTTGTCTCTCAGCCCTAGCATAGTGGCGTACAGACTGAGCTGAGCGCGGCCCAAGGAGCTTGAGCTACCTGCGTGCTTCTAAGCTGAAGGTCCACCCTCAAGCTGCTTTTCTTAAGTAAAGATTAATTGATCCAGGACCAGCAAAGGCAGAGATTGCCCTTGCGGGCAAAGTGAGGCCTCCAGTTGTAACTTCCTCAGCCTCTTGGAGCAACTCTCCGCCTTCCGTCTGAGGTAGGTTTAGCTCTCCAGAGAATCTGTTGCCTCTGTGAGGTGGGCTCTTTCGGGGCAGAAGAAGACGCAGGTCTGGGTGAACACAACCCGTGTGCCCCATCTTCACAGGATCTTTAGAGCTAGGACCACGCTGCTGTGTTGTCCTGAGCCAAGAGCAAGGGCTGGGTCTTTGTACCACTGTACCCACTGGTCATTGCTGCGAACTGCCCTCTCGAAAACATACATACCCCGGAGCAAGGCAGCTCCCCACAGTGAAGGACGGTTCCCTCCGGAGCTAAGGGAACCTTTCTGCAGCGAAGGAAGCCCCCGTGGATTGTTTCCCTATGGGCCCCGAGCCCAGCTTCTCCACGCTGCTCTTCTATACACTTATTTTCCTTTTGCCATGTAGTCTATAAAAGGAGAACGTGGTCATACCACAGCTTCTTTAGACAGTTGGGGATGGGGGGTTATTTTTCTCAGACTGGCTGAGATTGGAATTAAAAAAAAAAACTAACTTTTTTGTTTTGTTTTGTTTTTGTTTTTTGAGACAGGGTTTCTCTGTGTAGCCTTGGCTGTCCTGGACTCCCTTTGTAGACCAGGCTGGCTTCAAACTCACGAAGATCCACCTCCCTCCACATCCTAAGTGTTGGGATTAAAGTCGTGTGCCACCACACTCGGCTCTCTTTTTTATTTTTTATTTTGGTTTTTTGAGACAGAGGTTCTCTGTGTAACAGGCCTGGCTGTCCTGAACTCACTTTGTAGACCAGACTGGCCTCTAATTCACAGAGACCCACCTGCCTCTGCCTCCTGAGTGCTGTGATTAAAGGCATGTGCCACTACACCTAACCCCAAAACCTAACTCTTAATTTCTGGAACAGAGACTTTGATCCAAGGGTCAGGTAGCCAACCCTGGTGACTGCTGTGACCTGGTGACAGTTACAAAATTGAAATGTGACTTTACAGAGCCTACTCATGTGATTTTGTTGATGGGAGAGGAGGGGACCCCCCCCACCCCCCCATACACACATGCTCACAGAACAGGCTTTTCAAATTAGGCACACACGTCAAAGGTAAGTCCTGCATTCCATAGGTAACAGCACCCAAAATACAGTTCAGCTTCCAGGCTGAAGAAATACCATATGCCCAGGCACCGGCGTGTGAAGAGGTGTGACATGTTTGGAGCAGTCATGCATTTATTCATTCAACAAATATTTACTGAGCACCTGCTATACTCCAGGCGTGAGCTCAGGCTGGAGGCACAACTGTGAAGAAAACACAGCCCCTGCCCTGGGAGAGCTGACATTCAAGAAAACGCGCGCGCACACACACACACACACACACACACACACACACACACACACACACACACACACACCACTACCAAACAGGTGGCAACCACATGGCAATAATAAACCTCTTGAGAAGGGAGGAATGTATATGGCTGGTGAGGGTCAGTGGTGCCAATCCTACAAGGTCACGGAGACTGGTCTGAGACGGGAGCAGTTGAGCAGAGGACTGAGATGTGGATGCATGCTGGAGGCTGAGGCCCAGCAGCCTTCCACAGGCTCTCAGGACCTTGGCTGTCTTTGGGCATGGAGGGTAGAAAAACACTGGGGCCAGCTCCAGGCCTCCGCTGGCATGGGAGATGTATGCAGTGAGTCGGGGCCAGAATCTCCTGGCACCCTCCAAGTGCAGGATGAAGCCACACCCACTATCCCGTGTTAAGGTACTGGGAAGCTGAGCCATCCCCCAAGAACGCAATGGCAGTAACACTGAGTGTGAGACCAGGCAGTGAAGACGTATTCTAACATGGTCTGAGTGGCTCCTTTTCCAAACAGGATTGGAAAGAAAAAAAACAACACCTCCTCCGTTAGACAATGGGAGCTGGAGAGTCTAGTTGATGTTTCCTAGTCAACCATACAAAATGCAGGGCCAGCGAGTTACTGAGGGGATGGAGGAAGAGGATGTGGGATGCCTGCAGAGGACGTGCCTGGAGGGACAGGAGCAATGAGTCACACTTACTAGCATAACGATTTGTGTGGCTTTTGTGCTATTTTTTTTTTTCCCCTCTTTGGTTCAGGAACTAGGAGTAAAGAGAATTACAGAAATAAGTCCCTTTGTTTGTTTGTTTTTTAGATTTATTTATTGTGGTGTATGTGTTATGGGTGTTTGGGCTGCTGCTTGTAGGTCTGTGCACCATGTATGTGCCTGCTGCTCTCAGAAGTAACAAGAGGGCACTGGACTCTGTGGAACTAGGCTTATGGACGGTTGTGAGCCATCACGTGGTGCTGGGACATGAACCCAGGTCCTCTGCAAAAACTGGTCAGCGCTTTTAACTACGGAACCATCTCTCCAGCTCTTGTTTCATTGTTTTGTTTTTAATTATGTATATATGCTTATGTTTGTGCACATTGAGTACAGGGCCCATGGAAGCCAGAAGAAGGCTTTGGGTGCCCTGGATCTGGAGTGACAAGATGGCTGTGAGCCTCTGTGTGGTGGTGGGAATTGAACCCAGAGCCTCTGAAAGAGCAGCCAGTGCTCTTAACTGTGGAACCATTGAACCATCACTCTAGTTTGGTTTTTTTGGTTTGTTGGTTTGGTTGGTTGGTTGTTGGTTGTTTTTGAATGCCTCACTATGTTGTTCAGGCTGGCCTTCATCTCTTGGCCTCAAATAATCCTCCTGCCTCAGCTTCCTGAGTGGCTGGGATACTTAAGTGCCAGAGTTTTCCTCTGCTTTTTAGTTCTTGGAACACTGCTGGGAATTGAACCCAGGGTCTTGCGGTGTTGGGCAGGTTCTACCCCGCAGCTCCTAGCCTTTATTGGGTTTTGTTGTTGTTATTGTCTTGTTTTCTTGAGACAGAGTCTTGCCATGTAGCCTTGGCCGTCCTGGACTTACTCTGTAGACGAGGCTGGCCTCGAACTCACAGAGATCCATCTGCCTCTGCCATCCCGAGTGTCGGGATTAAAGGTGTGCGCCACCGTGCCCGGCTCTCCTGGTAAGTTTTGGTTTTGAGACAAGTTCTTGTTACATATTCTACACTGGCTGGTTTGTTTGTCAGCTTGACCCAAATTAGAGTCATCAGAGAGGAAGGATCCTCAGTTGAGAAAAATTCCAGCTGTAAGGCACTGTCTCAATTATTGATCAACGGGGGAGGGGCCAGCTCATGGTGGGTGGAGCCATCCCTGGGCAGGTGGTCATTGGTTCTATAAGAAAGCAGGCTGAGAAAGCCATGAGGAGCAAGGCAGTAAGCAGACACCCCTCCGTGGCCTCTGAATCAGCTCCTGCCTCCAGGTTCCAGCACTGCTTGAGTTCCTGTCCTGACTTTCCTGGATGACGGATCTAGAAGTGTAAGCTAAAAATATACCCTTTCCTCGCTAACTTGCTTTTTGGTCAAGGTGTTTTGTGGTAGCAATAGAAACTTTAAGACAAATTGCTACCAACATAATGGGGTATCTCTGTGACCGACCTGGCCATGTATTTTGGGAGGACTGTGAAAGGACTTTGGAACTTTGGGCTAGAAAAGCCATTGAGTGTTGAGAGCTCAGCGGGGTGTTCTGTGGGAGCTGGGGTGTAAGAATGTTGAGAGCAGTGCAGAGGACGGAGACCTGGCTTGTGAAGTGTCAGAGGGAAGGTTAAAGACTCCACCAGGGCTGTTTGTTATTTTGATTTAAGATTCTGTGGTCCTGGTTAGTTGGGTCTGAAGAATCAGCTGTGATTAACAAGATCCCAGAACTGCTAAAGTGAAACCTTTGCGTTCCTGGGACACAAGTTAGAGTCATCAGAGAGGAAGGGGCCTCATTGAGGAAATGCCTCCATAGATCCAGCAGTAAACCAGGCAGTGATGGCACACACCTTTCATCCCAGCACTTGGGAGGCGGAGGCAGGCAGATCTCTGTGAGTTTGAGGCCAGCCTGGTCTACAAAGCAGGGCAGGCAAGGCTACACCGAGAAACCCTGTCTCGGAAACAAAACAAAAAACAAAACAAAACAAACATTGGCCCACTACTGTTAGCTACACTCCAGGCTTTAGGTAAACTCCCCAGCCCTTCCTCCAGTGTGCTTTCTCTGTTTCAGGATCCAATCCAGGATCCCAGCTGTGTTTAGTGTCAGGGGTGGGGACTTCCTCTTGCTGGTGTTTCTGGGGAGCTGTCATCTCTCTCAGTTGGGGATATGAGTGCTTATTAATCCCTTTAACCTCCCTGGAGGTGGAATTGGAACGGGGCGGGGTGGGGTGGGGGGCACGGGGATGGGGATGGACCTTGACCTAAGATCTTAAAAACCACTCATAAATTCTTCCTGCCCTCTGTGCTGCTGCTGCTGCTTGTATGGGAGAGCCTGGGGCAGCCTGCCCTTAGTGGTTCTCAGCCAATCCAATGTGCAGTCATTGATTGAGCACCTCCTGTGTACAAGGCTCTATCTCTGGTAGATGTTAGGGGAAATAGTTTGAAAATGACTGACCGTATCCTACTGTTAAGAAGCCAACATGTGGGGCTGGAGAGATGGCTCAGTGGTTAAGAGCGCTGTCTGCTCTTCCAAAGGTCCTGAGTTCAATTCCCAGCAACCACATGGTGGCTCATAACCATCTGTAATGTGATATGGCGCCCTCTTCTGGCTTGCATGCAAGCAGAGCACTGTATACATAATAATAAATAAATAAATCTTTAAAAAAAAAAAAAAAAAAAAGAAGCCAACATGTGGGCTGGAGAAATGGCTCAGCAGTTAAGAGCACTGTCTTTTCCTCCAGAGGTCCTGAGTTCAATTCCCAGCAACCACATGGGTGGCTCACAACCATCTGTAATGGAATCTGCTTACCTCCTTCTGGTGTGCATGAAAACAGAGCACAGATTTAAGTAAATCTTTAAAAAAAAAAAATAAACAGATTTAGGTAAATCTTAAAAAAATAAAAAGAAGCCAACATGCATTCAGAGAGAGAGTCGAGTAGAGCCAAGTCGGGGTGCGCGGCAGGTGTAAACAGAGGCAAGGGGGCATTTCCACTTGGGAGGACTGAGACAGCACAGGGTTCTCGTGTGAAGGGGGAAATGAGGGCCCCCAACACCGGCTAATACTACGGCAGGAGATACACCCCCTCAGCTGGTGGCGAGAAGCACCTGGATTCTCACACGGAGGTAAAGGTAAGAGCTGGGCGGAGGGGCTGGGTGGTGGTAGTGTAAGTGCCGTGGAATGGGGAGTACAGCAGGAAGTGATTGTCTTATGGGGTCATATTAGATGGAGGTCACAGGAATGAAAAAGGGGAGGAAAGAGATGAGATAATAATAGAATATGTGCCTAAGAGGAGGAGGCTGGAAGGAAGGGGAGGGCCACTGTGGCCATGGACCAGGAGGACGGACAGCAGCCGGCTGAGGCCAGGTCTGTCGAAGGGGCTGGTTGAACCATGGGAGTTTTGAGGCCAAAGGTGCTGGGGATGCCAAGTGCAAGTGTCCCTGGGGGAGAATGAGAAAAGACAGCAGCCTGCACGGTGCATGGCACCATGTTCCCAACGCCCCTGCTACGCGAGTATCTGCCGCCCTCCCCAACTCAGGAAAGATCCCTGACTGTTTCCTCAGCTGATAACACTGCTTGTGCCCTGTAGAAACGCTCTCACGGGGTTGGGGTAATAGCTCGATGGGTAGAGTGCTTGCCTGGCATGTATGAAACCCCTGTGTTTGATCCCCAGCATTGCATAAACCTGGCATGTAACCCCAGTATTCGGGAGAGGGAGGCAGAAGTCTCAATCCAAGGTCACCCACAGTTATGTGGTGAGTTTGAACCCTGTCTCAAAAAACAAAGAATAGGACAGAAAATTTTTTGAATCGTCCCTAGCTCCTAACCTCCCCTGAGTGAAATCGTTCAGAAAAGTTCTGTCAGAACCTGGTGGTCCCAACTTTCCAGACCCTGGCCTGCTGTCCAGCCTAAATTTCTGCCCAGCCTCCACTTACCTACTGCAGCCTGTGTTCTGCTTTCCTCAGGGTGTCATCCCTTTGGGGGAATTCGCATACAGATTTCCCTCAGTGCCCAGGTCTGTGGTTCATCGGTTAGGACCCACCTCCCGTTCCCCCAGAGGTCCACCTGGCAAATTTCAAAAGCCTGAGAGGTGTGAATTTATTCTTTTATTGAAATATTTAGAGCTTGCATGTGCCCGTTTTGAGAAAGCCTTGTGGTTTGGGTTCCTAGAGTTTTGTTTTAGGGTGGGTTTGCGGGGTTGGAAAAAGTCTCTCTGTATATCCTAGACTGGCCTCCAATACCCATCCGCCTTTCCCAGCATCCTGAGTGCATCATGCCCACAGCCTGGCTCCGGGTTCTCCATCTTTTCTGGACTGAAACTGTTTAGAATCGATCCTCCTTTGCCTGGGGGTGGTTTCCTCCAGAGCCCTCAATTTATACATTCATTTATTCATTCAGGCGGTGCAATCGATTGTCGAAGGTACGTACATAGCGCCAGACGCAGTTAAGGGGCCTTGGACACAGTGGAGGCACAAATGACAAGAAACATCATCAGCCCATCTCTGTGAGAGTAAGAGAGGTTTCTTAGGGAGCTTTGTTCGCTGTGGAGTGACAGGGCCCTAACCCAGATACTGGTGCCATGCCACCCTGCCCGGGTATTGGTCCGGCCAACTGCCTTCCTTCTCTGCTCGCTCTGACTCCGCTGGGCAGCCGAGATAAAGTCCCTAGCAGACGAACACAAGAAGGCGGGATTGTGGGGGGAAAGGGACCAATGTCGGAGCGGGGCGGGGCCTGGGAATGGCCAGGGCCCTTTAGGGGTGTGGGGGTGGGCGGGGGTGGGAGTTGAACAGTGTTTGTGGGGCGGAAGCCACGGGGCAGAGGGCGGGCCTGGAGGGAAAGTCGGTGGGCGGGGCGTGAGCTTCCGAGTCCTTCACTTTCCTGCGACCTCTGCGGAGTGACAGCCACACAGAGGAGAGCAATGGGTGAGAATGCCCCACTGAGCCCCTCAGATCGAAGTGGGTAGGGAGAGGCCGGGCGAGAGCTCCCACGCACTCGAGTCTGTCATCGCTCTCACCCTTTGGGTGTCCGAGCTCAGTCCGTCACGCGGCCGCCGGGTATCCAGCAGAGCCACACTGGGGGCTCCGAACCATCCCGAGAACCCCTAGATCAGAGGAGTGTGCGCACAGCTGACTGGGGTTGCACTTTGGGGCCCGGCAGCATGAGAAAGGCAGCTCTGGGGACACACCTGACTTGAGTAGGCCAAGCTGGAGTCAAGCTGTGTCTGCCCTAAAATCCTTTCCACTCGTCTTTCCTAAAGAGCTTGGCCGCCTTCTTCACCTCTTTGAGCCTCAGTTTCGTGGTTTGCGCACTGACATAGCAGCTGTCCAATTCACTGCGTGGGCCGTTGGCTTACGAAGTGTCTGGCATCCACTCTGAAGGCTTAGAAAATGTTGGCGTTTGTTTCCAACGATTCTGTTCTCCCGTGTCTAAAATACTTGGGGCAAAGTCCAGTTTGGAGCTGCATGGTACTCTGACGCATGTCTTAAACCCCAGCCACCTTACCGCGTCTCCCAGGACTGCTCTGGGTTTCTCTGTAAGTAGTTTTAGCTGGTCTGGAGCTCCCTAGACAAGCCTGCCCTGCCTGGTTGCAGTGCTCTTGTCTGCCTCCTCAGGGCTGGGATTGCAGGTGTATGCATAGTATACTTATACAATATTGTTTTGTTTTGTTTTGAGACAGGGTTTCTCTGTGTTATCTTGACTATCCTGAACTTGCTTTGTAGACGAGGCTACAATGATCGAACTCAATGATCCTCCTGCCTCTGCCTCCCAAGTGCTGGGATTAAAGGCCTGCGCTACTACGCCCAGCATTATACAATATTTTTAGAGACCGAGACCACTGCACAGATTTTTTTAAAAGATTTATTTATTTATTTATTTATTTATTTATTTATTATACAGTGCTCTGCCTGCATGTACACCTGCATGTGAGAAGAGGGTACCAGATCTCATTATAGATGGTTGTGAGCCACCATGTGATTGCTGGGAATTGAACTCAGGACCTTTGGAAGAGCAGTCAGTGAGTGCTCCTAACCTCTGAGCCATCTTTCCAGCCCCCCACTGCACAAATTTTTATTGCAGTATATTTGCTTTGTTTTGTTGCTTTGAAGGTTTATGACACAAGGTCTCACGGAGTCAGGATGGCCTGAAATTCCTGATCTAGCTGTGTCTGCTCCTTGAGTACTGGGATGGCAGGCGTGTACAGTACAGTATATTGTTATCAGCATTGTATTTTATTTATTGTTGCTTATCTCTCTACTGTGCCGAATTTATAAATTAAAACTTTATCATATATGTATATATGTGAAAAAGCATAGCTTGCATTCATTGTACGGGGTTCAATACTGCTTGAAGGCTCATGTATCCACAGGGGCTCTTTTTTTTTAAGATTTATTTATTTATTTATTTATTTATTTATTTATTTATGCAGCGCTCTATCTACATGTGCACCTACACACCAGAAGAGGGCATCAGATCACATTATAGATGGTTGGGAGCCACCATGTGGTTGCTGGGAATTGAACTTGGGACCTCTGGAAGAGCAGCCAGCACATTTAACTGCCGAGCCATCTCTCCAGCACCCACAGGGGCTTTTGGAATGGGTCCCCAATAGTTAATGTCCACTAGCAGGCATTGTGCCAAATTTACTCCAGTTTAACAGGAAAAGAAACTGAGGTGGGAGAGGTCCTGGACACCAGCCCAAGGTCGTACATACCACAAGTGTCAGGATTCAAGCCAGTAGCCCTTAACCCACTCCTTCCTCTTCTGCCCTAACACCAATGGGTTAGTTACATCCTGAAGAAAAAAAAACCTATTCAGATCTTTCTCCTCCAGGGGATCCTGTTGTCTTTCCCTCCTCAAGGTACCTGGCAGTCTGTCCAGAGCCAGGCCATAGGCCAGTAGCACAGATGTGCATGCGTGCTGACACATACGCAGGGGCATAGTTTGTGCTGGATTCGAGAATGCAGGGTGTGAGTGACGGGGCTCTCTGTCTTGCAGGTTTGCTCTCAGAGTTGAAGTTGGCTGTGCCCTGGGGCCACATTGCTGTCAAAGCCTGGGGCTCCCAGAAGAACCCCCCGGTTCTCTGCCTGCATGGCTGGCTGGACAACGCCAACTCCTTCGACAGGCTCATCCCTCTTCTTTCACAAGGTAGGGCTGAGGGCTGAATGGCAGGGGAGGGGTGGAAGCAGCCGGGCAGACCTCTTTTCTTCCTCCTCCTCTCTGCCACAGACTACTATTATGTGGCCATGGATTTCGGTGGTCATGGGCTCTCGTCCCATTACAACCCAGGTCTCCCGTATTACCACCAAAATTTTGTGAGTGAGGTCCGAAGGGTGGCAACAGGTGAGCAAGAGCCAAAGTGAGTGTCATGAAGAGGTTGGGGAGGTGGTATCGGGGGGGGGGGGTCCTCTGTGATGTCCCCTCTCATTCTAGGAGTAGGCTGCAGGATCTAGGCGGCCATACTGGCCTGGGAATGGATGCCTGGAGTCTGGCTCCAGGTCTCACATCATCTGAAAAGAGCTTGCTTCCTCTACTAGGAGCTTCCCACAGTGGAGCTGAGCCCCCTCAGCTGGTCTCCTGGGTGGGGTGCTGCAGCTATTTGGGGGGGACTCCCAAGCCAAGACACAGGAAAAAGGACAGAATGAGCCTGAGCCATGCAAACCTCCTCTCTGGCTTTGTATTTTCAGCCTTTAAATGGACTCGGTTCTCCCTCCTGGGCCACAGTTTTGGTGAGTCGGCTCAAGCCGGGACCCTGAGTTCTGTGGAGGGCTTTTAAAAAAGAGAGAAAATTTACCACTGTGGTACCTGGGACTTTCCCCTGCCCCTATGAGGAAGGGTAAGAGAACCCTCCAATGCTCACCATGGGGACTGTAACCTCAGGCCTCAGATGACAGAGCGGTGGCTTGTGAGTGTTTTCTGATGGAGAGACTTTGGTGGACCACAGAGAAGCCCAGAGTCCATTAAGATGGAGTCCTAACCCTGTGTTGGGGGAGGAGCTGGGAGTGGGACAACCCCCAGGAAAGAGCTTGCTGAGAATCCTGGGAACTGGGGAGGGGACATCACAAAAGATGTCACCATTGCTCTCTTGTCTGGCAGGTGGCACTGTGGGCGGCATGGTGAGTAGCTGGCTGTGCTGCGGGTTACCTGGAGACCTTTTGTGGGGTGAGGGGGTGACGGAGTGGGGGCAGGAGGTGGGGCAAGCAGAAGGTAGGACAGGAAGAGCCCCTTAGCCGCTCCTCCTTAGCCAGGCAGTTTCCACACACACGGTGTTCTAGTGAAGGCCCCTTGTAGAGCTTCCTCATGGTCCGGCTACCATCCCCAAGACTCTCAAGCCCAGGATTACCAGGGTCTAAAGTCTAGGTGAAGGGACAGAAAATTTCTGCTCGGGTGAAGTCTGTGCCTTCCCCACCCACTCACCCGCCCCTCTGTTGTCACTTCCTTAGTTTGCCTGCATCTTCCCGGAGCTGGTGGACAAACTTATCTTGCTGGACTCAACGCCATTTCTCCTGGACTCTAATGTAAAGAGAGGCTTCATGGAAGCTGTCGTGGGGATCGTCCCCAGACTTTAGGGGTGCCTTCAGCTCTGTGTCCTGCGGTAGACATTAAGGAGACAGGAGAATGTGGCAGAGGGTGGACAAGTTAGCCAGGGATCTCCCCACAGAGAAGGGGCAGACCTTGACGCTTATGCCCCCAAGAATGTCAGGGACTCAGGGTATTGGGTACTCTTGGAAAGCCCAGAGTGTGGCCTGGATCCTGCAGAACGCTGGTGGAACAGCCACAGGTGGATGAGAGGAGCAGCCACGGGTGCAGGAGGTCCCGGCCACAGCACACTCCTGCACTAACACTTAGCCAATCCTTTGTGCTGTGCACACAGAAGTGACCATACACATAAACCCGGGGGTGGCTGACAGAAAATATCCATACCAGTCACAATAGGCAGTGCTGTCCCTGAATCTGAGACTTAGCTCTCTCCTTAACTATTGTGTGACCGTAAGGGAGTTTGTCCCAGAGGAATCGACTATGTCAGTTTTCTTTTTCTTTCTTTTTTTTCCATTTACAAAATGGCTACTGCTTCCCTGAGGTCAAGAACTCTTGGCAATCCTCCTGCCTCAGCCTCCCAAGGGCAGGAATTACAGGCATCATTCCTGGCTCTGTGCGTTTGCATTTCTAGCCCCACGTCTGCCGCCCCTGCGCACTGTAAGCCCCTAGTAATTTTCCATTGCATGAACCAATAACTCCTGGGTTAATGGGTTACCACCAGACGGTGGTAAAAATTCATCCTTTGGCCTCTCTAATGTGCCACTGATGACACAAGTATAGAGCCTTGGGGCTTCCTTCTGAGTGGAGCTGAGTGGCAGTGAGCCCCCAAAAACCTGGACCTGCCGGCCATCTGCCGCTGGAGACATGGAATACAGCAGATGGAATCTCAGACCCGACCCACCTGCCCACCTGGTTCTAGTGCTTGTCATTAGCCATGACAGCATTGATTGAAATCCGTGAGGCTGCCTGCCCTCAGTGGAATCGTAGTGTCACACCTCTGGCAAGCACTTGGCAGTTAACAGAGATGCTCCCTTCCTCCTCATCTGTTCCCTCCAGGCAAACCTGTGCTCAATGAGAAAGAACACTGAGAGGGCTGACTGGCAGGGCCTGATCCCTGAGAGGGGCACTAAGGGCAGCTATCAGGGACCAGGGGAGGGGCTGGGACCCCTCACTTGGGGCTTCCCTAACTCAGTAGCTGTGGCTGAACCCTTAGGAAATGGAAAACATACTGACCTACAAGCGGCAAAACATAGAGCACACGCTGCAGGTGGAGGCCTCCCAGAAGTCCCCGAGAGTGCTCAGCCCAGAAGAGATGTTACAGGGGTGGGTGCTGGGAGCAAGGGTAGGAGGGGTTGGTCAGGGGTGGGGTGGGGTGGGGTGGGGGACTGGGACTGCCCTGTCTGGGAGGAAGCCCTCTGAGTCAGGGAGGAGATGCAGCCTCCTTGCCTGGGCGTGGTGGTGCGGGCCATTAATCCCAGCACTCGGGACACAGAGGCAGACGGATCGCTGTGAGTTCAAGGCCAGCCTGGTCTACAAAGTGAGTCTAGGACAGCCAAGGCTACACAGAGAAACCCTGTCTTGAAAAACCAAAAATGCAGCCGCCTCTTTTTTTCCCCCCTGCTGCTGCTCCCTCTCCCCTAGGGGTGTCACTCAGCACCCACTGGACACATACAGAGTATCAGGCAGCCAGGCTGATACTGTAAGTACCCCCACCGGCTCTGAAAGACATGTGCATCCTTCATGGGTCACTCGGTCCCCTCCAACTCCCCTTCCTCCTCCTGTCCTTTCTGGAGGTTGAAGCCTGAGCCCTTGTGGTGTGTGCTAGGCAAGTGCTTCACCCCTGAGCCAAGTCCTTTGCGCTTTTTGTTCATTTGTTTTAGAGAGATTTAGGTGTAATTCAGGCTGGCCTTGAACTTGATTCCAGGTGTTGGAATCAAAAAGACACTGCGGCATATCTAGCTGCCTTTCTGTCTGACCCCGGGGCTTGATGGATGCATGGTTCCTTTAGTGTCTTCCTATCTCCCCACCCCCCCCCCCCCCCCAGGTTCCTGAGTAACAACAGACATGTGAAGAAAGAGTATGGGGAACTCCTCCTGCAGAGAGGAGCTACGAAGGTGGCCACAGGTAAGGACTTGGCGCCTGACAGGTGACGTGGGGGGCCTTGCATGGTGCCAGGTTGATGCTCGGTGTACACAGCATTACCCTGGCTATTCCATTGCCTCATATACTGCCTTGTGAAAGCAGGAGAAACTGAACCTGCAAATTGTCAAGTACCTGACACAGTCACATAACCATTGCATAAAGACCCTCTGGGAGGGTTGGCTAGGTATTGAGACTAAAGTTGATGACTGTCCTGGCCGTACCCTGCTGGGCCTATGTGGTGGTTTTCAGAACAGGTGGGAAAGATGCTCATGCCTTTTGTTTTTTTTTTTTTAAACAATGGTATTCTGCCTCTATGTATGCCTGTGTGAGGGTGTCAGATCCACTGGAACTGGAGTTACAGACTGTTGTGAGCTGCCACGGTGGGTGCCAGGATTTGAATCTGGGTCCTTTGGAAGAGCAGCCAGTGTTAACCCCTGACTCATCTCACCAGTCCTGTGCTTTTTTTTTTTTTTTTTTTTTTTTTTTCATTTTACATCCCTTCTGCAGCCCCCTCCCTCCTCTCCTCCCGGTCCCCACCTTCCACCCTCTTCCCCTTTTTTCCTCCTTTGCCTTGTCTTCAGAAAAGAGGAGCCCCACCACTACCAACCCGCCCTGGCATCGAGACTTGGCGCATCCTCTTCCACTGAGGCCCAGCAAGGCAGCCCAGCTAGGGGAACATGATCCAAAAGCAAGCAGCAGAGCCCATGTCAGAGACAGCTCCCCACCCCCCCACTCCAATTGTTATGGGGACCCTCATGCAGACCAAGCTGCCCATCATCAGCTGCCTATCATCAGCTGCCTAGGTGTAGGGGGCCTAGGCCCAGTCAATGCTTGCTCTTTGGTTGGTGGTTCAGTCTATGTGAGCCCCCATGGGCCTAGGTTAGTTGATTCTGTTGGTCTTCTTGTGGAGTCCTTGTCTCTTCCGGCTCCCTCTATCCTTCCCCCAGCGTTTCCACAAGACTCCCGGAGCTCCGTCTAATGTTTGGCTGTGGGTCCCTGTATCTGTTTCCATCCGCTGCTGGGTGGAGCCTCTCAGAGGACAGGTACTGCTAGTCTGTCTGCAAGCATGGCAGAGTGTTGTTAAATAGTGTCAGGGTTGGCTCTCTCCCAATGGCGTGAGTCTCCAGTTGGGCCAGTCGTTGTTTGACCCTTCCCTAAATCTCTGCTCCATCTTTACCGGCACACCTTGGAGGCAGGATCAATTTTGGGTGGAAGGTTTTGTGGGTGCACTGGTATCCTACTTCCTCCCCTGGAAGTCCTGCCTGGGTACAGGAGGTGGCCACTTCAGTCTCCATGCCTCCCGCTGCTGGGAGTCTCAGCTAGGGTCATCACCATATCCTCCCAGGATCCTACCCCATGGAGGGCCTCCAGCTTGTCCCAGAGATGCCGCCCCCATTGGTTTCCTTTCTCTTCCCCAGCCCTCTCACCTCCCATCCCCACCCTCCTGTTACCCGCATTTCCCCTCACACCCCCTCCCCATCCATTTCTCTCTCTTCACCCACTTACGATGTCTATTTTATTTCTCCTCTGAGGGAGATTCAAGCATCCTCCCTTGGGCCCTCCTTGTTACTTAGCTTCTTTGGGTCTGTGGGTTGTAGCATGGTTATTCTGTACGGTCTGGCTAATATCCACTTAGAAGTGAGTACATACCATGTGTGTCTTTCTGGGTCTGGGTTACCTCACTCAGGATAATATTTTCTAGTTCCATCCATTTGCCTGCAAATTTCAATGTCTCCTTTTTCAAAATAGGTAAGTAGTATTCCTTGTGTAAATGTAGCACACTTTCTTTATCCATTCTTCAGTTGAGGGAAATGTAGTTTGCTTCCAGGTTCTGGAAACTGCTGTGGGCTGGAGAGATGGCTCAGTGGTTAAGAGCACTGTCTGGTCTTCCAGAGGTCCTGAGTTCAATTCCCAGCAACCACATGGTGGCTCACAACCATCTATAATGAGATCTGATGCCCTCTTCTGGACTGCAGGTGTACATGCAGGCAGAGCATTGTATTCATAATAATAAATATTAAAAATAAATAAATAAGGTGATCTGATGCCCTCTTCTGGGCTGCATGTATACATGCAGGCAGAGCACAATATACATGCTAATAAATCAATAAATCTTCAAAAAACAAACAAAAACAAAAAACAAATCAGCTAAGAGCATAGTTGAGCAGGTATCCTTGTGATATGACGGAGAGTCTTTTGGGTATATGCCCAGGAGTGTGATAGCTGGGTCTTGAGGTAGAACTATTCCCAATTTTCTGAGAAAGTGCCAGATTGATTTCCAAAGTATCTGAACAAGTTTGCACTCCCACTAACAGTAGAGGAGTGTTCTCCTTGCTCCACATCCTCACCAGCATGAACTATCCCTTGAGTTTTTTATCTTAGCCATTCTAAGAGGTGTAAGATGGAATCTCAGGGTCATTTTCATTTGTTTTCCCTGATGGCCAATGACAATGAACATTTCTTTAAGTGCTTCTCGGCCATTAGAGATTCCTGTTGAGAATTCTTAGTTTAGTTCTGTACCTCATTTTTTAATCGGATTATTTGGTTTGTTGGTGTTTAATTTCTTGAGTTCTTTATATATTTTGGATATTAGCCCTCTGTCGGATGTAGAGTTGGTGAAGATCTTTTCCCAATTTTAGGCTGCCATTTTGTTCTGCTGACAGTGTCCTTTGCCTTACAGAAGTGTTTCAGTTTCAAGAGGTTCCATTTATTAATTGCTGATTTAGAGCCTGAGATGTTGGTGTTCTATTTAGGAAGTTGTCTCCTGTACCAATGAATTCAAGGCTATTCCACACTTTCTCTTCTATTGTGGAATTAAGTTTTGTGCAGGGTAATAAATACAGATCGATTTGCATTCTTCTACATGCAGGTATACAGGTAGACCAGAGCCACTTGTTCTTTTTTTTGGTTTTTCAAGACAGGGTTTCTCTGTGTAGCTTTGGCTGTCCTGGACTCACTTTGTAGACCAGGTTGGCCTCGAACTCACAGCGATCCGCCTGCCTCTGCTTCCTGAGTGCTGGGATTAAAGGTGTGCGCCTCCATGCCTGGCTTCAGAGCCACTTGTTAAAGATGATTTTTTAAAACTTTTAAAAAGATCTATTTACTTATTTATTACATATACAGTGTTATGCCTGCACACTAGAAAAGGGCACCAGATCTCATTATATCTGGTTATAAACCACCACTTGCTTGGTTAAAGCTACACCAAGATACTTTATATTATTTGTGGCTACTGTGAAGGGTTTTGTTTCCCTAATTTCTTTCTCAGCCCATTTATCATTTGTATAAAGCAGAGCTACTGATTTTTTTTTGGAGTTAATTTTGTATCCAGCCACTTTGTTGAAAGTGTTTATTAGCTGTAGGAATTCTCTGGTAGAGTTTTAGGAGTAATCCATGTATACTTTGGTTTGGTTTGGTTTGGTTTGGTTTTCCTGACAGGGTTTCTCTGTGTAGCCTTGGCTGTCCTGGACTCACTCTGTAGACCAGGCTGGCCTCGAACTCACAGCGATCCACCTGCCTCTGCCTCCTGAGTGCTGGGATTGCAGGCATGCGCCACCACCACCACCCAGCCTTATGTGCTCAGTCTCTCATCATCTGTGACTAGAGATACCTTGACTTCTCCCTTTCCAATTTGTACCCCTTTATCTCCTTTAGTTGTCTTGTCCCACTAGCTAGACCTTCAAGCACTATGCTGAGTGGATGTGGAGAGAGTGGACAGCCTCGTCTTGTCCCTGGTTTTAGTAGAATTGCCCTAAGCTTCTCTCCATTTAATGTGATGTTGGCTCTCGGCTTCCTGTATATTGCCTTTGTTATGTTTAGGTATGGGCCTGTGTTGCTTCTCTGTGTATTTGTCAAGAATTCTTGACTGAGGGTCAGAGCGGTGCAGTTCCCCACCAACACTATGAGTGTGGCTGGGCATGGTGACGGCACACACCTGTAATCCCAGCACTCAGGAAGGCAGAGGCAGGTGGATCTCTGTGAGTTTGAGGCCAGCCTGGTCTACAAAGCGAGTCCAGGACAGCCAAGGCTACACAGAGAAACCCTGGGGGGGGGGGGGAAAGTATGTGTGTGTGGTAGTCAGCCACATTACCCCAGTCTCCATGGGGTCAGAAATCTATAGGGGTCCAACTTCAGGGGTACCTTTGTAGAAATGACACCTCCTAGGCCTGAGCAAAGAGGTTGAGCAAGAAAAGTACATTTTAGGAGGGAAAAGATGATAGGCCAATATTAGACACTTGTCTGTTGCTGCAGCAAATGACCTGACAACTTCAAGGAGGAAGTGTGGAGTTTGCCACGCGGTCTCAGGCAACTGTCCATCATGATGGGGCGGGTATGTCAGTGGGAGCAGGAGGCAGCTGGTCACGTATGTGCACAGCGAGGAAGCAAAGAGAGATGGATTCTGATGCTCAGATCACTTTCTCTTTTATTTAGCCCGGGGCCTCCAACCCATAGGAAGGTGCTGCCCAGAGTCACGGTGCTCTCAAAGAGTACCCCAAATCGGGTCTAAATTCCAGGACTCTGTTCCTGTTGGTGCCAGATGATCACAGGACTCCTCCAGTTTTGTCAGGAAAAAAGCAAGGTCGTTAGGTTGCTGCTCCCACAGGCTGATAGGGTTCAGTTGATGTTGTGAATATGACAATTTCTGAAGAAGTGAAGGAAGTATCACCCACCCACCCACCCAGGGCCTGTTGTGGGGTGGGGCAAGTTGTGAAGTCCTGCTGGCCAGAAGGGAGACAGTAGGGAGTGCTGGGGACCGGAGCCAACAAACCCTGACAGAGACAGGTTGTCATGTGGGAACGTTGTCACTGTAGGTAAAGATAACCAATTACAAGGTGAGGGTCGCAGGGAGCAGGCCTGGAGTGCTTGGGTGCCTCACTGCCGTTCTGATCTATTGGGATTTGTCAGTCCTGAGCCGCTCACTGTCTCCCCTCCCTGCAAACACATAGGAAGGTTGAGGGCCCACGCTTCTGTGTTCGATAAAGATGACCAAACCAGGGGTTCCCTGTACCGAAATGGGGTAATCCAGAAGAGGCATGCTCCCAGCCAGCCCAGGGAATCCAGCTGAGCCCAGAGTTACCTGGAAAGTGTGGCACAGATGCTAAACAGTCACTGAGGAGACAAGTGGGCATTGCTGAGAAGGTGAGCCCCTGTGCTGGGGAGCGAGCACTGTGGTAGGAGCATTTCTCTCTAGTAGAATTAGCTTAAAGAAGGTAAATCCAGATCCTGTTGGCTCTCTGGATATGCACAGTGTTAGGAAACCATTGTTCCGGGCCTACCCCGTCCCCGCTGTGTGTGTGTGTGTGTGTGTGTGTGTGTGTGTGTGTGTGTGTGTGTGTGTCTGTCTGTCTGTCTGTCTGTCTGTCTCTGTCTCTGTCTGTCTGTCTGTCTGTCTGTCTGTCTGTCTGTCTCTCTCTCTCTCTCTCTCTCTCTCACACACACACACACACACACACACACACACACACACACACACACAGGTGACTTCTGAGTAATTCAAGTAAGGAACCAGTCTTAGGCATCCACTTCCAGCCAAAGGGAGTTTTCCAACAAAGCCAAGACATGAGGCTAAAGCTGCTTTAACCAGGATGGGGAGAGAGCCATGAGACCCAGCCTTAGGCACAGTCTTGTCTAAATACAAGTGTTCCAGCCGAGAGCCCCAGAGCTTGCTTCAAGCCAAGTGCTGCTGCCAGCCTACAGCCCTAGCACTTGGGAGGTTGAGGCAGGAAGATAGTGCCGCTGAGGCCAGTCTGGGTTACATTTCAAGACCCTGACCCAGGCGAGCAACAAAAGCAACACCTCCCACCACACATACTCCTGGCTGGAAGTATTCTGCAAGGAGGGAGGACAGGGTTCTGTTCAGGACCCCTGAGGACAAAGGGGCAACCCCACATGGGGCTCTAGCTAGGGAAGCCCTGCCCCTCCCTCCAGGGTGCTGAAACCCTTATCATAAACCCAGCTGCATTCAGTCGAAAGCAGATCTGTCTGGCTTGAGCAGTTTCACAGAAACACTTGGCAGGGGAGCCGGGGACAGCTGCCCGTGTTTGAAAGGGAAAGGCTTTGTAGAAAAGCGGTTTTCTAGCTGCTGGTGAGTAATGGAGAAGAGGCCCAACAACACAGTCGTCCCCCACAGGCAACAGGCAGAGGCTCTGAGGGCCATGTCCATGGGCACAGTGCCCTCTCTGCCGGCCTCTGCTGAGTTTGTCTGTGACCCAGGGGAGACAGGGAGCAGGAAGATGAGGGAGTTTGCTCCTCCTCAGATAGCTGGGCCTCCTAGGTGGGAAGGAGGCAGGAAGGGGGAGGCACCCGAAGCAGAGTAGCAAGTGGCTGTGTCTCTCCTAGGGGCTGCCTGTGAGCCCTCAAAAATCAGGACCTGTTTGATTTTTGTTTTGTTTTCAATTACAGTCATGGCTGTGTGTGCACGTATAGAGGTCAGAGGACAGCTTGTGAGAATAGGTTTCCCCCATCCATCATATGGCTGCCAGGGATTGAACTCAGATCTTCAGGCTTGGTGGCAAGTGACTTTCCCCACAGAGTCATCTTAATGTCCTCAAGGGACTCTCAGTTTGTTAAAACACACACACACACACACACACACACTCACACACTCCAGAGACAGGGACTTATGACCTACTTTCTGTCCCAGGTGGATGTTCCTCATCCTCCACACGGTTGGCACTTCTGTCAGTCCTGAGGCCAGCCTCTTCCACCGGTCCCTACAGGAGGAGCTATGCAGCCTTGCTTTGGGGGCAGAGGGGTGGCTAGGGGGACATCCTTGGTACTTCCAATTGTATAACCTGGAGATTGGGAGACAATTGCCAGGGGACACCGCTAAAGCAGGCACAGAGAAGGACCAGCAGGTACAGATGCCTCACTGTGGCAAGGACCTACCAGGAAGCTGAGGAGAGGGGACAGTGAGAGGCTTCCAAGCACAGGGCTGGAGGTTAGACCAACCAGGGCCGAGTAAGTCTGCACTGGGGGAGTCCATGGCTTCACGTGGTTCAACCCAGCCTGGGCCATTTTCCTGTCCAGGATACAGGCAAGATGGCAGGGACCAGACACTGTAGTCTGAAGGTGTCTTAGGCATCAACGGGACTTAAGACACATAGCTGGGGCTCCCTGGAAACCACAGCCCTCAGGGGACTCGCCTTACCTATCTTGAGAAGGAGTTTCCCCCACTGACACCACCTGGCCATTGGCCATGGCTAGCAGTGTCCTTGAGGGCCACCTTCATTCTCATCAACAGGTTCTCCAGTTTCAAAAGGGAGGAAGGTCCAGCTCCTGGACAGAGAGAGATTAGAAGTAATGTCCACTTTTGTCTGTCCCCAGAGCCCAGGTGCCCTTGCCTAGAGGTGCACAGGGATGTGGGGGAGTCTCTTCTAGTGTGGGGGTCACAGGACAGGGAAGGGGTAATGGTAAGGGGCAGTGGGCAGAGCTCTGGCACACTGAGGCATAGAGTATGGCAGCTTAAGGTTTGTGGGGTTTTTTTGTTTGTTTTTTAAGACAGGGTTTCTCTGTGTAGCCTTGAGTGTCCTGAACTCACTTTGTAGACCAGGCTAGCCTCGAACTCAAAGAGATCCACCTGCCTCTGCCCCCCTAGTGCTGGGATTAAAGGTGTGCGCCACCACACCTGGCATCTTAAGTTCTTGAATAGCCTGTCTAGCACCTGTGAGGAAAGGCCTCAGGAAGCAAGGCGAGGTTGTCCTCGGGAGCTGGGTTAGGAGCCCTAGGGACTGAAATGACTTGGACTCTAATTACTGCCTGTGGCCAGCAAGTGACCACCTGAAACCCTCCTGAGATTGGCACCAGAAGTGATTCTCAGGGGTCCCAGGCCAGGAAGGAAGTTGCAAGGTGCTTGAGTGGGATCACATCTCTGGTCCAGCCATGCATCTCTTCCTGCTGGGAACTCTGGGCTTGTCCCTCCCACTTGCTAGCTAACATGTCTTCTTGAATCAGACGCTCATTTAAGAAATCGGAACCTGCCCAACTTTTAGGTCTGAGAGACGCAGAGATATGACACCTAGCCCCTTCAACCAGGAAGCTCCCTGTCCCGCGGGGACAAAAGCAGTGAGTACTGACACTCCCCTTGCCAAGTGGTAGTTGTGCTGGGGAGAGGGGTGCCTTCCCCTGGCCTCAAGGCAGAGAAAATAGTATGTGTGATTTGAGGGGGAGTCCCCTGGTCTTTTAGGGTTACTCTAACACAAGGAGAACCCTCCTTATAATTGTGTGGTGTGTGTGTTCCTGTGCATTTGTGTGGAGGCTGGGGGAGAATGTTGGTATCAGCCTTGATTGCACTCCAGGTTTAAAAAATAAAGTGCATGTTTTTATTTGTGTGTGTGCACGCGCACACGCACATGCATGCACCTGTGGGACCTGACTACAGCAGCAAGAACATGAAGAAAAGCAGAAATAGCTGGGTTTGAGTGGACTGGGCTTTCGGCTGGAGAGGCTGCAGCACTCCGGAAGCTCAGCATATTGATTACATAGAGTTGAACAGAGAGGTGAGGTAATTGCATACGGCGAACAATGAGACCAGGTTATTACATCCAGATAAACAAGGAGGCGGGGCTTATGATATACAGCTGGACCAAGGAGACAGGTTGAACTAATCTTGGTGGGAGCAGACACCGGGGGAGAGCAATCTTCAGGCTGTGAATATCCAGGGCTAGAAAGTTATGGTGGCCGTTTGCTGTGCACACTGTCAACAACCACAGTTGGACCAGAAGAAGCCTCTACTGTTTCTGAGCCTTGGTGGCCTGGGGGGGGGGTGCCCGGGGGGACGAGATGTGAGGTTCTGGGATCCTTGGCATAGTCATGCCCATGTTCACAGCACAAATTTACTCAGGACCTCATTCGCTCAGTTTCGTGTGTGTGTGTGTGTTTGTGTGTGTGTGTGTGTGTGTGTGTTTGTGTGTGTGTGTGTGTGTGTGTGTGTACCAGCTAAGTCAGAAGATAACCTATGGGAACCAGTTCTCTGCTCTCGCCTTCTGGCCCACCAGGACTGAACTCAGGTCTTCAGACTGCACAGCTTACCTGCTGACCATCTCTTCTGCCCCTCCGTCTTATTTTTTGAGACAGGCTCTCACGCTGAAAGGATTCAGGTAGACTGGCTGGCCAGCACTATCCCAGCACTGTAGTACAGCCACATGCTACCATGTCTGCATGTCTGTGCCGGCATCAGACTCAGGTCCTTGTGCTCACACAGCAAGCACTTTACCAGCTGAGCCATCTCCCCCATCCTAAGGACTCTCTTCCTGAAGCATTTTCACATTGTCTGAGCCGCCAGACCCCAGACCTGGAGGGAGGTCCAGGCTGGAGCAGGGCTCCACCTGGCAAGCACAGAGAGGATCCTTCATCTAGCAGAGAGATTGGGTGACAGTGCAGGGTGGCACTGTGGCCTCCACCTGGGATTAATTAGGCTGAGGTGTGACAAGTGTAAAACCTCTCAACCACATGGTCCCCTAGCACACTCAGAGTCACAAGTGCCTGGCTAGAGCTCTGTTAACAGTTAGACATTTCATTTATCATCTGAGAGTTCCATGGTTCTAATTAGAGACAGAATCCTAATAATTACAGAAAATAGCATTCCTTAATGTTTCCATAATTGCTTTTTCTCTCAGAGAGTAGCATCTAGACTCATGCATTGCTTTTCCTATGCAGAGGCTGACCAGCCCGGTCATTGTTTTGATATCTTTCTTTTTCTCCTCCTCCTCTTCCTCCTCTTCCTCCTCCTCCTCCTCATGTTTTTGGTTTTCGTTTTTTTGAGACAGGGTTTCTCTGTGTAGTCTTGGCTGTCCTGGACTCACTTTGTAGACCAGGCTAGCCTCGAACTCAAGAGATCCACCTGCCTCTGCCTCCCTGAGTGCTAGGATTACAGGCGTGCGCCACCACTGCCTGGCTTCTTTTCTTAAAAAGAAAAAAAAAAGATGTATTTTGTGTGCATTGGTTTGTTTTGCCTGCATGTGAGTTCAAGGCTAGCCTGGCCTACAAAGCGAGTCCAGGACAGCCAGGGTTCTATTACACAGAGAAACCCTGTCTTGAAAAAAAAGAGAGAGAGAGAAAAGGTTTGGTGTGTAGCTCAGTGGTAGAATACTTGCTCAGCATGCATGAGGTCCCAGGTTCCACCCCAGCACTGCAGAAAAATATTTAGTTGAAGGCCCTGGAGATGGGAGACCCCGAGTGCAGTATGGGCACCAGCCCCGTCTCCATCCAATCCTTGGCTTTATCTGAATTTAACAACTTTCCCATGTTGGGGACGTGGAACTGTACACACTTGTCCTCCACTGTCACTTCTCTCTTCTCCTGGAGGGGTTTCTCTCTTTTCTTCTTGAGTGCAGAATTGTGGTATGGTGCCATTGGGTGTGTGTCCTTTTTTATGGATTCTGGAATTTGAATCGTTTACTTGTTTGGTTCTAATGTTAGTTATGGCTTATATTTGCGTTTAAGGCTTAACACATGGGTACTTAGCAGACGTGCATTTGGATCTGACTTTACCTTTTCTCTGGTGGCGTGCACAAGGTGGTTGAGCAGACTTGTGGAAGACCTGTCGTCTCTCTGCTGACACTTGCAGCCCACCCCATTTCCTTTGCTGGAGCTTGGTCCCCAGAATTGGCTTTTTCAGCCCCTGCCAGCTCCTGGAATCTCCCAGGGCTTATGAGTTCCTACAGGGTGGCAACAGAGGCTGCTCATCCCATCCCCATCTCTACCCTACACAGTTCTTCAGGAATCATAGATGTGGCACGGGAGGGCGTGGCCTAGCCTTCCTCGGGGGCGGGGGAGAGCTGTCCACCATCCATGGCAGGGCCTGTTGGAGCGTGAAGTCGGTGACGCTCGGCCTCTCCATTCCTCTAACAGGGAGCGCCCTGGTTTTCGGTTGCTCTCTATTTCCTAGTTTTAAGTGTTTAAAGATCCAAAGGAGATGAAAGTTGGAGCCTAGAGTGCTGACACATGTCTTTAATCCCAGCACTTGGAGGCAGGCAAATCTCTGAGTTAAGGCCAGACTGATCTACAATAGTGAGTTCCAGGCTATCAAGGGCCACATGGTGAGAGCCTGTCTAAAAAAGCAAAGAGAGAAGGAGGGAGAGACCTCTTGTCTCCTCCATCACCCTGCACTGTCCCTCAGAGTCTCGGGAGGTACCTACTTGCTGTAGGCAGACAGCGTCGGAAGTCCAGGGCTAGCTGACATCAGGGTGGCTCTCACCAGCCTAGATGGGTGACATCTGTGTGAAAAGACTGGGACTTCCCCGGGAAGCCAGGCGAGTCCCTTCCTGTGACACTAAAGCCACCGTGCTTTGTGCATTCTCCAGGTCTGGTGCTGAACAGGGACCGAAGGATCTCCTTGGTAAGTCCACTGTCCATCTTCATTTGCAGTTTTCCTGTGGTCACTTTTTAAAAATAGTTTTAAGGGGGCTGGAGAGATGGCTCAGAGGTTAAGAGCGCTGTCTGCTCTTCCAGAGGTCCTGAGATCAATTCCCAGTAACCACATGGTGGCTCACAACCATCTATAATGAGATCTGGTGCCCTCTTCTGGCATTCAAGTGTACATGTAGATAGAGCACTCATACACTAAATAAATAAATCTAAAAACAAAATGAAAAAAAATAGTTAAAACTATAAGCATGGCATAGTATAAACACACAGGTACATTCCTCATTTTAGCTGCCTGAAAGTGCACTGTTGGGTGGTATTAAATGCATCCTGTATCCATTGCCAACCTTTGTCATCCTCAGTAAACGCTTGAACCCACTAAACACTTAAGTCCTCCCTGCCCATCTCTCCTGTAACCTCAAATGCACTTTTCTGTCCCTGTGAAGTTCCTGTTAGGTACTTTGAGCAAGTAGAATCAGTATTTGTCCTTCTGTGCCTTGCTGCTTCCGCTCAGCACCATGCTTTCCAGATCCTTCCATGTTGAAACACACACCCACGTTCTCTGCCTTGTGAGGCTGAGTGTTAACTATGCCTTGTGTTGTCTTTAATCCCGGCACTCGGAGTTGAGACCAGCCTGGTCCACTACCCTTTCTCTCTCTTTTCTTTCATCTGTCTGTCTGTCTTTTTTCTTTTTCTTATATTTTTGTAAAGATGTATTTATTGTGTATATAATGTTCTGCATGCATGTATGCCTGCATGCCAGAAAAGGGCATTGGATCTCATTATAGTGAGCCACATGGTTTCTGGGAATTGAACTCAAGGACCTTTGGAAGAACAGAGTGCGCTCTTAACTTCTGAGCCATCTCTCCAGCCCCCACTGTGTTTTCTTTAAGCATTTTTAACATTTATTTATTTATCAATATATTTATATGTGTGTGAAAGAGAGAGGGGAGGAGGAGGAGGAGGAGGAGGGTATCTTGTGTGTAAGTCGGAGGACAACTTGTAAGCCTATTCTCCTACCATGTGTCATGGATCAAACTCAGGCAGCTTGGCAGCAAGCATGTTCACCCATTGAGCCATCTTGCTGGCTCCACACCACATTTTCTATGTCCATTCCTCTGCTATGGACATCAGGGATTCAGGTTTTGGCAATTGAGGGCAATGCTGCTGTAACCTGAGGTGCAAGTGTCGGAGTCCTTGCTTCCAGTTGTTGGACGTGCCAGAAGCGGGTCGCTGCAGCCCATGCTAACTTGGCACTGATCTTTGGAGAGACTGGGACTGTTGTCTACAGGGGCTGAAGTATTTTATATTCCCACCAATGATGCACAAGGGTTCCGGCTTTGTCCCGTGTCTGTCTGTCTGTCTGTCTGTCTGTCTCTCTGTCACACACACACACACACACACACACACACACACACACACACACACAC